>CAWUFW010008618.1:0-600000 GCA_963921515.1 Calotriton arnoldi
AAATTTGCTTGCTCCACAAAGTGGGAGGGAGACTAAACTGCTTACATGAGTAAGAATAGCCTGACAGTTCTATACTAGGAGCAGGTGCATTCTACCAGCTAGGCCTCTCTGAGCATGTGCAAGACTCTGGAAGAGGGAGAAAGCACATGGCGAGCACATGGCTAACTAAAATGGCTGCCAAGTACAAAATGGCTTTCAGCTCATGCTAACAGCGATTCCTGCAATCTTTAACAGAGGGTTGAGTGTCAGAAGTAGTGGGAAGGGCGTCTTTTACTAGTTCCTCTCCTATAGCACTAATAATAATGTGATATAATGTTTTTCTTAAGTCCAGTTCCTCTGGTCCGGTGTATATTCCGTTAGGGGAGAAGTCAGGGAATTGGAGCTGGTTGCAGAGAGAGCAGCAATGATCTTGCTTTGTAGCGGGTTGCGCGGATAGGATGTGGTTAATGTGGTAGGTATCTCCAAGCCTGGCGCTATTAAGCGGATGCGTATGTAAATGCAATCCGGTGTTTTATGAACAGAGGTACCTAAAATTCTGTTCATGGGGACCAGTAATACCTGAGGGACAAAAAGTGTTCCCTGAAATGTCAGTGCTTGCAAGGTTTTGGTTCTTTGACTTTGGTGGTAATGGGGTGCGGAAAGGACGGTGCTAGTGAGAGTGTTATCTGCTGTGCATGGGTATAATCAATCCCTAGAACTTGAAATATAGTGAGAAGGACAGTGCTTGCTAAAGGTGTAACGTGGACAAAGGAAGATGGGTGACCAGTGGAAAGACCTACAACGTGATTATTGACTAGATATACAAAAATGTGAGATGCTGTGCTATCAGGGGAAGAGTCACACATTCCCTACAGTGTCTGGAAGTGTGGAGGTGGGCAGGCAGGGGGAGGCACAATGAGGACGTCTGGTACAGGGTCCTGCAGGTCCACTGAATAGTCCTGCAGGAGTGCCGCGAGGAATGGGGACTCGTTCCCAGGAGACGGTGGTTGGTGGAGAGCACTGCTAGAGGCTGATGCTGATACTGTGGGAGAGGCAGGGGTGGTAAGATTAGGGAGTGGTGCCTCTTCAGAGGATATCGTGGAGTGTGCGGAGTCAGTACTGGACTCTACGTCTATTGGAATGACAATGGGAGAATTAGCAAAATAAACAGAGGAGCTCAAGGATGGTGCGGAGCGAGAAGAGGAATTAGAGGAGTGGTCAGGCCACAGCAGATCCGGGCGAGTGGTGTCTGGTGGTGATGGAGGCTGGGAAGAAGTGGTGGCTGAGGGAGGTAAGTCTGTGAGAGATAAGAGGGAAAGGCGTATTTCAGTGGTGGGTGTAAAGGTAATCCCTAAGATGTTCCAAGCAACTGCAAGAACGTCACTTTGATGGCGCGTAAGGGGGTAAAACGATCAAGGGAGGCGTGGTAGACTGCAGTGGCTGTACCACGCACTGAATGAATAAGAAGGCTAAGAATTTGCGGGGGTCAAGGGACATACCTGAGAGGACGGGGTGTAAGGGAGCTGACAGGAGGAAGGGAGATACGACTCCACCCCCCCCCCCCGTGGCTACCAATTGGCCGGGACAAATGGTAGGCAAAAGGTGTGAGAGACAGGAAAAAGAGGCGCAATGAAGGTGCAAAGTGTAAATAGGGTAAGTGAACAACTACCTAGCGGGATTGCGGCTAATGAGGAAAAATGAGGCAACCCAGTCAACAGCTACCTTGCGGAGTTGCCCCTAACGGGTAGGGAAGAGTGGGGGGCAACTCAGACAACAACAATAAATGGCAGCCCTGGCACTCGGCTATTGACTGTGAAGTTGGCAGGGCAGCAACAGATGGGGACGGGGCAGGGAGACAACTGTAGTGGGGAGCAGGGCAAACAAATGCTTAAGGAACAGAAGCACAAAAAACAGACACAATAGACAACAAATAAACAATGATTAAATAAACGAAATGCATATTTAAAAATAACAGTGATCACCGTAACATATTTTGTTCAAGAGCAATCGGCGAAGGCAGAGAAAGGAGGGGCGAGGTGGAGCTGCTGCGAAGGGGAGAGGTGCACTTCCTCTTTCTGCGAACGCAGTGAGCAGAAGAAGGCGGAGGGTATCTCTGAAGGGCCCAGATTTTCCGAAAGAGCTTGTTCCTCTATTCGGAGTGGCGCAGTCAGAAATCGACAGAGGCGCCTGTCAGAGAGAGATATTAACTTGAAAGATAAAAAGAAGAAAGCACCCAAGCCATGCAGAATGGAATCAGAGAGGGACACGGCAGAGAGGGAGAAGAAGGAATGTGTGAAAACACGGGAGAGAGCCCTGAAAAAATAAATGCGCATTGAAAAAGGACACCCCAGCAAATAATATACAGGAGAGATGAAAGGGAGACGCAGGGCGTGGTTGAGCCACGAACGAAAATAGAATACACAATATAGAAAGGAATGTAGCAAAAAAACACAATAAAGGAACAGCTGGTGCAGAGAGCAACCGAGAAACCGAAATATAAAGACGTGAAAAAGCAGGGCAAAATGGAAGCACTGTAACACAGTGTGAGAGAAAGCACTGTAAAATGAAAATACAGCAATAGACGAAAAGCACTATAAAATGTAAGAACAGAAATATAAACACTATGTGGCTAAAAGCACTATAAAATGTAAGAACAGAAATATAAACACTATGTGGCTAAAAGCACTATAAAATGTAAGAACAGAAATATAGTATGGCGCAGAGACCACACCCTAAGTAGCACAATGCAGGAGGACCCCAAGCTGGAGCCAACAATAATAACAATTCAGACACGTGTGCCACCTGTGCACCGTGCCAAGGACGCAAAGCCCTGTATCAGAATTCGGACAATATGGACGGTATCAAGGAATCCCAACCTGTAACAGAATTTGGCCAGCCACGTGCTGGCGCAGGACTCAAACCTCCAAGAGGGTGTAGACACTGTTAAGCAGTGCCAAGGACCCCCGGCCTCTATAGGAGTTCAGATACCCATATGCCCAGGACTCAAACCTCAAAACTTCAAACCCATGTATACACAACTATGTTTGACAATAAAGACCGCCCACCTCAAAACGCGGGCAGAACCTAAGCATAATATACGTGAAAGGCAAGTGCACTACAAAGCAATACTGAGAAACGCCAAGAGAAACCAAGCAGAAGGAAGCCACGACGGAGTCGATGACAGCAGAAGGGAAAGCACCGAAGAGCCTCGGCAAGATGTGACCAGCCACAGAGGACGTCGTGGCAAGACAGTCAACCACAGGGGAACAAAGGAGCAAACACAAGGGAGACCCTGGAGGGCAGAGGCAGCCAGACCTACCTCTCTACACACGCCACACCCTGAGGTAAATTCAAGGAAGAAAAAATAAAACTATCCCTGACTTACCCAGGTGGCCGTGAGGAGAGGAGTCCGAGGGGCAGCCACAGGTGTATCCCCAGTGTGTGTCCCAGGACCGCACCGCAGAGGACCCGCCAACCGAGACCTTCTTCTTCGTGGTCGCCACTGTTTGAGGGTAAATGGATGGCCACACCCTTCTGCTTACCGGCTCCTGTGAGCCTGACCTGCACTCCGCCTCGTTCACTTGAAAAGAAGGAACAAGGATGTAAAATACAGTGGCACTTTTATTAAGCAATTCAGAAACACAGAAAACAGTTCAATTTAAATGTTGCCCATCAACACATGAGCAGGATGGAAAATAAAGGCATCGACAATGTTATAAATCAATTGTTCAAGTGAAGCAGAAATGTATATCTATATATCATTCTATGAGCAGCTGCCCAAGGGCAACCCTGAATTTAAAGGTGATGAATAGGATAGTGCCTAGAAGGCAAATCTTTTCTTAAGAAAACAACACCATTCAAGACTACGCAGTTTAAGCTAAGATAAATGCAATGGCTTGGGTTTGGATGAGCTAAATTTGATAGGCTGACAAAGCCAAAAGGCTAATATTCAGATAGGCTGACAAAGCCAAAAGGCAAATAATCAGATAGGCTGACAAAGCCAAAAGGCAAATAATCAGATAAGGGCATTACCACCTTGGAAGTAGAAGTTCTGGGCCCAGTCAGGATGATGATCGATCGGGAACCCTCACCATGCAACTAGGCAGTGGTTTGAAGAGTTCGGGCGTTGGCCTAGGTGTAGACCTTTTATATGGCTAAATGCAGAAGTCCTACCCATGTCTGACGTGGGTCCTGACGTGGGCCCTTGACCGCACGCTTACAGTAACTGTGGAAAATTTTATGTAGAACTGAGAAGTAGTATCATGGTGAAACTAGGGGCTTTTAGCAGGTGGTCAGTTCTCTTGACCGCAGAAAGTAAACAAAGGATAACTTTTACCGTAAAATGCTCAGAAATTAATATTTTATATATTATTTCTCTGTCACGTTGCCGTCTTTTTCAGTTTCAATTAAGCAAGCGCGGAAAGTTTCATAACTAAAAATATTGCCAACCTTGCTTGTGAAACAGCCAGATGTACCAGCAGAATGTCACGTACGTGTGGGCTAATCTTATTCTCGTAACTGTGGAAATTTACAAGGGGGGCTAGTGTCGCGGTGGATGGCACAGGTCCCTGCTGTCAGATTAGTGAAGCCTGCGAGATCTGTTTTATTAAAAAAAATGATAGCAAGAGACACTGGGCTTTGTGGGCCTATATGTATGTATCTAGGAAGGTATGCTTGGGCCTATATGTGGATATCTAGGAAGGTATGCTTGGGCCTATATGTGGATATCTAAGAAGGTGAAGGAAAGTGGACAACTTAGGACATCTATCAGGGCCTAACTGGTGGGGCCTATCTGGGAGTGTCATGTTTGGTGGGTAGTGCAGAATGAGACGTGGGTTTCTTGTTAGATGGTAAAACGGGACCCTATTTCACAACTCTGCAGGTATTGAGAAAACTTCTCAGCTTAACAGGATCTTCGTAGGAAATCGTCTTATTCTGGTACGTGACCTTAAAGAGGCAAGGATGGAAAAGGCCATATCGAGCACCAAGGGCACGAAGGTCTGGTCTCATACTCAAAAATTCTCTACGCCTATCTGCAGTAGATTTAGCGTAATCTTGTGAAAAAAACAATGAGTGACCCAACCATGAGATGCGAGGTGATTTCTTTGAGGCTGCCAAAACTTTGAGAAGGTCTGTATATTCCAAGAAGTACAGGATGACTCCACGAGGGCGATTGGAACCAAAAGAGTCCATATGTTGACGACGGTGGGCATGTTGAATGTTCAAAGTAGAGTCAGCAGGTAGGCCCAAGACTTTAGGTAGGAAAGACTTGAAGAAGGAGAGAGGGTCTGTACCCTCCGTATTTTCTGGTAATCCATAGATGCGTAAGTTATTTCTATGATTTCAATTTTCTAAGTCTTCAACATGTTTTTGTAGGGAGGTGACCTGTGACTGAAGAGCGTGAACTTTATTTTCAGTTGCATTGTAAGAAGAAACCGTCTGTTCCACTGCAGTAAGACGGTCATCTAGTTGGGACCAACGGTCTGTCAGAAACTGAAGTTTGGAGTTAGTCTCTTCCATAAAGGGTTTCAAGGCGCGTATCTCCTCCAGTAGTAAGTCTAATGAGGCAGGAGGTGGTGACTTCGCCGGTGAAGGAGGGTCCTTTTTGAGACGTTTAGGATTAGACTTAACAGGGTTCGTCAATTTGGGAATTGATGATGAAGTAGATGAGGAGGCGCCAACCCTTGTTTGGGGAGCAGAGGTAGACTCCATTATGGCAAGTTTCGTGAAAAGTTTTGAATTCTTGATGTAATTTTGTGAGTGAGAGGAAACAGAGGAATTAAATCTTCTTAACCTACCCATAAACAGTGTGAAAATGTCCTTGAATTAGTCACAGGCCAACTGAAAGAGTCAATTTTGAGAGCAAGAAGAGGCAAATTATTGAAAACAAGGCACAGCGGACAGTTAGTATTGAGGCACAGTGCTTGATAGTGTCCAAAAATAAAGAGCGATGATGACTGAGAAGAATACCCCTCAGTGAACAAAATGAGAGGCTTCCGGCACATAAGGTAAAAGTGATGAAAAAACGAAAGAAAATAAATAGAAAGTGATGTAGGCGCATAGCTTCAATATAACACAAAGATTCCAGGAGACACAGCCATATTAGTACAGGAAAGAGAGGCAGTCGTCGCAGACACCAATGAGCGTTTGTTGTTGAAACGTTGGTAAGTCTGGAAACAGCAAGAGTTTATCATGAGGAAGCCTTTATAAACGTATCAGAGAGGCTTACTGTTGTTCCAGGAGGCGAAATCATGAAGGATTTAAATTGTGCCATTACAACTCCATAAGGGCAGTAAGTATGAAAATATCGCGGCCGCGATACAAAATGGCAGCCGCGACTGAGGCGAAAACGAAGAAGCGCCAAATACCTTTAAAAAACGTTGCTGGTAAGTTAATTACTATACCAGGTCATCGTCGGGTGGTTTATATGCAGAAAACCGCACTTCGTGAAGAGAATGGGTCACGGGACCCGCAGGAAAACAGCCTTCATCCGCGCCGCCGCGTCGGAGCTCAGGAGACCGCCGCCATCTCCCGTGGGTGTCAAGCCACGCCCCCCAACTTGCAGTTTTTAATGTAGCTCCTGGCTGTAATATAATTAGGAATGTGCTTGATTTTGGTTCATAGATCGCTCAACACCACAATAATCATTGGGGTGAGGTGCCAGGTCAGGGCAGCCGATGAACTGAAAGTCCCACAGTATTGTATTTTCCTTTGGGAGATTTCCGCTTGTAAGAATGGGACCTTTTTGTATGTTTACCCCTCAACTTTTTGCTTCATTGCTGATGGTTATGACTCTGAAGGTGCACTGGGTTCTGCTATCCATGCCCTAGTGCCAGTGCTCTCTCCCTAAAACTGATACATGTGAATTGGTAACTCCAGTTGGCAAGGAGTTTACCCCCTTATAAGCCCCTGGTACATGGTACCAGTAGTACCCAGGGCATGGGAGTCAAAGGGGTCACAGGGCCTGAAGCATTGTTTTTGCCACCCTGAGTGACCCAAGTAAACAGATGACAGCCATGCTGCCATTGCAGACTGTAGGAGCATTGCAAACTGCTCAAACCCGACTTTGCCCTCACCATGTGAGTCAAGGTCAAAGCACTATTTTTAATATATGCCAGTCACTCCTAAGGAAGGCCTCCCAAGGTCAGGAGGCATGGTGAATTATATGAAAGATGAGGACATATAAGTGCAGGCTTATATGTCCCTATAATAGCCTTTTCCATTAAGGACTACTATAAGTGATCAGGGCTCCTTAGGATAACATGGGCTAGCACGGAGGCAACCTCATGGTTGCCAGTTCCATTATGGTACCACCAAAATATGTCATGTTAGGAATCAAACAGCTTGCCTGATCACCCCTGACACGATTCTTGTGTCAGAGTCGATGTGGCATGCACCCAGGTGGCTGATTTAGAGGTTGCCCACCTGGTTGCTCCAGTCTTTCCTGTGGCCTGCCTGGCAGCCTGCAGATGCTGCTGCCAAGACAAGACTCAGACCCCCTGCCAGGAGGTGCAAATTCTCCCAGGAGTCAGAAACAATGGCCTTGGTGGGAAGGAGGTGACACCTCCCTCCCTAACAGGATGGCTAGTGAGGTGGCATATAAAGGAGGTGAGCTTCAAAGTTTGCCTCTGATATGCATCCAGGCTGCCTCACAAAGGAAGAAGGAGCCATCCCCCTGGCTCCAGGCACATTTGCACTCGGGCAGGCAGGAAAATTATGTAGTCAGGAGATGTACGCTCCTAGAAGGCTATCTGCACCCCTAGGGTGGTCTACCCAGTCAGTATACCTAAGGAAGGTTTCTGCCATCTTTAAAAGTGGCAGAATAGAAGTTTTTGGGTAAAATAGTTGACACACACCCACGGATGTGATCACCTCAGGGGCGGATCAGCTGCTGGGGCAAGTAGCCTATTGACCACTTGCACCCACACTCCTAACCCCCCTAAATATAGGATTTAAGGGGCTCCACTGGCACTAGAACCTCAGTTCTGATTCAAATTGCAACAGTGGACAACAGGACCTGCACAAAACAAAGGCCTGATACTCTGCCCCTGTGGCAACCATCCTGATACTACATGACTGTGATTCGTCCCGGACGAAAAAACAGTTCCCCCAGATTGAGGGACCCCTTTGAGAGCCAAAAGCAACTCCAAACTCCCTTGGACTAGTGGCACTAATACCTTGCTGTCCGCAGGTAAAAACAATGGACCAGAATCAAAGACTCACTGGCCATCAGGCCCTCCAAGGGATCACCCAAAAGTAGATGGTCAGTGCATTGTTGGAAGCGTAGTCCTAACCTCCAGCAAGTTTCAGACAGAGGGTTTCTAGTGCCTAGTGGGAAATGTAGTCCTGACCTCCAGCAAGTTTCAGGCGGCTACCATTTTTCCCCGGATCTCCAGACGTCGAAATAACATCTTGCTGTCCTTACCGCTGCCAAGGCTTGTTGGCGGCCAGTCTGGCAACCACCACCTTTACTCAAAGCTGCAACATGAGCGAACTCTGCATCACCTTCAACAGACCACAGCAGTGGCCCTATTGTCAGCTTTTTGCGCCCGTTTTCCCCTCTAGCACCTCCTAAGCAGTAAAACCAGCTCCTTCACTACTCCTGCTTCAGCACCAAGGACAGCCGGAACAACTTTGCATAGGAGCCTTACGAGCCAGGTAAAATCGAACTGACTGTCATGAATTTGTCCTGGGACCTGCATCACCTTAATCCCCAGTGGGTTCCACATAACTCGACCTGCACATGACATATTGTCACTGGTGCTTTTTGTCATTCATCGCAAGGCTAAAGTTTTGCAGTATTGATTTGCACTGATTTATTTTTGCTTCAAAAATCAATAACTCTAGTTATACTTATCCGATCAACTTCATTTCATGTCTAAATGTATATAAAAATCTGATTTATTTTGATAAATTCGTGTTGGATTTCTTTTGAGTCGTGTCAATTACTTATCATCTATGTTGGTACTCTGAAATGCTTAACACATGTTCCTCTAGTAAATCCTGACTGCTCTTTGCCACACTACCAGACCTGAGCTAAATATTTATTGTTGTGAATCCAAGGAACCTATTTGGGGTATTGTGAGAGCATTACATAGTGAAGCCTAACCAGCATCACTACACAATGCTCCACTTTCCTATACTGCTACACAGCCTTCAGCTTGGCATAAATGAACAATATTGAGGCCTTCCAGAAATTTGAGTATCAGACAGACAAGTGTCAAGGTGTGCCCCAGGTATATATATATATATATATATATATATATATATATATATATATATATATATATATATGTATATATATATATATATATATATATATATATATATATATATATATATATATATATATATATATATATATATATATACTATCTGCTGCAGTCGCCAGTAGATAGCTATAGTTAGGACCTATTATCCATAGGAAATTCATAACATTCTATTCCCAATAACTTTGGCGTCGTTTGACAAATCATCGCGAAATTTTCAAAACTAGTGGGGCGCTCCGGTCTGCTCCTGTCTTGAAAGGTTCGGGGTGATTCATCAAGCGGGGGCCGAGAAAAAAGGGGGGTCCCAAAACGTGTTTTCTCCATGTTAATTCCCATAGGAAATTTTTGCCACGGCTACAGCCCGAACTGCTGAACGGAATTACACCAAATTTTGCAAAAAGGTAGCGCTTGGTTCAGAAAGCACGCTTTTTAAAAATGGTGAAAATCCGTTCAGTAGTTGCTGAGAAAATCCAAAATAAAAGTTTCGATATTTATGGCCGCGGTGGATGCGCGCACCCTCCCGATCACGAGCTGCATGCTAATTGGCTGTCAACACTTCAAACCAGGAAGTGTTGGCAGCCATCTTGTTCGAGGAACAAGAAAGCAGTAAAACAACTGCGTAAAACGCAAAAATGGGGCAGGGTAGAAACACCCTGACCCCCTAGGCCTGCTGGGTGCGCGGATCCTGCTGATAAAAAAAAAATGAAGCGCGGGCTCCCGCGCTTCTTTGTTATTTGGCTCCCGGGTGGGCCAAGTCCCGGGGGCATGCAGGGTGGGTTAATAAAAAATTGTTTGGGGGGCCTCTAAGGCCCCCCAAGCCCCAGGGACCGCCACCCCCCGGGGCTTTGAATTTTAAATTGTGCGGGAGAGCACTGGACCCTCCCGCAGCCCCGGGGACCGCCACCCCCTGGGGCTTCTTTTTTTTAAAATTAAATTACCTGTGTGGGGGGCTTGAGCCCCCCCACATGCCCCGGGGACCGCCACCTCCCCGGGGCACTAATTAAACAAATGTGGGGGTCCGTTTTGGACACCCGAAGCCCCGGGGACCACCACCTCCCTGGGGCTTTCACGATGTTGGGAGGGGGGCCGCGTGGCCCCCCTCCTGGAGCCCTTGATGGCCCTGGGGACCGCCACCCCCCAGGGCCAGCTCCTGCAGTGTCCCGGGGTGCTACCCCGGGACACTGCTGTTTGGTATGACAGGACGGGAGCCTCGCGGCTCCCGTCCTGTCATAGCAAACTGCTTTGAATTTTGGAAGAGAGAGCAGGAAACCTGCCTCTCTTCCAAAATTCAGCAGATTGCTTTTCCGACACGTGGAGCTGCATGTTAGCAGCTCCCCATGTGGAAAGCAATGCCAGCTCCCGCAGGACGCGGGAGCCGGGCGGGACCGTGGGGGAGTTGGGGTCCCCACGGTCCCCAAAGGATAGGGCCAGCCCCGGGGATGGGGTCCCGGGGCAAGTAGTGGCTCGGGAGGGGGCCACGCGGCCCCCTCCCCCCAAAAATAATAATAAAAAAAAAAAAAAAGGCCTGCCCCGGTGGATGGGGTCCCCGGGGCAAAAGGAGGCCTGAGGAGGGGGCCACGCAGCCCCCTCCTTAAAAAATCATAAAAGTGTGGCCATGCCCCGGGGGATGGGGTCCCCGGGGCCGGAATCGGCCACGGGAGGGGGCCACGCGGCCCCCTTCCCGTTTTGTTTAAAAAAAAAAAAAAAAGGGGGTAAGGCCCTGGGGGATGGGGTCCCCAGGGCCCAAAAAAAGGAAAAAAGAAGGGGGGCCACACAGCCCCCCTTCGGGAAAAGAAACAAAACAAAAAAACGATCGTGCCGCAGGCCACGCCCCCTTCCTTTACCTCTCTGCAAACGCGCCCTGGCGCGTTTGCAGAGGGGAACGAATTCCCTTGAATACTGGGGATCCCTGGGGGCCAACTAGCACACCAGGAACCTCCAGTATGCGCCAGGGGGCTGCATTGCAGAGAGGTGTACAGAGGCCACGCCCCTTTTTACACCTCTCTGCAACGCAGCTCTGTGGTGCTTTTTGGAGGTACATGGTGGGCTAGTTGGACTCCAGGGACCCTTAGGATTCAAGGGGACTTAATCCCCCAACCTAAAATGCGCCACGGGGCGCGTTTGCACAGTGGTGAAGGGAGGGGCGGGGCTTCAGGTGACATGTGTGCAAACAGGCCCCATGGCGCGTTTTAAGATGGGGAATTAAGTCCCCTTCAATCCTGAGGGTCCTGAGGCCAACTAGCCCACCAGGTACCTCCAGTAAGCGCCACAGAGCTGCGTTGCAGAGTGTTGTAAAAGGGCGTGGCCTCTGAACACCTCTCTACAACACAGCTCTCTGGCGCATACTGGAGGTATCTGGTGGGCTAGTTGGCTCCTAGGGACCCTCAGGATTGAGGAGGAATTAATTCTCCAACTTAAAACGCGCCACAGGGCGTGTTTGCACACATGTCACCTCAGGCCCCACCCCTTCCTTCACCATTGTGCAAATATTCCTCTAAAATCAGCCGGACTACGAATTCCGATTTACTCACCTGTTATCAGGAGAGACCTCAGTGCTGCATCTTTGAGCCCAGTACTGATCCTGAAAAGTAATTTTAACCGTACTTACCAGTAACTTGAATTTCCTTCCATAGGCTAACATTGACTGGTTTCACTTGGAAATTCTTCTAAGTGTGGAGTTTTGGAACTTTATAATATTCCTCTAAAATCAGCCGAACTACGAATTCCGATTTACTCACCTGTTATCAGGAGAGAACCCAGTGCTGCATCTTTTAGCCCAGCACTGACCCTGAAAAGTAATTCTAACCGTACTTACCAGTAACTTGTATTTCCTTCCATAGAAATCCATTGTCTGGTTTTCAGCAGAAAAGTTTCAAAGTGTCGATTTTCACAAACTACAAATATTCCTTAAAAATCGCCTGTATGACTTAAACGCATTCTTTCAACTGTTTACAGGAGATGCACCAGTGCTGGATCCAGGATCCACCACTGAGTAAGAAAAAGTAACGATAACACTACTTACCTGCTAAGTGAATTTCCTCCCATAGGATAACATTGGTGATTCTATGTGAAGAAGTTTCTGTCAACTTTTAAAATACAATAATATTCCTTAAAAATCACTACTGTAACTAAAACGCTTTTACTCAACTGTTTACAGGAGATGTCCCAGGACTGAATCTAGGATCCAGTCCTGTGGTTAGAAAAGTAATCCATAAAGTAACTAATTGCATTTAACTAGAAATTCACATTGAGCTCAATGTTGCATTGTGTTTGAAATTGTGTTGCCCATTGCAACAACTGTAACTACTGTACTTAAAAGTCTATTGCCTATTTGCAAAGTATTTAAACTAAAGTAATTCATTCTGAGAAAGTATATTTTGTAATGTAATGTATAATGTAATTACAATGTAATTTAAAAAATAAAATATCTAAAAATAAATAGTTTAAAAATATGTTGTAAATCAGTATCAAAAAAATAAATATAACAATTAATACATTTAAAAATTGTCATTTACAAAACCTTTGAAATTCACCGAAAAAACCATAGGTTTCAGACATGTTATAGTTAGGAATTAGCATTTAAAAAACCTTTGAAATTCACTGAAAAAACCATAGGTTTCAGGCACGTTATAGTTAGAAATTAGCAGTTAAAAAACCTTACAAATTCACTGTAAAAACCATAGGTTTTAGGGACAGTTATAGTTAGTTGGACATTGCACTCATACAAAACCCGCGAAATTCCCCCGTTATAGTTAGTTCAGCTAACTATAACTCGCACCCCCGCAATGCACTGCTGATGACGTCACATATTACATCACTAATGACATGGTCAGTGACATCACTGATGACATCACTGATGACATCTCAAATGACATCACTGATGACATCATCTAGTGACTGTGTGTTTCTGTAAAGTTTAAATATTTTTAATATATATAGGGAAAGGCGTATTGAAGAATGAGTGGGTGTATAAGTGTCTGTATGGATGATTTAGTAGGTGCGTGACTAACTCTATAAGTGAGTGGGGAATTAAATCCCCTTCAATCCTGAGGGTCCCTGGGGGCCAACTAGCCCACCAGGTACGTCCAGAAAGCGCCACAGAGCTGCATTGCAGGGAGGTGCAAAAAGGGGCGTGGCATCTGAACACCTCTCTGCAACGCAGCTCCCTGGCGCATACTGGAGGTACAGAGTGGGCTACTTGGATCCCAGGGACCCTCATGATTCAAGGGGACTTAATCCCCCAACTTAAAACGCGCCACGGGGCGCGTTTGCACAGATGTCACCTCAGGCCCCGCCCCTCCCTTCACCATTGTGCAAATATTCCTCTAAAATCAGCCGAAAGACGAATTCCGATTTACTCACCTGTTATCAGGAGAGAACCCAGTGCTGCATCTTTTAGCCCAGCACTGATCTTGAAAAGTAATTCTAACTGTACTTACCAGTAACTTGAATTTCCTTCCATAGGCTAACATTGACTGGTTTCACTTGGAAATTCTTCTAAGTGTGGAGTTTTGGAACTTTATAATATTCCTCTAAAATCAGCCGAACGACGCTTTCCGATTTACTCACCTGTTATCAGGAGAGAACCCAGTGCTGCATCTTTTAGCCCAGCACTGACCTTGAAAAGTAATTCTAACTGTACTTACCAGTAACTTGAATTTCCTTCCATAGGCTAACATTGACTGGTTTCACTTGGAAATTCTTCTAAGTGTGGAGTTTTGGAACTTTATAATATTCCTCTAAAATCAGCCGAACGACGAATTCCGATTTACTCACCTGTTACCAGGAGAGAACCCAGTGCTGCATCTTTTAGCCCAGCACTGACCCTGAAAAGTAATTCTAAACGTATTTACCAGTAACTTGTATTTCCTTCCATAGGAATCCATTGCCTGGTTTTCAGCAGAAAAGTTTGTGTCGATTTTCACAAACTACAAATATTCCTTAAAAATCGCCTGTATGACTTAAACAAATTCTTTCAACTGTTTACAGGAGATGCACCAGTGCTGGATCCAGGATCCACCACTGAGTAAGAAAAAGTAATGATAACACTACTTACCTACTAAGTGAATTTCCTCCCATAGGATAACATTGGTGATTCTATGTGAAAAGTTTCTAAGTGTCAACTTTTAAAATAGAATAATATTCCTTAAAAATCACTACTGTAACCAAAACGCTTTTACTCAACTGTTTACAGGAGATGTCCCAGGACTAAATCTAGGATCCAGTCCTGTGGTTAGAAAAGTAATCCATAAAGTAACTAATTGCATTTAACTAGAAATTCACATTGAGCTCAATGTTGCATTGTGTTTGAAATTGTGTTGCCCATTGCAACAACTGTAACTACTGTACTTAAAAGTCTATTGCCTATTTGCAAAGTATTTAAACTAAAGTAATTCATTCTGAGAAAGTATATTTTGTAATGTAATGTATAATGTAATTACAATGTAATTTAAAAATAAAATATGTAAAAATAAATAGTTTAAAAAAATGTAGTAAATCAGTATCAAAAAAATAAATATAACAATTAATACATTTAAAAATTGTCATTTACAAAACCTTTGAAATTCAGTGAAAAAAACCATAGGTTTCAGACATGTTATAGTTAGGAATTAGCATTTAAAAAACCTTACAAATTCACTGAAAAAAACATAGGTTTCAGGAACGTTATAGTTAGAAATTAGCATTTAAAAAACTTTACAAATTCACTGAAAAAACCATAGGTTTTAGGGACAGTTATAGTTAGTTGGACATTGCACTCGTACAAAACCCGTGAAATTCCCCCGTTATAGTTAGTTCAGGTAACTATAACTCGCGCCCCCGCAATGCACTGCTGATGACGTCACATATTACATCACTCATGACATGGTCAGTGACATCACTGATGACATCACTGATGACATCTCAAATGACATCACTGATGACATCACTGATGACATCATCCATGTGATAATTTGATGCATCTTCTCACACCCTAATATAACTTTTGATACACCCACTGTAAATTACAGACTGCCATTGTCAAAACCATAGACACTCCAACACCAATTACTATATACACACTAACTGATTCTTAGGTCTACACACACACATCTACTCACTCACCCGTACAGTCACTCATACTTATAGTCACTCAGTACAGGACTATTATATGCACTCATACACCTATATAAACACTCACACACCGCCACTCATCCATAGAGGTACTCACACACCTAGTCAGTCATGCAAAAAATTAAGCACACACCCATTTACTCACCTATACAGTTATACACACACCAGCTCACTTACTCATACAAATACTAGCACATTCTTATGCTCTTATACAATCTCTGATACAAGCACACACTCATCCATACAGTCACTCTCACAATCACACACTCTCGCTTATAGCTATTCATATACTCCAACACACATATATACTGCCTTTCACATATGTAGTTACTCACACATGTACCACTGGGACATACATTCACTCACTAACACACCCATACACACACTCACCCACCCATACAGTCCATCACAGATGCACTCTTGAAACCATGCACCAAGTGAATCACCCACTCACACATCTATGCACAGAGTCACACACACCCCACCCACACAAACAATCAGGCACCCATACAGATACTCAAACAACCAATCAATAACTCATATAGACACTCATGTAGCTATTTACAAACCCATGCAGCCACTTACACACCAACAGACAGACGGATAAAGACATTCACACAGTTTAGTCACTAACCCATGCATTTAGTAAGATACGTTTAATCACTCACTTATAGAGTGAGTCACGCACCTACTAAATCATCCATCCACACACTTATACACCCACTCATTATTCAATACACCTTGGCATATATATTAAACATATATAAACTTTATAGAAACACACAGTCACTGCATGATGTCATCAGTGATGTCATTTGAGATGTCATCAGTGATGTCATCAGTGATGTCACTGACCATGTCATGAGTGATGTAATATGTGACGTCATCAGCAGTGCATTGCGGGGGCGCAAGTTATAGTTACCTGAACTAACTATAACGGGGGAATTTCACAGGTTTTGTACGAGTGCAATGTCCAACTAACTATAACTGTCCATAAAACCTATGGTTTTTTCAGTGAATTTGTAAGGCTTTTTAAATGCTAATTTCTAGCTATAACGTGCCTGAAACCTATGGTTTTTTCAGTGAATATATATATATATTCACACAACAGGATTGCCCAGATTTGAGACCGCACTCCGCAGTTGGTAAGTATCTCACTTTATTTTCAAAGGTATCAAACTTAACATCCCCTTGTAAGGTCCCCGGCCTGACGCGTTTTTTCGAATCCTTTGCGATTCTCTTCAGAGGCCGACGTTTTTCGAATCCTTTGCGAATCTCTTTAGAGGCCCGTGTCAGCAGCTACAATTCAAACACCTACATTCTCCCGCTCAAGCTTTATTTAATTGGCTTGGCTTCTGGTGCGCCTCCTTGATGGAAAACGTCATTTTTACACTTAGTGCTCTGGGAGATGTAGTTCTTATATTTTATTTCACAACCCTCCAGTGGGTATGTCTGCTGGCACGCACTATGGGACAATGTTTATAGCCCTCCATTGGGCTTCAGGATGGCACTTTGGATGCCTGCGTTCCATGTACCTTCTACGCCCGTGTCCAGGTGAAATTTTCACTCCTCGGGTCCTTTAATTATCGGCGGTGCGTTGCCTCACGCGGCCTGGAACCGCCGCGATTATATTCACACAACAGGATTGCCCAGATTTGAGACCGCACTCCGCAGTTGGTAAGTATCTCACTTTATTTTCAAAGGCATCCAACTTAACATCCCCATGTAACGTCCCCAGCCTGACGCGTTTCGAATCCTTTGCAATTCTCTTCAGAGGCCGACGCGTTTTGAATCCTTTGCGATTCTCTTTAGAGGCCCGTGTCAGCAGCTACAATTCAAACACCTACATTCTCCCGCTCAAGCTTTATTTAATTGGCTTGGCTTCTGGTGTGCGTCCTTTATGGAAAATGTCATTTTTACACTGAGTGCTCTGGGAGATGTAGTTCTTATATTTTATTTCACAAGCCTCCAGTGGGTATGTCTGCTGGCACGCACTATGGGACAATGTTTATAGCCCTCCATTGGGCTTCAGGATGGCACTTTGGATGCCTGCGTACCAGGTACCTTCTGCGCCTGTGTCCAGGTGAAATTTTAACTCCTCGGGTCCTTTAATTATCGGCGGTGCGTCGTCTCATGTGGCCTGGAACCGCCACGATTATATTCACACAACAGGATTGCCCAGATTTGAGACCGCACTCCGCAGTTGGTAAGTATCTCACTTTATTTTCAAAGGCATCTAACTTAACATCCTCATGTAACGTCCCCAGCCTGACTCGTTTCGAATCCTTTGCAATTCTCTTCAGAGGCCGATGCGTTTCGAATCCTTTGCGATTCTCTTTAGAGGCCCGTGTCAGCAGCTACAATTCAAACACCTACATTCTCCTGCTCGAGCTTTATTTAATTGGCTTGGCTTCTGGTGCGCCTCCTTGATGGAAAACGTAATTTTTACACTGAGTGCTCTGGGAAATGTAGTTCTTATATTTTATTTCACAACCCTCCAGTGGGTATGTCTGCTGGCACGCACTATGGGACAATGTTTATAGGCCTCCATTGGGCTTCAGGATGGCACTTTGGATGCCTGCGTTCCATGTACCTTCTGCGCCCGTGTCCAGGTGAAATTTTCACTCCTCGGGTCCTTTAATTATCGGCGGTGGGTCGTCTCACGCGGCCTGGAACCGCCGCGATTATATTTACACAATAGCATTGCCCAGATTTGAGACTGCACTCCGCAGTTGATAAGTATCTCACTTTATTTTCAAAGGCATCCAACTTAACATCCCCATGTAACGTCCCCGGCTTGACACGTTTCGAATCCTTTGCGATTCTCTTTAGAGGCCGACGTGTTTCGAATCCTTTGCGAATCTCTTTAGAGGCCCGTGTCAGCAGCTACAATTCAAACACCTACATTCTCCCGCTCAAGCTTTATTTAATTGGCTTGGCTTCTGGTGCGCCTCCTTGATGGAAAACGTCATTTTTACACTTAGTGCTCTGGGAGATGTAGTTCTTATATTTTATTTCACAACCCTCCAGTGGGTATGTCTGCTGGCACGCACTATGGGACAATGTTTATAGCCCTCCATTGGGCTTCAGGATGGCACCTTGGATGCCTGCGTTCCATGTACCTTCTACGCCCGTGTCCAGGTGAAATTTTCACTCCTCGGGTCCTTTAATTATCGGCGGTGCGTCGTCTCACGCGGCCTGGAACCGCCGCGATTATATTCACACAACAGGATTGCCCAGATTTGAGACCGGACTCCGCAGTTGGTAAGTATCTCACTTTATTTTCAAAGGCATCCAACTTAACATCCCCATGTAACGTCCCCAGCCTGACGCGTTTCGAATCCTTTGCAATTCTCTTCAGAGGCCGACGCGTTTCGAATCCTTTGCGATTCTCTTTAGAGGCCCGTGTCAGCAGCTACAATTCAAACACCTACATTCTCCCGCTCAAGCTTTATTTAATTGGCTTGGCTTCTGGTGCGCCTCCTTGATGGAAAACGTCATTTTTACACTGAGTGCTCTGGGAGATGTAGTTCTTATATTTTATTTCACAATCCTCCAGTGGGTATGTCTGCTGGCACGCACTATGGGACAATGTTTATAGCCCTCCATTTGAGATGTCATCAGTGATGTAATCAGTGATGTCACTGACCATGTCATGAATGATGTAATATGTGACGTCATCAGCAGTGCATTGCGGGGCGCGAGTTATAGTTAGCTGAACTAACTATAACGCCGGAATTTCTATGGTTTTGTACAAGTGAAATGTCCAACTAACTATAACGTTCCTGAAACCTATGGTTTTTTCAGTTAATATATATATACATATATATTCACTGAAAAAACCCATAGGTTTCAGGCACGTTATAGTTAGAAATTAGCATTTAAAAAACCTTAGAAATTCACTGAAAAAACCAGAGGTGTCAGGGACTTTATAGTTAGTTGGACATTTCACTCGTACAAAACCAGAGAAATTCGGCTGTTACAGTTAGTTCAGCTAACTATAACTCGCGCCCCCACAATGCACTGCTGATGACATCACATATTACATCACTCATGACATGGTCAGTGACATCACTGATGACATCTCAAATGACATCACTGATGACATCACTGATGACATCAACCACGTGATAATCTGATGCACCTCCTCACACCCTAATATAACCTTTGATACACCCACTCTAAAATGCAGACTATCATTATCGAAAGCATAGACAGACCAATAGAAGTTACTACATACCCGCTCAGTGATTCCTAGGTCTACACATACACATCCACTCATTCACCCATACAGTTACTCATACATGCAGTCACTCATCAATACAGCACTACCATATGCACTCATACACCTATACATACACTCACACACCACCACTCATCCATAGACTTACTCACACACCTAGTCAGTCATGCAAAGAATCAATCATACTCCAATTTACTCACCTATACAGTTATACACAGACCACTTCACTTATTCATACAAATACTAGCACATTCTTACGCTCTTCTACAATCACTGATACAAGCACACACTCATCCATACAGCCACTCTCACAATCACTCACTCTCACGTATAGTCATTTATATACTCCAACACTCACATATACTGCCTTTCACATATGTAGTTACTCACACATGTACCACTGAGACATCCATTCACTCACCAACACACCCATATACACACTCACCCACCCATACAGCCCTTCACAGATGCACTCTTAAACCCATACACCCAGTGAATCACCCACTCACACATCTATGCACAGAGTCACCCACCCCGCACCCACTCACAGAGACACTCAGGCACCCATACAGATACTCAGACAACCAATCAATAACCCATATAGACACTCATGTAGCTACTCACCAACTCATGCAGCCGCTTGTACACCAACTGACAGACTGATACAGACATTCACACAGTTTACTCACTAACCCATGCATTCAGTAAGACACGCTTAATCACTCACTTATACAATCAGTCACGCACCTACTAAATCATCCATTCAGACACTTATACACCCACTCATTCTTCAATACACCTTGGCATATATATATATATATATATATATATATATAAACATATTTAAACTTTATAGAAACACATAGTCACTGGATGATGTCATCAGTGATGTCATCAGTGATGTCATCAGTGATGTCAATTGAGATGTCATCAGTGATGTCATCAGTGATGTCACTGACCATGTCATGAATGATGTAATATGTGACATCATCAGCAGTGCATTGCGGGGCGCGAGTTATAGTTAGCTGAACTAACTATAACAGCCGAATTTCTCTGGTTTTGTACGCGTGAAATGTCCAACTAACTATAACGTTCCTGAAACCTCTGGTTTTTCAGTGAATTTCTAAGGTTTTTTAAATCTAATTTCTAACTATAACGTGCCTGAAACCTATGGTTTTTTCAGTGAATTTCAAAGGTTTTTTAAATGCTAATTTCTAACTATAACGTCCCTGAAATCTATGTTGTTTTCAGTGAATATATATATATATATGGGAAAGATGTGCTGAGGCGCATGTCTTTTGCTTATATGTGCGGTGAGTAACGTAGCGCTGCATGCCACCTGTTCCCCCTTCATGGTTCCGGCAGCGCTTCGTGTGCTTTAGCGCACGTGAAGTGAACGAGCTTCTTGCAAAATACGTTCTGCGGAACCTTCAGCTTTGAATTTCTACTGGATAATTTCGGATGTGGGCAAATAATAAAAGAAATTCTACGGTGCTGCGAATGGAGGTTTGATAGACTGGGCCATGTATTTCAATATATACACACGTGCACAAGGAAAACAGACCTTGTGCAAGATCGGATGTACGTCTGCACGAATTTATAGAAAAGCAAACACTACGCCAAATTACGGAAATTATAACTGTAAGTGAAATGTTGCCGATCACAAAAACAGCGTGTTGGCATAGTAATAATAATAATAATAATAATAATAATAATAATAACAATAATGATAGTAATAAGTATTATTACTAGTAAATAATAATAATAACAACAGCAACAATAATAATAAAAACAATAATAATTATTGTATTATTGTTAATAATAATCCTAATAATAATAGTACTAATAATAATAATAATGGTAATAATAATGCTGCTTTTGCAGTAGTAGTGTTGGTAGTGATGGAATTAGAAGTGATCTTTTCATTGTTATTGTTTCTACAAGTACATAGCGCTTTCTCCTTGTTTGCACATTTTAAGCCCTTCAATTTGCAGTGCTGCAGCCCAGGAGAAAAATGAATATTTTTCCCCGTGACAATCTGCATGCCGTGAGGCCCTGATTGGGAGATTTCACCCCAGAACGGAGGCTGTGGTGTGCGATCTTGTCGTCTCTTTTACTGTCTGTTTACCGGCTCTTTCTTGGCCTGTTGAGGCTACTGGTGTTACATATTGCTCGAGAAGGAGCCAGCACTCCCCTCCCAGGGTATTGAAAACAGCTTTTGGCAGCAGAGAGCTCCCAAGCTACATGCCACGTCCTTCATTGTTACGTATATATATATATATATATATATAATATGTATCAAAAAGGACGTGACGTGTAGCTTGGGATCTAGCTGCCTGCCTGCCTATCTACACACACACCACCAACAATATAGGTAAGCTCATGTACGTTCTGTGTGAAAACCATAGACATTTGAGGGCAGATTTCTAGCTGGTTTGCATTTCAAGTTGGGCCCTGTCAGCTCGGCACATGCACGAGCACTGACCCCTCCACAAAGGCCACACGGCGGCTCCAGCTGAACCAGATTGGCGGTGAGTTCCATGAGTTGCGCCAGTTACGCACTAAGTGCCCTGCACTTAAATGATCACAAAGCATATGATACAACATGTGCTTTCTTCTGTACACATTCGTAATATTTTACCTTTTTCTTTTCCTAAAACGAAGCCTCAGATGAGGTTTCAAAGGGTCTTTAAAGACACACAGCGGCATGTGGATGAGAGAGGTGATTGCTTCTCTTCTAGCCCATGACGTTCACAGCGCCTTGAGCGGTAACAGCCCGCCGCGCCGCTTGGCGGCTAAAGAACGCACAGACGTGAAATGCAGCCTCGTGTCTGTGCCATCGGCCCCAGAAGGCTCTGCAGCCATGCCACTATACAGGCCCCGTCTCCAGCCGACTCTGGAACCGGTGGATGTGCACTGGGCCGTCGGCAGGAGAAAGAGCCACCGGGCATTAATGAAAGCAAAGCCCAGCAGCCTCATGAGGGAACCAGTGGACCCGGCAGGAGGAGGCCCAGACCAGCGGGCTGGTGGCCACTTCCAAGTCCGCCCTGAACCACGGGCGTAGTGTGAGCAGAGCCGAAGCAAGGGCCTTAATTGGGGGCTCCTATCAGCCTTAAGCTTGTGATCTATCTATCTATCTATCTATCTATCTATCTATCTATCTATCGTGCTGCATTTTGTTTCAACATACATATTTCTATCGCTGGTGAGATGTTGTTCATTGATCCCGAACACATATTATAAAGAATGAAAACATATATTTTTTTACTATTATTATTATTGTGCACCTGTGTGTTTTGATGGATGCTCAGGGTTCTAGGGCTATACATACTTCAGCCCCGAACCCCTGAGTTGTTGCTGTCGATGCATGATCATATCACGCCCATTTGAAAATGTCTAAGCACAAATATCGTGCATTCACACTCCTGTGTATTTTTATCAGTGTCCATGTTTCAGAAACCTCTGGGTGCCCGTGAGCTCCAGAGTGGCTTGGTCTGGGCATTTTGGGGGCTCCCCTCGACCCCCACAGTGGCTTGGTCCGGGCCTCTGGGATCCTCCCCTCGAGTGCCACAGAGGTTTGTTCAGAGCCTCTGGGTGCCTCCCACCGAGCGTCAAAGTGGGTTGGTCCCCTCCCTGCCATTCTGAGGGTCCCCTGGCAGCCTCTGCCGAGCCCAGACCATCCTTGGCACAGCGCGGCCTCCTGCTGCTGCCAGACGCCTCCCAGATCCCGTTACCAATCTGCATTAAGTTTATTGATTTGATTGGCCAAATTACTGCGCTCTAATCGTTTTCCCCTGACGGTCAGAGTCTGCCTAGTGTGAGGCGTCGTTTCACGGAGATGCATCTGCTGCCCAGTTCCTTATGGCTGAGAAATGGCCTGTCCCGGCTAATCTTCTCAGCGCCTCGTAGGGTGGAAGGCCATGTGCTGTGGTGCCAGGCGCCTCGAGCACCAGGAAGGGCTGTGGTTACCTCTACAGTTAAAGAACACTCTCTGGAGCAGGTACAGCACACAACAGATGTATTTCTTCCTGGATGTAGTTACGGGTTTCATCTAGCACCATGTTTAACCTTACTGATATTTCTGAGCGCTTGTGGGCCTGTGGCATTTCTAAAGAAGTGCCAGTGCGGTTTTGCCACAGGCCCTTGAATTGCAACGACTGCTGTGGTGTTAGATCTTAACAGAGCACTTTACACACAAGATGTGTTACTGCAAAATCAGGCTGGGTGTTGTTTTCCTGGGCGCCTCGAGGCCATGTTCTACTGAACAATGTCTACAGCGCATGAGCAACATACAAGACAGAAGGCCCTGGCGCTGGGGATCACCAAAGGCCCTGCTCCGAGACAGTGCAGGGAAATCAGTTTGAAATAAAGAACTCACCCTCATTCATTGCCAGGTCCCTTTAAAAACTCCCACGTGCCCACCTGTGCAGGCCCAAGTCACTGCATGTCAGCACATCTGTGGTGACTTCCCTCCTCGTGCTTTTAACATCTTTTCACAAATGGACTTAAATGTATGCTCTTTGCTAGTGATATACAACCCCATGGGCCACGTGTTTGAAATTCAGAAGGATGAGTTGACCCTACCTAGGTTCGAATCAGTGACTGCTAGTTATAAGCTGATCTCAGCAGCGAACGCTTAACCCGCTGCACTACCCTTGCACGGATTCACATTGGTATCTGTGTTAGCTACCCTGGAGCAGGTTTCCAGTAATGCCCCCGCCAACTGACGCATCAGAAGCATCGTATCCTTCCCACGGCCAGGCCCTGTGCATGGCACACTTAGGCTATTATGACTTCCCATTTCAGAAGGTGCTGTTCCGAGGCCCTCGGTACACCTAAGGCTATCTTAAGCCAGTGTTTTCATTTCAGTAATACTCTCTGAATATGCAGCCGCTCTCTCACACGCTATGTTGTACATTTAAGTCCAGTCTCACTGCTAACTGTATGCGATGTTCAAATGAGACTCGGATGTAATACAATTCACGTGACCTGTTTGATAAAATTGCAGAAGGCATTTAGAACCCGCTGGAGTCACATGCAATCCAACTGTGTGGCATCCATGGTGTAGCAAGACGCTTCCAGTGTTTGCACCCAAACCATACAGACAACAGCCCCCCCCTCCCCCTGCTGAGGACATTCTAGCATATCTGGGCGTCCCTTCCCGCTCACGTTCTAATTTGTGACTCCCAGAACAATTTCCAAGCACCGCAAAAAGTTGTAAATTAGCAACGGGAAACTCGCCTCATATACATTAAACACACACAGCTGTAAGCATGTGTCTTACTCGCCATCTCTGAGTATTTAAGAGCACCCCCAGAAAATAAAACTGTGTCTCCAATGGAAATTAAGGGTGAAATGTCCCCTCGTGTCCCTTCTGCTGTAACCCCCGCTTGTATTTTTTATTTTTTTAAAAAGTTTTTTGCAGATTTATATAGCGCGAACTCGACCCAAAGGTATTGGAGCGCTTTACATGAGCACCGGTTACGTTACACTAGGACACATTCATTTAAAAAAAAAAAATGTTGGTAGGCACGGGGAGATTAAGTGATTTGCCCAGAATCACATGTTCACATGGTTAGCACATTTCCTGGCATAAATTACGCACAGAATCATGAACACGGTGTGAAATGTGCAGCTTGTGCAGTGATACCAGGGCCACAGTACAACGCATGCGCACAGTCCTCTCCCCTCCACCCCTCCCCCAGCCCGCCTTGCTGCCCTTACCTCCACTTCGTCCTCCGGTTCTGGAACTAGGTCTTGACCTGCGCGTCCGTCATTTTGAGGGCCTTGGCGAGCGCCGCCCTCTCGGCCGAGGCCAGGTACTTCTGCCGGTGGAAGCGCTTCTCCAGCTCGCAGATCTGCAGCCGGGTGAAGGAGGTGCGCAGCTTCTTCTTCTTCGGGGGCTCCTGTTCTGGTAGGGGTGACATATACGGCATGTTACAGTGAAGGGTGAGAGGGCCACTGGATGGGAGACAGACGGCAAAAGCAAGCAGGCGAGAGATCAGCAGGGTTCACAGAGAGGGCCAGAGACAGACAGTGCCCGGGGGCTGGGCTCAGGGGGCGAACAGCACAGCAGCAGCAGGCATTAGCACACTGACGAGTCCGAAAGGGTCTTCGGGGGGCACCCTGGCTGGACGGGGGTCTACGGAGGCCCAGCTGGTGTGGGCTAGAGTCTGTCACATGTCAGGCGCAACCCATGGGCAGTGCCTGACATTCATGACGTGACCGGCTCTAATCCATCCTACCGGCCTTCTACCTGCAATCACCCCAGTTTATGTAAGAAGCACCCCACCTCTCGCACTAAAAGAACGCACACATGCACATACACACAACTCTGACCGGCAGACACCACATTGGCCTTCAGGTCTATTAAACCGTGGTGCTGCCTCTCTTGTTTTGAATTCGGACGTGCATCCTCTCTCGCCGCCAGTGCAGCACCTCTCTGTGCAGTGACTGTGTTCTCGGCTTGGGGTGTCTTTCTCTGTGTTGCCCCTGTGTGAACGGCGTGATAACGTGCCTCCCTGCCCCGTGCCGGAGTGTGTCCTGCCTGTTCCTGTGTGTGGTAAAGTAGTCCCAGTGCTTGAAAACACATATTTCAATGAGTGATTCGTTTGGAAGTTTTTGGCCTTCCTGAGGTATGTATACAGCGTGAGGACAGAACCACGCTCTATGCAGAGAAGCGTCACTAACCATGAAGCACTGCTGGTACCTGTAGCGGGGCTCTGTGTGCGCATGACTGGGGTCGGCTCCTCTGTGACACAGTGACCCCATGTCCGGCTGCTCAGTAGCTGCTGCCTGCAGCTTAACACTGAACACTCACTGCCCCGGGAGACGCTTCCGAGAGTCTGAAATAAAATGGCAACAAACAAGCTGGGCTTCTGTTGCAACTTATCTACGTGTTTTATTTACATAATAAAACTGTGCATGTGAAAGTGAGAGTCAATGCCCAATTTACAGAAAACTGATGATATAAAGTGCAAAGTAAAAGTAGATAGATAAATCCTTCAAGCTTCCTATGATAGATATTACCCCGGGACCTGGCCCACCTGGGGGCTTAAATACAATGAAGCGCGGGAGACCGCACTTCGTTTTTAAAAAATTTCTGGCCGGATTCACGACCCCAGCGTGAATTCGATGACTATCTTTTAAAAACATGCTTTTTTTGGCACTGGGGGTCCTTGTGGGACCCCCTGAGCAGGCCTAGGGGGTCAGTGTGTTTGTACCCTGCCCTCCTTTCATGTTTTTTAACCTCTTGTTTCACCATGTTTTCTTGTGACTCGGTTCTACTGAGTCACAAGATGGCTGCCAACACTTCCTGGTTTGGAGTGTTGGCAGCCAATCAGAGCGAAGCTCATGCCAGGGAGGGTTCGCGAACCCTCTTCGGTGCTCAGATATTGATATTTTTCTTTTTGCTAATATCTCAAGAACTACTGAACGGATTTACAACATTTAACAAAAAGGGCTCTCTCTGAACCAAGACCTACGGTTTTGCCAAATTTGGTGTCATTCCATTCAGCAGGTCAGGCTATAGCTTTGTACTAAAGTTTCCTATGGAAATTTACATGGAGAAAACGCATTTTGGGACCCCCTTTTTCTCAGTCCCCGCTTGATGAATCACCCAGAAACTTTCAAGACAGAAGCTGAGCGGACCGCGCCACTAGTTTTGGACAATTTCGCGAAGATTCGTCAAACAACGCCAAAGTTATTGGGGAAACAAAAAATGCTTTTTGAATAGAAACGAGGTCCTAACTATAACTACCTACTGGCGACCGCCAGTAGGTAATATATATATATACATATATATATATTTATATATATATATATATATATATATATATATATATATACACATATATATATATATTATATATATATATATATATATATATATATATATATATATATATATATATATATATATTATCTACTGGCGGTCGCCAGTAGATAGTTATAGTTAAAACCTATTATCCATAGGAAATCCGCGACATTCTATTTGAAATAACGTTGGCGCCGGTTGACGAATCTTCGCGAAAGTTTCCAACTTGTTGGGGCGCTCCGGTCCGCTCCTATCCTGAAAGTCTCGGGGTGACACATCAAGCGGGGGCCGAGAAAAAGGGGGTCCCAAAACGCGTTTTCCCCATTCATTTTTCCATAGGAACCTTTAGTCGCAGCTACAGCCCGAACTGCTGAACGGAATTACACCAAATTTGGCAAAGAGGTAGCCCTTGGTTCAGTGTCGTGCCTTTTGCTTAAATGGTGTAAATCCGTTCAGTAGTTCCTGAGAAAATCAAAAGTAAAGTCACATATATATCTGGGCGGAGCCTAACCACACATGTCATTGTGAGATCTGATTGGCTGTCAGCACTTCATCCTGGAATTGCTGGCAGCGATCTTGGGACCAATATAAATGATAGTACCTCATTGAAATGCATTGTAGTGAATAGAAGATTTTGAGGGTCACCAAAAGGAGAACTATAAAGGGTGATAACAGGCTTTAGTTACATTAGAATTTATTTGTTGATGGTACCATACTAATTTTAGGAATTGTGGTGTATTCTAAGGTGATTTTACCATGTGAAAAACCTTCTGCTGGGATATCATGAATCATGTTTGAGAGAACACTATTTTCTCATGCTTGTCCCGTGGAGGTTTGGAAGGTGCTCCAGAAGCTAAAATGAGAGCATATTTTCTGTAAATTCACATTATCTTTCTCACTCATGTGAGAATGAAGTCTGACATTCTCAGTAAAACATGTACATCCAACAAGGGCAGAGACTGTCAGTTGATTCCTTTGTGTTCTACTGCAGCTTCCCAGAGTGTTCTAAAGAACAACTAGAGTGCTAACAGCCTTACTTATGACAAAAGTATGGCACACCTGAAGCCATCTTGATTGGAATAAACTGGTAACACTTAAAACAATTTAATTTAAAAAGGAACAAAATGATGGGGTTCATTTTGTCATAGAAATTATGGTTAGTGCTGTAGAAAGAAAAATTAGGACATGTTTCAAGTGTGATCTCAAATATCTTCCTGTTATATTTCAACAGGAGCAGCCTGCCAGTTGATGCCTTTGTGTTCTACTGCAGCTTCCCAGAGTGTTCTAAAGAACAACTAGAGTGCTAACAGCCTTACTTATGACAAAAGTATGGCACACCTGAAGCCATCTTGATTGGAATAAACTGGTAACACTTAAAACATTTAATTTAAAAAGGAACAAAATGATGGGGTTCATTTTGTCATAGAAATTATGGTTAGAGCTGTAGAAAGAAAAATTAGGACATATTACAAGTGTGATCTCAAATATCTTCCTGTTATATTTCAACAGGAGCAGCCTGCCAGTTGATGCCTTTGTGTTCTACTGCAGCTTCCCAGAGTGTTCTAAAGAACAACTAGAGCGCTAACAGCCTTACTTATGACAAAAGTATGGCACACCTGAAGCCATCTTGATTGGAATAAACCGGTAACACTTAAAACATTTAATTTAAAAAGGAACAAAATGAGGGGTTCTTTTTGAAATAGAAATTATGGTTAGTGCTGCAGAAAGAAAAATTAGGGCATGTTTTAAGTGAGATCTCAAATCCTCTTCTATTTCATTAGAAAATTCTGACATGCAGACTGAAACAATCACTTTCAATACCAGCAGCAGACTACCAGTTAACTCCCTGGTGAGCAGTAGCTTTACTCCAGTGATCTAATGAGCAACTAGAGTGCTAACATTCTGAATTTATGGCAGATGTGAGACACATCTGAATGCCTTCTTGATGGAATCAAAGTAAAAAACTGAAAGCATTTCCTACTGAGGAGACTGCAGTAAATGAAGAAATTAGGAAACTTCATAACAAAGAAGTCTTCCAAGATGGCCACCAGTGAAAAAAGAGCCCAAATGTAGCACAAATATTACCCAGATGTAGCCCACATATAGCCCAATGACAAAAGTGTGCAAAACACTTTTTATTTTTAGTTTTTTGCAGTTTTATGTAGTGCAGACTGGTCAGGTATTGGAGCATTGCATCTTAAAACATGACCCCCTACACTACAAAAACACCACTGCACTACCTTAAACCCTAAAACACTACCCCCAGCACGACCCCTACACTACACAAGCACCACTGCACTATCCTAAACCCTCAAACACTACCCCCAGCACGACCCCTACACTACCCAAACACCACTGCACTAACCTAAATCCTAAAACACTACCACCAGCACGACCCCTACACTACCCAAACACCACTGCACTACCCTAAAACATGACCCCTACACTACACAAACACCACTGCACTACCCTAAACCCTAAAACACTACCCCCAGCACGACCCCTACACTACACAAGCACCACTGCACTACCCTAAACACTAAAACACTACCCCCAGCACGACCCCCTACACTACACAAACACCACTGCACTACCCTAAACCCTAAAACACTACCCCCAGCACGACCCCTACACTACCCAAATACCACTGCACTAACCTAAATCCTAAAACACTACCCCAGCACGACCCCTACACTACCCAAACACTACTGCACTACCCTAAAACACTGACCCCCTACACTACACAAACACCACTGCACTACCCTAAACCCTAAAACACTACCCCCAGCACGACCCCCTACACTACACGAAGCACCACTGCACTACCCTAAACCCTGAAACACCAGCCCCAGCACGACCCCCTACACTGCCCGAACACCACTGCACTGCCCTAAACCCTGAAACACCAGCCCCAGCACGACCCCCTACACTGCCCGAACACCACTGCACTGCCCTAAACCCTGAAACACCAGCCCCAGCACGCACCCCTACACTGCCCGAACACCACTGTACTGCCCTAAACCCTGAAACACCACCCCCAGCATGCCCCCTACACTGCCCGAACACCACTGCACTGCCCTAAACCCTGAAACACCACCCCTGCATGACCCCCTACACTGCCCGAACACCACTGCACTGCCCGAAACCCTGAAACACCACCCCCAGCACGACCCCTACACTGCCCGAACACCACTGCACTGCCCTAAACCCTGAAACACCAGCCCCTGCACGACCCCTACACTGCCCGAACACCACTGCACTGCCCTAAACCCTGAAACACCACCCTCCTAGCATGACCCCCTTTACTGCTCGAACACCACTGCACTGCCCCAAACCCTGAAACACCACCCCCAGAAGGACCCCCTACACTGCCCGAACACCACTGCACTGCCCTAAACCCTGAAACACCACCCCTAGCACGACCCCCTACACTGCCCGAACACCACTGCACTGCCCTAAACCCTGAAACACCACCCCTGCACGACCCCTACACTGCCCGAACACCACTGCACTGCCCTAAACCCTGAAACACCACCCCCAGCACGACCCCTACACTGCCCGAACACCACTGCACTGCCCTAAACCCTAAAACACCACCCCCAGCACGACCCCTACACTGCCCGAACACCACTGCACTGCCCTAAACCCTAGAACACTACCCCAGCATGACCCCTACACTACCTGAACACCACTGCACTACCCTAAACCCTAAAATACTCCCCCAGCACGACCCCCTACACTACCCGAACACCACTGCACTGCCCTAAACCCTAAAACACTCCCCCAGCATGACCCCTACACTACCCGAACACCACTGCACTGCCCTAAACCCTAAAACACTCCCCCAGCACGACCCCCTACACTACCTAAACACCACTGCACTGCCCTAAACCCTAAAACACTACCCCCGCATGACCCCCTACACTACCCAAATACCAATGCACTACCCTAATCCCTAAAACACTACCCCAGCACAACCCCTACACTACCCAAAGACCACTGCACTACCCTAAACTCTAAAACAATACCCCGCACTGACTCCCTACACTACCCAAAGACCACTGCACTATCCTAAACCCTAAAAACACGACCTCCTACACTACACAAACACCACTGCACTACCCTAAACCCTAAAATACTACCCCCAGCACGAACCCCTACACTACCCAAACACCACTGCACTACCCTAAACCATAAAACACTACCCCCAGCAGTACCCCCTACGCTACCCAAACACCACTGCACTACCCTAAACCCTAAAACACTACCCCCAGCAGTACCCCTACACTACCCAAACACCATTGCACTACCCTAAACCCTAAAACACTACCCCCAGCACGACTCCCTACACTACCCAAACACCACTGCACTACCCTAAACCCTAAATCTACCCCCAGCATGACCCCCTACACTACACAAACACCACTGCACTACCCTAAACCCTAAAACACTACCCCCAGCACGACCCTCTTCACTACCTAAACACAACTGCACAATTTGTTACAGGCGTTGCAACGCAGGCCTGTGGTGCTTACTGGAAGTACCTGGTGGGCTAGTTGGGCCCCAGGGACTCTCAGGATTCAAGGTGACCTAATCCCCCAACTTAAAACGCGCCACGGGCGCGTTTGCACAGTGGTGAAGGGAGGGGCGGGGCCTCAGGTGACATGTGCGCAAACACGCCCTGTGGTGCGTTTTAAGTTGGGGAGTTAATTCCCTTTGAATCCTGGGGGCCAACTAGCCCACCAGGTACCTTCAGTAAGCACAACAGAGTTGCGTTGCAGAGAGGTGAAAAAGGTGCGTGGCCTCGGAACGCCTCTCTGCAACTCAGCTCTGTGGTCCTAACTGTAGGTACCTGGGGGCTAGTTGAGCCCCAGGGACCCTCAGGATTCAAGGGGACTTAATCCCGCAACTTAAAACGCGCCACGAGGCGCGTTTACACACATGTCACCTCAGGCCCCCTCCCTTCACCACTGTGCAAACGCCGCACTGGCTCTGGTTAGTCAGAGTCAGTTACCACCAGTACCCGTCTGAAAAAGTTGTGGGCACAGGATGATTTTGCAACAAGGCCTCTTTCTGCTCCTCTGTTGGTTCTTTCTGCACATCTTTTGCTTCTTTCTGTGCGTTTTTTCTTCTTTCTTCACATGTCCTACCTCTGTTGGCATAGTTAGAAACTAGCATTTAAAAACCTTTGAAATTCACTTAAAAAATCATAGGTTTCAGGCACGTTATGGTTAGAAATTAGCATTTAAAAAACCTTTGAAATTCACTGAAAAAACCATAGGGTTCAGGCACGTTATAGTTAGAAATGAGCATTTAAAAACCTTTGAAATTCACTGAAAAAACCATAGGTTTCAGGCACGTTATAGTTAGAAATTAGCATTTAAAAAACCTTTGAAATTCACTGAAAAAACCATAGGTTTCAGACACGTTATAGTTAGAAATTAGCATTTAAAAAACCTTTGAAATTCACTGAAAAAACCATAGGTTTTAGGGACAGTTATAGTTAGTTGGACATTGCACTCGTACAAAACCCGTGAAATTCCCCTGTTATAGTTAGTTCAGCTAACTATAACTCGCGCCCCGCAATGCACTGCTGATGACGTCACATATTACATCACTCATGACATGGTCAGTGACATCACTGATGACATCACTGATGACATCTCAAATGACATCACTGATGACATCATCCATGTGATAATTTCATGCATCTTCTCACACCCTAATATAACTTTTGATACAACCACTCTAAATTACAGACTGCCATTCTCAAAACCATAGACACTCCAACACCAAAAACTACATACCCACTCACTGATTCTTAGGTCTACACACACATCCACTCACTCACCTGTACAGTCACTCATACTTACAGTCACTCAGTACAAGGACTATCATATGCACTCATACACCTATATAAACACTCACACACCGCCACTCATCCATAGAGGTACTCACACACCTAGTCAGTCATGCAAAAATTAATCACACACCCATTTACTCACCTATACAGTTATACACACACCAGCTCACTTACTCCATACAAATACTAGCACATTCTTACGCTCTTATACAATAACTGATACAAGCACACACTCATCCATACAGCCACTCTCACAATCACACACTCTCACTTATAGCCATTTAAATACTCTAACACACATATATACTGCCTTTTACATATGTAGTTACTCGCACATGTACCACTGAGATATACATTCACTCACTAACACACCCATACACACACTCACCCACCCAAGCAGTCCATCACAGATGCACTCTTGAAATCATGCACCCAGTGAATCACCCACTCACACATCTATGTATAGAGTCACACACACCCCACCCACACAAACACTCAGGCAGCCATACAGATACTCAGAGAACCAATCAATAACCCATATAGACACTCATGTAGCTATTCGCAAATCCATGCATCCACTTACACACCAACAAACAGACGGATACAGACATTCACACAGTTTAGTCACTAACCCATGCATTCAGTAAGATACGTTTAATCACTCACTTGTAGAGTCAGTCACTCACGTACTAAATCATCCATTCAGACACTTATACACCCACTCATTCTTCAATACGCCTTTCCCTATATATATTAAACATATTTAAACTTTACAGAAACACACAGTCACTGGATGATGTCATCAGTGATGTCATCAGATGTCATGAGATGTCATCAGTGATGTCATCAGTGATGTCACTGACCATGTCATGAGTGATGTAATATGTGACGTCATCAGCAGTGCATTGCGGGGCGCGAGTTATAGTTAGCTGAACTAACTATAACAGGGGAATTTCACGGGTTTTGTACGAGTGCAATGTCCAACTAACTATAACTGTCCCTAAAACCTATGGTTTTTCAGTGAATATATATATATATATTTTTTTTCTTTTTTTCTTTGGTCTTCATGTAAAAACATTTTTTTTAATTATTTATATTGAAAGTTTAGACAGAACTAGAAAGTGCAGCATAAGTACAAATACAAGATAGAATACAGGTTTACGGAGCAAATGTTGCACTTCACTGCAATACAACAGAGGGGGGGAAAGGAAAAGAGGGGAAATAATTTGCCACTCAGCATTGAACGTGCAAGTGCAGCCCAACCAAGACGAAGACCACAAAGCCTGTGGAGAGACAAGTTAGTAGGCTCACCAGATGACAAATGCATACAACCACCAAAAAAATCCCTCCGTGCAGCAGTGCAGACTGACGTTTAATCAGCCACCTCAATGCAAGGATTTGTAGCAGCCACTTCCTCCTTACCCTGTGCACACAGAAACATCCCAAAAGGGGACCAAATATCTTTTGGACGGGACCTTGAAGGCATCAGCTCCCAGTAGGCAGCGTCCCAAAGCCACCCAGACCTCCCTGGCACCAGGCACCGGCCACAATGTAATACCACCTTACACTTAACAAACAAAAGTAGAAGTGCTGTCAATATGCGCCCCTCTAGAGGAACCTCCTTCACATAACCTAGCAGCACAACTCTCTGGGAGTGCTCCAAGGGGTGCCCATAGACCTCTTCAATAGTATCAAAGATAGTGAGCCAGTAATGCCGCACATCAGGGCAATCCTATGCAAGGTGCAGGAACTCAGTGCATGGTACAGCACAGAGCACGTAGCATGCCTCATCAATCAGGCTCAGCCTATGTATTTGCTCCGGAGTGCTGTAAAGTCTTTGGAGGTGCTTGAAATGCTCTAACAGCAGCCTGTAATTGGGCGAAAGCGGTCTCGGTGGAGACCGAAACGTGTCTAAACCTTCCGTGAGTGCGACCCGACTTCCTTTTTTAAAGGACTTTTGTGAATATATATATATATATATATATATATATATATATATATATATATTCACTTAAAAAACCATAGGTTTCAGGCACGTTATAGTTAGAAATTAGCATTTAAAAAACCTTACAAATTCACTGAAAAAACCATAGGTTTTAGGGACAGTTATAGTTACTTGGACATTGCACTCGTACAAAACCCGTGAAATTCCCCGTTATAGTTAGTTCAGCTAACTATAACTCGTGCCCCATAATGCACTGCTGATGACGTCACATATTACATCACTCATGACATGGTCAGTGACATCACTGATGACATCACTGATGACATCTCAAATGACATCACTGATGACATCACTGATGACATCATCCAGTGACTTGTGTGTTTCTGTAAAGTTTAAATATGTTTAATATATATAGGGAAAGGCGTATTGAAGAGTGAGTGGGTGTATAAGTGTCTGAATGGATGATTTAGTAGGTGCGTGACTAACTGTATAAGTGAGTGATTAAACGTATGTTACTGAATGCATGGGTTAGTGACTAAACTGGGTGAATGTCTGTATCCGTCTGTCTGTTGCTGTGTAAGTGGCTGCATGGGTTTGTGAATAGCTACATGAGTGTCTATATGAGTTATTGATTGGTTGTCTGAGTATCTGTATGGGTGCCTGAGTGTTTGTGTGGGTGGGGTGTGTGCGACTCTGTACATAGATGTGTGAGTGGGTGATTCACTGGGTGCATGATTTGAAGAGTGCGTCTGTGATGGACTGCTTGGGTGGGTGAGTGTGTGTATGGGTGTGTTAGTGAGTAAATGTATATCTCAGTGGTACATGTGCGAGTAACTACATATGTAAAAGGAAGTATATATGTGTGTTAGAGTATTTAAAAGGCTATACGTGAGAGTGTGTGATTGTGAGAGTGGCTGTATGGATGCGTGTGTGCTTGTATCAGTTATTGTATAAGAGCGTAAGAATGTGCTAGTATTTGTATGAGTTATTGAGCTGGTGTGAGTATAACTCTATAGGTGAGTAAATGGGTGTGTGATTAATTTTTTGCATGACTGACTAGGTGTCTGAGTACCTCTATGGATGAGTGGCGGTGTGTCGGTGTTTATATAGGTGTATGAGTGCATATGATAGTCCTGTACTGAGTGACTGTAAGTATGAGTGACTGTACGGGTGAGTGAGTGGATGTGTGTGTAGACCTAAGAATCAGTGAGTTGGTATGTAGTTATTGGTATTGGAGTGTCTATGGTTTTGAGAATGGCAGTCTGTAATTTAGAGTGGGTGTATCAAAAGTTATATTAGGGTGTGAGAAGATGCATGAAATTATCACATGGATGATGTCATCAGTGATGTCATTTGAGATGTCATCAGTGATGTCATCAGTGATGTCACTGACCATGTCATGAGTGATGTAATATGTGACGTCATCAGCAGTGCATTGCGGGGGCGCGAGTTATAGTTAGCTGAACTAACTATAACGGGGGAATTTCACGGGTTTTGTACGAGTGCAATGTCCAAGTAACTATAACTGTCCCTAAAACCTATGGTTTTTCAGTGAATTTGTAAGGTTTTTAAATGCTAATTTCTAACTATAACGTGCCTGAAACCTATGGTTTTTAAGTGAATTTCAAAGGTTTTTAAATGCTAATTTCTAACTATAACATGTCTGAAACCTATGGTTTTTTCAGTGAATTTCAAAGGTTTTTAAATGCTAATTCCTAACTATAACATGTCTGAAACCTATGGTTTTTTTCAGTGAATTTCAAAGGTTTTGTAAATGCCAATTTTTAAATATATTAATTGTTATTTTTATTTTTTTCAGACTGATTTACTACATTTTTTTAAACTATATATTTTTAGATATTTTATTTTTAAATTACATTGTAATTACATTATACATTACATTACAAAATATACTTTCTCAGAATGAATTAATTTACTTTAAATACTTTGCAAATAGGCAATAGACTTTTAAGTACAGTAGTTACAGTTGTTGCAATGGGCAACACAATTTCAAACACAATGCAACATTGAGCTCAATGTGAATTTCTAGCTAAATGCAATTAGTTACTTTATGGATTACTTTTCTAACCACAGGACTGGATCCTAGATTCAGTCCTGGGACATCTCCTGTAAACAGTTGAGTAAAAGCGTTTTGGTTACAGTAGTGATTTTTAAGGAATATTATTGTATTTTAAAAGTTGACACTTAGAAACTTTTTCACATAGAATCACCAATGTTATCCTATGGGAGGAAATTCACTTAGCAGGTAAGTAGTGTTATCGTGACTTTTTCTCACTCAGTGGTGGATTCTGGATCCAGCACTGGTGCATCTCCTGTAAACAGTTGAAAGAATGCGTTTAAGTCATACAGGCGATTTTTAAGGAATATTTGTAGTTTGTGAAAATCGACACTTTGAAACTTTTCTGCTGAAAACCAGACAATGGATTCCTATGGAAGGAAATACAAGTTACTGGTAAGTACGGTTAGAATTACTTTTCAGGGTCAGTGCTGGGCTAAAAGATGCAGCACTGGGTTCTCTCCTGATAACAGGTGAGTAAATCGGAATTCGTATTTCGGCTGATTTTAGAGGAATATTTGTATGTTTCAAAAATCGACACTTAGAAACATTTTCTGCAAAAAGCAGGCAATGATATCCTATGGAAGGAAATTCAAGTTACTGGTAAGTACGGTTAAAATTACTTTTCAGGATCAGTACTGGGCTGAAAGATGCAGCACTGAGGTCTCTCATGATAACAGGTGAGTAAATCGGAATTCGTATTTCGGCTGATTTTAGAGGAATATTATAAAGTTCCAAAACTCCACACTTAGAAACTTTTCAGCAAAAGCAGGCAATGATATCCTATGGAAGGAAATTCAAGTTACTGGTAAGTATGGTTAAAATTACTTTTCAGGATCAGTACTGGGCTGAAAGATGCAGCACTGAGGTCTCTCCTGATAACAGGTGAGTAAATCGGAATTCGTATTTCGGCTGATTTTAGAGGAATATTTGTATGTTTCAAAAATCGACACTTAGAAACTTTTTCAGCAAAAAGCAGGCAATGATATCCTATGGAAGGAAATTCAAGTTACTGGTAAGTACGGTTAAAATTACTTTTCAGGATCAGTACTGGGCTGAAAGATGCAGCACTGAGGTCTCTCCTGATAACAGGTGAGTAAATCGGAATTCGTATTTCGGCTGATTTTAGAGGAATATTTGCACAATGGTGAAGGGAGGGGGCGGGGCCTGAGGTGACATCTGTGCAAACGCGCCCCGTGGCGCGTTTTAAGTTGAGGGATTAAGTCCCCTTTAATCATGAGGGTCCCTGGGGGCAACTAGCCCACCAGGAACCTCCAGTATGCGCCAGGGGGCTGCGTTGCAGAGACGTGTACAGAGGCCACGCCCCTTTTACACCTCTCTGCAACGCAGCTCTGTGGCGCTTTTGAAGTACATGGTGGGCTAGTTGGCCCCCAGGGACCCTCAGGATTGAAGGGGATTTAATTCCCCATCTTAAAACGCGCCATGGGGCCTGTTTGCACACATGTCACCTGAAGCCCGCCCTCCCTTCACCACTGTGCAAACGCGCCCGTGGCGCGTTTTTAAGTCGGGGATTAACTCCCTTGAATCCTGAGGGTCCCTGGGGGCCAACTAGTCCAACAGGTATATCCAAAAGCGCCACAGAGCTGCGTTGCAGAGAGGTGTAAAAGGGGCGTGGCCTCTGTACACCTCTGTGCAACGCAGCCCCTGACGCATACTGGAAGGTTCCTGGTGGGCTAGTTGGCCTCAGGGACCCCCAGTATTCAAGGGAATTGTTCCCCTCTGCAAACGCGCCAGGGCGCGTTTGCAGAGTGCTGTCAAAGAGGGGCGTGGCCTCCCTCGCGATGCCGTTTTTAAATTTTTTTAAAATTTTTTTTTAAAGGGGGCTGTGTGGCCCCCCTTTTTAGTAATTTTTTGAGCCCTGGGGACCCCATCCCTCAGGGCCTGTCCCCTTTTAAAAAAAAAAAAAAAAGGACTGGGAAGGGGACCGCGTGTGCCCCCTCCCGTGGCCAATTTCGACCCGGGTACCCCATCCCCGGGCCATTGCCACCTTTTTTCTTTTTTATTTGATGGAGGGGGCTGCCTGGTCCCCTCCTAAGGCCTCCTTAGGCCCGGGGACCCCATCCCCCGGGGCCGGCCTTTGTTTTTTTTCAAAAAATTTTGGGGGGAAGGGGGACCGCATGGCCCCCCTCCTGGGCCACTACTTGCCCCGGAAACCCCATCCCCCGGGGCTGGCCCTATCCTTTTGGGGTCCGTGGGGGGACCCCAACTCCCACACGGACCCTGCCGGCTCCCCGCCTCCTGCGCGAGCCGCATTGCTTTCCACATGGGGAGCTGCTAATATGCAGCTCCCCATGTGAAAAGCTAATTCTGCTGAATTTTGGAAGCAAGAGCAGCTTTCCCTGCTCTCGCTTCCAGAATTCAAAGCAGTTTGCAATGACAGGGCGGGAGCCGCGAGGCTCCGTCCTGTCATTACAAACAGCAGTGTCCCGGGGGTAGGCACCCGGGACACTGCAGGAGCCGGCCCCTGGGGGTGGCGGTCCCCAGGAGCCATCACTGGCTCCAGGAGGGGGCTGCGCGGCCCCCTCCCCACATTTTCAAAGCCCCAGGGAGGTGGTGGTCCCCGGGGCTTGGGGGTCCAAAACGGACCCCCATTTTCAATTTTGTTAGTGCCCGGGGAGGTGGTGGTCCCGGGGCGTGTGGAGGGCTGGAGTCCCCCACACAGGTTAATTTAAAAAATAAAGAAGCCCGGGGAGGTGGTGGTCCCCGGGGCTGCGGGAAGGCCCGGGGACCTACATACATAAAATAAACACCCCCAGCATGCCCCCGGGACTTGGCCCACCCGGGGGCAAATTAACATCGAGCGCGGGAGACCGCGCTTCGATTTCATCGGCAGGATCCGCGCACCTGAGCGCATCCTGCCGATTTTTATTTTTAAAAATGCTTTTTTTGCCCAGGGGGTCCTTGTGGGACCCCTTGAGCAGGCCTAGGGGGTTAGGGTGTTTCTACCCTGCCCCCTTTGTGCGTTTTGTGCACTTGTTTCTTTTTTTTTTCTCAGCGAGATCCGCGCACCCTAAGCGCATCCCGCCAATTTTTTAAAAAAAAGCTTTTTCTGCCCAGGGGTCCTTGTGGGACCCCTGAGCAGACCTAGAGGTCAGGGTGTTTCTACCCTGCCCCCTTTTTGCGCTTTGCGCACTTGTTTCTGTCCCTCGGTTCTACCGAGGGACAAAATGACTGCCAACACTTCCTGATTTGGAGTGTTGACAGCCAATTAACATGCAGCTCGTGATCGGGAGAGTGCGCGGATCCGACGCGGCCATAGATATATATGTGATTTTAATTGTGAATTTCTCAGGAACTACTGAGCGGATTTACACCATTTAACAAAAAGGGTTCTTTCTGAACCAAAAACTACCTCTTTGCCAAATTTGGTGTAATTCCGTTCAGCAGTTCGGGCTGTAGCCGTGTCTAAAGTTTCCTATGGAAAAATGAATGGGGAAAACGCGTTTTGGGACCCCCTTTTTACTCAGCCCCGCTTGACGAATCCCCCGAGACTTTCAGGGTAGGAGCGGACCGGAGCGCCCACAAAGTTTGAAAATTTCGCAAAGATACGTCAACCGGCAAGAGAGTTATTTCAAATAGAATGTCGCGGATTTCCTATGGAAAATAGGTCCTAACTATAACTATCTACTGGCGACCGCCAGTAGATAATATATATATATCAACGAACAAACTTAGTTTCTCCGCACCTCCACATCCCAGACGGGCGAACAGAGAATCCACGAACCACTGGAAATATTTGGCAAAAAGATCTTTTTATTTGCTCCTCAGAACGACACGTTTCGGGCAACACTTGCCCTTGATCTCGTTACAAAGGAAGCCGTTCGCCATGTTTAAATATGCTGTGCTTTCACCCCTCGTGATGTGTAAACATAGAAAACATACTAGCACTAATTCTTCATATACAGTTGCTCTGTTTTCTTTTTTTCACGTTTTTTGCTATGCACATTCTGTATATATATATTCACTGAAAAAAACAGAGGTTTCAGGGACATTATAGTTAGGCTGACATTCCACTCGTACAAGAACAGAGAAATTCGGCCGTTATAGTTAGCTGAGCTAACTATAACTTGCACCCCCAAAATGCACTGCTGATGACGTCACATATTATATCACTCATGACATCGCGTAGAGGACGCCACTCCGGCATAATTTTCAATAGTATTAAATATGAATGTTTTAAGTGTAAACATCTGTTTTGCATAAACACTTTTCATTGAAATACTTTGAAACACAATATCCTAATAGTAATTTTATGGGTGCACAAAGTACGCGTGATGGGTGCGCAACGTACGCGCGACAGCTGCGCGACCCCTATGCGAGTTCATGTCACATACAAAGAAAGCTTCTTATTGGTTAAAGAGGTTTTCATTTTGTTGGTGGGTGGAACCAAGACCTCTTACAGTCCTTCCATTTTGGGTTTGTCTCGCTTGAAGACTACCTGTTTTGTAGGCTCTGTTAATTTTCTATTTTTGGGGGTGTTTTTCATTTTTCCCAAAAATAAAGTGGCATCAGCGTTCCCTGAGGAGCATGAGAAGGAGATGGAAGAGGTGGAGGAGCCAGTGAAGAAGAGGAGGGAAAGCATTGTGTGGGCTTTCTTCACTGTACCTGAAGGAGAAAAGAAAGTAAACGCACGTAAGGTGACATGTACAATTTGTCACAAAGTCCTCTCAAGAGGATCAGAAAAGAAGTTCTCATGTGGTACTTCTTTCGTGAAAAAATATCTTGACACAATACACCCTATTCATCTTGCACTAGAGGTGGAGCGCCAAAGCAGGGAAGAACACCCAATAATGATGGAACACAACCATCAACATCTGCAGGGGTTGTCTTGAATACTCCACAACCTCTCATTGTTCCAGAGTTGGCGGATGCTGGCATCCACTTTAGAAAATGTTTAACAACTCTGTGTGTTGGAGAGCTCTCCATTGACGCTGTCAAAACACTCATCAGAGCTCACAAGTGTTAATTTTTTTGTTTTATTGCTTGTCTTTCTTCGTTCAAAATAAACAGCAGAGTTGGACTCTAACTTTTATTTTTTGTGTTGAAAAAATGAAAAACTCCCAATTTTTGTTTACAAAACATTCAGAAAATACTAAAAAATATATAAAATTCTACCAAGAAAGTAGAAAAAAAGGTTCTAATGGAACCACCTAAACTGGTTAAAAATAGAAAAATTGCATGTAGTAAAAGTGACTGCTTATATGAATGAGTGTATGATCAATGTTAGAGTTGATTGCATAAGTGCAGGGATATGCCTGGGTGATTGGATGAGTGTATGGCAAGTACCTGACTGAAAGTATCAGTGCAGGGGTAATGCCTGGGTTATTGGATGAGTGCATAGATAGTGCCTGAGTGCATGGGTAGTGCCTGAGTAAATGCTTGAGTGCAACAGTAGTGCCTGAGTGATTGCATGACTGCATGTTCAGTACCTCGGTGATTGCATAACTGCAGGAGTACTGCCTGGGTAATTGGATGAGTGCATGGGTAGTGCCTGAGTGAATTTAAGAGTCGCACGGTAATTACTGGGTGCTTAGATCAGTGCATAGATGGCGCCTCAGTAAAAGGATGACTGCAAGAGCAATGCCTGGGTCATTGGATGAGTGCATAGCTAGTGCCTGAGTCATTGGATGAGTGCATGCATAGTCCTTGAGGGAAGGGCTGAGTGTAGTGTGTAGGTAATACTTGATTGATTGCATATCTGTATAGGTAGTTCCTCCTTAACTATATGAGTGCATGGGTAGTGCCTGAGTAAAAACATGACTGTAAGAGTAATGGTTGGGTCATTGGATGAGTGCATCAGTAGTGCCTGTGTGAAAGGAAGAATGCAAGGATAATGCCTGGGTTATCCTATTAGTGCAAGAGTTATGCTAGAAAGACTAGATGACACCACAGCTAGTGTTTCCGTGAAAGGATCACTGCCTGGCTGATTACATCAGCAACATGAAGCTAATTTCCAAATAATGTAAAGCATCAACATTATTTATATTAGAAACAAATAACATATAAACTTTAAAAGTTTTTTCACCTTCTCATCCATATTATTTGATGTATTCTTACCTTGTAAGTAATTTACATACATTATTCAGTAAGAGTATTTTAGAGTAGAATTGTCCTAAACAGCATTAAAACTGTTTTCAAACTTCACCAGTAGCTACTATAAACAAGAAGAAGAAAAACTGTTATTTAATGCAATGTTTTACAGAAATTATAACATTATATTTTTACGAACATAAATTTACAATTACATAACATTTTCAGCATCCCTTTTTTGCTTTTCTCAGATTCCACTTAACTTCACCATACACATTGATTTCAATGTAGTATCATAATTGAACAGCGGGGAAAAAAACAATCAAATTGTTTGTAGAAAAAAAAAACATTAGCGTAGAGCATCATTTTCAATATGTGTAGCTATGTGTTTTTCTATGTACACTTTGTTAATTACTTCCTTCATCTACATTAACTCTTTTATTTATGTCAAATACATTTCCCAAAATGTAGACTCTAATTTACATCTGGTACAATATACACAACAAATATATAAACTATTTCATCTTAAACACAGTTTTCCAAATGCAATATCAATTACCGCAAATAATATTCCAAACACTAATTATAAATCCTAATTGTTTGCAGTGCTGTCTACTTTCTGTTCACATCTTCCCAATAGGCCGAATAATGTATTCAAAACTTTGGCTTAAAAAATATCAAATATGAATTTGGTAATTCAAAAGGCAATTTTGGTTTGAATTCCAAGTGGGCATCATTGCAATGTGTACATCCTTTATTACACTTTAAATACACAGTATTGTGTCCAGATGTTGTAGTTGGTCCATCATGGAAAATAATATCCACTGCTATATAAGTTCTTCCTGAAATAGATATTTGACTTCCATTAAAATTTTTAATTTTGGTTTCCAATTTTCTTCCATTTGCTCTACAACGTTGTAGCATTAAATGAGATATTTTCCAAATCTTTCTATATGTAATGTAGACAACATCTCTGATCTACAATGTGAACATTTCATTTCCTGATTGGCTGTTTTTATCAATTTGTTAAAAGGTACTGATTTGGATTCTGGTATCATCAAGTATATGAATCATTCTGTTTGTATTTCAGTGGTAGAAGTAAATGAACACTCTTCACACTTTATGATCCCATCTGTAACTGAGTCCAAATAAGTGTTCAATCTGTATTCCTTTATGTTCTAACACTCCAAGCATAAGCATTAGACATTCTTGTGCATCTTGTTGTACATTAAGAGTAAATGTCAATGAACCAGTACATAAATCCAAAAGATGCCGAATGCCAGAAGCAGTATGGATTTTACTTATGTCAGTTACCAACTGTTGAAATACATGATGTAGTAAAGAACAGAATCTTTTTCCATGATTTCCCATGATTTCACGATGAAGATCTTCTAGATAAAACCCAACATTCAGAATCACATTAGCATAGAGGTTGATACCTGAACTAGTTTCCAACTGGTATCCTACAATCTCATCAACAGGTTTTAAAAACAGGTTGTCCTTTTACAGGAGTTAGTTGTTGTAGATCTCCGAATACAATTAAATGTTTTCCTCCAAATCTGTTGCATTCTCAAATGTACAAAGGCGAGCATTAAGTTTGAGACCATGCTCACCTCATCAATGATTAAAAGTTTCATTTTCTTCAGTACTATTGACACATCATAACAAGCTTCTCCAAATAGCTTTTGATATTCCAATTTATCATCATGTTCAACTTGTAGCATAAGTAATCTATGTAAAGTAATCCCTTTAATGTTGTGTGCTGCTAATCCAGTTGGAGCTCTTACAACACAAGATAAATGTGATTCTGTAGTTTTCTGAAGATAATTGGTCAAAACTTTAATTAAGAAACTTTTTCCTGTTCCAGCTTGATCACTGATGTACATTAGAATAGGTTTAAATGATGAACATTGGCATTCTTTTTTTCATGCAGCAAACCATGTTCTGTCTGTTGTGTCGATTGTAGATATATTTCTTTTGTTCAATATTTAGTTGTTCTTCTAACTTTTCCAACAGAATAATATACTGTTGTGCCTGTTGCATTGCAGTTTCTACCTCATTCATGGCTATTGCTGCTTCATTTTCGATAATTCGTTGTCCCAGTGGCTCTAGACTTAGTGGACCAGAACTTTGACTATCTTGAGAACTGTCTCTAGCTATTTCAGCTACAATAGTACTTTCTTGTTTAATCTCATCAATTAACATTTGTAGATATGTAGGGAAAATTGTGCATTGAATGCTATCTTTAATTGCATTAAAAGAATCTTCATAGCAGTTGAAATCTCCAAGTAATTCTGTTTCACTACGCCATGGCTTGAACAGTTGCAGAAGTGCTAAATAGAAACATTCCCTCTTATCTGGAGTTTCGCAACTGAGTTTTCTGTGGTTAATCAGATTTTCTTTGGCATGTTTTACTAAATATCCGTCACATCCAATTACTGCATATTTTTCTTCTTTTATATTTTCTGTAACTTTTCTTTTAAAGCTGTAATGTTGAAGTATTTCATACAGGCATACGTTTTCCAGATGTCCTTTTGGGATAGTATGTATTGAACATATTAGTTTCAGGAATATCTGTACTTTCTGGTTCTTTCAGTGCTAAGTATTCGATTTCTTGTAATGTTTTCAAAACTCTATTTCGTGTGGAGGCAAGACCTAAACTTACCCAAATGACCCCTCTTGACTTTGCATATAAACTAGCAAAGCTCAACCAATCCGAACATTCATAGGATCCAATCTCTCAATGGGAAAACATTTTCAAACTAAAGCTGTACAATTTCTTGCTAAGACACTTCTCTTGTGAAATTTCTTCCCACATTTCTTTCATCTCTGTCTTTTCAGATTTGGTTATATATGAAGCAACATAGCGAGCAACAGCAATTAAATTATCTGCAACATATTGAATATCCATGTTTGCATTCCACATTTCAAAATCACTGGATTGTAGTCATTAATATACTTTGAATCTTCGGTTCTTTTTAAGTTGTATGTATTCTTCAGAGATTTCCGAGTTATTGTATGCCTTACTGCTGACATAAAACTATTTACTCTTCCTTTAGAAATTATTGGACATGGGAATCCAAAACGACATTTTGTATAAAATTTCCCTTTAGACTTATATTTTCGTCGACAATATTTTCCACATCGATTACTTTGAAACCGTAAAACTTGTTATCTCAAGCTTTTTTCTCCTCCTTCTCTTGGAATGGCATAGGCAACATACTGTTCGATAAAAGACAAAACACTTTCATCAGTATCAGTTCCAAATTTTGGAGCATTCTTTGTCCATAATAGCATGTGTATAATAGGAGTACCTCTGGCTTGGTACTCTTTTCGCCAATAGAAATTAGTAACTTCTCCAAGAGGAGAAATATTTTTATTGCAGATAAATTACATCATACTTTGAAACCTATGGTTAAAATACCTGCACACATTTACAGGAACCAAGGAACAGAGTTCTCCAGGTGTCTTCAATTCAATATTTTTTAGATTTGAATTTGCTTCTCGTAGAAATTCAAGTAAATCTTCCCATGCATATTCAGCACTGCTAAGTTTAACAAACCATGTAGGTGTACCTAAGTTTCTTAACATACATTTAAGTTCACTGTGATGACGAAACCAATATTCATTGGTACCACGTTGACCTGCCATCAAATTAATTAACTGTGATTCTAAATTTTCATCTCTTTGTTGAACTTTCGCCATGAACTCTTTTGCAGAAACATGTGGAAGATGAACTCCTGTTTTTAATATGTGGTTCACTGCATATGACAGTGCAGACAAATCACTTTCAAACAGAAGATGAAATATATATGGAATGCACAGTTGAAATCTTGGATCTACAAAGGACAATCTTGTCGAGCAGTATTCTGAAGCTGGAATCCGTACAGCTCTCTCATCAAATCGTCCACCTTCTCCAGTGGAGAACAACTGTTGAAAACAACGAACTTCTAAACTTTTTTCCCATACACTCATGGGAGTTCGCTTGGCTTCCTTCATTTGAAATAACTCAATACTGTTTCCTATCACTCCTTTTGAATGTAGAGGATGTATAGTATAATGTTCATAAATCTCTTCACTCCTAGACTTAGCCACTTTTTCTATCTGGCCACTTGAAATTTCTGTTTCATCTTCTAAGCATATTACTAAGGGTGGGCGAAATTTGTGTAGTCGCGTTACGCAAAATTCTGCGAAACGGTAAAAAATCTCCGCGAGCACGCAGAATTCCGCGAGCACGCGGAATTGCTTGTTCCGCCCGTTTGCGATGCGTTTTTCCTGTTCGGGGACGCTGTTTGCCTGCTCGGGGGGAAATATCTTGCGAACTTGCCCATGAGGTCGCCAATTGGCGTGGCCATCTTGTTTCACTTGTCCTGCCCGCTCGTGATGCGTGTTTCCTGTTCGCGAACGCAGATGTCTGATGGCGCATCCAAATGACGTGTTCGCGATCGCACACTCTCGCGGGATCGCGCGAACGGATAGGAAAACTCGTCGGCGAACGCAGGGATCCCTGTAAGTCGCTACCGCGCGCGCGAAGACGCATTTTGAAAGTGCAACAAGGAAAAAATTCCGCTACGCCGCGGATCGCGGAATTTTCGGCAATTCCGCGTTCTCCGCGGAACACGGAATTGCCAACATTTCTCAAATTCCGCAAGCGGAACGGAATTTACCGCCCAGGCCTGCATATTACCTGTTCATCAACATTTACATTCTTATAATAAATAATATTCTGTACCAGATATAATGTAGCCTTTTGAAGTTTATTAACATCTACAAACTCTTGCCATATTTTTTGACTCTTTGTTGGTACACCATTAACTAGAATAACTACTGGCTCATTTTCCTCCCTGTCTACACCAACAGTTTCAATATTTTTCCTAAAATCTAAAGGTAAGTACACAACTCTTCCTTTCAGACCTCTTTGTAAATCTGTTGGAGGCAGCTTACCTGTTTTAGGCTCTATGCGATCTATAGCATGAAATGGGTGCACAAATTGAATAAGAATGGACTCATATGCATTCAAATCTGCCAGTTCTGGAGGAATAGCTACCAAATCTAAGGGGCATATTCTCAAGGACTTATCGCCGAGTTAGCGGCACCTTATCATAGCCAAAGTAGCGATAGATTTATCGCCCTATTCACAAGCTGGTGCTAATAGCCGATATCGCCAGTTTTCCCGCGATAGCAGCCGCAAAAAACATTGCCACAGATGACACCGGCAACTAACGCTAATGAGATGCAGAGTTGGCGATCCCGTGCAAAAACCCGCGACAACACCACTTTGCAACATTCTCAACGACCAGCCAGATCTGCGATAAGATCACAAAACATGCGATAAGGCGCGTTTGCAGCAGGGAATTAACACCTGCTCTTTCCTGGTATTAAGTCGGACGATAACCTGCACCAGAAATGGGAGCCCAGCCCACAGTCACACCAGAAGAACAAAAGATGCCATGGAGCTACTGATCATGCAGCCGGACACCCAAGAGGGCCACAACACCCACCGCCACCCCCCCCAGAACCCCCACCCCAGGCCCTACCCCGGACAAAGATATTTCACATCAACTTTACGAAATCATGAACAAAACAATTCGCCTGATGTCGCACAAGTACAACAATCAACATTCATGTGTGGTCAGAAAAAGGAGAATCATTCATTCATCTTTGAATTTCCAAACAAATTATTTTATTCAAATTTAACTCAAAACAACTATTTGGAACAGTCATGGCGGGTCTTCTCTGGACAATCTGTAAGACACAGCCTGCAAGACAAAATTCAAGATAAGAAGGTGTGTCATGCGCTCATCAAAGAACAGAGAGAGAGAGAAAGAGAGAGAGAAAGAAAGGGAGAGAGAGAGAGTGAAAGAGAGGGAGAGAGAGAAAGGGGGAGAGAGGGAGAAGGAGAGAGAGAGAGAAACAGAGGAAGAGAGACAGTGAAAGGAAGAGAGGGAGAAGGAGAGAGAGAGTAACAGAGGAAGAGAGACAGACAGTGAAATGAAGAGAGGGAGAGGGAGAGTGCCGACACTGCGGACCCAGGCCTCACTGCTCACCTGCTGCCACCGGTGTGTCTCCAACCATGTGCCAGTATACACTCCAGTCCACCAGGTCCCTTATCTGAAACAGAGTCCAGATTCATGAATGGCAGAGTTCATATCATTGCACACGCCATCATCGCTTGGCCGCCCCTACGCACACAGGCTGCTGCACCCCAGCCCCTCCCGCCGCCCAGCGGTGTTTGCCCACCCCTGCGCACCCAGGCCTCACTGCTCGCCTTCCGCCACCAGCGTGTCTCCAAGAGGGCCCACCATGTGCTGGTGCAAGCTCCAAGCCCGGGTCTGCGACCTTGGCAGCCTCCACATCATGCAGCCCCGTCCTGCGGGCCACTAGGTCACACACGTGATTCTGGGTCTTGATTTCGCTATGGCAGAGATCATATCAGTGCACACGGCATCATCGCAGGCTGCACATCCGCTCAGCCCTAAAGGTGCCACTAACTCTGTGAACCGCGAGGCAACGCGACGTGGCGGTAGACCCGCGCTGCCCGCTGGCTCAGGCCTATACTGCGGTCCAGCAGGGCTCACACAAATCCTTACCAGTCCGGACCGCCAGGACGGCGCATCATCGCAGGCTGCACACCCGCTCAGCACCTAAGGTGCCCCTACCTCAGTGCACCTAAAGTCACCGTCCCATGGCGGTAGGCCCGTGCCGGCCGCAGTGTTTTCGGTGCCACCAACTCTGTGCAACGTAAGTCATGGACCCTTTCTGATTGAGTCTTGTGATATGCCAGGCAGACGCAGCCATGTCCCCTCCGGCAGTGGGGAAGAACTGGGACACGTAGCGTCGTCGTCCCCCCCTTTATACGTAAGCCGAGTGGGCTGGCTCGGCGTACGTCAGGCCAGCGTAGGGGTGTGAATAATTATCCCTGGGCTCTGGGCGTGGTTCATTTCTGTGCTGGACAGGAAACCAACTGATGCGTGTGTCTCTGTTGCAGGGTCTGCGCCACACGGCCCGCAATCGACAATGTTGCAATATTGCATGCACCCAGAGGGTGGCCGCGCACGAAGGGATTGTATAAGTAGCGCAAGGCCGCTCGGGCTCTTGGCTCATGCATGCCAACTGTTGTGTGTGTATCGCTATTGGTGCACCATAAGCCTAAGGCCTAGCCTCAATTGCAGCGCGAAAGCCACATCACATTTCCAGAATGCAAGCAGTAGTCAGACTTACATTAGGGATGATAGCTCCTTTGTCTCAATACATGAGGCGGAAGGACACCTGCACCTCCGACCTTGGTCTTGCATGCGGCAGGCACCCCCTGAGAGAGATACCATGGCAGATGGTGACGACTCCCACACTACGCACAGAGCTAATGAAGGACCAACGTATCCACACCCCACACACAGAAGTTCTTGCTCGAGGTACTCTTGCATGGAATGCCCTTGACACTTACGTACACAACAACCCATACGTCCAAACGTTGCATACACATACGACTCATTGCTCCGAGCTGTGGCATATCATCCACATAACTGCCGCAGGTCAGAAGAGTGCCCGTTCTACGAGAGCCACCAACGCAATGGCAGAACATCCTGGGCGCATGCACAACGCCTGTCACGTGGAACTGTACCATGACCGAATGCTGCCGGTTAGTGTCTGATGCATTGGTCTGCATGTTGTGGCCCTTGTCTTGCCCGTACTGACACGCACATGGCAATAAAGTCTACGCAACTTCACTACTGTTCAACTGTGATGAGTGTTGATTAGAATGATCGTGTGCCTCAATGAGCATTTTCCATACACAGGGAGGGACTGACTGACGCATTTCACTTAGGGGTGAGTGCCTATTGCCAGCTCCACCTCTGTGAGCCAGACATAGTGGTTGGAATAGTTGCTGATAGACCTGTGCTCTTAAGTGTCTTCAGCAATGTGAGTATGGTGTCCATATTCATGCCATGTCGATCAATGTGAGTAGGTATGCAAAGAGATGTTCTGTTGTCAAATGTGATGGGGACACTACTTTAGGCCTGCCAAGACTTTGACATTTCATACCCAGCCCTATTTCTAACATTGCGTGGGGCAAAGTTGAGGAATTGCGCAATTGTTGTTTCAGAGCAATGAGGCCACAGCTAGTGCACACATTCCCAGTCATCTCACTTCCTATGTGTGTCACGGTCAAACATGCGCATTGCTTTTATTTCCCAGGGTGTACCTTTTTGGGCAATCAATGTCCTTACATTCATCCATACTTTCATACTTGATCGATTATGGACATGACACATCTGTGTGAATTTGAATGATTTATTCACATTCAGTGGAGTGTCGGAGCTGGAGCAGTACATGGCCATGCAAACCCCACATTACATTGTAGCCCAGTGGAGGGCCAGCCAGAGACATTTAGGGATTGACAAGTACATCGGAAGAGGAAGAGTACAGTCTGCAGTCTGATTGCTGTGTCATTGGTAAGCAAACAAAATATGGCAGTCCATGTCGAGGTCCAAGGTGAGTGTCGCAGAGTGTTTCGGGGGACAGTGGGAGGTGTTGTTACAGGGCATGATGCAGAGGGCAGAACCAAGCTGAAACAGGGCATATGGTGGAGAAGAATGCTACTGGCTCCTTCTTACTACAGAGGTGGAATCACCCGCATCTTCGTCCTCTATGTCATCTGTCTGACATGTGGGTGCTGTTGTTTGGTCTGCAGCACTGTGTGCCACTGACACATCAGGGGCCGGAGATGTGTGTGTAGAAGTACCAGCAGCATTCATCAGCGACTGCCTTAGTGGCTGCAATGCGATGATGAGGATCTGCAGTGCATGGAAGATCCCAACAAGTTTTCGCTGGTGCGCATCCGTGGCAGCCATTCTTTCCGCATGCATCCACTCCATGTTCTCCATTATCCTCAGCATCTGTGCCAACTCTCTGCTGACATCGCTGAGGCCACTCTGACTAGACAGTTGTTCTCCTCTCAGAGTCATGACTCCAGCGATGTCGGGCATGGATTGTTGGACATCATGGAGCAAACTGTGGGTGTCCGTGAGGGAGTGTAGGTGGTCCCTGATGGGACTTAGACATCCACGTATGTCATCTAGTTTGGATGCCATGAGGTCGAACCCCACCCGCACCTGTTCAGCCACCTCCTTCTGCCAGTCTGACACCTGGCCTTGGAATGTGATGTGTGCTTTGGTGAGGTGCTGGGAGCCAGCCGTGGTGGTGGGTGCTTCCTGCTGTGTGGTCTGTGCAGGGGGTGGGGTCTCCTCGATGCAGCTGGGCTGCTCTGCTCCTGGAGGTGGGTTTCCGTAGCTGTCCATGAGCTGTTATAGGGCGTCAGTGTCGAAGATGTGGAGGTCCTCTTCATCATCACTGATGAGTTGTCAGGTCTGCTCTGTAGGAGGTGTTGATTGTCCCTCTGCAATGGGAAGGGGAGATGCATTTTAACATTGTGTTGACATGTATGTTGACGCATTGTTCAAGTTTACATACAGACTGCATGACAATGTACATTGTGACTGTTTGGGAGGAGCTGACTATTTGATGCGGGACAGCGGACATTTGAACTACATCACGGATGTGAGGTTGTACACGTACATTATCATCTCACAGTTTCCTGCTATGCCAGATGTGATTGGCCAGTTTCTACGCACAAGCGGAACCAGTTGTGTCCTCTGTTCTGTAGTGAGAGTGTTACACTTTGTACCACATTGTCGTCAATGATGATGTGCTGTTATTGCTATGTGTGTGTGCTACATTGTGGGAGAGTCGCCCCTGCAGCTGTGATTTTGCTGCCCCTTATCCCTTTGAGGTGGTGTGCTTTTGACTTCTGTGCTTCTACAGTGCTGAGATGTTGCAGACTTGGCTAATTTTGGCTCTAGTTCGGATTTTGGACTCTTGGGCATGGTTTATCCGCAGATGTGTTGTTGACGTCAGGGGTTGTTTGTGCACATGGATGTGTCAGAGTGTGACCTGCTCCTTTCCGGATGTGTTCCACACTAAGCCACCTCAGTGTCGTGGCGTGCACCATGTCATGATAATTGGACTGCAGCCATGCTGTTCGTCATGCAGTGTCACTTGCATTGTCAGTGTGGCTCACAGACACGCAGCTTTGCTGGTTTTAACACATGTGCATGGGTTGGTTGTGAGATTGGTGCTGTGTGGGGAGGGACGCCTTAGTGCCCATAGTGGACGGGGGCCTACTTGCTGTTTGTATGTGTGCTGCAGTGTGCCAAGGGGATCAGGGACATGATCCAGAGTCATTGTGGGTGTGCAGTGTGCTGTACTTAATTGTGCATGTGTGCCATTGTGCCCATCTCCCCTGGTCCCCCCAGTCCCTGTTCGGTACTCACCCTGGTGCTGTTGTGTCAGGTCATGTCGAGCAGTGTCCGGACCCCCAACTCCTGCCACCGCCTCCCCACTGATGACTGTGGCCACCATTTCCTCCATCTCATCCAGCTCCTGGTGTTCCGCTGGCTGCCACCTCCAGTCTGCATTGCTGCCTGATGGTTGTCAGCGAGTTTCTTCTTGGTTTTGCGCTTCGCATCATTCCAGCGCCTCTTGACCTCTCCAATTGTCCTCCTCCTCACTCCGACTGCATTCACCTTGTCCAGGATGGACTGCCATATTGCATTTTTATTTGCCAATGACACGTTGGAGGTGACGACCAGTTGTTGGTGGTGTTCTATCACCTCCGTGATGATGATCCTGTTTTCCTGCGGACTGAACCTCGTCTTCCTCGTCTTCTTCTCCTTGCCCTTCCGTGACCCCGAGGTCCCAGGCTGGTCCTCCTGGGGGCTTGTGGGGTTCTGGTCGTCCTCTGTACTTGCTCTGGCTTCCTCCATGGTGCTACGCAGTTTGAATTATTTTGTTTGTGTTTTTCGGTGCTTTTTTAGTGCATTTTCCCGCATGACGCATGGGAATTGCAGGCCTGTCGCTGGTTATCGCAGATTTATTTATCGCGGTTGGCCACATCACAACTTTTTTCGCATTCATGTTTCGTGGTTTTTTCCGTCACGGTAATTTTATCGCGGTCATTTGACGCGTTAGCGTGAGACCATCGCATGGTACCGCCATGTTGAGAATACAACGTTAACACAGCGTTATTTTCCCGCGATAGACTGCGATGTGCAAAGGTGCGTTAAGCTAATTTTGCGATAATTATCACACGTTCTTGAGAATATCCCCCTAAATTGTTATGTACTGCTCTAGCTGGCATTTTGTTCCCTTCTAATCTGTTGTAGCAATATTTACAAATAACTTGATCAGTAGCCATCTGAAACCGACCTTCTACCAACAAATAAACACCAAATTGCTGTCACTTATCATTGTTTTCCTTTTCACTTTTTAAATATAAATTTACATTCCTAGTTTGACTTCTATAATGAGTACGTCGACAACAAATACAAACATAGTTTGGTTTTTCACATGTAACTGTCTTAAACTTTGTAATTTCTTCTGCAAAGTCATCAATACTAATGTCTTTCCCATGTTCTTCAACACCTACACTTATCAAGCTCTCTCTTTCTCCACGCCCCTCTTGTGAACTAAAAAAACGACACTGTATATCATCACAAACTTTTTGTACATCTGAAACTGAACCGTGCAAAAGAGCTGTGTTCATTTCACTTAAACATAATGCAGGAGCTTTTACATAGTAAACTCTTCTTACTAACTTCCGCATTTCTGAGTGGTGCACTGCTAACATTCTTAAATGATGAAAAGTACTTTTACACACTTTTCTTGAAAGACTAGCCAGAGAATGACCCTGCAACTTACTATTTTTTCTTATTCTACATGGATCTAGTCCTTGTAACATCTTAATCCTCTGTTGAAGACTTTTTTTTGCATACTCTCATAAAAAATCTGCAATATGTCAATAGATTCCTGTCGAATACTGCAAATACTGCTACAACGCCACTTAAATACAGGACCTTGTGTCCGCTTCCCTTGAACTTCTTCAGCTATTACTTCTTCCACACTCCTAACAACCATTTTTTCTTTAGGAATGGGACAACCATCTTTCATCTCATAGCATCGACCACTAGTATCAACTGCATGCATTAATGTGTTTTGTTGAAAATAGCTTTCTTCATTAAAGAAAGGCTCAGTAGTGGAAGTGTGCTTCCATTGACCAGTAAAAGTTTTACAAAAGTTACTTCTATTAACTAGTCATTTTCTTTTGCTTTTCTCCCTCATAAACACCATTGTTTTATCGAATGTTCTCATTCTCTTCAATATTAATATAAATAATTTTCGTTTCAATTGAAAAGCAATATCTACTACACTTTCAATTTCTTGCTTCTTCTTATACGCTGCTAATCTTTTTTTATACTTCTTGCAATGTTTTAATACATTTTTGAATTATTGTACTTCGAAACATTTGTATACAAATGTGTTTAAATTGCTTTTCTCTTGTTTTACCTTGTGTTGTTTTTCCGAAAACTGTTTTTTTAGCGGGATTTGTCTTTTTCTCCTTCTGCTTTGCTGTAAAACTTTCCTTTTTTCTTTCATTTTTACTCTGTTTCTTTAATGTCTCTGCAACTGTCTTAAGAAAGTGTTTAGTGCTCTTACCAGAACAGACGTTATCCTTGGTAAAACATCTCTGTTTTTCTAATACACTCTCCTTACTTTTGTTTAAGTAGATCTGTTTTTTTGTTGTCTTCTCTTTTCATGTTTTCTTGCCATCTTCAATTTGTGATCTAAACAAAATAATATTCTAAAAAACAAAGAACAGTTTCAATAATTTGGTACATGAATTAATAATTTTAAATTAATTACATATTAATATTCATATTAACTAGTAAACAATTACTTACAATTACATTGCTATTCTCTTTAGTAGAAATAAAAAAACAAAACTATAGAAACAAGCAAGAGAACTCCAGAAAGAGGAAAAAAAGCTGCTGAAGAGAAAGAAAGGGAGAGAAAGAAAAAAATAATTTAGAAACACCAAAAAGAAATACACAGCAACTAAAAATGTAAGACATACAGAAAGAGGCAACACATGTGCACAAAGAGACAATAAGAGATGCACAAATAAACAACAGAGCTGCACAAACATGCAACAGAAGTGCACAAAGAGACAAGACAGATGCAGAAACAGGAAAGAAAAGTCCAAAACAGGGAACACGGGTGCACAAAATGGCAAAAGGGGTGCAAAAAGAAGGAAGACAGCTGCAGAAAAAGGAAACAGAGATGCTCAAAGTGTCAAGAGAACTGCAGAAAGAGAGAAAAGGGATGCAGAAACAGACAACATACATACAAAAAGAGACAAGATGAGTACCAAAAGAAGCAAGAAAGATGTAGAAACAGAAGTGCAGAAAGAAGCAACAGACGTACATAAAGAGGCAAGAGAACTGCATAAAGAATGAAGAGATGCACAAAAGGAAAGTGACGTGCATAAAGACAAAAGACAAGTGCAGAAACATGTAACAGAGGTGTACAAACAGGCAAAAGAGCTGCAGAAAGGGGAAAGAGGGCTGCACAAAGAAGGAAAAGAGGTGCAGAAAGAAACAAGAGAAGTGCGTAAAGAAGCAAGAGAGGTGCAAAAACAGGCAAGAAGGATGCACAAAGGATCAAGACAAGTTCAGAAAGAAGCAAGAGAACTCCACAAATTCAAAACAACAATCTTTGCAATGTTACTCTTGTAACTCTCACCATATTGTTGAAAACATACATGCATGTGTCTCTACCTTTTAGCAGACGCATCATACAAATAGTAGTGTACCTGTACTACACACGTGTAAGATTTTCAGCTGCATAACACATATGAGAATACGTTTGCAAGTAGACACATACCTAAGTCACAAGACCATGCAGACCTTTATACTTGACAAACTGCACTTCCCATTCCAAGAAAACACCTAAAATTATACGGCATACTCCAATGATACCTTTCCACACACTCATACAAAAAAGCTTAATGACTAATCCCTCTCCCAGCATGTTTTAAACCTGACTTTTATCTTGCAGCTTCACTATTCAGTGACTACTCAGAGTGTTGGGCCTAGCCAAATATAAAGCAGCAACCCTTCGCATGTCTCACCATATTCCTGAAAGCATGTAGGCATTTGTCTGTGCCTTTTCCTAGTGCCTTGAAACATACAAATAGATGTATACCAGTGTTTTATAGGACTAGCATCTTCAGGTACAAGTACAGACATAACTCAGTGACAAGTCCATGCAGTCCTTTCAACTTGACAGACGGCACTTCCCATTTGAAGCAGACACCAACATTTATAAGACATACCTCAAGTGTACCTTTCCACAGACTAATAGGACGTACCCTAATTATTAATCCCCCAGCCAGCATGTCTTAAACCTCACTTTCATCTTGCAGCTTCACTATTCAGCAACTTCTCAGATTGTTGGGCCTAGCCAAATATAAACCAGCAACCCTTTGCATGTCACTTTCATAACTCTCATCATATTCCTGAAAGCATGCAAGCATGTGTCTGTGCCTTTTGCTAGTGCTACCAAACATAAAAGAAACATACAAATAGATGTATACCTCTGTTTTATAGGTCTAGCATCTTCAGGTGCATAACACGTGTGAAACTACATGTACAAGTACAGACATACCTCAGTCACAAGTCCATGTAGTCCTTTCAACTTGATAGACTGCACTTCCCATTTTAAGCAGACACCAACATTTATAAGACATACAAAGGGGGAGGAAGCACAGTGCCTCTCATCTTAGCACAGTTCACCTCATTGTATTCTGGTAAATGCAGTACGCTTACTTTCAAAGTTGCTGTAGTTTTTCACCAAAGTTGGTGCAGGTAGTGCTGTTATCTCTAGGCATGTGTTTCTGAGTTTAGCCCTTCATCAGTAGAGAGCAAAAGTACTAGGGAGCAGAGAAAAGTTATCAGGGGTTGCTTAAATGGTGCCCAAGTCTTCACAGGTCACAATACCTCTCGACAGGCATACAGGTGCATCCCAGAAGAGCTTGTCAGCTCATTCGCTCAAGGGAGCCTTTTAAACACAAGAGGGGAGGGAGCACAGTGCCTCTCTTTTTAGCACAGTTCACCTCATTGTATCCTGGTAAATGGAGTACGCTTACTTTCAAAGTTGCTGTAGTCTTTCACCAAAGTTGGTGCAGGGAGTGCTGTTATGTCTAGACATATGTTTCTGGGTTTAGCCCTTCATCAGTCAGTAGAGAGCAAAAGTAGTAGGGAGCAGAGAAAAGTCATCAGGGGTTGCTGAAATGGTGTCGAAGGTTTCACAGGTCACAGTACCTCTCCACAGGCACACATGTGCATCCCAGGAGAGCTCATGAGGTAACTGTTTTAATTGCTCAATATAGAATAATGTGTAAGTACAGACATACCTCAGTCACAACTCCATGCAATTCTTTCAACGTCACAGACTGCACTTCCCATTTCAAACAGATACCTAAATTTATATGGCACACTTGAAGTGTACCTTTCCACACACTCATACAAATAGCCTAATCACTAATCGCTCTGCCAGCATGTCTTAAACCTCACTTTTCTCTTGCAGCTTCACTATTCAGCGACTACTCACAGTGTTGGTCCTAGCCAAATATAAACAAAAGAAATTCACATGTCTCTGTTATAAGTCTCACCATATTCCTCAAAGCATGCATGCATGTCTCTGTATCTTTTCCTAGTGGTATCATATAGAAAAGAGACATAATTATAGATGTGTACCAGTTTTTATATGTCTAGCATCTTCAGATGCAGGATACTTATGAAATTACATGTCCAAGTACAGACATACCTCAGTCACAAGACCATGCAGACCTTAAAACCTGACAGACGGAACTTTCCATTTCAAAGAGTCACCTAAAATTATGCGGCATACTTCAACTGTAGCTCTCCACAAACTGATACAAAGTACCATAACCACTAATCCATCTACCAATGTACACATATTACTATGCACAAACTATTTCAATCATCATTTCAGTACAATAAAACAAACTACAATACAAATCTGTACATTTCGTAATATATTTCAAACATCACACTTCTCTAATAATTTCAAAACTTTGAAAATAGTGCTTTTCAAATCTAAAAATGTCACTACAAAGAGTGAAGCACTACTACATAATACATAACACACCTTACATATGTGTAACTCACCGCTGTAATAGTATTGCAGAATATGAAATTTCAGAAACTCATAAAAGATTTTCTTTCACACACAATAAAGGTAATGCACCAATCTCAACAAGACAAAACCAGTAATGGCAAACGTTCCCTCTCTTTCTCCACACAAACAAATCTAAGTAACAAATCAAATTTCTTTCTACATTATTTCAAATTGTGCAACACATTTCTATTGGTTAGACATATTAACCCTTTCTAAATCTTACGGTGCCGGAGTGTAGCGTCCCGATAGAGCAGCAAACCCTTACGGGAGTTCAAAAACCTATTTCGAATAATACTACTATTACTTTTTAACATCACGCCACTTCTAAACACAGTACTTATTTAGGAAAACTTACTGTAGCAACTTATCACTTATATATAACTTAGCATTTCATATTATAAAATGAAAGTTTCAACCCTTCCCCCATTCTGCTTAATCCTAGTTTCCATAGTAACACTTTTTGCAACATTGAACTCTACCAGAAGGTCACAAGTTCACCATATTTTCAAGTTCAGCACAGTAGCTTACTAAAGCAAATAGCAGATGTGGTTGACTTTTGCAACATATTAGCTTATCCTATCTACCGTACCTTTCAAACTTTTTCTATAACCAATCAGAAACATGCTTCTTGAGCAAAATAACATGCATCCTATTTTCAGTGCACAATGTTAATAAGCAGCCAATCACTTATCAGCTTTTCCAAAATCTGCATCTTCTCCACCATTTTAGATACCTCTCATTCTACGAACTGACTACCTGAGCTACAGACATCTTTTCATTCCTTCCAGACCTCCCTTCAAGATGCTTACAGTACGGATTGTAGGGCACAGCTATTTTTTCTGGTGCAAAAGGTATGCTGAACACAGAGGTATTGGCAAAGACCTAGGTTTGCAAAATGTGGATATTAAATGGTTTGCACAGAGAGGACTAAAGTGCCACCAATTGATGCCTTTGGTTAAAACCTCATGATTGTTCACTGTGGTGGCAATAACCTAGGCACATTGACTGGGGTAGGGCTGGAAATGCTAATGAAGGATACCTTTGCACAATTAATGTTGCTTTTGCCTCAAACTGTCTTTCTATATTCTAATATATGCCAAAGACAAAAATGGAAGTGGTCAAATCAATTCTGTCCACAGATTGAGAAGGCTAGGAAGAATGTCAATAAAGCTGTTTCTACTTACCTCAGAGATCATAGGATGGGCTCCATTTATAATAAACAATCTACATTTTGATATGGATGACATCTACAGAAGTGATGGAGTTCACTTCCCAGATGAAGGAAACAGAGTTTTTCTCAACAACCTCAAGCTGTGCATCCGCACTTACATGTAGCTCTAACAGAGTCATAATGAACACAACGGCTCTTTTTAGAGCCAACCCATAACCCGGGGCCAAGAACGGCTCATTAAGGGGGTCCACGTGGCCCCCCTCCCATCAAGTTTAAAGCCCCGGGGAGGTGGTGGTCCCTGGGGCTGTGGGGGGGCGCATGCCCCCACACAAATTATTAACAAAGCCCCAGGGCTGTGGGGCCCCGCATAATAATCATGCATTACCCCCGGGACCTGGCCCACCTGGCGACTTAAAAGAAATATTTTTTTAAATGAATCGCGTGCTCCCGCGTTTTTAAAAAATATATATTTTTGGCAGGATTTGCGTACCCTATGTGTGCGTGAATCCCGCCAAAAATATAACAAAAAATTATTTTTTAGCCCCTGGGGCTCCCTGTAGGAACCCTGGCCATGCCCAGAGGGTCAGGGAGTTTCTACCATGCCCCCTTTTCTTGTTTTTGTTTTTTTTACCTTTTTGCTTGTGACTCGGTTTAACCGAATAGAAAGATGGCTGCCAACACGTTCTGGTTTAAAGTGTTGGCAGCCAATCAGAGTCAACCTCGTGCTCGGGAGGGTTCGCGGATCCACTGCGCCCACCAGATACTAATATTTTTTTAATATGAATTTCTCAGGAACTACTGAAGGGATTTACACCATTTACACCATTCGGGCTGTAGCCGTGTTTAAAGTTTCCTATGGAAATTAACATAGATAAAAAAAACGTTTTGGGCCCCCCTTTTTTCTTGACCCCCGCTTGACGAATCACCCCAAAACTTTCAAGACAGGAGCTCACCGGAGCGCCCCATTAGTTTTGAAAATTTCACGATGATTCGTCAAATGGCGCCAAAGATATTGGCAAAACAAAAAAAGCTTTTCCTATGGAAACTAGGTCCTAACTATAACTACCTACTGGCGACCGCCAGTAGGTAATATCTATATCTATATCTATATATATATATATATATTTTTTTTTTTTTCTACAAGGATGCGATGCACACCAAATTCCAGGATTTAAAGCTTATTTATTTAGCTTCCTCTGGCTTCAACCAACGCGTTTCAGCCCAACAAGGCCTTTGTCACGGTTAGTGAGTCCCTCATTTGTTTCACTATTTATACCATTCACATATAGCCCACGATGAGGCATTGTGGGAAACGTAGTGCTTGTTAGTATTATACATGAATATTTACAATATATACAAAGTTGTAAGTTCCAAGGTGTAATCCATTGCTTTACATACAGTGATTTATCATTGCAAAAATCGAAATTGCACATTATTATGTGTTTATCACTAAAGTCTTTTCTCTCTTTCGATTAGACCATAGTTTATAATCATTTTTTAGCCCGTTTTTGCTGCTTGAATGCAGTTCCATTTTAGGGATTAGTTCCCTTGTCACAGTATTATACCATATTTTGGGACTAGTTCTATATTCCAGGAAGTTCAAATGAATTCAGGTATTTCAATCCAAATGTACAAATAACTCCTCATCATTGTTGATCCCATGAGGGGTCTTGGTTCTTAATCTGATGATGTACCTCGATTCAGTTTGGCGTAATTTCTTGATCCTGTCACCACCCCTTTCATGGTTTTGTATGGCGTGAATTCCAGAGAAACGCATTGCTCTCCAATCACTGTTTTGACATACCATCATATGTTTCGCTGTGGCATAAGAGATGTCTTAATTTTTTACCGCCCTGATATGTTCAAGGATTCTTTTTTGAGCATACATATCGTACTTCCTATGTATTGCATGCCACAGTTGCATTGGATGACGTATATTACAAACTTTGTTGTACAGGTGATGGTTTGTTTGATCTCAATTGTTTTGCCTTGGAAGTCCAGTATCTTTTTTCGATTTTCTCCAATTTTACATGCCTTACACGTGGTACACTTTACAAATCCCTGTTGTTGTTTGTTTAACCAATTCAATGGTGTTTCCTGTTGAAAATGACTTCGTACAATTAAGTCCTTTATTGATTTTGTTTTCCTATATGTCATCATAGGTTGCGTTCCAATTAGGGAACCAATATCTGGATCATTGGCTATCAAATGGCAATACTTTTGAATATTTTTCTGATGAAACCACTTTCTTTGCTATATGTCAGGATACATCTTGGGGGTTTCTGCTGATCATCTTCTATTGGCATTTTCTCATTTTTGGTAATCAGAGTTTCAGTCCTTGTTTTCTTTTGTATTTTTTGTCTGCCCTTGCGTATTGTGGTTTCATTGTATCCTCGTGATCTCAATCTTAAAGATGTTTCCTTTATTTTCTCTCTTGCGTCATTTTCTTTTGAGCAGTTTCGTTTCATTCTAGTAAATTCTCCGTAAGGGATGCTTTCTAGAAGAGACTTGGGGTGAAAGCTTCTCCCATGTAATATGCTGTTAGTCGACGTTTCCTTGCGGTACAAGGTGGAATGAGTTTGGTCCTCCTCAATGTATATCCAGGTGTCAAGAAATGCAATGCCTTGGGTACTCGTGTTACATGTAAACCTTAAGCCTAAGGTGTTATCATTCAATGTGTCAAAGTATTCCATAAAGTTTTTTTCTGAACCATTCCAAATAATATACAAGTCATCAATAAATCTGACCCATAAAATTATACTACTTACATGGTCTTGATTTTGCGTGTTCCAGGCTATCTCTTTTTCCCACCACCCCATCACAATATTCGCGTAGTTGGGCGAAAAAGAAATGCCCATGGCAGTTCCACACTCTTGCCGGTATAGGTCATGATTGAAGAGAAAGACGTTATTCGTTAGACATAGTTCTATCATTGTCAACAGCATTTTTGTGTGCTCCAATTCTGATATACTTCGTTGTTGTAAAAAGTAAGCACATGCCTTCAAACCTATATTGTGCTGAATTGATGTGTAGAGCGAGACCACGTCTATTGTAGCCATCATGTAATCTGGATTCCAATTTATTCCAGTCAAAATTCTTAAAAAATCTCCTGTATCGCGTATGTAGGAATTTAAACTTTGTGCGATAGGGGCTAGAAAGTGATCAACATACTCCGATATCCTCTCATACAGGGAATTGCATGAGGAGACAATTGGTCTCCCTGGTGGCTGTTTTAGTGACGTGTATTTTTGGTAAAAAATAAATTGTGGGTATTGTTGGTAAATCATTGATCAGAAATTGTAATTCCTCCAGATCCAATAGGTTTGTTTGATGCCAGCACATTAAGCTGTATTGTCATTTCATTGATAGGATTCCTCTGAAGCTTGGTATATTTGGAAGTATCATTTAATTGCCTATATGCCTCATTTTTGTATGCTTCTATGTCCTGTATAACAATATTTCTGCCTTTATCCGCAGGCTTGATTACCAGTGATTTATTCTCCATTAGATCTTTTAATGCTTTCCTTTCTCCACAGGTCAGATTTTCTTTTCTATTAGGATGTGTAACTTTTTCCATTTTATCCAATTCCTCTGTGATTGCTTCTGAGAAAAGGTTGAATTTGTTGCCAGGTGACATAGCTGGGCAGAACCTAGATTTTCTCTTTAGGCCGGTGCGGGGATGCTTGGTGGTTTCTATTTGTAGGTCTTGAACAATTTCCTGTTCTGTGACTTCTCCTTCGTCTACATTGAACATTAATTCCAACATGTTTTGCAAGTCTGGTATTTGATCTATTGTTAGTGCAATGGTATCCTTCTCTGTATTCTCTGGTGATTATATTGTGACATTTCCAAACTTTTTGAGGCATGAATTTTGGCAAGCTTCAATTTCCTTACATATTTGTAAAAGTCTATTTTTGTTTGGGTGTAGTCGAAGTGGTTTTCCGGACAGAAGGACAACCCTTTATTCAATAACATTATTTCTTCATGTGTTAAAATGAGATTTTCCTCTATCACTTCTTCAAGCTGCGCAGTGGGTATTTTATTTTTACATTTCCCTCGTCTTGTTTTTCTTGATTTTTTGAGGGTTCCATTTCTTCTCTGCCTCTGCCCCGTCCTCGATATGTCCGTCTCCCCCTTTGTATTGATTGATCGATGTGCATTATCCTCAGTTTGTCTAAAAAAGTTGGCTTGGCAGTAATTGTATCCACCATAATTTGCTCTCCCTCGCTTATGTCTGATTCACTTAAGGGTTCCCCCATGCTTCTATATATATTTGGTTGGTAATTTCTTTTAATCGCATCAAATCTTTTGGCAAAAGTTAGTATTCTTCCATGTGTATAATCTGCCTCATCTCTGTTAGACTTCCTTTGCTTGCGTTGCTCAATTTCAGTCTCATATTTCTCTAGACGTGATTCCATATCTTTGTGCATTTTAGTTACGTCTTCCTTGTTTGTTGAGGCTTTAATTTGTTTTTCCAAGTCTTCTATATTTTTAATTATTTCATCAAGGTCTATTTTGGCGTGCTTGATAAGAATCCTCATCATGTTCATAGAACACTCCATATTATTTTGTCCCCATTCTTCAAGCAGCGCCATTTTGGTGTCTGGATGTGTTGGCATAGTAAATATACATAGCCCCCTTGGGACTCGCTTTACCTCTATGTATTTTTCCGAGGTTATCATTTCCCAACTTTTATTTATTTCCTTCTTGTAGAGCCTTTCAACTTGAAACATTAGTTGTTTTAAGGATTGCCCCTGACTTTCCCTTGAATTCTTTTCTCCTGTCGTTTCTGCTTCTATTGACTCCCCAGATTGAAACATGGAAACTGCTTTCAATGCGCGTTTAGCTTTCCGCGCTTCCATTTCTGTAATTTAAATATTCAACTTGCAAACTTCAACTGTTTATCGCACTTGTGCCAGATGATTTATTTTTCGCTACCATGTTGCTAATTGCTTGATCTGGAAAGGCTCGAGCTGTCAAACAGATCGTTTACGGGACTGTTTCCCTGAACGATATCAGTATTTTAGCAGCTCTAGAGCCATCTTGTGGCTTGCATTCCCTCTGCGTGTGAATTCACTCACCTCCGAGCAGACTCCGGTTCTACTGGCGTCCTCCGACCCTAGGTCCTGGCGCTCACACTCGGGGGCGAAAATTCCTCTCCTCGTGGTTGCTGCAAAGCTCACGGGCGCCCCCGCATTCTCCTTTGATAATGCACAATCGAATTCCTTAGCAGCGCGCTCTGCGACGGGTGCATTCGCGGTGGGGCTGAATCCAAGCCCAAATTGAATTTTTTGTACAAGGATGCGATGCACACCAAATTCCAGGATTTAAAGCTTATTTATTTAGCTTCCTCTGGCTCCAACCAACGCGTTTCAGCCCAACAAGGCCTTTGTCACGGTTAGTGAGTCCCTCATTTGTTTCACTATTTATACCATTCACATATAGCCCACGATGAGGCATTGTGGGAAACGTAGTGCTTGTTAGTATTATACATGAATATTTACAATATATACAAAGTTTTAAGTTCCAAGGTGTAATCCATTGCTTTACATACAGTGATTTATCCTTGCAAAAATCGAAATTGCACATTATTATGTGTTTATCACTAAAGTCTTTTCTCTCTTTCGATTAGACCATAGTTTATAATCATTTTTTAGCCCGTTTTTTTGCTGCTTGAATGCAGTTCCATTTTAGGGATTAGTTCCCTTGTCACAGTATTATACCATATTTTGGGACTAGTTCTATATTCCAGGAAGTTCAAATTAATTCAAGTATTTCAATCCAAATGTACAAATAACTCCTCATCATTGTTGATCCCATGAGGGGTCTTGGTTCTTAATCTGATTATGTACCTCGATTCAGTTTGGCGTAATTTCTTGATCCTGTCACCACCCCTTTCATGGTTTTGTGTGGCGTGAATTCCAGAGAAACGCATTGCTCTCCAATCACTGTTTTGACATACCATCATATGTTTCGCTGTGGCATAAGAGATGTCTTTCTTTTTTACCGCCCTGATATGTTCAAGGATTCTTTTTTTGAGCATACATATTGTACTTCCTATGTATTGCATGCCACAGTTGCATTGGATGACGTATATTACAAACTTTGTTGTGCAGGTGATGATTTGTTTGATCTCAATATATATATATCACACTCACAATGTCCAGTGGCTGAGACATGTACGGGGAACAGATCGTCTTGTGGACTAGGTTCCTTGACGATATTTTTTTAATCTGGAAAGGTGATGAACCTAGTGCAATTGCATTTATATCATCCTTGAATAATATCACACTGAATATAGAACTCACATCACATATAAGTAGAGAGAAAATCGTGTTTTTGGATGTGGAGGTACTAGTGCAAGGCAATCAATTGGTGACAAGACTTCATAGAAAAGAGACTGCTGGCAACAGTCTCTTATATGCCTCCAGCGCTCACCAGCATAGTTTAATTCAAAGTATCCCCTATGGGGAGCTCATCAGGGCTAAAAGGAACAGCAGTAGAACAAGAAGTAATGTGTAGGAGATTTGAAACTCGTGGGTATACCAAGAAGGTAATCCAAGCTGCAGTAGACAAGGTAGCTACACTGCAGAGATCTGCTTTATTGAATCCCAAGCCAGTGGAGAATACCCAGACCGAGAATCAGATTAGATTTATTACAATTTATTCTAGTCAGGCGTATAAAGTGAGAAAAATATTGAACCGCAATTGGCAGATTTTAAAAACAGATGCAGTTCTAGAAAAATATCTATATGATTCCCCACAAATAACCTTTAGAAGAGGGAGATCTCTGACGGATGTATTAAGTCAAAATGCAGTAACATCAGAGACTATGAACCCACGTTACAACAATACAGGATTTGCATGCTGCATGCATTGCAAGGCTTGTGTAAGCAGCAGTAGTTGTACTAAAATCAGGGTGCCTAATAGCAGCAAAGATTTTACAATCAAGGGGAGCTTTGATTGCAATACTGAATTCTGTGTTTATTGTTTGATCTGCCCATGCAAGAAATATTACATAGGCAGTACAATACATAGAGCCAGGAAAAGAATTTTAGAGCATAAACGGGCTATACGTAATAATAACGAGCAATACCCAGTAGCCCGTCATTTTAACCCTTTCGCTGCGTGCGTCGGCCAACGGCCGTCGCGAGCACTACCTCGGTAGTGCTGCGCACGTCCGTTGGCCGACGCGGCCCCGCCCGCTTAATAGAACGTTCCGCACTGGCGCGGAACGTTCGAAGCAGCTAAGCGGTTAAAGCTCTTCATGGGCAAAATGACAAACTTTGTATCCTTTGTTATATCAGATGCGTTACCACCACAAGCCAGAGGTGGCGACAGGGAGCACCAACTTAGAGTTTTAGAATTAAAATATATAATTGATTTTGAGACATCGTTCCCTGTAGGCCTCAACTCAAGCGAAGAGCTAGCCATTCATTTAGGTTAGCCTGCAAACTGGTGTGAGCAGGATGTCTGGAATAACGAATTAGACTAAACTGGAAAACTAATCTAGTATGTCAAAAAGTTATATGGGTTTGGACGTTTCCTTCCTAGTATGAAATCATGTATATATATACATTTTTTAAATGTATAAAGGTAGTTTTAGTACCATCACTCATAAATATCTTTTATCTTTTTTTACACTGTTTTTGGTAAATAGGATCTTGCATCTACTGGGGACAACGGCATGATGTAACAATAATGATCAAAAGCAAAGTTACGCTTGGAGATAAGTGCCAACAATTACAGATGTTACATTCAATGCAGGTGCTGCTTGGTTGTTAAGATAGCAGTTAAAAACAGATGTATGATATACTAGCAAGCCCACTTGGGCGGGACTCAGACACTGTAAGACTGCAGTAAACTGTATGTGTAATGCCCACTTGGGCCGGATCTGCTTGCATCTTAATAATGTTTTAACATGAAAAAAGTGTGGTTGTACTTGCACCTTATTTTGGTGTAGATTAACCAACTGAAGGGTTGATTTATAACAAGTACTGAATGAAAATGAGTATATTCAGAAACGTGTAGTAGGAGTCGGATCGATATAGAATATCCAGACTCGTTCTATGATGTTTATAACTGTGAATGCAATTCAATATAATCAATTCAATTCAATTTTAATTTTATTTTGTTATGGAACTCCTACGGAGGTCCACAAAACACATCATCAGATAAAAAAATTTTTTTTAAAAAGACAAACTTTATGTACAATACAAAATTCTTCCTTATACATTACTATGGAAGTTCTTAAATCAAACATACTGAAGGGAGTGCAAATAGTACTAAAATACATGATACAGACAAATAACCAACCAGCAGATTTCATTTATCAAAAAATGTGCAAATAGTGCTATAAATACAATGGACAATGAAAGAAATTCCTAATAAATAGGCAAAAATATTTTTAAAAATGTATATATCTTAAAACAAACCATTTCATTCGGAGGTGACAGGACCAAAGATCGTGCCTCCTGGGCCGAGTAGATATTGTATTTAATAAAAACTGGCTTTAAAAACAACCGCCTAGCACTTTTCAGCCTTGGGCATACAAAAAGCACATGATTAAGATCTTGGATTTGCAACTGACATAATTCACAAATTCTCTTCTCTCTAGGTATTTTATCCCAGATACCAGTAACATCTCTTAGCGGCAGCAAGTTAAATCTAAGTAAGAGTATCAGCCTTCTGATCCCGTGGGGGATGTTCCAAGTTAGATAAGGCTGTGGTTTATTCTCCAAAGCACTTCCTATGACCGGCTTGTTACTGGACCTGGACTGGCTAAAGGTCACGTCTCTCGCCAAACTAATAGGAGATCTGAACTTCTTTAGGAGTTGTTTCAATACAGATTTGGACATAGGAGAAGCAGAATTCAAACTAAGGCCAAATGTATCATTTGCACGTACAAAGGACCTAAAAAACGTTGATTGTTCTTTTTGCATGTCAAAAATTTCTATTCTCAGGGCAGCCCTAAGTGTGCCCTCCTCCCCCAAAAGGAGGGAGTTACCCCACCTAAGAACTGCAGCCAAAGATAAGGTAAAGGATGAAACTAATCCAAATTCGAGGCGCAGTACGTGTGGGGCTGCCAGGGTGTTTAAATTACAAATTTGCCGCAGGATTCGCCCTTCCGCCTTATCGAAAGAAAGCCAATAATTCATGTCCAACACCTCGGAAGCATATATTAACGAGGGAGGAATTTTGACCTTAAAAACATAAAACATGGCCAAAGTGACGTCTCCCGCAAGTTTTATAAAATCTGTTTAGTGCACTTGCCTGGGAGACAGCTTTACTAACACAATGTTTAATATGATCCGAATCTCGGCCAGTTTTGGAAAAAACCTTCCCCAAATATAAGTACGAGTCAACCAGTTCCAATTTTTCATAACCAAGCATCCATCTTAAACTACTCCTTATTCTAAGCCCCTTCTTACGAAATACCAAAATCTTGCTTTTTGCGAAATTGATCTTCAAGAAGTGATCCTCTGCATATTTACTTAAGGCATCTAGCCGGCGTTGCAGGCCGATAGGCGTTAGATCAAATATTGCAACATCGTCTGCATATAAAAGAGAACCAACCGACATTGTACCAATTTTTGGGGCATCCCCCTTACCGTGTTCAGAGTACCGGGAGATCAACAATATACAGGGAAAATAAAAGTGGTGCCAATAGGCAACCCTGTTTGAGCCCATTGTGCGTTCTAATTTTACATGATAGCCCCTGCGAACCTCCCATCAGAACCCGGCACCACGTGTCTGTATGCAATTCCATAATCAGACCCAAAAGATGATATGGTATGCCAAGAAGAACAAGTTTTCTCCACAGCGTTTGGCGGTCCACTTTGTCAAACGCCGTGGAAAAATCAATAAAAGCTGTATATAATGGCATTCCTCGGACAAAAACATATTTCTCTATAATTGTCTGAACAACCGCTATATTATCCAAGGTGCCATGGTTCTTTCTAAAACCAGCTTGTTCCGGGGGAAGGATATTCTGATCATAAACCCATTGTTGAAGATGGCTTAATATGCTTTTTGCAAATAATTTGCATGAGGCATCCAAAGGGCAATCTGTCTAAAACTAGTCGGTACCGTTTTCGGTCCTTTTTTATACAGGGGGACTATAATGCTCCCCTTCCAAGAGGGGGATTGTATTCATAAAAAAGCAATGTTTAAAAAGTGGCTCTAAAAAATCACCCCACACTTCTGGTTCCTTTTTAATTAGTGCAATCGGGATTCCATCCGGCCCTTGTGCGCCGGATGTTCTTGCATTCTTTATATAACCTACCACATCCTTTCCTGACGGGGGGCCAAATTCAGTAAATTCAATAGACGCGGGTTTAACCCAATCTATCATCTCAGATGAAACTGGGCTGTTATTTCCATATAAGAGGGAGATATACTCCACCCTGTCCTTTTCTGGAATTGGTATGGGTAGAGCCCTCTGCCTTGAATCGCAGTATTCCGCGATCAAGCGCCAATACTTTCTTGTGTCTTTGGCCCTTGCGGCTTCCCTCAGCCCAATCCACTTGTCATCAAGCTCCCTTCTTTTTCACAAAGCATAATACGTCTTTTCATTCGCTTAAGGCGATCGATTTCCCGCTGCCGGTCAGTGAGAAAAAGTATATGCTGTTTTCGGACAAGATGATTAATTGCTTGTTTTAAGGAAATCATATGAGACGTTTCCTGTTTACACAGGCGAGGTACTGAAGATATAGAACTTAATTTACAAATCTTCTCCATTTGGGCCTCAAAGAAGGGTATAATGTTAGAGTGAGTTAAACCCTGCTCTTCTACTTGGGCCATCTTCATAATTGAGCCTACTTCAAGGATGTTTTTTGGCGTCCAGAAAGACCGGCCGTTTGCTTTATTAAAAGAGGCCCTGCCCTGACCAGTATTCCCCACATCCAGTGTAGGTAAATCAAAAGCCACTGTCATGCCTACAATACTATGATCACTCCATATCGACGGGCAGACAAAAAAGTTATCACAAGCCCCAAACATTTGGTAGGACACAATCGCATAGTCTAAAAGGCTCTGAATGTGTTGTGAGTGAAAGGTAAAATGTGCAGTTTTGTCGGCAGGCACTCTCCCATTTAAAATAACAAGATCTAAGCTTCTAATACAATCAAGCAGAACAAACCCCCGCTTATCTGTTTTTACTTTGTTTGGTAATGAAATCTCGGGGATGTGCCAAATTTCCTCTTTGTCTGTATTTGCATAAATCCCCGATGCAGAGTTCGAGATTTTGGCATTTAAATCCCCCACTAAAATCACTAGGGTGCATTCTTCCTTGATAACTATATCATGAATAAAAGAAAAAATACACGCAAAAAGTGATCGGAATTTTTCCCAGGGGGATGTACATGTTCGCCACGAGGAAAAAGGTGGACCTGCCTGATTCTCCCAGACATGCCAACTTCACACATATACATAAGTTTGAGGGGTGGAGAAAAACCTTCTGGTTCCAATTAATAGAATTTTTAAGTAAAATCGAGACCCCCCCACTGGCATGACCCCTATCCGAACTCCTAGCATGGCAAGAGTAAACAAAATATCCATCACATTCAAAATCTTTGCAAGACCACGTTTCCTGTAGGCATATAATTAAAGGGTTCAGAATTTTCAAAGAATTCAATTTTGTTTCATTGGAACCCAAACCGGCCATATTCCAAGACAAGAGTAGCCCACCTAGACTACCTCGACGAATCCCTCCTTTCTGCTACTGACTGAGTATTATTCAGGGCTCTTGCAACCCAACTCCATTGGGCAGATTCATCTTCTATGTCTAAGGCCTGAGGGACAACTAGCACATTGGGCACGACATTTATTGAGTGCCCCCTCCTGTCCACGGAAACCACTATATCTTTAGAATTGCCCACAGGATACTCAGTATCGGGGCCCAATGCGTTCAGCACCACTGATTTAATAGTCCTAGAAACGTTCAAATAATGGGTTTTTGGGCCCACATTTTGGTATTCCTCATATTCATTAACAGATGTTATGTCGAGCCCTCGTTTTAAAAAATGTTCACAATTTTTCAAGACCAAATTGGCCACTATCGGAGAACAAAAAGTGACCCTAGAATATGGGACAGTATCATGTACATTAATCATCACATTTAGAATATCCTTGCTTGCTATCAACTTTAATGCGTCTAGTTCCGAAAATAAACTGAGAATATAACCTCTGTTTACTGGTGTAGATTCATTATCAAATAGCCAGGTAAAATCCACCATGGGAGATAAGCCGGTCTGTGCCCCACTGGTGTCCTTTGGGGCATCTCTCCAGGGAATCCATAAAGGAACCCTATCCGTGAATCTGGCAACTTGTGTCCCACTGTGGTGTTGGGTTTTCGAATATGATGCCATATTAAGAATTGGGGCCTCAGTATTTCTATCAGATGGGAATGATGTCCCTATATGGGTTCTATTCAGCCCCGACTGCGGGCTAACTAGAGCTTGGAGCCCTCCCTCTGTGTTTCCTCCCAACCTGGGATCAATAGAATCTATGACCCCAGTCCCTGTCTGCAGTGGGGGGACCCCATAACCCATTTGTATTTCCCCTCCCGGTGGAACCACAAACTCATTGTAGGAAGGATAGATTACTTGGAGGGACTGTGACAACTGAGTTGGAAGATGTACTCCCAATCCAGAGTCTCCCAGACTCCCAGTGAATGTCGTGGAGGCTCTGATGGGTTCTCTCAAATTACCATCTGCTAGTGATGTTTCAGGGCCTCCCTTCTCCTTTATTAAGTGGGTATCACTCTGGTTTTCCAGAATTCGAGAAAAGTGCAATTTAGACGCTTTCCGTCTAGAGAGTCGCCTCATTTTTTATGTTTCTTTTTCATATTTTCCCCCTTGTGTTTTATTACTAGGCTATCCCTCTTACCTACTTTCTGTCCCCTCTTCCCTAACAGAGTAGGGAGTACACCCGGGAGGTGGTTGGAGAGATTTGCACCTCCCCTCCCCCTCCACCCTCCCTACCTGCTTAGTTTGCCTAGCATGGCCCCTGATTTTCCCGATTTCTCCCGCGCCCCCCCTTCTACCCTTCATAAACAGAGGGAAGATTTTCAAGTTGGGCTTCTCTGAGGGGGGACTCAATTCGGCCTCCTCGAATAATATATTTAAACATAACTCTTCCTTTTCGAGATTACATTCAGGAGCCATAGGGGGCACTAGGAAAAGGGGGTTCCTGCCTGTACAGAGGCGTCTCTCACCTCAACCGATGGGGAAGTCGTACAGGCCTATCACTCGGCCATTCTCCCATCTGAGTGGGAATCATGGGGAGGGGTTTAGTGGAGATCGACTTATTTATCTTATGCACTTCAAATAACATTACGGAAATCATTTCCAGAATGTGATCAGAACTCAGTACCGACTTTTCTAATAAGGACAATATGGAGTTTACATTTTTTTCGATACAAACAAGATATTCTGAGGGCACACCCTCTCTCTCATTTCCCCATTTCTGTTGAGAATCAGGCAAGAATACATCATGTGTAGACTCCATAGAGGTACCAATCAGGTGACTTGTACTACAGTATAGGAGAGGCAAAGAGAGACGCCTAGGAGAAGAGCTTACAATTGGAGTGTTTTCTCCCCTGTGACCATTCATTAACTGATTGTCCTTATACCTACAGTCAAAATGCTCACCCCAGCCCCTTTTTTGAGCTTCAATGTCAATGTCCGGGAGTGTAAAATCTTCCCCTTGCGGCAACTCTTCACATAGATTTGCCATCTCCGCCATAGGAGCACCAAGCCGAGCGTCCGATTCACTGACCCTGCATGATCCCTTATGGAGGTCCGCTTGGGCTAGAGAAACAACTGGGTTAATCTCGATCATGCTATCATTCCGTGACTGCTTTGTCCTGTTTAATGAAATGGCTGACTGACTCTGTTGACTAGCAAGAAGGTTAGAGTCCAGAGGAGCACCGGGGGGTACGACAAACGGTTGCTCGCTGGAACCATCCTCCACTCTTTCGGTAATCTGATCCAGAGATCGAGGCCCTTCGTTAGACCGCACCTGACACCCTGCATGGCTCCCTTGGAGTATCAGCGAGTCCACGAGAGGCAATGAAGAGGAGGTTGAAGAAATTGAAGGCTTTACAGGATGAAAATTAAAAGTCTGGCCTTCTTGGACTACAGCTGCCACCTCAGGGTGAATCCGGGGCAATTTATGGAAAAAGCCAGTTATAACAGGGTGGGATTTATAGCAGAGATGCTGTAATTGCCTAGTGCCACTAAACGATCTTTTCAGTTTGTGACTTGGCGAGGAGGAGAGCACACACCCTGAGCGCAACTTCCTAGAAGTCATCACGCTCTGGGTTTCAAGTTTGCCTGGATTTCCGTAATTTTAGGAGGCCAGGTGAATCAGGCTAACCAAAATCAAGCAGAGATTCCGTGAACTGAACGTCCTGCTACTTAGTCGTCAATTATAAACTAAACAAAAATTGGCAGCCTCTGCTCACCGCGAGTTCAATTCGAGGCGATCAAGATAAACAAACAGTCACAGCCGAGATACTCTACGTAAACCTGAGAGGCAGGCAGCTACTAAGTTCAGCGTTTCAATGAAAAAAAAAATGAAAAAAGAAGCAGCTGATCCGAAAGCCGTAGAAACGATACAATGTAGCGAGACAGACTTTTCTCGCACATCCGTGCGTCCACCCCGCTGGAAAAGGGGAATCCGGTCTTGGCGTGTGAAATCCGCTGTGCTTAACGAGTCCACAAGAGTCCACACGAGGCAGGCAGCCTCTCTCGGTAGCGCGTGAGCGCGCTTTCACAAGACTCGATATCAAAGCCTTGTTACTGGGGGATGAATCGGGACCACAGCGCAGAAGGGGCGAGACTCAGGCAAGCATGTCAGGATGCTCCTCACGAGTCTCTTGGATTTCCTCAAACGCCGCGCTGCTACAAACAGGGTTCTCCAGGAGAAACAGGAAGTTGGTACGAGATCCTTGCCGCTATCCTCCTGCTCCAATGCCGTGGCGGGCCCTCTTCGTTCAGCCCGCTCCCCTGCCTCCCAACAGCTGCTCAAAACTCGAGCCGAGCCAAGCTGATGGGCTGAGGAGCCAGTAGGCAGGCAGGAAGCCACAACCAAAGCCTCAGCGGAATCCAGAGGCCGTTTAAAAGCAGGTAGAGCAGGGGCAAGAGGGCAGTGGACTGGGCAAATAGCCGGCAGCGTTCTCGGCAGCGTTCTTCGGCGTTTCGGCGCTCCCGCTCCCGCTGCTCCCGCTCACCACTGCTGCTGCTACAGCTCTCGGCGAACAGGAAACTCCGGACAGGATCCTCACCAGTGCAGTCACAAGACCAGCAATCACACACATGCACTTTGCCTCTGTAATAGAATATTGTTTTTAACTGCATTAATTGCGCAGGTTTTAAACAACAATAGAATTGTAATTACAAACATCAGGCACTGACACCTTTAAAGCGTTGTTTGTACAGGAGAAGTATCTGTTTATAAGCGTGTTTGCACTTGCACTTTTTCAGTGTTATTTGCACAAGATTGTGTACAAGCTTGTTTGCACTTGCACTTTATTTTCGGAACATTAGAGTAATTGAAATGTAAGTTTTTAAACTGTATTATATATGCAGCTTTGAATAATGTTTTGAATATAAGCACTTGCACTTATCAGTATGAATTACACTATGCCTCTCAAAACGGGGATTGAACCAGTATAAGATGGCGCCCATTAATTTTCTGTCAGTAGTCTGCGGATCCACTTTCTATGTTTAATCACCATTGTATGAATACGGAAGTGTAACATGTCTTTCCTTACCGTGACAAAGCCGTAAAGGCGAAACGCGTGGGTTGGAGGCTATCTTGTCTGCAATAAATAGCATCTAAGCACTGTGGAGTGTCCTGAATTGTATTCTTTCAAGCGAAGAATAAGTTGAGGTGATATATATATATATATATATATATACATATTAGTTACTCACACATGTACCACTAAGATATACATTCACTCACTAACACACCCATACACACACTCACCCACCCATACAGTCCATCACAGATGCACTCTTGAAACCATGCACCCAGTGAATCACCCACTCACACATCTATGCGCAGTCACACACACAAACACTCAGGCACCCATACAGATACTCAGACAACCAATCAATAACCCGTGTAGACACTCATGTAGCTATTCGCAAACCCATGCAGCCGCTTACACACCAACAGACAGACGGATACAGACATTCAAACAGTTTAGTCACTAACCCATGCATTCAGTAAGATACGTTTAATCACTCACTTATAGAGTCAGTCACGCACCTACTAAATCATCCATCCAGACACTTATACACCCACTCATTCTTCAATACACCTTGGCATATATATTAAACATATTTAAACTTTATAGAAACACACAGTCACTGGATGATGTCATCAGTGATGTCATTTGAGATGTCATCAGTGATGTCATCAGTGATGTCACTGACCATGTCATGAGTGATGTAATATGTGACGTCATCAGCAGTGCATTGCGGGGCGCGAGTTATAGTTAGCTGAACTAACTATAACGGGGGAATTTCACGGGTTTTGTACGAGTGAAATGTCCAACTAACTATAACTGTCCCTAAAACCTATGGTTTTTTCAGTGAATTTCAAAGGTTTTTTAAATGCTAATTTCTAACTATAACGTGTCTGAAACCTATGGTTTTTCAGTGAATTTCGAAGGTTTTTTAAATGCTAATTTCTAACTATAACGTGCCTGAAACCTATGGTTTTTAAGTGAATTTGAAAGGTTTTTTAAACGCTAATTTCTAACTATAACGTGCCTGAAACCTATGGTTTTTTAAGTGAATTTCAAAGGTTTTTTAAATGCTATGCCTACAGAGGTAGGACATGTGAAGAAAGAAGAAAAAATGCACAGAAAGAAGCAAAAGAAATGCAGAAAGAAGCAACAGAAGTCCACAAAGACGAAGAAAAGTGCAGGAAGAAGCAAAAGATGTGCAGAAAGAACCAACAGAGGAGCAGAAAGAGGCCTTGTTCCAAAATCATCCTGTGCCCACAACGTTTTCCGACGTGTACTGGTGGTAACTGACTCTGACTAACCATAGCCAGTGCTATGCTAAAACACACTTAGAATACAGTTAAAACACCTACATACACTAGGGAACACTATGCGTTGGGGTACCCCTGTGATTAGCAAGACCTCCTCTGTAAGTCCCTAGTACATAATAGGGCAGGGGGATTAAAACTACCTCTTAAAACGCGCTACAGGGCGCGTTTGCACAGTGGTGAAGGGAGGGGGGCCTGAGGTGACATGTGTGCAAAGCGCCCGTGGCACGTTTTAAGTTGCGGGATTAAGTCCCCTTGAATCCTGAGTGTCCCTGGGGCCCAACTAGCCCCCAGGTACCTACAGTTAGGACCACAGAGCTGAGTTGCAGAGAGGCGTTCCGAGGCCACGCACCTTTTTTCACCTCTCTGCAACGCAACTCTGTTGTGCTTACTGAAGGTACCTGGTGGGCTAGTTGGACTCCAGGGACCCTCAGGATTGAAGGGGACTTAATCTCCCAACTTAAAACACGCCATGGGGCCTGTTTACACACATGTCACCTCAAGCCCCGCCCCTCCCTTCACCACTGTGCAAACGCGCCCGTGGCATGTTTTAAGTTGAGATTAAGTCCCCTTGAATCATGTGGGTCCCTGGGGTCCAACTAGTCCACCCTGTACCTCCAGTATGCGCCAGGAGGCTGCGTTGCAGAGAGGTGTTCAGAGGCCACGCCCTTTTTACACCTCTCTGCAACGCAGCTCTGTGGCACATTCTGGACGTACCTGGTGGGCTAGTTGGCCTCAGAGACCCTCAGGATTGAAGGGGATTTAATTCCCCATCTTAAAACGCGCCACGGGGCCTGTTTGCACACACGTCACCTGAAGCCCTGCCCCCTCCCTTCACCACTGTGCAAACGCGCCCCGTGGTGTGTTTTAAGTTGGGGGATTAAGTCCCCTTGAATCCTGAGGGTCCCTGGAGTCCAACTAGCCCACCATGTACCTCCAAAAAGCACCACAGAGCTGCGTTGCAGAGGGTGTAAAAGGGCGTGGCCTCTGTACACCTCTCTGCAACGCAGCTCCCTGGCGCATACTGGAGGTTCCTGGTGGGCTAGTTGGCCCAGGGACCCCCAGTATTCAAGGGAATTACTTCCCCTTCTTACAACGCGCCAGGGGCGCGTTCGCAGACTGCTGCAGGGAGGGGGCGGGGCCTCCGGTCTTTTTTTTTTCTATGGGAGGGGGGCTGCATGGCCCCCCTTCCCTCGGCCACTTTTGGCCCCGGGGACCCCATCCCCCGGGGCCTGAGGATTTTATTTTAAAAAAAAAAATTAAAAAAACGGGAAGGGGGCCGCGTGGCTCCCCTTCCCTGGGCCTCTATTGGCCCCGGGGACCCCATCCCCCGGGGCATGCCCTCTTTTTTTAAAATCATAAATATTTGGAGGGGGGCTGCGTGGCCCCCCTCCTCATGCCATTTAAGGCCCCGGGGACCCCATCCCCCGGGGCCGGCCTTTACGGGTTTTTTTTACTTTTATTTTTGGGGAGGGGGGCCACTAATGGCCCCGAGGACCCCATCCCCCGGGGCCTGGCCACTCGTTGGGGACCGTGGGGGTCCCCAATCCCCGCACGGTCCCGCCGCCTCCCGCGTCCTGCGGGAGCCAGCATTGCTTTTCCATAAGGGAGCTGCTGACATGCAGCTCCCCTTATGGAAAAGCAATCTGCTTTGCTTCATTGAAGCGAGAGCAGGTTTCCCTGCTCTCGCTTCAATGAAGCAAAGCAAGTTTGCAATGACAGGACGGGAGCCGCGCGGCTCCCGTCCCTGCCATTGCAAACAGCAGTGTCCCGGGGGTAGGCACCCGGGACACTGCAGGAGCCGGCCCTGGGGGTGGCGGTCCCCAGGGCCACCACAGGCTCCAGGAGGGGGGCCGCGCGGCCCACCTCCCAACATCTACATAGCCCCGGGGAGGTGGTGGTCCCCGGGGCTTCGGGGGTCCTAAACGGACCCCCACATTTATTTTGTTAGTGCCCCGGGGGGTGGTGGTCCCCGGGGCTGTGGGGGGGCCGTGTGCCCCCGCCTGCATTATTTATATAAAGCCCAGGGGGGTGGCGGGCCCCGGGGCTTGTGGGGCCTTAGAGGCCCCCCATTAAATATAAACGAACCCCCGCATGCCCCCGGGGGCAAAATAGCCTCGAAGCGCAGGAGCCCGCGCTTCGATTTTTTTTTTATCACGGCGGGATCCGCGCACCCTAAGCGCATCCCGCCGATTTTATTATTTTTTTTTAATGCTTTTTTCTGCCCAGGGGGTCCTTGTGGGACCCCCTGAGCAGACCTAGGGGTTTAGGGTGTTTCTACCCTGCCCCCTTTTTGCGTTTTGTGACTTGTTTCTGTCCTCGGTTACCGAGGCACAAAATGGCTGTCAACACTTCCTGATTTGGAGTGTTGACAGCCACTTGACAGCCAATTAGCATGCAGCTCGTGATCGGGAGGGTACGCGGACCCTAAGTGGCCATAGATATATATGTGATTTTACTTTTGATTTTCTCAGGAACTACTGAACGGATTTACACCATTTAAGCAAAAGGCATGACTCTGAACCAAGGGCTACCTTTTTGCCAAATTTGGTGTAATTCCGTTCAGCAGTTCGGGCTGTAGCTGCGATGAAAGGTTCCTATGGAAAATTGCATGGGGAAAACACGTTTTGGGACCCCACTTTTTTCTCGGCCCCCGCTTGCCGAATCACCCCGAAACTTGCAGGATAGGAACGGACCGGAGCGGGCCATAAGTTTTGAAAATTTCGGGAAGATTCGTCAACCGGCGCCAAAGTTATTTCAAATAGAATGTTGTGGATTTCCTATGGAAAATAGGTCCTAACTATAACTATCTACTGGCGACCACCAGTAGAATATATATATATATATATATATATATATATATATATATATATATATATATATATATTCACTGTAAAAAGGCAAAGGTTAGAGTAACGTTATAGTTAGGTGAATTTTCAGTGTTAACATTAACATTTAGAACTAAAGAAACCACAGGAATTCACCAGTTATACTTAGCAGTGCTAACTATAACTTGCACCCCAGCCATGCACTGCTTATGCCCTCACATATTACATCAGTCATAACATGTTCTATGACATCATTTATGACATCACTGATGACATATCGAATGACATCATTGATGATGTCACTACAGCCGGTCTTGCAGCCAATCCTCTGCATGCAGCCAACCCCACGCAGCACACAGCCTTTGGCCATGCGCAGTGGGGGGGGGGGTAGGCCACAAGGCCTGGCCTAGCCTGCTGCAAAGATCTGTGGCCAACCCCCCAAAAGTAGCCACCCCCACACTGCTCATGGCCTTAAGCTGGGGGCTTGGCCCCAGGGCGTGGCCCTGGGGACCCTATTCCTCAGGGCCTATTTTTTTAAGGAAAGAGGGGCTGCTTGTCCCCCCTCCCTGAGCCTCAATAGGCCCTGGGGACCCCATCTCCCAGAGCAGTTCTTTTTTATCAAAGGGAAGGGGGCCATGTTGCCTCCTCCATGAGCCTTCTTAAATCCTGGGGACCACATCCCCCAGGGCCACTATTTCAAATAAAGGGGAGGAGGTGCACGTTGCCCCATCCCCTGGGTGATTTCGGCCTTGGGGACCCCATCCCCCTGGGCCTGGTGTTCTTTTAAGGGGCAGGTGGCAGGTGGCCTACTCCCCGGGCCAGTATATATATATATATATATATGGTATCTGACTGCTTTGCACCCACAGGATCTTCACAATTTGTGCCTTGTCCTCCCTTCTCTATCTGTTTTACTTTCTATCTATTTTACTTTCCTTTCACCATAAATGTGCCCCATCTCAAGAATCAAGCAGGTATCATGATGTGAATGCTAATAGTACAAGAATTAAAAGTAATAATGTGAGGCACTTCTGTATTGCAAGAATGTGAAGTAGTTTGCAGATTGTGTTAGTTGAGAAACAAGAGGCAATTGGAATTTGAATATTTGCACTCTGAATATGTCACCTCCGGGCACCTAATAAAATGCTGGTAATGGAACTGAATGTCTGTATTTCAACAAGTCTTCAAATGCAGTGAGTGGAGCTCTGGTTAGGCATCTCAAGCTGTCCTATTGCCCTTTGCCACCCCCTGCATTCACACAGCAGGTTTTTTTTATTCTTTTTATTTCTGTTTAAACTTATGTAAATCATCATAATACAAGAACAGGACATTCTCCAAGTAGGGCACCCAGTTACATCCATGTATAAAGACAGTATGCATGTACAATTGAGGGCATTCATAAGCAGCTCACCGATCCAATTCTTGGGCAAGCGTGTGTGGGTTCCAGGCCCAGGCTGTCAACAGTACATCATTTACCCAGTAGTACCTTGCACTCGACAGAGGCACCTTATCTTCCCAGGTGTTATAAAGGACCTCATATAGGTTTCCTGAATTCTGACCAAGGGCCGCATATTTTACAGAATTTTCGGGGGCAACCCCAGGCTGAGTAGACCACTTCCTTAGGGAGCATGCACCAAGTCCATACTATGTGCCCCAGCAAGCCACCCTCCATGGGATTGTACTGCCCCACAGTCGGACCATGTCCCTCTTGGCCACCAGTAGAGCCCGACTGCAAAAGAGTAAGGCATATTTGGAGAGGGTTTGTTCAATCCAAATCCCCAGGGTCACCAACTGCAGAGGGCCTCCGAGATGTGCGTCTGCACTCCAGCCCAGAACTCCTGGTTCCCAGGGCAACTCCAGAGGGCGTGTAACAGAGATCCCAGCATGTGGCATCCCAGCAGACAGGGAGCAGTGGCTAATTTCCCCCTTTTGTGTAGTCGAGTTTGGGTAAAGTAGGCTTTCTGGAATATTTTGATTTTTATTAGGTGGGACCCTGCTCTGATTGCCGCGTCTCAGGGGTACCGGCATGCCTCTTCCCATTCCCCATCATCTAAGACTCCAAGCTCAGCCTCCCATTTATTTTTAAGAGTCATCAGAGGGTTATGGATGTGAACAATCAGTGTTCTATATATTTGGGATATTGCATGTTTGTGTAAGTGGGGAATCAGTACCTTGACCTCCATGGGAGACTTATCTTCAGTGGTGTCTAAAAGTGTCTTTTATGCCTGTAGCGCATGTTTGATCTTTCACAAAGTTTTTTTGGGCGGAGAAATCTCATGTGATGGTCCATGCCTTATCTTCCTGCTAGAATTTCATGAATCCAAAGTTCAGAGAAAAAAGTTGTTTTCTCTCACGTTAGTCCCAAAATCCATATTAATTGTTTACTAGGACCAGACTGGCACAAAATGCCAAACCAGCCCCACTCCCTTCGTCTGTGCGTTCTATGTCTCTCTTTCCATCCATCCATCCTCTCTCTTGTCTTCTCCCTCTCTGATAACTTTCTCTCAATCTTCCTCCACTTCATCTCTTTCCCTCTCATGAAGCCTAATTATAAAATATTGTAATAACTTTTTGATTTAAAAATTACTGTAACTAAAATTTTTATTAAATATAATAAAATTACTTTTAATTCTATACATCACTTTTAATATTTATTAAGGAATAATAAAAAAGAATTTGTATATGTGTTACATTTATTTCATTATTTAACATAAAAAAGTTTTTACAAACGTTTTCCAAGTTTGATAAACTTTTTTAAATGTTCCCTATACTTTTTCATATAGGGACACTGGGGTGGAGATCTCCCAATGTTTAGAATTTGTATGAAACAATATAATTAGTTTAACTTAGAAGACATATACTGTGATTTTATTAAAACAACCTGTCAGAAATGAGGGTCTCTAGTTGGCAGTGGTATGCACCCTGTCCAAGTAGAGACTCTTCCTTGTAGTCAGGGTAAAAGAGTTACACACCCAGATGACCCCTGCTCACCCACTTGGTAGCTTGGCACGAGCAGTCAGGCTTATCTCAGAGGCAATGTGTAAAGTATTTGTAGAAAACACACACAGTAACACTGTGAAAACACTACAAATGGACACCACACCAGTTTAGAAAATAAAGTATCTTTATCTAAACTAAACATGACCAAAATGACAAACATCTAACATGCACAACTCAAAATATGACTTTTAAAAGGTTTTAGCAATTCTGTCCATAGGAAACTATGGATGCGGTCATTTTACACAAAGTACCTTCAAATGCGTAAAAATTCACAAGGCAAAACAGTTGCAGAGGAAGGAAGCATCTGGAAACACAGTGATGCGTCAGTTCCCAAGTCCTTGGGGAGGTGATGCGTCAGTTCTGCTGCATGCAGGAGAAGTGTTGCAATGAATCCGGACTGTAGGAGGAAGCGAAGCGTTGATTCCAAGATGGTTCTGGTCTGGGGGTGAAGCGTGGGAAAAACTTGCCGCACTGGTGTGATGCATGGAAATCCAGGTGCGCTGGAGGTCGATGTAGCGGTGGTGGCAATCTAGCACTGCTTCAATTTCTTCAGCCGAGGTCCCATTATGCATTGATTCTTTCAGCCACACAGCAGGGCCTGTGTTGGAGCCAGTGCGGAGGTCTCAGACTTCAGAGACACAGTGTGCTGAACTTGGGTTGAGGCAGTTTCTTCAGCTGCTGACAAGCGCTGCGTCAATTTCTTCGTCCACACTGTAGCGGTGCATGGAAAGTTCTCCCGCAATGTGGTGCTGCATCATAAAAACCGGTGCTGGAAGAACGATTCATAAATTTTGATGGTTTCAAGCAGGTCTTTGCAGCAGGAATAACCTCCAAGGTCCCAGAACTTGATTTGGCACCAGAAGGCAGGTCAGAACTCCCAGCTGTGGAGTTCCAGGATGCTGCAGGTGAAGTCTTTGTGTCCCTGAGACTTCTTAACAGGTGGCAAGCTCTACTTCGAGCCCTTGGAGAATCTTCTCAAGCAGAATACAGTAAAGTAAAAGTCCAGTCTTTTCCACCACCCACAGACAAAACCAGCAACTGACGGCAAACCCAGTAAAGCATCACACAGCAAAGGGCAGTACTCCTCCTGACAGCTCTTCAGCTCTTCTTCTTGGGAGGGTCCTCTTGATCCAGAAGTGTTCTAAAGATCTGGGGTTTTAGGTCCAATACTTATACCCCTTTTGGCCTTTGAAGTTGGCAAACTTCAAAGAAAGTCTTTGTGGTTCACAGGTCCTTGCCTTGTCCAGCCTTGGCTCCAGACACACTCCAGGGGGGTGGAGAAAGCATTGTGTAAGGACAGGCACATCCCTATACAAGAGTCAGTGACAACTCTTCCCACCACTCTAGCCCAGGAAGACCCATCAGGATATGCAGGACTCACCTCAGCTCCCTTTGTGTGACTGTCTAGACTAGTAAATATGCAAATAGGCCTCTGTCAATCTAAACCAGATGATGATTCCACAGGCAGGCAGAGGCACAGGATGGTTAAACAAAAAAATGCCCACTTTCTAAAAGTGACATTTTCAAACACACAATTTAAAAACCAACTTCACTAAAATATGTATTTTTAAATTCTGATCTCAGGGAGCCCAAATTCCAAATCTCTATCTCTTCCCAATTGCAAGTTACATTTGTAAAATGTTACAAGGCAGCTCCATTGACAATCTATGGGAGAGACAGGCCTTGCAATAGTGAAAAACGAAATTGGCAGTATTTCACTATCAGTACATGTAAAATACACCACCACATGTCCTACCTTTCACATTCACTGCCACCCTGCCCATGGGGCTACCTTGGGCCTACCTTACGGGTGTCTTACATGTAGAGAAAGGTAAGGATAGTGCCTGGCAAGTGGGTGCATTTGCCAGGTCGAAATGGCAGTTTAAAACTGCGCCCCCAGACACTGCAATGGCAGGCCTGAGACAAGTTTACAGGGCTACTCATGTGGAAGGCACAACCAGTGTTGCAGGCCCACTAGTAGCATTTGATTTACAGGCCCTGAGCACACACAGTGCACACTACTAGGGCTTTACCAGTAAATCAAATATGCCAATCATGGATAACCAATCAGAATCACAATTTACACAGGGAGCACTTGCACTTTAGCACTGATCAGCAGTGGTAAAGTGTCCAAACTACCTAAAACAGCAAAAACGAAGACCAGCACACAGTAAAAAATACAGGAGGTAAAGGCAAAAAGATAGGGAAAACCACACCAAGGATGCTAGGTCTTACACAAACCATGTCCGAAGTGTATTACATGCACAGAAAATTGTGTCTGGCTAGACTAACTAACTGCTATTTATAAAATAGTTTCTTTTGAGGAAGCAAAAAGGTACAGCTCATCACAATGTAATTTGTTTGTTAACCAACAAGGAGTCTTTGTCTGCATATGTTCTTCTACTTTTATGGTAGTTAATGTTACTACTTCTAATTCTTTTGAAATGGGCAGTCTCCTGTAGCCTCTTATAAACTCCTTGCTTTGGGACTTCCCTGAAATAACAGAGGCAATTTAACTCCTGTGCACGACTGACCTAACCCTTATCAAAGGACTAGTTGGCCACCACTGCGTATCTGCAAATCTTTTCTGAAAGCTAGATCGTCAGTGTTCTATAATGATTGTGCCGGTGGATCAATTCAATCAAAGAAAAAGTTATACTAAAACTCTACAATAAAGGGCCACATGAGACACATAATGCAGATTTTTAAAACACAAATTCTTCATCCCTACAAAGTAAACTTAATATATCTAAAAAAAACAATTTGATTGCATAAACATTGGAGTTCTGTTGCAATATTTCATTGGCACTGTAGACATAGAGAAATTAAGAGGAGGGAAAAGTTTGTCAAAAAGAATGTATCAAAAGTTAAAATGAAAGTATCTTGTAAGTAATAAAACAATGATATGGGAGAAGCACAAGATTATTCACGTTTATTATATTTTTTTTAAAGTAGCATTTCTTATCACCCATAGCAATCGGATTATTAAACATTGTTTTATTTACTACTTATTTTTTATTTATGGTGCTTCCTAAAGTGCCTACACTCCTTTTCTTGCCAAAGAAAATGTTCCTTTTCGCTAGTATGTACAGAACTTTTTCAAGGCTGTGGAGTAATAGTAATTTTCAGCAGTTTGCATTTCATGATGTAATGCAGAAATTACAACCAGCCTGCTTAATGATTTTCCTGGGCTTACTTAAAAAATATTTAGTGCCTCCATGCTAAAATTTGCTGCTCAGAATTAGCATTTTTCAAATGTAAAATCCCAGCCCTGATTCACAGAGTTAATATTTGTGTAATTTTTGTTCATACGCTTAGGGTTAGGAACTTGTCATTATAAATTGTACATCTGTGAGGTAGATAACCACCCTTGAAAACGCATGCATATTTGCTCCACTTAAAGTCAGAAACAATAGTGTGATCAGGTTTCTTAAGGGAATTAAAATCCCAATATGTAAAGGCGACCTAGATGATCGGGTTTCTTCAGGGTGAGTAATATTTTGTTCATGAAAAAATCGTTACATATTTTGAAAAAAGCACATTTCCTTTAAATGTCTGCCTGTCATTTGTTTACCTGATGGAAATACCAAAAGCATTCATACAAGCATTTGGAGTATTCCAAAACATCTATGTCTGTCACAGACTCAGAAAGATTTTCAAGCGGCTCCCCACCAACACCAGGAAAACAGTAACACAGGCCCCCGTCACCAGCTAACTGGACTACGGAAACGCACTCTATGCCGGCACCACCACCGAATTAATGCAATGACTACATCTGATACAGAACGCAGCGGCCAGACTGATCCTCAACCTGCCCAGGAGAACCCACATTATGCAGCACCTGAAGGACCTACAGTGGCTCCCAGTCCAGAAGAGATGCCTTTTGAATCTCTGAACCACACCTTCAAAGCCCTCCATAACCAAGGACCTGCCTATATGAACCACCGCCTGCACTTCCACCAGCCAAACAGGAACCTCTGATCAGCACACCTCGCCCTCGCAGAGATACCATGCATACGACGCAGCCACACTGGAGGACACTCCTTCTCCCACCTCGCCACCCAAGCCTGGAACGACCTACCTCTCCACCTCCACACTGTACCATTGCTGACCGCCTTCAGGAAGGGACTCAAGACTTGGCTGTTCGAATGAGACCAGCAGTAAGCACCTCGATAGCCCCAGGGGGAACAAGCCACGCTGTACAAATGCGACTTGATTGACTGAGATTTCATAAACTACTATTTTACAAAATCCCCAAAATTTAATATTGCTACAAATAAAGGATTAATCCTGCTGGGTTACATTTCCAACATATAAAGAAAGGACATAATGAATCAAGCCATCACTGAGCGGTACCCAATCATATCAAATTATCAAATTGCCACCCTAGAAATATCTGTTTATATGTTTAAATGCAGTAGGATTTTGCCTGGAAATTTTAATGCGTCTTTCGATTCCTCAAGATTTGATCTTTTCTGAGAAAGATTGTTTTTTTTTTTTTAAAAACACAAATCTAGTAGCACTTTAAAGATGTGTTGCTGTTTGTTCTTTTGAAAGAGAACCTTTATTCTGCCTTCGCGTTTGCAGGGCACAAGTGTCAGCCAACGGCCCGGGATTCGGTATCTTGATTAGCTTGCCGAAGCAATAATAAATAACTTGAAAGACGGCTTCTTCACTCGCTTGCACTGTGGATAAATGATGTCCTTGCTTGCTAACATCACCATATCCATCCCTGCACCAAAATCTGTGCAGTTGTGTTAAGGCAATGTCAAATATCAGTCATTTCTAATGTTTGCAATAAGACGCCAGCATCACCCACGCACACGCAGTTGCAGCAGTACCGCCTCATTATCTCAGATAAATCTTTCTTTTAAGAAGACTATTTTTGACAAAATGTATCGCATTCCTGGTGATTTCACGTCTACACAGAAGATTGTTACCTTCTTGAATTTAAATAACTTTATTTGTAGAATGTTGCATTTCTGTGGAACCCTTCTGGGGAATGACAGCTCTCAATCTGAAGTGAATGAGCTTTCTGTTTACCAAACATAGTATTTGTTATAACCTCTCTCTAAAAATCTATTTCAGTATAAAGCATGAAAAGCATTCCCGCGTGCACCGCTGCATCGCCACCTGTCCCGCAGCGCAGATTTACACCCGGAGATAACTTCATATTTCACCCGGCAGTCCCCTGAAGAAACATCACTTTATACCGGGCCACGGGAAGTAATGAGGCCCTTCAATAACACCTCAAGGTCATGACTCTAGCACACAAGGCCTCTTATCGAAATGAGTGATGTGTTTGGGAAGTGAGTTCAAAGAGATGGAAAAAAGGGGGGACGTGCACAAGGTGGGGAAATGTAAAGGCAAGAGGGGAAACTATAAACAGAAGGATAGGAGTAAAAGGCATAGGGGTGTACAGATGACTGTCATGGGACGCTGGCAGCCATTTATCAGTTTACCTCGATAAACCAGCTATTGGAAATGACCTAAAAAAAACCTATAAATTGTCGTCAGTCCATGCTCTGGGCGAAGCACTTATCAATTCCAGCCGCTTTTGCAGCCTATTACTTACAGTTACAGGGCTGGCATGCTAATGACATGGAACAGTGCTACAGGAGAGAACTGGGAAATGCATACAGCAGTGTCAGTCATAGACTGAGAATAGGTTCAGGTTCACCAATAATCACATTTTATAAATCAGGGCTTTAAATGGGCTTGAACAAAGGGAATGACGGCTAAAAGGGGCGTGGCCTTAGAAGCATAACCAGGAATCCTTTCCAAGAGGCGTGGCATACTACCTGACTAGTATTTTGGTGTCATTCAGTGAGCTTTCTATTATTGGACACAGATACACAGATTAATGGACACGCACCTAAACAAGCCAACCAAATCCAATTACCTGCATATCTCACTCTCATATCTGTCCTGCATGTACTTCTTTTCATTTTTTCACTTCTCCCCTTCACACAACACACCGAATCACAGGTGAGCACAGCATTTTTTTTACTTTTGCCCAGTAAATATTTCAACAGCTGTGTACCTCCTTTCACTTTCACATAGAATCAAAATGGCAATTGAAACACAACTATTGCTCAGTGTGATAGGCAGAGAGTCCAAGGATTGGAGGAAGATGTATTCTGAACTCCTTTATGACTCACTGACAAGCACTGTAAGAAACAAGAATTGCTTTCAGAACCTGAGCTGTGTTTTGTGGCCCTTTTTAAACACCCACCCAGAACCTCACCTCACACAGACTAATAGAGGTGGATCTGTTCACAGTACACACTACACAAGACTAACGTGGCAGAAAAAAATATACAATGTCAATCAAGAGTGGGGGGACCAGGAGCTCATTAAAGGTCCAGTGCCCATGCTCCAAGCGCTAAACGTGAAGTCAAAGACGGGGGACACTGTTCCTGAGAAGTAGTGCAAAATGTCACTCACTCAATAAGGACAGAGTGGGAACAATAGAGGGGGGGATAGGGATCATAGGTCTAGGACCCACTGCTGAGAGGGAAGAACAGATCTTGTCTCATATAGCCCTCACACACCCCGAAGGATGTCATGCTTCATCATTGGGCAGTTGCTCCTCGTCGGACCGGCGCTGCAATGCCCTACGGGTTCCCCGAAGGGTCACTTTGTCGGAGATCTTTTGAGCACTGCCGTCTGGTGCATGAGGGTGTGTGGGGTGAGTTCCTATGTGAAAGGTGGAAAAGTGCGTGCAAAGAATAAAACTGACTAAAGGTAACCAGAGGAAATATGCTTTAATGTGATGGTACCTTTGTCAGAATAAAAGAACCCGTAGGTTCAGGTGTTACCTCTCAGGGCGCAATGTGCCTAGGTAACTAGAAGGTCAGGTCGACATGTTTCGCACCTATGTGGTCACAGGGATCCATGGCGCTTCTTCAGGACCAAATGACTAGTGTATAATGTGTTGTGCACGTGAGTAAGTGATGTAAGGGTAGAGACCCTTTGAAACGGTCAGGGCAGGCCAAAAACTACGAACCCTGAAGTTTAGGCTACAACTAAATAGTTGAAACCGCTCCTGATTGTGACCTAATATGGGGGGGGAGTACTCCCAGGGCTAATGGCGCAAGGTGCCCGCACCTTACCAGGAATTTTGCTCGGGTGCCAGCTCATTAGCACCTACCCCGTCCTCACGCCTGCCCGAGCAATGCTTCCAAGAAAAAGCAAATGCAAAGCACAGTTAAGTAAAGCAACAGAAATGTAAACAAGAACTACATGCGGACATGCATTACTTTCACGCTTTTCACATTATTTAGAAATCGATCAGTCTTTTTGCCTGTGGAGTTAAGGACATGAGTATAGGGCCTGACAGGAACCGGTTTCAATGTCAGTTTTTAATTACTGCTGGGTCTTAGACCCAGAGAGACCCTTTCCACTTAAATCCCTGTCACCAATATAATGTGTTGCTTTGTACTGGAACACCTAACCTGCCTAGGTGGACAAACATTGATTTCTTGGATTCTGAGGGGATTTCCCTGGTACATTTTCTGGCTGGTATTCACTTTCTTTAAGATTTTCATGCATGCCAAATGTTTTCTGAAATGTGGTCAGTGCACGCCAAGAAACAGGTTACTTACTGCCTATAACTAAGTAATCAATAATGAATCCTAATTCTCCTTTGGAAAAAGTGTAGAGCAGTGCAAAGAAGACAGAGAACACGTCTGAATAGTTTTGTCTAAGACAGTAGATTAGATATGGTGTCCACGACCGAGTCACTTATAGTGCATGAGAGGCCAGATGAGCTTCAGCTAAGCTTTCAAAACATCCAAATCCAGCTATTTACGAGATCGTGGGAGAGGCAATAGTCTCCTTGAAATGTCTTATAGCTTTTTTTTAGGGTGTTTGCCAGAATAAAGGCGCTACTGTAAAAATGATGCTGGTGAAACCAGAAGAACCATAATACAGAATTCAATACAGTCTAGTATGATCTTGGAAAAAAAAACTTTTTGACAATCATTCTGCATAATGTTTCAAACGAATTGCATTCGCCAAGCTGGTGATTCCAAGCAGGCAAATGCTTTTACTGCCTTCTTTTATTTTCTCATGTAAATTTTTCTGTGGAATTACATGGATCTTCACTTCCTTTTGTTTTTTCTTATTAAGTCTGACTAGAAACTTCTTTAATTGTTTTATTATTTACAAGAGCTCGTGTCATCAATAATCATAAGGACATTCAGAGAGTGGGCTTCTGGTTATATTCTTCAGCCATTGTAAATGTAAATGTCCAGTATTTGTAAAGTGCGAACAATTACCCGAAGGTGTCAAGGCGCTGGGGGCCGTCGGGAAGATTAAGCGAGCTATTGCCCAGAGTCACATGGTGCTGGGCTGATCTGCCACCGGAGCCGGGGATCGAACCGTGAGCCCCCGGGTTCCAGAGTCAGTCGCCCTGGCCGCTGCGCCACACCTCTTCCACACTGACCTCCTTTGTTAAGCCTTCATCACCCTTGGCATTTTGCAGATGAGTAAATGGTTTGCTTTAAAATTTGAGTTGGGGAGGAAGAAGTTCCTCGCTGGAATTGCAGCTGCTCTTCAGCAGCACTATCTTAGTAGCTCATACAGGCAGTGGTGATTCCTGCATGCCCTCGTCCACCAATCATTCGCTCACTGACCTATGGTATGGCATCATGTTGTCTTATACTGCAACATGTTGCCTCCCTTGTGCAGCGGACTGACACTTCTCAAGCCCAATCCCTATGTACGCTCATCAGCCATGTATCCCATCTCTCCACTGTGCTCATGCTCTCTCTTCCATTGTGCTGCACCAGGTAGTCTCAGTGTATGAGGACCTGCATGTAGGTTCCTGTGTACAGAGCCTGGCACTTTACTAGCCTCCAGGACTTTAAGTGGGCCGGGTCTCACCGGTGCTGAGCACCGGCAGTTTTTTAAAGGGGGCCTCGAAACGGGTATCAGGCTCTGTTTTGAGCCCTGGAACAGGCGGTCCATTTTTTCCCCGGACTGCAGTGACAGCAGGCACATCGATGTGCGCGTGTTCTTACTGCTCACTTCTCATTAGTGGAGGAGTTACGGCATGACGTCATGCCAGGTGAGCGTTCTAGGGGAAGGGAAATCCTTCAAAGAGAGTCATTTTCTCTCTGAATTCCCCTTCTCTTTTTGAAACTCAGAAGCAGCAACATTGTCATGGTATCACCCGGGCTTTAGGTGGAAGCTTTTTCAATATTATCATAGTTGCTGCCAATTTATCTTATGCAGCTAACAACCATAGACAAAGCCAATAGTCCTGACTTGTTGTAGGTATGACGTTACTTGTATCATATATCTGGATGCAATGACAAACAGCAAAATACAAGTCGGGCGGCACACTATGCTAAGGACAGATTTTTTAAGCTACGCCCTTAATTACATTGGTCACGCCCCTTTGAGAGACCCCCCCAGTTTTTTCATCCCACTTAAAGCCCTGCTAGCCTCATTCCTTATGCACTCTCTCCAACTGAAGAACTATATACGTACTCTTCCTGCTCCACCCAGCACACGATTTCTCCAACATTGTGCTGCAGAACAAAAAGGTCTGCTCTATCTCAGATCTCACCACCAGCACCACGCTCACGGAGAGCCGGTGTGCAAGGGAGACCATGGGAGTGGGAAACTCCTTTACTTCAGAGGAGTCCCAAATAAGGAATGGCTGGTGTTCAAGTACCAGTTGTGGTTCCATGTTTTGCTGAGTGCTACGTGGTCTGTACTGGTGCCACCGGCTCATGAGCTCCACAGTTCCCATCAATTCTGTGATGCGGCTCACAATCTCTGGCTCCTCAAGTCATGGGCTGTTATTGCCATCCATCTCTTCACCAGTAGTGTCTTCAATGTGTGCCCTGAATCACTGTGCTCCTGCAGTGCGTCTTGCATCTCTCTGCCCTTCTTTTGTGCTCTACACCTCCAAAGAGTACTGACATTAGATCAACAGTTTCTTGCGCTTGTCAGAGGCATATTGAAACAAGCATTGGCATAGCCAATAGGTCTCGCCTTTGGGACCTTGTAAGTGTTTGGTTATCCAGCACAATATCCTTGGTGCAACAACATCAACTGTTACATGGCTAAACACTTATAAGGTCCCAAAGGCGAGACCTATTGGCTATGCCAATGCTTGTTTATAGATACATTTGCTCCCAAAATCCAATGTGCCCTAGAATAATAATGGAGTAATGTTGCCACACCCTCCTCAAATTAGGGACAGCTCATGCATCTTCAGAGGGTTACAAAGTAAAGTCTATCCGAGTAAAACTACATTTAATTCTGGTATGCAGATCTTACATTGGGAGGGAATTGTGAACTTTCTGGTGCACCGTCATTTTAATTCCGGTAGTTCAAAAAAAGGTGAGGCAGGACAGATGGGTAAAACAGCAGGAATAATAACCTCATTAATAAAACTGACGCCTACATAAAAGAATAATAACAACCTTCACGCGCCAAATGCAGAGCTGTTTACTGGATACGTGTAGGCAAGCAACAAAGGAAAGTGTCCGCCTCAGGTGCAAACAGCTGTGTGATCCGGGGATAGCTCTGCTGACTGAGGCCACGACCCGTACAAGCTGTGTTGCCCGAGGCAGTTTTAAAGTTTAGTGAATGAACCTGTGACATGCCTATAAAATGAGGGATAGCTTTGCTCTAAAACGCATCTGCCTGCAGCATCTGCATATTCTGAGGATAGCGCTGCATTCTGGAACGTCAGACTTCTAACTTCTGTCTAATATAGGCGCTGTTGTGGTGTGTAATGGTGAAACTTGCACCATCTGTGTAATCTGAGGAATAGCCCTGCTTTCTAATGCTTCAGCTTGTAGCACGTACTCAAACCGAAGGATAGCGCTTATATTAATTAACCTTCACGTCATTGCGCTACTACATTAATATCAGGTTGGTTATCTAATACACCAACTTGCAGCATTCCTGTAATCCGAGCAATAGCTCTGCTGTTTTGTGTGCTGGCCTCCAACATCTGCATAACATGACGATTGCTTTGCTTCCTTAGGGTAGTCCTGAAACACCTGAGTGAGATGGGGTCAGTTCACCTGGCTCACATGAGGGCTAGTTAGGCTGTTTGATGCATTAGCCAGTGAGATCTATGTAATACAAGGGAGAGCTTGTCTGTTCCTCTAATAGTAACAAGCAATGGCCGTGAAACTGACACGGCCGCGCGGCCGCCAAAGTGAAAGTAATCGCGAGGGAAGCCTGATGGCAAGGGAAGCCATATGGCGCCTGATCGCGCGTGTACGCTCGCTTGAACGCAAGTTGGTCGCCAGCAAACTGCTGTTTGCACTTCCAAAACCCGCTTACTAAAACTCTCGCCAGAGCAGTGCATGCGCTGGCTCAGGCGAGATCTAAAAAGCATATACAATTGCACAAAGTACACATGAAGTTTAGTAGACAGGAAAAGTTGCTTTCTTAGATAACTTGCACTGCCATTTACATTTACGTTTTTGGGAACAAAAGGCAATTATGTATAAAAGTGCATTAATTGTGCACACACTGTTTCATAGCAGTTTTTTTTTTTACCATACAGCTCGAATTTCCCTAATGCGCGTAAGCACTCCCTAGCCAGGGCCTTCTGTTCTACCCTGCATAGAGACCATAAAAGAAAACTGCATCTCTAAATCCTATTTTTGGCAACAGATGTTTTTCCCTTGGTTCTGAAGAAGCCAATTGTGTTTTTTGCACACACAGGGAGCTCTAGCGATCGGACTTTACCTTCCTTAAAGTTCCTGATTTCCCAATGTTCCAAAGGATTCCTTTTTGATGTGCTGGCACTACTGCAATCTAGGTACCTCCCCATTTACAACTGAGCTTGTAGGACAAACGAGTCAGAGAACATTTTCATGAATACATGCAACATAAAACAACTGCTTAATGTATGTGCGCTAACATGTGCTACATCTCATACTTGTAAAGGTTTGTTTTTGTTTGTATATTATATGCTGCACTAATTAGCTTAGAGTGGAGTACTGACTGTGTAGGTTGGCAGGTTGAAGGCCATTTGGTTTCATCACGTAGCGTTTATTATCTCTTCTATATTGTTTAATAACTGTCTTTAATGTCCTTTTGGTGCTGATTTGTCTGGCGATGTTTTCACAATACAAATAGCAAACAAGGAAATAACCATAAAGCTCATGTAAAAAAGGACTCAAAACAAATCACGCACATGCAAGTAAAACACGTTACTGCTATCCCTGCATTGCACACAGAATGCATCACCAATAGAACTTGTATGAGTCTAGATTAATAGCTGTGAGCAATGGGGCTGGTTTTCACCTGAAGGCATGGCATGACAATTCCCAAAGCTAGTATAATACTATCATGTCAATTTGTGGATTGGTCCCGCTAAATGTCTGAAAGTCAACAAGTTCAAAAATGTTTCAACATCTTAATCCAAAAAGGAACGTTGTCATTTTGTCTGAAGAAAAAGCTGTCTTTCCCCCAGACAAATCTGAAATTGTGGAACTGTCGGTTGGATATCAGCCACAGGTTGGGCTCACTCAGCCTCTGGAGCTTTCACATTTTTTGCTTGAAAAAGTTTCTAAGCCAGAAAACAGAGCAGGACTATCATTTAATTGAAAATGCTGGTGACTTTCAGGGGTTCGAATCTGAAAATCAATCCGTCGCAGTGAAACTGACAGCTGGGTATCTTTTCAAGTTTTAGAAGCTTTATTTGAAATATTTCATCATACAACATAGGGCAAAATATACCAATATATAATAATAAACATAAACATATATAATCAAGAACATGCCAAAAACATGGCAGAAAGCTGTTTTGAATTTTAGGAAATACAAGGGAAAGGAAAAGGGGGAAGGAGGGGAGAGGGGATATACAAGATAAGCTTTACAATTAAAGATAAAACTGGCAAAAAATACTCATTAGAATAAAAACAATTAACCTATTTTCCATGAATATTCACAATATGAAGGGTAATAAAACAGAAGAAAGAGGCAAAGAAATAAAAAGAGAACAAATCATGGCGGTTGAAAGTTTTCTGAGCGATTATGAGAGATTTGAGAGATAGAGATGTTATTTAAATAAACAGTTAGAGGTAACCAAATTAGATCTCTATTTTTCTGAGGGTTACAACAGGAGGCAAAAGCAATGTCCAATCTATGATAATGGCATACAGTATTCCACCAGGATTTGACTGTGAGCTTATTTGAGCATTTCCAATTAAGTGTGATTTGTTGAAAAGCTAAAGCTAACATAAGGTCAACCAGCCCACGTTCATGAGGTGATAAATGAAGTGATTCTGATAAACTACCTATGAACAAGAGGGCATTTGATAAGGGAAAGTTTAGATTAAAAAATGTTGAAATCCGAGGCCAAATTTGTGACCAAAGGAAGCTACAGGAGGACATAAAAATAGAAGGTGGTAAAGGTCAGCTAAGGGATGGTCACTGGACCAGCAAGATTTGTTATTGGAGTGTGTAAAATTGGCAATGGAAATGGGAGTGAAATAAAGTCTGTGATAGAGAAAGAACATAGATTGAGTAGTAGAAGCAGATCTAGATATTTTCAACGATCGAGACCATATCTTGCTCCAAAAGTCAGTGCTCCAATCACAACCAAAATCAGTTTCCCATGCAAGTTCCATGTTAGTCTTAGAGCGTTCTGGGGTAGTAGATCTGAGGTATTTGTAAATCAGGGAGGCCTTTGGGGACACCAACAAAGATATCCTGAATCCAGACGATACCTCTAGATCTCCAGGAACCTCAAAATATAGATCTATTATTAATGGTAAGAAAACGGTTATGCCAGATAGGAGAGCGTAAAAACGTATTTCTAGAGATATTCTTTGGTTGACAGTAAGGCCTCAGTAATGAGCAAGTGTGTTTGAATAATGGAAGAGAATTGAGATTAGTTTTGGCAGTAAAAGCCAGAACCTCCAAGAAAGAAAAAGGGGAACAAAGACGGCGCTCGATACTTACCCATAAAGGGGTAAAAGAGGAAGTATTTGCTTGAAGCCAATAAGAAGCTTGTCTAAGGCAGAATGCTTTATGATAAACTCTAAAGTTTGGAAAATTCACCCCACCTATAAGTTTTGGTTGTCTAAGATGAGATAAAGAGATTCTGGACTTTTTATTGCTCCCTAGAAATTTGGATAGAAGAGAGTCAAGTTTTTTTAAATAGATAGAAGGAATATGAACCGGAATCATTGAAAGAATATATAACATAATAGGAGTAATCATCATCACCAAGAAAGAAAATGAGGGTTCCAGGAGGAAAGAAGTTTGGAGATCCGTTCAAGAACTTCCTTCATATTTCTTTTAATCGACTCCGAGATAGAATTGGTAAACCATAACCCTAGATATTTCATTTTGGAACTATTTCAATGAAATCCAGTTGGATCTAGGGAATTTTAGAACAAAATTTAGTTATAGCGAGAATCTCTGTTTTATCCGAATTAATTTTATAACCGGATACTGCCGAAAAATCTGAAAATTCCTGCAATAATGGGGGAATAGAAATTTCTGGATTAGAAATAAACAGTAAAATGTCGTCTGCGTAAGCAGATAACTTCAGGTGTTGATCTCCATATAAGAAACCAGAGATAGAAGAATTATTGTGAATGCGATCTAGGAAGGGTTCAAGGGAAAGAATAAAAAGAAGAGGAAATAGAGGGCAACCCTGTCTAACACCCCGATGAAGTGAGAAACGATTCAAAACTAGACCGTTGACTATAGTGGAGGCAGTCGGTGCGGTATAAAGTAAAGAAACTAGGGAAATGAATTTAGAACCGAAACCATGCCAACGAAGAGATTTGAATAAAAAAGACCATTCCACTCTATCAAAAGCTTTTTCCGCGTTGATAGAGATCGCAGCCAGAGAGTCGGATAGAGTAGATGCTTTATTTAGAACATTAAAGAATAACCAAGAATTATCAGAAGTTAATCTGCCCTTGACAAATCCACATTGTTCTGGACCAATTAAATGGGTAATAATGATTCAAGACGTAGCGCCAATAGTTTAGCAAATATTTTATAATCCACATTTATCAGGGAAATAGGGCGATAATTTTTACAGAGTTTGGGATCCTTACCGTCTTTATGGATGAGACATATAGAGGCTTCTAAAAAAGTACCACTCGCCTTGCCAGTAGAGCAAAAGTATTGAAAGAGATTAAAGATTTTGGGCAGTAAACAATGTGAAAAATGTAAATAAAATTCTACTGAAAAACCATCTGGGCCAGAAGACTTATTCTTCTTTAATGAATTAAAAGAGTTAGCAATTTCTTGAAGTGAAATATCTGAGTCCAGGGAATTAAAGTCAAGATCAGTGGAGATAGGACAAGGAATAGAACTTAAATAAGAGTCAATAAACGAATTTGATGCAGGCGCTTCTGAAGTGTATAAATTATTATAAAAAGCAGTAAATTCATCTAGGATTTCTTGATCTTTAAAAAGATGTTTCCCATCAGCCGATTGAATAGAATCTATCAGTTGTCTCTCCTTCCTAGATTTGAGATAATTAGCTAAAAGAGATCCAACCTTATTACGACCACCATAATATCGAGCGCTACTACGAAGAAGAATAGATGAAGCATTATCAGTAGATATCTTATTAAACTCTAATTTAGCCCGAACAAGTTCCTGTAAGATAGAATTAGATGAAGAAGTGTAAAATTGATGTTCTAGATGTTTAATATTGGTTAATAAAGCCTTATGTTGAGTGAGATTGCGTTTCTCTTTTTTAGCCACAAAATCAATAATAAAACCACGAGCAGTAGCTTTAAAGGTATCCCACAGTAAAGTAGGAGAAATAGAAGGATCTTCATTCAAAGAAAAGAATTCTTCCACAAAGGAAGTGAAAGAAGATGAGAATACCGGATCCTGTAAAAGAAAATTATTAAAACGCCATCTAGAAGATTTGGGTCGAGAGCGGAGCAGATCAAAATCAACAATCACCGGAGCATGGTCTGAAATTAAAATGGGTTCGACCGAAGAAGAAATGAGATTTTGAGCTAAAGATTTAGATAGGAAGATATAATCTAATCAGGATAGGGAACCATGTGGAGGAGAGAAAAAGGAAAATTCTGATTGGTCTGGGTGACAAAGTCTCCAAGCATCTACAAGATGAGTCTGTGTAATTGTGCTATGAAACTGTTTGTGAGATTTATGTGGAATGAAGCGGACATGTGATTTGCGATTAATAAAAGGGTCCATAACCTGGTTACAGTCACCTCCAAGAATAAAAAATTCATCTTTATATTGTATACATTTGTTAGTAATAGCAGGCCAAAAAGTGAAATCTGGTTGGGTCGGACCATAGACATTAAAAACAGTTAAAGAAATATTATTAATAAGCAATTTAGCTAAAATCCTTCTGCCTTCAGCATCAATTTCTTGTGAAATAATAGAACATTTCAATTTTTTATGAACTAAAGTAATAACACCATTCTTCTTCGTACAGGAAGGAGAAACGAAAACAGAACCGACCCAGTTACGCTTAAGCTTAAGGGCCTCCGTTTCTGATAAATGAGATTCTTGTAACAAAACTAAATCAGGATTGTAAGAGGCTAAATGTGAGAGAATTCTCTGCCTCTTTATAGGATTAATGAAACCTTTTACATTCCATGTAACAACTCTGAATGAGAGACAATAACCAAACACATAAAACAATGGAATTAACAATGGAAGAGTATGAGGAAAGTAATAGGCAAAGCCAGAATATAGGATAAGGATATCTTAGGAGGAAAGAAGGAAAGGAAATAAGAAGTATGAGTAAGAAGAGACAGTACATGTCAATTGACGACTGTAATACGTACCTTTACGGGGAAACACAAAGGACAACAGGGATGGCACACCTAACAAAGGGCAGCAAACCACATCGGGACGTCAATAAAAACAAATAATGGGACAGGAACATGAAGTAGGTACAAAATTAGGATCCAAAAAACCTGAAAAAGATTCAAAAGTTATGTAAATGAACAGGAATAAAAAGGCAGTGCAACCTGTTACAGCAAAAACAACCTGTTACAGTAAAAACAAAGCAAATACAGTTTAAACATTACAGAAGAATCCTTAAAGTCAAGTTTGGGGAGGAGAACCAGCAATCTCCATCGAAGAAGGAGAATGAAAGTGAATGAATTTTCTGAGATCTGCAGGGTCCTCGAACATAGACGTTTTGTTCAAAAAGGTAACTTTAAAAAGGCACGGATGAAATAAGCCATAGCGAGCCCCCAGGGAGCGAAGAGTGGGACGAAGGTCCAAAAATTCCTTTCGACGCTTGGCGGTAGCTGAAGAAACGTCTTGAGAAATAAATAATTTTGTGCCCTGCCAATTTAGTTGCTTTTTGGATTTAGCCGCATTCAGAACCAGTAGAAGATCTGTGAATTGTAGAAATAGGAAGATTACACCACGAGGTTTAGATGGAGCGGATGAAGAGGACAAGCGTGGACCAAGTCTGTGCGCTCTTTGAATATTTAACTTGGTTGAAGTAGGAAGGCCCAAGAGCTGTGGGAGAAATGCGGTGAAGAATGTAACCGGATCATCCCCCTCAAGGCCTTCAGGAAGACCGTACAGGTGAAGGTTGTTGCGACGATTTCTATTTTCAAGGTCTTCCGCCGATTTCCTAAGTTGCAGGACCTCCCTCTCCAATGAAGAAATTCTGGAGGATGAGTCCTGTACATCGCTAATTTGTTGTTCCACCACCAAGAGGCGGGAATCCATGGATGACCATTTGTCGTTTAAAATTTGCAGGCGAGAGTTTGTTTCTTCAACAAATGGTCTTAAAGCGTGAATTTCCTCCAGGACCATTTCCAGAGAGACCGAGAAACAGATTTTGGAGGAGAAGGAGGATCATGTTTGATTCTCTTGACGGTGGTCGAGGGCGGTTGTGATTTGGACGCCATAATCGACACAGTAGGGCGAGGTTGCACCGTTTGTGGTAGTTCCTCAGAAGGCTGAGAGGAATTATAGGAGAGCGCAGAGTAAACAGGGCAGGACAATGATTCACTGGATTTAAAATTTTTGGAGGAGTGCAAGAGCTTTTTGCCTCTACCCATGAGAAGAGTGACCAGGAATCAAAAAAGCAGGCCTGTCCAATAGCACCACAATAATTCAATAAAGGTACTTCACAGAAGAACAAATTCGTAGTGAGCACATAGGTCATCCAACAAAGAAATAAGCATTAGCCAAGAATGTTGCGATGTAATAGGCAAAAAAGAGTGGGAATAGATATTTCCAGGAGCAATATGACAAAAATGTGAGGAGAATAATGAAAAATAAAGAAAAGAGAATTCAAAATGGCGGCCGCTTAAAATTCAGAAGAGTCACCTGAAGGAAATATGCCTTATTCCTATAGCATTGCAGGTAATGAAGGTAGCATCATGTGGAGGAGGGAATCCGATTCAAGAAGATGCCCCCATTATGCAGAAAACGGCGAAATTGCCGCCGTAGTGACAGCCGCGATGTCCGTAGCGGTGCGGAGCTCCGAGGTCAGGCGGCCATCTTGGGTCGCGGTGCGCGCGACTCCAGCTGGGTATCTTTTGCAGTAGGTCTCATTGGCTCTGGAGGAAACATTTTTAAAAGTTTCCAATTTTTTTCCCTTGTGCCCAAGCAAACATAGGATTATACTTCTTGAGCTCTTGCTCAAGGACCTGGGCACCTAGAGACTCTCAGGGTGCCAGGTAGAGGCAACTAGCAAATTCCATTCTGATTGGGAGCTGTAGGCAAAAGACCTCTTGCAGCTTTTTGTGTCCCTACAGCCACACAAGAAGCTAGCCAGCTGATTCTTGTGGTCCACTTCTGTGACCCTAGGTACAAGGGGGAGCAGGTACAGTCCTTCAGACCTCCTCACAGAAAGCATGTCCAGAATTCTTCTGCACTTGTGCAGGTCCAGAAAGCAATCTATTGGGGTGACTTGAGGTGCCACATTTATACCTGGCACCAGCTAGTGGGTGGGGGTGACTCCTGAGCACTCCCTAACTAAGAGGGTAAGTCCCAGCGGCACTCTGCCCACTTTTTCAGTAGTTCCTCCTTGCTTTACTGCAAGTAGGCACAAAATGCCATGTGTCAGTGCATTTTCAAGATGGGGAAAGTCTTCGGCCACACTAAACTTGGGCTCTGAGTGTTGTGGGTGTGTATGGAAGATCACTATGGTAATCAATAGTATCATGTCACATCTAACCCAGGCTAACGACCCACTACAGACACAGTGATAGATGTCTGGTAAGGCAAATGCAGAGCCCTTCAGCAACCAGAAGGAGATACACAATAATTGGCCAGGCATCTTGTTCTGTCCTTTTCAAGTGTGTCACAGTATTACATGTGGTTCAACAGACTTGTTTGCGTGATTTGACACTGTGGTGTCAGCAGAATGCCCACATGCCCCACCCTGCATATTTTAGTGAGCTCAGAGGAGTAATCTCTTCCCATTCAGGTCAGCCTATTGTGTGCTCCAGGAAGGAGGGATGAGCGCCGCAGGACTGCGAGGTGTTGCCTGGCAACCAGGCAACCTCATGACTGCAGGAGCATAGGCGGAAGAAGGCAGCTGCCCTCTGATGCCCCGCCCCCACCAAGATGCCACACCGGGTGCCCCGTGCCTTCTCGGCGAGCTTGCTCTGTGAAGGTGAAGGAGCCACCGCCACTCCGGTAACAGACGCCAGCTCCAGAGACGTGAGGACACCCTTAAAGGGAAGAGAGCTTCCGCATCACAGCTGCACCGGTGAGAGGGCCGAATCAGGAGGGAACCCTTTTTCTGCTTGTGTAGTGCAGCGGGGAGGCTGCCCCACCTACATCCTGCGGGTCCTGACCAGGGACCAAGGGGGTGACTATCCCCCTCTTCTTTGGGCCCAGTATCCCTAATTGCGGTTCCACCTGAGAGTGAGCTGCTGCTTCAGTAAAGCAGGCAGCTGCCTTTTGAGCACCCTATGTGCGGGGGACCTAGTGAGGTTTCCCCGCCAATGTGGGAGGTGTATGCATCCCCTTCGTCTGAACCTACCTGGGGGGCACCCAATCCTGATGCTTGTGGCCATTGTGGGGCGAGGCCAGGATGGGCTCGCGATCTAGAACTGGCTGCACGAAAAGGGCCCCATATACGCTTAATCAAGAAGGGATTACACCTCTACCCTAAACAGCAGCATTTCTCATGGCCTAAAGTTATAAGGGAAGTTTATTTTATGAAGGTGTTTTGCCGATGATTACAGCATTTGTTTCAAACCCTGATACCAGGAGTAATGTCCTGGTAGGCCCTAAGGGATAATAGGTGATTCATATGTTGGGGGCATTATCTAACTGCTCTATGTGTTGGGGTCCTGATGCAATGATGTATAATGGGATGGTATGAGCAACACAGTGAGGGTGTTGTTTCATAATGTGTTTATGACTTGTGCCCACTACCAGTATTTACTTTAGTGCACTACTCTTGTTTTTGTGACAATGGCCTGATTGGCCAAGTGATTTTATATGATCTATGTGATGTCATGACCAGTGCCTAGTGGCACAGTGATATATGGGATTGTGGTCTTATGTGTTTTATGAACAATACAAAATATATTTTGATATAACCTTGTGTGGAGTCTCTTTTTGTGGTGTGCATAGTGTGTCACTGGTGTGTGTGTTGCACAAATGTTTTACACATTGCCTCAGGGATAAGCCTGACTGCTCTGCAAAGCTACCAAGTGGGTGAGCGGGGGTTATCTTATGTGTGTGACTCCCTTACTCTGACTAGAGTGGTGGGTTCTGCCTGGCTTAGGTGTATAACCTAGACAACCAGAAACCCCATTTCTAATATACACCATATACAAGGAATGTACAAGCACATTAAATGAGCCAATTAGGAATAAGACAATTTAACCATGTTTAGAGTGGTAGCATAGGCACTTTACTTCTGAGTAGCAGGAGTAAAGTGCTAAGAGTTCTCTAACCAGCAAAAATAAGGTCCAGCAAAAGGTGAAAAATCTCTGGTGATCATACAGAAAAGGCGGATTTCCTACAATACCTACATGTAATGTGTGTGAAAGAAAGAACACAAAAGAAATAACAAATGTATGTTAAGCACAATAAAGGAACAAAAACTAATTTATGTGCAAAACTCTTTTTTGTCAGATGCGAAGAATCATTTAATTTGTTTTACAGAACATATACAAACATATATAAATATTCAGCTACCTTGTTCCTCATACAACTGGCTCAGTGTTTTTGACACATACTTTTTTTTAACAAATTATTGCATTTTGGTAGTTGCACTCTTCATTTCTAAAATTAAACCATGATTTTGATAACAATTAGTTTTGAAGGGAAAGCGCAGGACTGGGAATACATGGCTCAATTCGTGAAGCTATCTGCATGTTAAAACTCAATTACTCATGCAAATGGCATGATTGGCTGCCACAAATTTGCCTTTTGTAGTAAGAAATCATGAATTTGCAATCTTACTTCCATTTACTCATGCAATATTACAATAGTGATTTGTACTATTAAGAAGAAGTAAAGCTGCTCCCAGAGTAGGTTTTGCTTAACTGATGTTCTCACTAAAATTTACAATTTCCCTAACAATGCAGACAAATACGTTTTTGCAAAGTACGTGTCCCAGCTTTTAAACAGTTGGTGCCAAACTGTGGCAATCTCCCTTTATCGAGCTCAGAGCCTTGTTGTAATAATTTAAAGCTTCAGCTAATCTTTCTTGAAGATCTCTCAACTTGGGCTTGAAAAGGATTGCACTGTCTATCTGTATTAGAGCCCTGCGGCTCTGCAACTAGTAGGAAATGCCTGTCATGGTATTAATAAATAGGTGCACTGGAAAATACAAATGCAGAGATCATGGTCTGCTGTTTCTTGTAGGCCAACATCCCGGTGTTTGCATCCCGTCACAGAGTTGGCAAATAGTGACCTGTCTAATTATTATTCATTGGAAAGATCATTCTGTGAGCCCCTGTGACTGGACATTTGAAACATGACCTACTACTAGACACACAAATCGCATTGCAAAATGAACGGCAGATTGCAAAAAAATCAGTGCACAATTTGCACTCACTATTCCCACCATGCTCCAGTCTCCTATGAAACTAAAGGTTCACTAGAACCAGGGGAAAAACATAACCAGTAAAGGCTAAACAGATTTAGCAAAGGTGTGAGGAAAATTGCATATATGTTTAACACCTTTTAGTAGTCATGGATTACTTTACTAACAGGAGCTCAAAAAAAGGAAGAGATCTCATTCTACCATCCTCAGACTGTTTCCTCAGATACAAGCCTCTGGCATATCCTTTTTCGAGGAGCCTGGATTGGGTCTAAAATGTATTAGTGAGGCTCCTAGGCAAATACACTTAAAACTGCAATGGATTTATCCCCCCCTCCCCAAATTCATCGTTAGACAGTAGTGATATCAGCCTTGATCTGGTCAATATTACTTATTTTCAAGGCCACATAACACCTTTGGAGCACAAGTAAGAAAGGGGATACATCATCTTCTAGAAAAATTATTTTAGTTATTGACAGATCACCTAATGAGAGTTGATTGTCCTGTGCAGGTTGTACTGGCTAATATGGAGGAAGGAGAGAGAGAACTGCTATGCCATCAGTTGCTGGCCTTAGATGCACCAGTGTAACTAATCATCAAGCACATGTTCCAATGACATACTTCATTTTTAAAGGTTAATGCACCATAAGCTCTATTAAAAGGTACATATATGGGCTATTATAATTGATAACTAATAGGCTCCTCATTCACTTCCACACCGAGAAAGGTTATGGAAAAGTTATAATTGAGGACACAGAACACATTTTTCGAAAGAATTTTTAGGTCACTCCTCATTGTGCTAGATTGTGGTCAGAAATATCACATTAGGAAATTCTGACATTCATTTTATACAACTCTTGTTCTCTTGATTTACACACATAAGCAGGCCTGTCTCTACATTGTGGAAATATATTTAATTCTTTGTATATTTTATGTATTGTATTTATTTTAGTTTCTTTTCTCACGTCCGTTCCTGTTTTCTATTTGTTTAATTTACTTACGTGTTGGTCCTCCCCCGTTTTTTAAAATGATAGTAAACAATCAAAATGAACAATAATATTTTGTTACGAAAACGCTTCCCAAATCATGTTAAATTCAATACGTTGATTAACTCTTATTCAATTCGCATTTATAGTACTTTGCGCCAGATAACAGACACATTTGGGCACATTTTGGCGGCCGAAAATGCACTTTAAGTGTAAAGAACTGTCACGAAATGAGAACTTATAATGGCGATAGACCTCTAAAAGTAGAGTACAGATGTTGGGAAGTTTACTGAAGAAAAAGTTACAATTTTAGTAATGTTTTATAATGTACTTCATTTACTCACTTTAAAAATAACATAGTGAGTAAACCTTCACAAAAACCACAGTTCCTATACAGAAACAGGAGACAAAACAAAAAGAAAGACAACAGATGGCAGCCAACAAGAAGCCATTCTAACCTGCCAAAGAGCTCACTGCAGCTAGCAATCCTTCCTTCACACTCTGTATACTGAGAAGGAAGATAACCAGAAAATGATAAAGGAAATGATAAAATATATGACTAGAAGATAAAACAATCTCTTCAACGGGTTATCAACCTTGAATAACCTAAGAAATGCTATATTTTATTGCAGGAAGCACATTTCATATTATGGTAATTCAAGGGATTTCACCAGTTGATACAGCAGCATGAATCACCGGCTTGCAGTAAAATGCCAATCAACAGCATACAAGATTTACTCTATACATGAAAATGCCCAGGACCCTTTAACCAAACTCACCAACAATTAAATGTGTCAACTGCAGCACCCAGCTTTATAAAATATTTTGAGAAATTGTGATAAAGATGAAGTGCAAAAATCCCTTCTACACATTTTTCACTTTTGTACTTCTTCAGCTTCCGACATGTGCAGTTTTGTGAAACACCAAGGGGCACATTTACAAAAAAATGTTGGAGCGTGGGGTTACGCCAAATTTGGCAACGCTGCGCTCCGGCAATTTTTAAATGCAGAGATGCACTGTATTCACAAAAATACAGTGCACCCCTGTATTTCCTGTAGCGCTGGCACTAAAAAAGCTGCCTAGCGCCAGTGCAGGCACCCTGCTGCCATGTTGCAAGAGTGCCTGCGCTGCAGGGGCGATCAATAATGGTGACTTGCTCTCTGCACCACACATAGAAAGAGCAAAAACGAGGAGAATGTAATAATTTCTCCTTGTATCGACATTCTAAGACCAGGTATTCCCTGGCCTTAGTTTTTGGCGCTGACCCAGCCTTGTAAATCTGGGGCAGAGTCAAAAAGCAACGGGTGTTGCTGTGGAACGCCCACTGCAACACCAATTGTACACCCCTTTGCAGCAGAGGACGGTTGCGGAAAGGGGCATATTTACAAGGTGGCGTTAAGCCACGTAAAGTGGCTTAGCACCACCTTATAAATATGGGGAATGCCGCTATGTCACCGGAACGTCATAAAAAAATGACACTCAGTGGTGTTAAGGGCTTGTAACTATGCCCTCAAGAAGCTGAAAATTGTTCAAAGGTTAGAATAAAAGTTAGGGGATTGTCAAACGTGGTTATTTAAAAGAAACAGAAGGCATTTGAATTTTGTGTGAGCACTGTTACATAAGAACCTTTCAAATCTAAATGTAGCATTCAGTCTCCTGAAACCAAGTAATACTAACAAGGATGTGTAAGTATATGTCGCCAGCCGACCACACAAAGCAAATTATTTTAATTAGTTGCAATTGATCACTGAGTGAACGTTGTTACTTAAACAAAGCAGAAAAATACTGCTGAATAGTGGAGGCACAGCCAACTGTATTATGTTTCAAATTTGTTTAGTAAGATTTCTGTCTTGACTAGAATTAAGTACTTATCGTCCTTCAAGAATCTCAAAGAATTAGGCAAAGAAACTTGTTGTGGTGCACTTAGTGTTCTACATGAAAGTCACTTACAGCTTGTGAAAACTATGATACTTTCTCAAAATTGTGAAGAAACAAAGCCACCCTTCGCCCTTCCTTTGAAATGGACAACTTAATGCATATTTAGTTGCAAAACGTCCTTTTTATTCCCCTTTTTTCTATAAAAGCCTGCCCTGCTTCTGTATGCTTGTGTGATAAGTCTGAAGCCATGCCTTTCAGCAAAGAGGGAATGCCTTTCATGGAACATTTGGAACTGTTGGAAATGGCCTGTGCATGTGTCGGTCCACAATTGGCCTTGAAAAATACTTGCTTTGAGAAGACGCTTGAGACTGGAATAAGATTTATCCATAAATCGTTATGGATAAAAGCTGCAATCATACAGCCCATCTCTTCCAAGAAAATGTCCCCAAATAAAAGACCATTTAATGCCAGTCCTGTTTAGGAAGATACTAATTCACTGTTTAAAATCAATACTAATGCGGAAATGTTAGTGTCTCTAATGGAAATTTGTTGAAACATATTCTTCAACGAACCTATAAAGGTTTCTTCATCCATCAACTGAAGAACCATCATCAGTGGACCAACCAGTTTCTGTGTTACAGATCGTTAAAATAAAAGACTACCCCTATTTAGTCCAGGAAATATGCCCTTATGGAAGAAGAGTAAAATGAACTACTTCAGATGAGGAAACGTTTCACATTGACTGACCTTTACCCTGAAGTTAGATGTCCTGTTAAACAAGAAAAGGACATCTGGATTGAACAAATTCTTCCCTATCTGCCACTCCTGTATGTCAGTGCCCTTGAAAAAGGAAGGAAACACATTTAGCACTGTGTGAAAGTAGAGTAAACATGCTTTACAGCTCTGGGAAGTATCATTCTTGAACTTTCAGCAGTGGGGAAATGAAAGGTGCTTGGCCACAGCATCACTGCTAGACAACAAGCTGCACACTCACATCACTGTATGGTAGCTGGAATATTCCCGCTGCCATGCAGTTTCCTTTTGGTTCCAGCTAGTATACAATTTGCCAGCTTCAACGTTTATGAAACTAATGAAGTTGAAAGAAATAAGGTGAAGCTGTAAAGAAAAGAAAAGTGCAACATTGCACACCCTTGATCTTGGCAAGCAGCCTAAGCTCTATCTTTGTCTTTCCAAGGATCCTTATGAAACAAAAAAATTATAAAATGCCTGGTCTATGTTCAACTGTTTATCTACATTACAATCCAATACAGACCTATGGCATTAACAATACTGCTTCCTCCTGAGAAAGATTTTTTTTATCAAACTTAAAAATAATGTTCATTTATGTGTGTTTAAGTTACCATAAGGTGACAAAACAAATTTATTCGGCCTTTTCTCTGTTTGCACTGACAGCTGAAGACAATGTGACATTTTTTTAAAGTTGCTTGGGCAGTTACCTATGTGAATGTTTTTCTCTTTTCTGGGTTTTTCTTTTCCATAAAATAGTCGAAATAGGAAATGTTTCATGGTGAAGCTCCTCCTTTTGTAACTACATTTGTACCTTCGAAGGAAGCCATGTCGGAAGTGTTCTGTATTGTTGCAATATTCAAGTTTGTTGCTGACTGGAGCCAAAACTGCTTCTTCAATATTAAATAGGTTATTGTTTAAAAGTGCATCATTTCTCCTTGTGTGTAGGATAAAGTGAACGTTTTCATATTAATATTTAGGAAGTCTTTAGAGTAGCATGTTTTAAGTAACACACTTTTTGCAATGTTGATTGCTTTTTGACGTGTAACATTTTTAGTTCAGCCCTATGGTGCTACTTCACGCCATTCTGAGAGCTTGTTTTCTACTCCTCTAAACCTATAGAAAATGCCTTATTTGGGATGTGTGCCAAACTGTTTCTTGCTTTCAAACTGAGCAGTCCCAATGTCAGACTGTTATTTGATTATGTTCTTAGAACATTTTTGATCCTGATGTGAGAAAAGTGGATTATCTGTTATCGTGGGTGTGAGATAGAATTAACTGTCTTTGCATGGGTTTTTAGGGGTGGGACTTTGAACTACTGTGATGAACTTTGTGGGACTTCTGACTACTTTGGTGTACATTGGAATACAGGCCATTATGGCGTCCTTTATTTGGCAGCTTGACAAGGGGAAACTGTAGGTAGGGGTGTTAGTTATTATTGACGGCTAGTTGAAAGCTGGAATGATCTAAAGGGATGTTGCAATATGTTTAATGCTATGATTGTATTTATTGTATGTACTAGCTTTTAAACTATTTATTGCATACTTGTCAATTTAAATCTACATTCTAAATCATTATATATAACCAATGTATTATATGTATTGGCTGGTCTATCTTTTTTTCTGTACACTTTCAGCTTCTGTTCCATGTTCTATATAGAAAATAATAAAATTATTTTTAAAATACATCAGTTGAGATGGTTGTGAGACTTCACAAAGTATCACTGTCATTATTCCATATCAGGTCTAGTAAGGTTTCTTCAAATCAAACCTTAGCTTAGTCCTGGATAGCTGTGGCACAGAGCAGTCTGGCTTACCTCGAAGGAAAAAAAGAGTAAAGCATTTATGAGTACCAAATCAGTCAATAAGTAGGAAACATGACACATTAAAAACACCACTCCATTTAATAAAATGGTATATTTTCTTATCTTTAAATAGACACCAAAGCTCTGATGAAGGGAACCGGAGTTATGATTTTTGGTAGGTTTTTATAAATCACTCCAATTCACTCAAAATGTTTTAATAAATCATAGTTTTTAACTTCTAGCGGTAGTCTATGATCCTCTAACAAAAGGATCTAGGCCAAAGTAAAAGATTCTGGCTGACCTCCAGGTCAGATGCAGGTGCTGGGTTGGTCCTGGTCAAGCTTTTACCTGTGCACTTAGAACTTTTCTGGTTCTTTTCAAGACAAGGGGCGCTTTAGTTGGATTTATTGTCTTTCCAAGGATCCTTCTGAAGCAAAAAAATAACTCAATGTCTGATCTATGTTCAACATTGCATCTACATTGCAATCCAATGCTGACCCATGGCATTAACAATACAGCTTCCTCCTGAGAAAGATTTGGTTTTATCAAACTTAAAAATAATGTAAATTTTTGTGTGTTTAAGTTATCATAAGGTGACAAAACAAATGTACTGGGCCTTTTCTCTGTTTGCACCGACAGCCAAAGACAATGTGACTTTTTTTTTAAAGTTGATTGGACAGTTTCCTACCTGCTTGTTTTTTTCTTTTTCGTTTCTGTGTTTTTCCTTATCCATAAAGTAGTCAAAATAGCAATTATTTCATGGTGAAGCTCCTTTTCCTATTGTAACTAAACTTGTTCCTTCGAAGGTAGCCATGTCGTACGTCTTCTGTATGGTTGCAAGTCTTTTGCTGACTGCAGCCAAAGCTGTTTGTTCCTTCAATTTTAAATGGGTTATTGTTTAAAAGTGCAACATCTTTTCTCTTTGTGTAGGATAAAGTAAATTATTTCATATTAATGCTTAGGTAGCATCTAGAGTAGAATGTTTTAGGTAACACACTTTTTGAAATGTTGATTGGTTTTTGTCCTGTAACATTATTGGTTCATCCCAATGGTGCTACTTCACACCATGCTGAGAGTGTGGTTTTCTACTCCCCTAAACATATAAAAAGTGCCTTATTTGGGATGTGTGAAAAACCTTTTTTGCTTTAAAACTGAGCAGTCCAAATGTCAGCCTGTTAGTTGATTACGTTCTTAGAAAATTTTTGACCTGATGTGAGAAAAGTGGATTATCAGTTAGGGTGGTTGTGAGACCTCACGAAGTAATAATGTCATTATCCCATATCATGTCCAGTTAGGTTTCTTTAAATCAAACCTTAGCTTAGACCTGGGTAGCTGTGGCACAGAGCAGTCTGGCTCACCTCAAAGGAAACCAAGATTAAAGCATTTATGAGTACCAAAGCAGTCAATGAGTAGGAAAAATGACACACTAAAAATGCCACCAAAATTGATAAAATTGTGTATTATGTTATCTTCAAATCAAATTAAAAACAACTGTATTCGATTGCCGTTTCAGACAATCATAAAAGCACATAAAAACATACATACAATACACAGTGTAAAAATAGAAATGAATTATATACAATTAATTGTAAAGTTCAAGATTAAGAATAGTATTCATAAGATTCTACCTAAACTCAGTGTTTATATTACAATACATTTCCTGTGGCTGAGTACTTTCTTTGAAAACATCGCTACCCTCCAAACTCTATGTTCATTGTCCAACAGCTGTAATGCAATAAAAGCCGGGAGGCATTGTCTGATCCCCAAGGATTTTAAAAGAGTGACGATCCATACCTTCCTTAATTCACTATAAAATCTACAAAATAGGACAACATGAATAGTAGATTGTTCTGAAAGATTGTCACAAGGACACAATTGCATTTCTCGGGACCAGTCATTCATTTTTGGGAAACTAACAAGTTTATGGAAGATCCCAAGCCTGAATCTAGTCAATAAAAATCTGTCATAGCCACCAGGTACCATTGTCAAATAAGGTTGTATATTAAAAGTTGTTAAAATCAACTGGTTGTGCTGGACAGTGGGCTTTAAAATCTCAACTGACATTCTGTTTGTGTCTAATAACAGGAGACCCTCTTTTTTTAACTCCTTTCTCGTAACCGTCCGCATGGTACTCGGGTCGGTAAAATATTCTATATGGCCTAAATCGCGCATAAAATCTCGGACATACCTTAACCATGGAATCTCTTGAGCACCTTCCAACTTCAAGCTATCTGTTAAAATATCTCGGTTTAACTTAGTCTCTGTCTTTGTCCAGATCCTATGCCACAAGAGAATAGGCTCCATTTTTATAAGGTCAGAGATGTATGGTAGGCCCATTTCGGCATAACAAACATATGAAGATGTGCTATTTGGTACAGCCAAAAGATATCGTAGAAAGGTGTTTTCCACCGTTTGTATCGGGTGCACATCAGCAAAACCCCACACTCCTGCCCCATACATGGCCGAGGAGACACACTTTGCTTTGTAAATCTGAATGAGCTCTGCTGGCGGTCTCCTGCCCAGTTTTTTTGAGAAGTTAGCAAGGCGGTTGTTGTCCTTAAAAACGCTAGTTTTTTTGCTAATACTGCCTGGACCAATGAGTCGTTTTGGTCAAAAAGTATTCTGAGATAAGGAAATTTCTTTACAGGCCCTATCTTCTGTCCGTCCAAAAACATGTCCCTACACCTCTGACTACCACGGCCACACCTCATTATAAAGGTTTTTGAAATGTTCACCCTAAGGCCGAGATTACTGTCTAAAACCCTCTGCAGTCCTACTTGCGTGCGTGACATCAGGACTGCATCGTCCGCGTAAAGGAGGGCGGGTATTGGGCGCCCAGCTATTTGGGGAAAATCTTGATTGTCTTTAAGCAGCGCCTCGCCAAGGCCATTAACATAGAGGTTGAAAAGAAAGGGGGCCAGGACACAACCTTGCCTGACCCCCCTCCTTATCGGAAACAAGGCTGAGCGGTCGCCGCTCAGCCGAATCGCACTCGCGCCTTGGCATCACTGTACAGGCGCATAAGGAAGTGAATAATTTGTATATCCACCCCCATAGCCTTGAGGATCTCCCATAGCTTATGATGCCTCACAGAATCAAAAGCTGCAGTGAGATCCACGAAAGCTAGGAATAACCTGCCCTTTTTTGCCAGTGAATACTTCCCAACAAAAATAGCTAGGTTTAAACTCTGTTCAATCGTCTCTAGGCCCTCACGAAAACCATACTGAATATCTGATAGGACATTATTGTGCTCTTCCCAATCACGTAAACGTTCTAAAATTATTCGACCAGCCACTTTAGTCAGGGAGTCTAACAATGAGATGGGCCTATAGCATCCCAGGTCTTGACTATCCCCCTTTTTAAAAATTGGCACAATAATCGATTCCACCCATGTAGCTAAAACCGGGTCATGGCAACTAGCAGTAAGTACCTGAGTAATAATCGGGCCCCATAAAGTCTTATTTGACTTAAACAGGTCTACAGGAACCCCATCCAGCCCAGGAGCCTTACCATCCAGACTCACGGAAATAGCCCGATTCACTTCCTCCAGCGTGAACTGGAGATCGGTGTATTGGATCGTAGGATCATGTACGGCTTTCCCTTGGTTATTGTTTACTTGTGCAATGAAGTTTCCCTCACCGTTATATACCCTATAGAAATGCTCAATCCATTGGTCCTCTGTTATAGCAATTTCAATTGTCGGGCCACCTCCGGAGTTCAGAAAAGGTGCTTTTACTGCCTTCCAGAAGGCTGCACCATCTTTCAATAGGGAGGCCTCGTGCAAGGATTCCCAAGCTTCATTTTTCAGAGCAGTTTTTCTTTCCTTGAGTGCCAGCCTGTATTCCCCTATAGCCTGCCTCACGTCATTTAAATTTCTAGGGGTTTGATATAATTCATGTTTTAGGTTAGTAAGGGCTCGTGTACAATTTGAGTCAAACCATCCCTGGCGTTTCCCTTTTTTTCGATTCTGAACAAATAATTCCTCCCTTATAGCGCCTGATATTATTTGAAAGGAAGATAAAATGCTGTCTGGAGCAGCTGTTTCACTTAAGCAAACCTCAATGGCTAGTTTGCATTTGGTTAGCACTTGCTTAGTGATTACTGAGGGGTCCACCATCGACCAACACAAGGTATAACCATTTATCTTATCAATTGTTATATTAGCTAACACCTGGTCAAATTTATCCTGGTTACCAGATTGGCTTATCGCCAATTTTACAGAAAGACTCAAGGGAAAGTGGTCACTCATTGGGTTGTCATCTACCGCGAGAGAGTGAAGTCTACATGCATAACTATTTGACAGTAGTATAAAATCTATGGTAGTACACAAACCTCTGCCATTGAAAGTGTGACACATGGGAGCTGGTGTGGCACATAGCTCATTTGCGAAACTCAAATCAAAGCCAAAAACTATGTCATTATACAGCTCTCCCAGGGTAGAATGTCGAAAGTGGGTATTGCTAATCCCTTCTTCATTTGTAAAACCACATAATTTACCATCAGCATTTGGGTACAGAGCGCAGTAAACCCCCCCTCCCCACCAAAAAAAATTAACATCGTATCCTTGGCGTTATTACTGAACAAAGATTTCAAATCATTACCCAATTTTCTCAAGATAACTGCAATTTTATCCGGGGGTATATTATTATACAAGTTTGCCAGTGCGATACAATTCTTACTATCCACATGAATTTTAATCAATTGGTAGTATGTCTCCTCTATATACATCTCTGTCTCTTTTATTTTCAACCTTTTGGAGATATAGGTACAGAGCCCTCCCTTTGCCCTTCCGCAAGACCCCACAACGGCTGGAGTATGAAAGGTTTTGAACCCATTCATGTGGATTATATCCTTTACCCATGTCTCCTGGAAACACAATATATCATAGTTTAATACAAAATCACACCAAATAGGATTGGTCAGCTTGGAACGTAAACCTGAAATGTTCCAGGAGACAAGGTTACAAAGAGCGCTTTCACCATTACCAGAGGAGCTGGTTATTGCTACATTACAAAATGGTGAACCACCATTATTGGGAGATGTCCGGGCTGGGCTTGTGGATTCAATAGGTTTAGAGTGCCCACCCGAAGTCAACTTGATGGTACCAATGGCCTGTTCTCCCTGCTCGGTAAGGGCAGGGGATGAGAGGTGGTTGCATATAGCTTTATAAGCCTGATTGAAGGTGTTTTTTTGTTTATGCGCTTTATCACCTCGGTATACATTTAGGTCACACTTACAAGTAGGAAAAGGGACACTCAAGTGAGTCAGTCAATCTATGTCTTCTAATGAATTAAAAATATCATAACGGTTACTGATTGGGACCGTAAATCTCATCTGTGTGTTCCCCAAGAATTTATCCTCCAAAGAATTGTTCCACGGGGCTCTAGGGGGTTGGTAAAAGTACCCCAGTGGTAGAATATTTATGTCCTGTGGCGTAATGGACCAATTACTGGCCCTATCGAGGATAGACTGCACCAGACTAGGAGACCTGAAAGTTAAAATCACACAATCACCAGCTAATGTTTTAGTTGTTTTACCAACTCATCCTATTCTTCGGGCCATTTTGAATTCCGAAAAAAGAGTGTTAGTTACACCTATTCTAGCACTCAATAGATGTAGTGATTTGTTCCTCAATGTTGACCAGTGTTCTGAAACCTTAAGAGGTAAAGGCGGGACATTTGCTAGCGCGACCGTATAAGGAGTTGCTTCTGGCGGAAGATGTAAAGTCAGGGTTGGGTTGGAATTTTCTCCAGAATTTAGTCTTCGGGGGTTCTGTGTGTTTATAGCTCTCACCCCATCCTTCAGTGTGGTATTCCCCGTAATAGTTCGGGCCCCATTTGAATATTTTACGGCCTGTTTGCATATAAAGCTCGGGCTTTCTGAAGAGTGCGGAACCCCTGGATATCCTAATGAAGGGAATGCTGTTACTTGATTTTGGGGGTCGGTTTGAACTGGCTCTTTAACTGTATTTCTATGTTTACAGGGATAGTATGCTTGTCCACTTACAGGATTGATTACGGGCTGGCTAACCGCTATTCCCTTCCCCCCATCTGGCAACGTGCCATTGCCTCTACATGGGCATGTGCCTTGGTGGGCTGAAGGAATGCTTGTAGCATGCCCCTCCAGTTTAGTGAGCCTAACTTCGATTTGTGATAGTTTCTGCGTCAATGGATCCAATAGGACTGATGCCATTGTCTCAAGCCTTTTCCAAAAGTCCTACTCCAGCAACCATGATGATGTTCCATTTGTTGCAGTGGGCAATAACATTGTACTAGGCCCCTGGTGACGATCTCTATCAACAGTTTTGTTTTTGCCTCTCATTACCTTTGGCGATATTTGTAATTGTTTCTGGGGACCCCGACCCTTCCTCTTTTTAGATGGAGGTTCATGGCTATTGACATGAGTTATTTTTGCCTTTTGACCCCTAGTAGTTTCATTAGGTCTGCTTGGCCTACTTGCTAGCTCAGAGGGAATAGTGGTTACCAAATCTATCCCCGTGTATTGTGTCCGGGTGGCCTGAAGGGAGATATCTTCAGAGGGGATAGTGGTTACCAGGTCTGTCCCCGCATGTTGTGTCTGGGTGGCTTGAAGGGTGGTATCTTCAGAATTATTTTGCAAAGGGCACCCTACAGGGACTGATCGATTCTGGGATATCTGAGGCTCTAGCGATAATCTATGCTCCGTGAGCTCAATCTCATGAATGAGGGCTGACTCTGCCCTCAAAAGGAAAGCATCAAGTGTCCCCACAACTCCTTGCCCAGTACCAGACTTACGCTTGCTCATGTTAGGGCTCTCTAATAATAATGACGATAACAGTATTTGCACTGTACCTTACACAGCAAGGCTAATAAGTCCCAGAGTCAAGATGTTAGTAATATGTCCCAGCCCGGCCTCCTCCAGTCTCGGACGGGCACAGACTGGCCCGGGCTTTGCCCGGGCATGGCCCGGGTACGCCCGCGCACGTCCCGCACAGTGGGAACCCTCAGGATGTTTTAAAGGAGCCTCTGGGCGCATGGAATCAGCGTCGGTGGCGGCTACGAGCTGCTAAGGAGCCTGGGACGTGTAGTCCTGCCCTGCTCCCCCGCAGGATACCGGCAAAGTAGCAGCGAAGTGGCAGTGAGTTTACGGGCTTCCCGCGCTGCGGGAGCCCTCAGGATGTTTTAAAGACGCCTCCGGGCGCGTGGAATCAGCGTCGGTGGCGGCTACGAGCGGCTAAGGAGCCTGGGGTGTGTAGTCCTGCCCCCTCCCCCGCAGGATACCGGCAAAGGAGCAGCGAAGTGGCAGTGAGTTTACAGGCTTATGTTATCTTTAAATAGACACCAAACCACTCATGAAGGGAACCGGAGTTATGATTTTTGCAAGGTTTTCATAACTCACTCCAATTCACTCTAAATGGTTTTAGATAACACAGTTTTTCACTTCTGGGGATAGACCATGAGCCTCGAACACAAGGATCTAGGCCAAAGTCAAAGATTCAGGCTGACCTCCAGATCAGAAGCAGGGGCTGGGTTGGTCCTGGTCAAACTTTTACCTTGGCACTTGAAACCTTTCTAGTTCTTTTTCAAGTCAAGGGGCTGTTTGGGTCTTTTGCAGCATGGATCTGTTGTTGGTTTCAACGTCGACGGACAGGCGAATTCCAGTGGGCCAGTGGAAGCCTTGGTTCTCAATGATGTTCAAGGCTATCTACAAACTCGCAAAATAGCAGTAGTATATGAGCCTCTGATTCTGTGCCAGATAACCGCTAGTTTTAGCTTTACACTCACAAGTTACAGTTCTGCAGAGAGAAAGAGTACACTCTAGCACAAGCCAAGGGTCCAGGACCTGGGGACACCTATATGGGGCCACGACTCAATCCCATGGGCTACACCAGCGGAGTCCACTTCATGTCCAGTGGTGACTGGTCAGCTGGGCACTTTGCAGGTGCAGGACATCTTTAGCTTTTGTGTCCGTGAATATTAACAGGAGGCTAGCCAATTAGCCTTTGGAGTCCACTCACTAGTCCTTGGCACAAGAGGGAGAAGGCAATTGGGGTATCTCACCTCAAAGTCAACAGAAGGAGCAGCCCTTCTCTTTCTGAAGTCCTGTCTTGGTTCAGCAGGTGCAGTCTTTATCAGTGCAGCCTTTCTTTCTGAGGCCCACAGGTTCAGTAGGTGTAGTCATCCTTCTGTTATTTCAGAGTCTAGTGGTGTCCTGATGCTGCTAGCCCAAGTTACCACTTTTATGCCTTTTTTGAGTTTGTGGGAGGGGAGGACACTCTAAACTATGTTGAAAAAATTACCAAGGGAAACCCAACCCACTCTTACATCACTTTGATTGGCATGAAACAATCCATCAGTGAATTTCTCTGCCTATAGCCAAGATCTCAGAGTCCTCCTTCCCTGGGTAAGAGCTATGGCCAAACCCCTGAGGTGTGTCCAATATAATGAAAACACAGTTCTGCAAAAACATGTGTTTCCCTTGTAGGTGGAGATGCCAGTCTGTCTACTTCAACAAAGAACATGGCAGGCTACAGTGTGACTCACATTTGCCTGTCAGGGGGGGTTGCCCCTTTGAAACTGGGCCATCTGTGGCCACAGCCCGTGACTACCCTGCCAGAAGAAGGTCACATCTCTTCTCACGAAAAGACCCTTGGTTCCCTTTCTCTGTGAGCCATTCACACTTCCTGGCAGGAGAGAAGCTGGCTGTCTCAGGTGAGCACTGCTGTAGTGAATCAGAAATGTCTACTAAAACTTTGGAGCAAGAAAGAGGTGACTTTCTAAAGTCATCTTTATATTAAAAGTTAACTTAAATCCGACTTCAGTAATAAGTTGGGTTTAATGTGACAATTAATTTGATATGTTGAAGTACTATATTTGGTGTTCCCAAATGGAAGTTAGCTCTTAGTTGCTATTCAAGTGTAACACCATGTTAGCCAAATGAGACTACCAACCTCACCCCAGTAAAAGTCAATGGGGAGTTTTTTTCTGTAGGGGCATATAAAACATAAAAGAGACATGTCCTTCTTTTTAATATTCTGCACCCTGCCTTATAGGCTTTGTAGGCCTCTCTTAGGGGTGCCTTGTAAACATAAAAAAAGGAGGTTTGGACATGGCAAAAGGTTTATTTTGAAACGTTGAGTTGGCAGTTTAAAAGCTGCAGACTAGGCTGTAGTGGCAAACCTAGAGCCATGTATTCATTATGTCGCTGCAGTGGTGGCAAAACTAAGTGCTTCAGTCAGCTGGTGAGATTTAAATTACTAGCCCTAGGTAAAATTTGTACCCTATACTAAGGATTTATAGGTAAATCAAATATGCCAATTAAGTATTAGCCAATTGCACATACATTTTAAGGGTCAGAGCACATGCAGCTCACAGCCAAGTGCACTTTAGAGGTGAAAATCCAATATCATCAGTCTTAAAATGTAGGAAGTGGGTAATCATACAGAAAGAGTCATTTTCTTACACCTAACTATTGATTTAGATTGGAGGTAGACCTTACGTTGAAACCTCTCTCCTATAATGATTTATTGAATTACCTGATCAACTAACCATGTTCTGCCTTCTGGAATGGTTGTTGATTTTGAATAAACCTGTATGGTTTTGACTTATGAATATTGTCCTTCGTAGGTTTTCTTCAATTGTATTGGGCCATTGTCCTTCTGGACTCACATGGCCCTGATCCTGCATATCTGCCCTTTTATAATTTATTGGTGCAAAGCGCTGGCACTCCTAAACAGTGCTTAATTTGAAAAACACACAAGGGGGAAAGAAGAAGGAAAAGAAGATACAAAAGCCATGACAAAGAGAGAAAGCTGTGTTGAAAAATAACCTACAATGGTGAGATAAAGGGGTAGAGAGTGTCTAATGGACAATTAAGGGGCATGAGGTGGAATCCTGACTACCAGCTTTGGTATTCAGCACACTGACAATAAATAGCTCCAGCTGCATACTTCTGAGCAGAACGCTGGGCCCCAGAACTTATTCTTTTACAAGTTAAGCAAGTTGCAAGCTAATTCTAACTGCTGCATACATAGGTTTCCTAATTCAATGAACTACAGACGCACTGCCATTGAGTGTGGTTTCTAACCAGAGCGATCTGTATGTTGCAAAAGTTAAAAGTTAAGCATATTGAAACCAATGTCCTCCACCTACTGCCCTGCCTTATTGACCAATTCAGAAACAATTACACATTTGTTGGTGCAATGATTTTGCACTGACCTAAGTGTGCCTAACCAACTGATATCTTTGGTATCAGAAGATGATGCAGTGGTACTGTCTTATCTGATTATTTGGAAAGATCAATGTAAAAACTGGCATGAGCTCTCTTATCTGATCTCTCCTCTACTTCTAGAACAGAGGTTCTTTTAAGAGGTTAACAGCCTTCATTATTTTGGGACATAATCATATTCTCATTCTTTGGTCCCCTTAGTATGACATATTGGCTGACTATAATGACCATTACATGAAATGAAATCCCCAAAATTCACTTTATAAGGATACTTCATTCAAAGCTCAATCACATTACACTTATCACTCATGTCTAAAGAGTAGTACATTATGCCTACATCATGGAGAATCAAAGCTGATTTGGTTGATCCAGTAGGATTCCCCCACTACTACCAGCAGGTTCGAAGCTTGAGAAATAGACTTCACATAAACATAGTGATATTCTGCATGAAGGTGGCCACCACTTTCTCCAAACAGGCGTGTTCCCCTAATGTCTTAACACTGATCTTTTATTTATTGCACCCCCAGTCTTCCGATGAGACTTTAGCTAAGCCTTCAATGAACATTCTAAGGCTTTTTATCCGTAAACACACAACTGATGTGCTCTTTGAGCCTGATTCACAGAGGTAAACATATACCTTTGTGTAAAGTTATGTTTTTTTTTTGGGGTATTGTGCATAATGCAGAATGAGGCGGCGGCAAGACTGACTTAGGATATCCCTAAACATCAGTCGGTTTCCAGAGAACTACTCAGACTTCACTAGCTTCCGGAGTGAAAGCGCATTATTTTTAAGGCACTTTTCATCGTTCATAAAGACCTGTACAATGTGAGCCCCTTCCAAATCAAAACCATGTTTAAATGGTGTAACCCATCGATCATAATTGAGTTGTTCTCCCCATATTTTTTGAAAATAAAAGATGGGGAGGCAGAGCATACTCAGTTGCGGCAGCTAGGCTCTGGAACTTCCTTCCTCGTCCTCTTGTCTGAAGATACATACTCCTTTCAGGAAAGCCTTAAAGACCTGGCTTTTCACCTGGTAAGGAGGTTCGTTTTACCTGTGCTATTGGGAACCAGACAAAGACTGAGCTGCATAGAAGAACTAATCTTTAGCGCCTTGACGCCTTAGGGCATTTGCGTGCTCATACAAATCTGTATCATATAATTTCATATTAACAAACTATGAGTTAATAATACGTTTACAACTCCAGAGACTCCTTCGTCAGGGCGGAGAACTCAGCACATGAAAAGATAGGATAGACCTATCTTTTTATGTGTGAAGTTGTCCGCCCCAACTGCCGAGTCTCAGCAGTCGTAAAGTTACTATTAACTCGTAATAACTCGTAGTTTGTAAATACCAAAAAGAATATAATTTTACCTTTCTGAATCAGGCCCTTTGTGTGCTCAATCTGAGCCTGGTTTTGGTGACAGTCTAAAGAAAGTTAAATACTGTCCTTTCTGGTCCTCTTTCTAGCGAAAGGACAAAGAAATATCCAGTGGCCTTTCAAAGGTGACATTGACCCTAATGAAATTAAGGAAAACGTGTCATCCTACATCTATTTAGGTAGTAAAAGACAAGAATAAGAGAGGCGTCGGCTCCTCGCGCCCCCCTCTACTAATAGACGCCCCCCCTCTACTAATGGGCGCCCCCCTCTACTAATGGTAGTCAAGAGAACATCAGCTCCGTTAAAACAATGCCCTCACTACAAATGCATATTAAGAACCCTTGCAAACCATTCTTTTTATTGTGCTATTAAGAAAACAGAGATATGTGCTTACAATTGTATTTATGTGAATCTGAGTGTATCATGCATATTTCTGTTTTTAGGAATTCTCTAGTTTGGACTTTTCTTCCTTCCTGTACTGCGTTCTGTGCACTTCTACAAATATGATTTAATACTCACAGAAACGTAATAGCTGTGCATTTTGTATACATAATCACATTTACAAAAACCGGCCTAATGGTGTATCTAAATTAAGAAAACACACATTGCACTTGCACGAATATCACCCTATGACTAGATAAATGTACATGTTGCCTGCCAAGTGATGCAAGGGCCCATGCTTTTTCCACCTGATATTCATGTCTCACACGGACATATTTTAATAAGCAGGCTCGTCTACAGTAAATGTCATGCAGTGTGATCCTCTGGCTAACAGATCCTGGTGGAAAGAGGGTTAGGGGAGGAGGGCAAATGCTCTCAAATCCCACCAAGGCCAAATTAGAACAAATGTTTATCGAGCAAAAAGGGCAGCCCTTCATTCGATGGAAGGGATTTAATTAGAAAAGTCGCATGGAGAAGCTGTCTCCACAGTGCGAGTCCCTTCTCCTCCGATAAGGTAATGAACCTCATTGAACTTTGCAAGAGACTGCTGAACTAATAATACCAGGGGAAAGAAAAAACGTCGCAAAATCTGAAGCTGCCGCTCTTGCAGAAAGAGAAGTGCCTATTAAGAGGAGCGAATTATGCCGCACATGCTTAGCAAACCGATTTTCCTGCCAGTTGTGTGGCAAGGAAAAGAAAATGTTCAAAAGTATTTATTTTTCATAGCTATTCACACTTGGAAATTAGAATTGTTCTTGTATGTGCCACGTCCCCTGCCCGGGACATTATCAGTCATCTTGCCCATTGGTTTCGATGTGACTTTTGGGTTTCTAGTATCAGCCATAACAAAAGCCCAGCATGCGGCATAATATGCAGCGTCAGACAGAGGCTTCGGGAACTTATTAAAGAACATGGTAATCACGTTTCTTTTCACAACGACAAAGTAATGATAGCAGGAAACCCCAGAAGAAGATGTTTATATGAAAATACAGAGACTGTTGCAAAAAAGAAATGTCTCAGAGCTGTCAGCTGATTAATGTTTTAGTATGTGTGTTTTAAAGTTATTGACAATGCAAAATATTCAAATTCAGTATAAGAAAAATGCCCATGAGGGAACTCAGACAGTGCATGACTTAAATAATACATTACTTGTAAAAAGCTGAATTATATTCTTCCAAACATGGCTGAACTCTAGACAGCCAAACCCTCTTGGCGCCGTCCTGTCATCTTTTGTATCTACTAAGGGGAACACCTCATTTGTGGGCGCAAAGATGAAACAAATACAACAAATATTGAGCACATAAAACAGGAAGCAGGGCAAGTGCAGGGGTCAGAATGGAATGTAGGGGGCAGAAGAGGGGCAGAGAACACAGGTGATTAGGGGTCTAGAGCATGAATCATTGACTGACAAGAGCAAAGCTCTGCTGGGTTTCCAGGAAAGCTAAATATATGCACATAATCTGCAAAGAAAGTCACTGTATGTAAATGTTTTCCATACATATTCAATCTTACTGGATGGCTTTCTTGGGTGGATCGGATCAAGAGCCACACCCTATTAAGAGCATCAAGAACTGCGAATGAGAAAGCAATGACTGGCACAGGCCTGGTGGGGTAACTAACCAGGCCGAGTCGGAGGCGGCAAAGCACGATGTAATAGAGAAGCAGAGTTCCAAGAGGGGTTCAGAGGCAAAGCAAAAAAGGGAAATGGCGATAGAGTAGGAGGAGAGCTGTATATGGGGCAGACAAATATCAGAGATTAGCATTTTGTAGAGAGCGATTTAGGAGTATGGAGAAGTAGCAGAACGAAAAGGGGGGTGTACAAGAGGAAATGTTGGGCCTAGGGTGGCGTATGGAAAGGTGTCGGGGATAAAAGTGGGATAAAAAATTACACAGAGGGCCGAAGAGGCGGAGAGGTGGACAAACGAGTAGTGGAGTAGTGCAGAAGAGGGCTGGCACACACAGAATTATGAAGAATACATTAGGAGTAGAAGGGCACATGGACAAGGGACAGAGCAAAGACACAGAAGAAGACGTAAATGGAAAGATTAGGGCACACAGGACAGTAAAGGACACTGAGGAGTAGGACCCGGTGAGAGATATATGAACTCATCACACTCAAGTTCATCTCTGCTCCAGTAATTTCTCCACTTTACTCTCCATCCCACTTAACACTGTACCTCTGTCTCAGAAAGGAGGGACTTTGTGAGCAACTTCCAGAATAGATGAACAGTATGAACGATTTCTGAGACTGGAGGTGGAACACTCGCAGGGGCATTGCTGCAGGACCTCTCAAGCACCCATAGCAGCATCGCCCAGACCTGTAATGCCCCCTATTGTAAATGTAATACAGCAATGACAGTGCCACAAACCTACGCCTTTTGCCACACATTTTGTATCAAATGGTGGTAATTTGTAAATTCTTACGTTCTATATAAGAGCTCATTCCTGTGAAGAAATATTGTCTATCGCTCTGTGGATCGTGATGTGGACATTATTCACAATGTAGAAACGAAAATTCTACTGAAACAATTTGGAAATATAATTTTTGATATTTAGCTATTGGGTTGACCTTCTGATTTGGGCTGGTGAGGGATTTGATCAACATTAGTAAACCTTGGAGCATAGAGGAGCTTATCCTGATGTGATCCAAAGACTGCTTGTGAATGGTGACAATTACAATAAAGGAACCGATTCAGTTTGATTGGTGGGATTATGGTAGTTTTCCCACCCGAGGGGAATGCAACTACCCACTGTTCGGTCACTCAGAATATACTTATAATGTTGTTTTTTTTTTCAGTCTACCGAGCCCTTAACATCCTGGGATAAATATCCTGATAAATATTTTACATGGTTTGTATCCTGTGGAAGATAGAAGCTTCATTTCCGTGGATTATACAATCCATGGAAACTCTGCATCTTAATTCTAGATTATATAAAATATCTGATTTTTATACACACACAACCTAGGTCCATATTTCGTGAACTCAAATCCATGGATACAGATGACCAGCCAAAAACAAATGTTGAATGCTAAATAACCCCATAGAAAATAAATATAATTATGCAATAATTGTGTGTTGAAAAGAGGTAAATAAACCTGTTGAAACGTAGGGATATATCAAGGAGCACATGATTAATATCTTTGCATACCACTACTAGGTTTTGCAGACCTTATTAAATTCATCTCTACCAGGAATATGGAAGAATAGAGGTGGCATTACAATTTTATGCCCATACTACTTTATTGCTCCAAGGGAACACTCACTTGTGAAAGTGTGGCATACTAATATTATATATATTTTTTACAAGTTTTATATAGCATGAATTTGACTTGAGGGCATAAGAGTGCTTTACAAAGTTAATACAGGCAGTATTTACAAGGAATACACAAGAGGGAAAAAATATAGTGCTCATACAGAGAAATAATATACAATAGGGGGTGGAGTAGATGGTCGATACAGTTCGGAGTTTTTATTACAGAGGTTGGAGGAATACGTGAATAGTTGTTTCCAGAGGTAGTGATGCTCGATGCTCTTTGATGATTGGGGGGAAGTGCATTTGGGCAAGTCGATTATTTTAGGAGGGTGGGTTCTGGTATTTGTTGAGAGGAAATAATATAAGGCTTTTTCTGAAGTACAAGAATTATTGATTGTCAAGTAGATCCTGTGGCAGAGCATTCCAAATTCTGGACTCATCCCCAGAGAAGGAGCGGGTGAGTGATTTTTCTTTCTTAAATTTGGGTGGAATCAGGAGGAGAGTGTTTGAGCTTGAAAGAGGTTTCTTTTGGACAGCTTTTGAAAGTTTGTTGTTTGTGAGGTAGTTTGGCTTTCCAGTGTGGAGAGATTTGTTTCATACTCAGGTTCATCATCAACCAAAACAGGGGAAGGCCGATCAGGAACGACAGTACCAGGGGTAACAGGCTTCCAAGCCATTTTGAATATGCTTCTCCCTTTGATTGGTAGCCAGTTGAGTTTCTTAAGTGTGGAAGTGATGTGATATTGTCTCTCCCCAGAAAGAAGACTAGCTGCTACATTGAATGGATTTCATAGGGATAAGGTGCTTTTTTGGAGTACCAGTGATCCCCTTACCGCAGTGCAGCTTGGAAAGGACTGAGGATTGCACTATAGACTTTAGGTCTTGAAGGGGGATGAAGGGTTTGATTTTTTTTAGGTGTTTCAGCATGTAGAAGTCTTTCATGCTCAAGGTTTGGCAAGAGTAATCCCTAGTGACAATACAAAGTTAGAGATAGATAGTTTACAGTGTAATGCATTTAGATTGCCAAGCCACTTGTGCATAGGAAGGATCTTTCCTTTTGGCTGGATTAGGAGGAGTTTGGTTTCGTTAGGGTTAAGCTTTAAGTGTTTGTTGCACAGCTGGGATTGTAGCATGTAGGGAGTGTTGTTTAGGTGCTGGACGTCTTTCGATTACAAGATTTTGATGTAGTATTGGGTGTCATCTGCATAGAGATGGCAGGCAATTCTGACCTATACCAAGATCACGGAAAGGGGTTAAAAATAGAGGTTGAACATGGCAAGGGACAAGATTGATCCTTACGGATCTCCTTGTGGGACTGACACTGCTGGTGAGATGGAATAATTTAATTTAATCAGATGGGATCATTGGTTCAAGTATAAGGCAAACCACTGCAGGACAGTATCATTGATGCTTGCAAGCTGTGAGAGGGTGTTTAGGAGAATGTTGTGGTTGACTGTATTAAAGGCCACTGAGAGGTCCAGCAGATGTAAGATGCTGGCCTCACCATCATCTACAGATCTGTGCAAGTCATGGGTGATGTTCAAGGTTGCAGTCTTTGTGATCCAGCTTTTCCTGAACCCAAATTGGAAGGTGAAGGTTGAATTTTTCAATGTGGTTGTTAAGTTGTGTGAGCACACATTTTTCAATAGTTTTGGCATGGAGAGGGAGGTCAGTTATAGGTCTGTACTTATTACGATCATTCAGGTCAGCATCTGGCTTTCTGATAAGGGGGGGTGCCTTGGCTGAGTTTGAGAGAGGGCGGCATAGAGCCGCTGGATAAGGAGGAGTTAACAGTGATTTTAGTCCTTGTGGGGGAGATGATGTGTCTGAGATTTTTTACAAGAGAGAAGGGAAGAAGGTCAGAGAGGCGTGATGTCAGCTTCATGCATAAAAGTATTTCAATGACTTCTTTTTTAGAGATATTTTCACACTTGCTCCAGGTTGCATTTTTTTCAGTTGTAAGTGATTGTTGTTGATGTTCTGGCTCACTGAGGAGTTGGATTTGGGGGGACCACCATTGTTTGTATGTATGGCAAGGGGGGCCATCTTTGGCAGAGGGGCCATCTTTAGCAAGAGGAGAAGTGGAACTTTACATTACACACCCCATTTGCTCACCCTCCATGCAATGCCAGACCGCGTTCACTTAAATGCAAGTTAAAGATATGAGCTGGAGGCTTGCAGATATTCCATAGCTTATGTTTAAGTGCATCATTTTTTTGCAGCTGGGCTCCCATGTAAGGATCATAGAGTCTGAAATCAAACAATAACTTAGTAGTCATAGCGATGATTTCTGTGAGTCAGATATAACTTTTTTCGAGTAATTACAATATCTCATAAATAGACTTCAGATAATGTTCTCTTGAATAAATGTCACTGTAAATCCTTTTATGATTGAAGATTGAAAGCACTGTTTTCCTTATATGCCCTGTATGCCTGCGAGTAGAAGTTCAAAAACTTTGCTCCAGAATTCTCATAGGTGCATCATATCAGAGAGATATCTTAACTTAAATATACTTATAACAACGCTATAAATGCTCGAATGCTCTATCTGTTTAGAAAATATCAATGGGATAACACACAAAATACATCAAGAACCCCTGCTGCTGTAAAGTTTACTGTTACTGAGTTTTTATACTCTATAATAGTCTCTTGATGGGTGTTTTATTTCGAATCTCCACTAACTTGTTTTTTTTTCAAATAGTTCCCATTTTAGAACATAGGTACTAGGACCATTTTTAAAAAGGGAGCATTATTTATGTGTCATTAAAGTAACAAAATATTTAGTTTAGTGCAATGTGCATTGATAGCATGACCACAAACTATTTTATTATTGTTTCCTGCTTTTCTATGCACTGTTTATGTGCCTATTCATTCCAGACAGTGATGCCTTGTTTACAACTAATAGTTGGAAAAGAAGTGAAGGGAAGCCAGAGAACAGATTAGTAGGTGGCTGTCTTTCTAGAGATATGCTCCACCTCACTGAAATAAAGTAACTTAAATAATTGTACAACCCCTAAATAATGACAAGCAACTTTCAGCCCTTAGATAATCCCACACAGAGAGCCAGATGTACAAATTAATTTTATATTAGGGGTAGAATCTGCAAAATGTTGGTGCATAATTTCTGATCACATTTTGCGACCTGTCATTTAGTACATCAGGCATAAGGTACCCTAACTCCTAAACGATCTTAGCAGATTCTGATTGTTGTAACAGGCTTTATAAGAGGTAGTTTAAGAAGATATCTGATGAAGTGCTTCCGAATTTATTAAGAAAGTATAGGTTTGGTGAATACAAGATGTATAATGGATGAGATAGACAGATTCCTTCAATTGTGCATGCACAGTGAAATGTCATCTATGTAAAATAAAAGGTCATATATACTACCTGCAATTGTATTGCCACTGATTCTTTATTTTAACAATTTTACACATGCCAATGGTCCAATAGCTAATACAAAAATGCACCATGAGCCACATTGAAACATACTCTGACTCATTTACGGAATTCAGAGCATTAATCAATATGTCATCAATGGTAAAAATATACTCCCATTCATAAAAATCAAAATAGCATCTAGTCTTAGTTCTGGATAAGATAAGGAGTTTTGTATTAACTTCATTCAAAGTAAAACTTATTCTGTACAGGTTCAAAAAAGTATTGGTTCATTGAATATCACAATTCTGAGTAACTGGGAAGAGAGATGGGGCAATCCCAGCTCATCAACAATCATGTGCGGTCCTTATCTGGTTGAAGTCGCAGATGTATGGAAACATTTCTCATGAAGGTGGAAAATGACCTTACCCAAGGGTTTCTATGAAACTGCAAGCAACTTTCAGATCAACAAGTATGATAATTAGGATTGGATTTCACTGGTAAGTCATCTCAGCCCTATGCATGAGCAATATTGAGAATTTCAATTTCCCAGGCCGCATCTTGGTCTGTGATGAGAGAGCACAGTAACTCATTCCTCTCTTGAGGAACGTTATATTGTTCTGACCTGGGCAAAAGCTCTAGAGCCTGTTTGTGTTCATCCTGATTGTTGCTGATACAGTGTCTTGCAATGCTGGTAGAACTCTATATTTGGGGCATATTAGCAAGACCGGCGATAAAATTATTGCTAATATGCGTTATAGAATTCCAATAGAAGCCCAGGTTAGATGTCCTGCACATCTAACCTGGGCTTCTATTGGAATTCTATAACGCATATTAGCAAGCCCATTATCGCTGTTTTAGCGGCAGTTTCCTGCCGCTAAAACGGCGATAATTTTATCGCCGGTCTTGCTAATATGCTCCTATATTTATACTCTCTTGGTCAAGCAATAGAGTACCATTATCAGTTACAATAGTTGTAATTGCCTTATTATTCCTGTGATGTGAACATACAATCAAATTTACAGAATCTGAGCCTCTCAAATTCAAATTCATTGTTGTAGAGGGATAGATTATGATATAACTTTATATTTTAGTCTGCTGAGGTCACAGATTTCGTTTCTGGCTTAGTAAGATATTACTGATGACCCTGGCTCTAAGCAAGAAAATCAGTGATTCCAACCTCAAATATATCCAAGAATATCCCTTTCAAATAAGTCTAAGACATATGGTCATTTGTAATCACTCATGTCTAAACTGACTAAGCTGTATTTAATAGTCTCAAATAAGCTGCTTTTATTCTTTATGGTGTTCATGCAGTAGTAGGTTGACTGGTCAAGAATTTCCATAAGTTATCCATATTGCACCAGATGATAACGGCTAGTGTCTCAAGCTGCACTACTTTATAGCTATAGGAAGGTGTGGTATAACGGCCAGAACTGCCGACTTTGAAGCTGGGGATCCAGGTTCGAGTTTCAGCATTGGCTCAACATCTTGTAATTCTGGGTAAATCACTTAGGGCCAGATGTATCAAGGCTTTTTGCGTTCGCAAACGGGCCGATTTGCAGAATCGGCCTGTTTGCGAATGCAAAAATGCCTTTTGCAATGTATCAAACTCTTGGCATTCGCAATATGGGTAATCACATTTTTTTGCGATTACCTAAATTGCGAATGCAGTTAGGGAATCGCAATTTGAGATTCCCTAAATGCAATGCAGGAAGCAGTTAAAAATTGCGAGCATGCTTTAAGGAATCGCAAATTACCATCAACTTCAAGTTGGTGGTAATTTGCAAATCCTTAGAAAAATGCAAATTTTTGCATTTTTCTAAGTGCCATGTGCACATTGCGCGCGCTGAAACGCATTTGGCGTTTCAGCGCGCAACGAAATTTGTTTTATTTATTTATTTGTTTACATTACTCCGGTCGGCCGTGACCGGAGTTTACTACCCCCACCCTACCCCTCCCCGCCCCGCCTCACCGCCCGCGGCACTCCCTCCACGGGCCGCTACTGCTCAGCTGCGGTACTCCTGTGCTGAGTGAGGACGCAACCATTACGTCCAGGCACCCATCCACGGGGAAAGGGCTGTCGCTCCCCCTTGGGCCGCTAATTAAGGGGCCCCCACCTGGATGGCAGCAGAAGCGCATCCGCTGCCACCTCTGAACCCCCTTGGCAATCTGATGACATCGGTGTGCTCACGGCATGCTGACGTCATCAAGTTAAGCCAAGGGCACGCTTCCAGCGCATCCAGGGAGAGGACATATATCTGATAAGTCCTTCTCCCAGGGGGGGTTCTTTTATGAATACAGATGCAGGGGGAGGCACTTTCCCCCTCCATCTGTATAGAGTGGATTCCTGCTTCATGATCGGGGTGGGGCTGCGATCATGGATCAGGAATCCACACCACTAGACACGAGGGATTTTTTGTGATTGTTGGGGGCTCAACCCCTTAGGCAAGGGTCGCTCCCCTGGAGGCATATTTTATTTGTGTACCACCCCCTGGGGGCTGATACAGCCATTTTTTAGGCCAGGAAATCATTTATTATGATGGTTAGGGGGAGCAACACCTTTGGCAAGGGTTGCTCCCCTTGAGCGATATTTTTTTTTTTGTAGTTTTACCCCCCATAGCGCAGATCAGCCATTTTTTGGCAGATCTGAACTCTGGGGTGGTGGAAACCCACTAAACCACCAGAGATTGTTTTTTTGTTTGGAGTGCGAACCCTTGGGCAAGGGTTGCTCCCCTTGGGGAAGAATTATTTTTATCTATTCCACCCCCTGAGGGTAGATCGGCTGTTTTTTTAGCCGATCTGCCCTTGAGGGGGCAGGAATCCACTAAACTACCAGGGACTGCTTTTTTGTTTAGGGAGCGACCCCTTGGCCAGGGTTGCTCCCCTTGTGGGAATTTCTTTTAGTTATTCTACCCCCAAGAAGGCAGATTGGCTGCTGTATGCTGATCTGCCCTTTGGAGGGGAGGAAGCCCAGTAAACCACCAAGGATTGTTTTCTTGTTCGGGGAGCAATCCCTTGGGCAAGAGTCGCTGCTTTTGGGGGAGAATGTTTTTAGTTATTCTACTCCCTAGAGGACAGATAAGCCGTTTATAGGTTGACTGCCCTCTGGATGGGTGGAAGCCCACTAGACCACCTGGAACTATTTTGTTGTTCGGGGAGTGACCCCTTGGGCAAGGGTAGGTCACCTTTGGGGAAAATGTTCATTTAGTTACTCCCCCCACTCCCCAGAGGCCAGATCCGCTGTTTATAGGTTGATTGCCATTTGTGGGGGCGGAAGCCCACAAGACACCAAGGAGTTATGTTTTGAAGGGGAGCAGCCCCTTGGGGAAGGCTCGCTCCCATTGGGGGCCATATTTATTTAATGCCGCCCTCCCCTGAGGGCAGATTGGGCATTTTTAGGCTGATGTGCCCTCTTGGGGTATGATTTTGCCCCCTTGAGAGATGTGTAAGTGGATTGAGCCTCAGGGTGGGTGGTAACACTTGGGTCACCTGGGAATAAGGTTATGAGGTTATGTATGTGGCGATTCTGGGATAAGGTTTATTTCCATCTGGTGGAGCCACACCTCCTTTCAGGGGAATATCAGTGTCTTTTGATATTGTGTTATCATTTTCATTCGTGTTTTAATTTTCTTTTCTTTTTTTATTGAAGAGCCAATCGTTTTCTTTCTCTTGTTAATTAATTCTGTTTGCGGGTGCAGCTTTGAAGATCTGCAGTTTGCGGAGTTGTGGTTGGCAAGCTACTCATTTCGTAATCTTTTCATCTAATGTGTATCTTTCGCCTGTTTGTATATTTTGTTTTGTTAGCTTTTTGTGTGATTGTCTTTCCAAGTAACATATTGATTTGTGCACATTGCTTACTGCCTTGTGTGTAATGTTGTTTTTTCCCTTTCTTTCCAGTGAGACTTCTTTAGTGCTTGCTGTGTATGTGCAGTTGACCCTCAGTGTTGCTCTCTCTGGCAAGTGTGTGGTATAATTTCAGAGTACATAGGTCTTTGTGTGATTTGTATTCATTGACTTTTCCTTCTAGATTTAACCATATCCCAGTAGCTTTACTTTCTGTTTGATAAAGCCACACTTTGTTTATTACTTATTTTATACAGTGTTGGGTATTGTTGACTTGTTTGTCAAGTTAATTTTCTTGGTAAGGATTATGGATAGCAGTAGGATGCCTGCTCAGCAGGTTGTTGGTATCCTTTTCGAGTCTTCTTCTGACCATTATTATGAGACTGACTCTGCATCTGAGGCAGAGGAGGAAGGCCAGGATTCTGGCTGGGAACTTTCTGTCTGAGATAAATCATCTGATGATGAAGCCACTCTCAATGTGGATGAAGTGCCTCTTTTAGAGGAAGACACTGATGTGCCAATAGTGCAGAAAGAGGCATATGGATTGCAGCCTGGGGCTGAAAGACTTCCCACTGGAAGTGCTGGACTCTGGATTGACCCAAACATGGGGCAGCCTGTGTTGCCTGCCTTTAGTGGTGTTGCAGGGTTTCGAGTGAATACTGAAAACATTTTGCCTATAAATATTTTTCAGTTGTTTATGGACGATATATTTTTGGATGAGATTTTTGAGCAGACTAATTTGTATGCTGGACAGTATTTGAGGGACACCAGTGCCAGACTTAAGCCCCACTCTAGAGCTACCCGGCGGACTCCCACAAATCTGGATGAGTTGAAGAAGTTATTGGGTTTACATTTTTTGATGGCCATGATAAGGAAGCCGTTACTGTCTTCATATTGGTCTACAAGTCCTTTGATGGCAACGGCTATATTTCCAGCAATCATGAGTTTGTAATCGGTATTTGCTTCTTCTTCAGATGCTGCATTTTTTTGATAATCCTTTGTGTTGCCACAAGATCACCTTGATTGTAACCATCTTCTTGAGGTTCAGCCTGTCCGAGATCACTTTGTAGAGCAGTTTTCAGTGATCTATGTCCCAGGGAAAGAAATAGCTGTGGATGAGTCATTGGTTCTGTTCAAGCGCTGATTGGTTTTTAGGCAGTGCATTCCTAGCAAGAGAGACTTGAGGAAACACTGGGTTGTTGGAACTTTGTGGCTTCCCATAGATTCCAGAACCTTCCATTACATAAATGTGAGGAAAATGTGCTTGTTATTTTTTTACAAAGTTTGAGGTTTGGAAGGGATTCTGTGTAACAAAACCTGGGAAGAGCCACAAAGGTCACCCCATCCTGGATTCGCCTGGAAGTCTAGTTTTCAAAAATGTTCAGGTCTGCTAGGTTTCTTTTTCTCCTTCGGCGGTTCAAACCGCCATTCGAGACCCTCCCATCGCAGCGGAAAGCATCAACACAAAGGAAAAATTGAAGCAACCCCCTATCTTTCCCTATCAAGTACACACAATATCCATTTCCACCAACAAAATCACCGTTTCTAGCCTCGTTTATCTATATCAAACTCATATCTACATCTGCGCCAAAAATTTGTCCACTTCCACTGGACTGCTAATGTTATGCATTTTATTTTGCCACATTATTTTAAGCATGGCCGGAAATTTCATTTGGACCTGGGCACCCCTGCTTCTCAATTCACCCATTCTAGTCCCAAGCTCCCATTGCCTCTGAGCCGTTCTTTTCCCAAGATCTGATCTAATTTGGTAGCTGAATGACTCATATTTTAAGAATATATCTTTCAGAGCTCTCCCCAATACCAGCTCCTTTACCGCATACGTAAGGAAGTTGATCAATATTTTCCTTGGGGCTTTTCTAGCGGGATTTAGCTTGAAGGGGTCTCTATGGACTCTCTGGATCTCTTTCTCTAGCTCTATATCCGGTCTATCCTTCAGGATACCTTCTTTCAGCATTTTACATATAAAAGCCTTAATGTCTCCGCCTTCTGCTCCCTCCGGAACTTTAAGGACTCTTAGATTGTTTCGTCTTGCCTGCATCTCAAGCCTCTCCATATCCTCCTGCAAGGTTCTATTCTGTGCTTTTAATTTTTCTAGATCTTTAGTGTTTTCTGACACTACTTCTGACAGAATCTTCACCTCGCTCTCCAACGCCCCAGTTCGTAAGGCAATATCATCCAGTTTTTATTCTAGGACGTCACACTTGTCTTGTATCCCTTTCTGATTGATCTCCGAAATCTCAAATTTTGAGAAAATGTCTTTTCTTAAGCTCAGAAACATCAATTCAACCTGATTCTTTCCCCCCTCTACTCCTTGTGTTTTTTCCATATTTTCCCCCTCCAAGGAACTGCCACTACCTTGTGATTGGCTAACACCTAAGGTTGATGCCATTGTTGACACGATGGGGGATGTAGCTGTAATATGAAGGGTGTTAGCGTTGCTGGGTGCCTCCTGACTCTCACACTGACCATCCCCGCTTTTTTCATTCGCTAGTAATGCGAATCGATTTTCCAATTGCAGAGGGGCAGAATTTATTTGGGCAACTTTATTTCCTCCTTCTTTGGGGGCTGCGATATGCTCCATTATTTTAAAGTAAGAGGTGAGGGACGGGGCAGTTTTTATCAATATACGCGTAGCCTTGTCACCACACTGCTTTTGTCTCCCCCCCGATTTTATAGCTTTTTTTTTGGGCGAAACCAGTACCACCTCCCTAGTCACCTGTTCTCTCCCCGCACTGGTTTTACCACCTCTGTTTTTTGCCTCAGGGTTTGACCTCAGCTGATATCTGTTTTTTATCTGGAACAAGGGGGGTCTCTCATTAGTCTGCGTTATTACAATACCCCTGTCTGGCCCCTCCAGCACCTCCAACCCTGCTCGAACACCACCTGTTCCTTCTATGGCAGCGGCGTCTCCCTCCTTCCCCTTCTCTTTTTCAGACAGCAATATCGTGTAGAGCGAGTCCTTTTCCATCGACAAAGCCACTGTTCCCTTGGCTTATAAACCTTTCCAGCTCCTACACCTTACCCCCTCTGTTCGAGAGTCCAAGCTGAGCTCCTCACCATGACGTCCTCCTCGACTCTTCCCAAGCTTCTCCTCCAGTCCTCCCGGCCAGTGCACTGTTCTAACACTGCCGCCCCCGGCCCGGAAGCAAACCAGTGCTGACGCTGACCTCGTCCTCCTGCAGAGGTCTGCTACGCGCCTCCAGGTCCCCTGCTGATCCGCTGTATCCTGGCCCATGTAACCGCCCAAAAGAACTCCTGTATATATTTTTTTTACAGGTTAGTTGTTTAAATTATTGAAATCTCCGTTTCTTTCTGCGGCGTTTCACATTGCTGGTGGCTAAAAATATTGCTCGATTCAGTTCATGCCTCACGCTGCTCCGGGAGCTCCCGCGACTGGCGTCAGCCTGCCGCCATGTTTCCCCCCCTTGTGACGTCCTGCGTCAAGGAGGGTTTCCTGGGGGGGTGGGGAGCACAGGGTGTGGGGAGCAAAGGGAAAAAAAGAAAAAATGTAGTCCTCATGGAAGTGTTGGGTTCACGATGGAAGAAGAAATTAGGAAACTATAAAGACAATAGTTTTAAATATGGTTAGGTCTAATAAAATTACATTATTAACATGGAATGTGAATGGGCTGAGGAATAGGAGAAAGTTGTCTCGGGTAACAGAATTTTTAAGGAACAGTGAGGCACATATCATTTTTTTACAAGAGACCCATTTGGAAGCACAATAGTGCAAACAGACCTATAGTAAAGCAAGATGGGTCCAGGAGGTGCTCTGTTCTGAGCAAAGAGGGAGCACAAGGGGAGTTGCATTAGTTATAAGAAGTAATGCAGGAATAAAAGTAGCTAAATATGAGACAGACCAGTCAGGGAGATGGTTGGTGGCTACAATAATGATTCAGGACAGACCCCTGGTGTGCGCAGTATACTACGGACCCAATGAAGATAATCCGGGAGCACTTTCAAAACTTGAAGTTTGTTTGTTGGACACAACAGCACCGATCGTTATGGGAGGCGACTTTAACCTAGTTCTAAATAAGGAAATAGATTGTACTTCGAAAGTAAAATATAATTGTCCCCCTAAAACTTATGCAAGTTTGAAAAAAATTATGAGAAAGTTTAACTTGTTGGATATTTGGCGCAGCAAGATGGGGGAAACTAGAGATTTTACTTTTTTCAGCAAGAAATACAGGCACCATTCACGAATTGACTATTTCCTTATAGATCAGGAGTTGTTTCCAGAAGTCAAGACGGTAAATCACATCCCCGCAATATTATCAGATCACTCAGCAGTCGCCATGACTTTGGGATTACAGCAAAAAGAGGCGCAGAGAAGGTGGACAATAGATAGGACGATATTACTAAATGAAGAAGTGATCAGTGATCTAAGGGAAAAAACGAACGAGTACTTTCAATTCAATATGGGCACAGCTAAGTATCAGATAGTTTGGGAGGCTTTTAAAGCGTATTTAAGAGGGATAATCAGGTCTATAACGGCGGGGAGGAGAAAAGCCACAAAACTAGATGAAGTGAGAAAAATAAGCGAGATTAAGGGAAAAGAAGGAAAATTACAGAAAGCATCAATGGAAGGTCTAAGTACAGTATCGGCATTAGCAAAAGAGCTGGAGGGTTTGCAGGCCGGGTTCCAGGCACAACTAGATAAGAAGCTTCTAGATAGATGGAAAACAAGTAAGCTTCAGCATTTCGCATATGGGGAGAAGTGTAGTTCCTTATTGGCGTGGAAAGCTAAGGTAGATAGGGCTAGGAATACGATAAGGAATCTAATAAAAAGAGGGTCAGGAGAAATTATACAAGCGGACAAAGATATTTGTGAAGAAGCTCGAAGTTTTATGAGTGAATTGTATAGAGAGGATATAATGCCAGGACAAGAGAACATTCAGACGTGGTTAAAATTGATAACACTCCCCCAACTGACAGAGGAACAAAAGGCATTTCTAGAAGGAGCCATAACTGAAGAAAAAAATGGCAAGTGGAAAAGCCGCAGGCCCAGATGGTCTGCCAGTAGAGCTGTATTTATGTATTTTGGATAAAGTGGTGCCTATATTAAAAATCTTGTTTAATAAACTATATATAGAAGGGGAAAATCCACCTAGTTCATGGGCAGAAGCTACAGTCACGCTAATCTTAAAACCGAATAAAGATCCCCAGATGATTGACTCTTATAGACATATATCTTTACTAAATACAGATTACAAGGTATTCTCAGGCATAGTGGCATCACGGGTTGCAAAGGTAATAAAGGGGGGTTGTTCACTCAGATCAGAGGGGCTTCATACCAGGGAGGCAGTTGAACGAACTAACTTTCCAGATAATGGGGGCCATAGATATGGCAGAAGTAAGAAAGGTTCCACTAACTGTAGTGGCAATAGATGCTGCTAAAGCATTCAACCAAGTGAACTGGGCATATTTGTGGGAGACCCTAAAAAGTTTTGGCTTCCCGAACAATCTAGTTAAGACGGTGAAAAACATTTACCTTAGTCCCAAGGCAAAGGTGCTGGTAAATGGGGACCTAACAGACTAGTTTGGCATTACAAGAGGCACAAGGCAGGGGTGTCCCATGTGCCCGCTTTTGATTGATTTGTACATAGAGCCTTTTGCCAATTGGCTCAGGGCAGATACCTCAATTTCTCCTTTTAGATTTGGCGAGTTGGAAATTAAACTTGCTTTATCTGCAGATGATCTACTTTTGTACACGACAAACCCTCAAGAAGCTATTCCTAGTTTAATGGAGAAGGCGGAGAGATTTGGTGAGGTTTCGGGGTACAAGATCAATAGGGAAAAAACTGAAATTATGGAATGGAATCAGGGAGTGAGAAGCCAGGGGGTCAAAAATCAAATGAGATATTTAGGAGTACAGCTAACTCAGAAACTGGAGGATATTCCTGTAGTTAACTGGAAGAGAGTTAGTAAGGAGGTAATGGGTTTACTTCTACGATGGGCAAACCTCCCTTTAAATATCTATGGGAGGGTTAACCTCGTAAAAATGATTATCTTACCAAAAATTACTTTCCTCTATAATTCTATTCCACTGTCCTTCAGGAAAGAAGATATTGCCAAGCTACAAGGAAAAATAGGTAGCTTTATTTGTTCGACGAAAGGTCCAAGAATAGCTTGAAAAAAGCTTAGAAGAGGGCTCGCCGAGGGTGGGCTGGCGCTACCGGATTTACTAATCTACTGTTATGCCTTCCACTTTAAAAAAATTCGAATGTTGGCTAGTAAGACTGATAGTTCATCAATAGGATTATTATTTGAGGCTATGTTAAAAGATGTGGTGCAAGGTCAGCAACATTTTCTTTACAAATATGGAGATCTGAGGTTTTACAAGAAAGTAAGGCTGAAGATTTTAAGGGCGGCTTTAGAGACTTGGGTCAATATAAGAAAGAGAATGAAGATTCCATATTATGCAGCACGGGCCCCAATCTGGGACTCCCCAGGCACCCCTGAATGCTTGAGAGATCAACTCAGTCAGCCACTGAGAACGAGAGGCATAATTTATTGGGGAGATCTAAAAAAGGAATCTAACTTAGTAAGTTGGGAAGTGCTCAATAACCTGACAAGAGGGACTTTGACGAGGTTTAAATATTATCAGATGTCCTCTTGGTGGGCAACTCAAAGCTGGCCTCAGGAGGAGGAAAATTCGAAACTGGATCAAGTAACTAGATTAGATAAGTGGAAGAAAGAAACATCTTTCTGGTGTTGGGCCCTTTTGGACACAGAGGTCAATGTTGAAACTGAAGTTATAAATCTTTGGGGTAGAGAATACAGAAATGAAGACATCAATAAACTTTGGTCTGATTCGTTTGCCATGTTACAGGCTGTAGTAAAACCGGCATCGCTCAAGAGGAATCACTTGTACACAGCCTACAGAGTCTACTGGTCTCCACAAAAGTTATCTAAAGTCTCAGGTAATACGTATAACTGCCCAAGGTGTAAGTATCCCATAGCAGATGAAATACATATGTTTATGGAGTGTCCAAGAATTAAACCCTACTGGATGGGGGTATGTAATTTTTTGGAAGAAGTGCTGGGGATACCAATGGAAGTAAGTACTAGTTTGATATTCTTTGGACTTACGAATGACTATCAGTTGAATGCACCTAGTTCAAAGTTTGTGTTTTATGTGATAATTATAGCGAGACGAGAAATATGTAGGCTGTGGAAATTAGAAACTCCCTCAACTTTTGCTGAATGCTTAAAGAACCTCATTCATATCAGTGAATCAGATATGGCGTGTGACCGAAGAAGTAAAGTTAGGATTTGGTCTGCATTGACGGATTGGAGGGAGAAGGCAGGTGAGTCCAATGATTAAGCCAAGCATGCTGTTGGTCCTGGCCTCCTTAGTAACACTCCAGGGCCTCAACGGTGAACAGGAGATGGAAATGGAAACAGCATTATTCTTGGGAGGAAGCTCTGTTCTCTCTATTTCCCTCGAGGGTTGGCACAGGTTGGTATAGAGAGATAGGTGGAATCCTTACAAGAGTGTTGGCAGAATGAGGACAAAAAAAAAGGTTTGCTAGGTTTCCCTAGGTGCCGGCCGAGCTAGTGCCCAAACTTCACAGCTAGGCAAGTTCCAAAAAAAGGGTTCATTCTCAGTGGAAAAATGTAATGTGTCCACGTTGTGTTTTGGGCCATTTCTTGTCGCGGGCAATAGGCCTAGACCTGGTGGAATGCTGGGTGGTAGGAAACTTGTGTCGGCCCAGTGATTCCACAACTTTCAAACGCAGAAATGTGATTTTTATTTAGCAAAATTTGAGGTTTGCAGGGGACTATGGATAAAAAAATGTTGGGGATCCCCCTAAGTTACACCTCCTTGGTGTCTAGTTTTCAGAAATGTCTGGGTTTGGTAGGTTTCCCTAGATGGCCGCCGAGCCTGGGACCAAAAACATAGGGGACTCCCTTTCAAAACCAGGTCATGTCATCGATAATTTTGATGTCTCCACAGTACGGTTTGGGCCATTTCTCTTATTGGGCACTGGGCCTACCCACACAAGTGAGGTACCATTTCTATTGGGAGACTTGGGGAAATGCTGGGTGCTTGGAAGTTTGTGGCTCCCACAGATTCCAGAACTGTCCATCACAGAAATGTGAGGAAAATATGTCTTTTTTGCAAAGTTTGAGGTTTGCATGGGATTCTGCGTAACAGAACCTGGTGAGAGCCACACAAGGCACCCCATCCTGGATTTTCCTGGGTGTCTAGTTCTAAAAAATGTACAGGTTTGCCAGGTTCCTCTAGGTGCCGGCTGAGCTAGGCCCAAAATCCAGAGGTAGGCTCATTGCTAAGAAAGGGTCAGTTTTCAGTGGAAAAATGTGATGTGCTTATGTTGCATTTTGGGCTTTTCCTGTCACGGGAACTAGGCCTACCCACACAAATGAGGTACCATTTTTATTGGGAGACTTGGAGTAATGCTATGCGCATGGAAGATTGTGGCTCCCTGCAGATTCCTGAACTTTCCATCACAGAAATGTGATGAAAATTTGTTTTTTAGACTAATTTTGAGGTTTGCAAGGGATTCTGGGTAACAGAACCGGGTGAGACCCACACAAGATACCCCATTCTGGATTCCGCTGGGTATTTAGTTTTTCAAAATGTGCAGGTTTACTAGGTTTCCATAGGTGCCGGCTGATCTAGGGCTCAAAATCAACAGCTAGACACATTGCAAAGTAAGGGTCAGTTTTCAGTGGAAAAATATGAAATGTCCACGTTGTATTTTGGGCCGTTTCCTGTCGTGGGCACTAGGCCTACCCACACAAGTGAGGTGCCATTTTTGTCGGGAGTCTTGGGGGAATGCTAGATGCAGGGAAGTTTGTGGCTCCCCACAGATTCCTGAACTTTTCATTGCAGAAATATGAGGAGAATCTGTGTTTTAGGCACATTTTGAGGTTTGCACGGGATTCTGGGTATGAAAACCTGGTGTGAGCCACACAAGCCATCCTATCCTGGATTCTGTTGGATGTCTAGTTTTCAAAAATGTACAGGTTTGCGAGGTTTCCGTAGGTGCCTTCTTATCTAGGGCCCAAAATCCACAGCTGGAGACATTGCAAAGAAAGGGTCAGTTTTCAGTGGAAAAATGTGATGTGTCAATGTTGCGTTTTGGGCTGTTTCGTCTCGTGGGCACCAGGCCTACCCACACAATAAGGTACCATTTGTATTGGGAGACTTAGGGGAATTCTGTGAGGGTAGAAGTTTGTTTCTCCCCACAGATTCCAGAACTGTCCATCACAGAAATGTATGGAAAAGTTGTTTTTGAGACACATTTTCAGGTTTGCAAGAGATTCTGGGATATAGAACCTGGTGACAGTCACACAAGTCACCCCATTTTGCATTTCCCTGGGTGTCTAGTTTTAAAAAATGTAGGTTTCCCTAGGTGCTGACTCAGCTAGGGCCCAAAACCCGCAGCTAGGCAAAAAATGGTCAGTTTTCAGTAGAAAAATGTGATGTATTCACTTGCATTTTGGGCCTTTTCCTATCACGGGCACTAGGAGTACCCTCACAAGTGAGGTACCATTTTTATCGGTAGAGATGTGGAAATGCTGGGTGAGTCAAATTTGTGGCTGCCCGCAGATTCCAGAAATTTTTAACGCAGAAATGTGAGGAAAATGTGTTTTTTTACAATGTTTGAGGTTTGTAAGGGATTCTAGGCAACAGGACTTGGTGAGAGCCACACGAGTCACCCATCCTGGATTCCCCTGTGTGTATACTTTTCAAAAACATACAGGTTTGATAGGTTTCCCTATGTGCTGGCTAAGCTAGGGTCCAAAATCCACAACTAGGCAGATTGCAAGAAAAGGGTCTGTTTTCAGTGGAAAAATGTGATGTGTCCACATTGCATTTTGGGATGTTTCCTGCTGTGGGCACTAGGCTTAGCCACACAAGTAAGGTGCCATTTTTATCGCGAGACTTGGGGAAATGCTGGGTGAACTTATTTTATGGGTCCTTTCCGGTTCCAGAGCTTTCCAGCACAGAAATGTAATGAACATTGTTTTTTTTAGATACATTTTGAGGTTTGCAAGGGATTCTGGGTTACAAAACCTGGTGAGAGCCACACAAGTCACCTCATCCTGGATTTCCCTCGGTGTCTATTTTTAAAAAATGTACAGGTTTTCTAGGTTTCCCTAAGTGTCGGCTGAGCTATTGCCCAAAATCCACAGCTAGGCATATTTCAAAAAAAGGGTCAGTTGTAAGTGGAAAAACGTTGCGTTTTGGGCTGTTTCCGCTTGTGGGCAGTAGGCCTACCCACCAATCAGGAGACCTAGGGATACGCAGAATAGTAAAACTAGTGTTATTAGCAATTGTCTTTCTATGTATTTTTACCTTCCAAATGTAAGACAGTGTGTAAAAAATAATTCATTTTGAAAAATGCCCTTGAATTCACGTGCAAGCATGGGTACCCACAAATTCAGAGAAGTGCAAATAACCACTGCTTCTAAACTCAATAACTTGTTCCCATTTTGGAAATACATAGGTTTCCTTGATACCTATTTTTCACTCTTTATATTTTACCAAATGAATTGCTGTATACCCGGTACACAATGAAAAACTATTACACTGTGCAGCTCAGTTATTGACTCTGAGTACCACGAGTTCTTGATGAACCTACAAGCCCTACATATCCCCACAACCAGTAGTGTCCAGCGGACATAATGGTATAATGCTTTCAAAAATCTGCCATAGTTAGACGAAGTCTATGTGTGGAAAAAAGGGGGTACCCCTGAAATGTGTTTCCTACATCAGGGTGACAACATTATTGGGAAATAAACATGTAGGAAACGAATACAAAGTGGATCTATCCTAAACTGAAAGCAATATGTGACCAGAAACAAAAATTTATTGAAAAATATATTATTTTATTTGATCAGCTAATGTTTAAGATATGCAAAACAATTTTTGAAAATGTATTTACACTGAACATACAATCATCAATAAAAATAAATACATTGGAATACTGTCAAAGTTCAATTTTCAACTAATGTGACTAATACTTATGTTATGTCTAGGTTAGATAAAACAAAAAAGTATACATCCAAAGCTAAACATAAACAAATGTATAGAAAAAATTCATACATGATAAGTATTAAATCATTCTACAATGTAGTTATGGCTAACATGGTTACAATCTACGCGCGTTTCGGCTGGACGCCTTCATCAGGTAGCCATGTATGTCTAAAAAAGAAAAATACATATTGGGACAATATACAAATATTTTGTACACATATATACATATCTATATTGTCTGGGCACATATTATAGATCCTACTTATCAATTCTGTCTTTCATTAGATCAGACCTCTTCTATTGTGAATTGATATATTCAATAACTTTAAAAACAAGGCCGCGTCACAGAGGAAAGTTGCAAAGAAAATTGAAAGAATATGAAAAGGAAAATTAATAAGAATTCGCACCAACAAGATCAAATCACCAACAAGACCAAATCACCAATAATAAAGAAAACCATAAATCAATGTGATATAAATCGCCTACAGTGACTAGAAAAATTCAGTGACATACATATACCCAATATATGTGATAATGTTCTTCAAAAAACACAGGTCAAAGGAAGGGAAAGAGTACAGCTAGATTACCTCGAATGATATATAATGAAATATCAATCAATGGGACTTCCTTGATTAATATCTTCTGCCCCTAGAAATAGGGATGCAAGATATAGTGAGAATCATCCCAAATAAGTGTATATTGCTGAAAAGATGAATAATGATAATGCTAACCAAGATAAAAAATTGAATGGAAACCAACCGAAAGGCTGTGACTACTCGGTTAGAAACTCTGCTATTCATGAATACCTTGAAATTAACGACCACGTTTCATAATAAATGGTGGCTGAATGAGACATCAGATAACATGATATATGTCTCCAGGATGACCAGCAGCTGATAAGAAAAACAAACCAGAAAAAATACCGTTGAAAACGATAAAACATACATCCAAAGGCTATAGCTCAAGAGAGGATGGAAAACTTCTAATGAGGGCCTATAAACTTGGACCCACCCCCATACCAAAAGACCAACACCTGCAACCTCGGCATCATCCTCGAAAGCAAACTATCTATGAAATGCCAAGTCAGCACCGTTTCCTCAGCCTGCACCCTATGCCAAAAGACTAACACCTGCAACCTCAGCATCATCCTCGACAGCAAGCTATCTATGAAATGCCAAGTCAACACCATCTCCTCAGCCTGCTTCCACACTTCACATGCTCTGCAAAATCTTCAAGTGGCTCCCCATCAGCACCAGAAACATGGTAACCCAGGCCCTCATCACCAGTTTAATTGACTATGACAATGCACTCTACGAAGGCACCACAAGCAAACTCATGCAAAGACTCCAGTCAATCCAGAACACAGCGGCTTGACTGATCCTAAACCTACCCAAGAGAACCCACATCACCCAGCACCTGAAGAACCTCCACTAGCTCCCAGTTCACAAGAGATGCCACTTCAAGCTCCTAACCCATGCCTACAAAGCTCTCCATGACCAAGGTCCTACCTACATGAACCACTGCTTGTACTTCCACCACTCACCCAGGAATCTCTGCTCCACACACCCGCCCTCACAGAGAGACCTCGCAGACGCCAAAGCCGCACCAGAGGACGCTCCTTCTGCCATCTTGCAGCCAAAGCCTGAAACACCCTACCCCTCTACCTCTGCACTGCTCCATCGCTGACCGACTTCAGGAAAGGGTTCAAGACCTGGCTTTTCGACTGAGACCATCAGCAAGTGCCTGGATACCCTCACCCGTGACAAGTAGCGCTCTATAAATGCGCCTTGAATCTTGATACAGCAATGGGTTCTTTTTACAGTTGTGGATTTTAGGGCTGGGACAATTGTGGAATCTTGTGTTCAGTTTAGGCAAAGGGCAGGCAAGGTACTGGTGCGGGATTTGTGGTTTCAGCATGACATCTCTTTCAGAATTTCGTCTTGTGAGTGGAATATTCTTCAGGAACATTGGAACGTTTCCGTTTTGAGTAATACTTTAATTTTGCTATTAATAAGCATGCTCTCCTGCGGCTCTCAGCACCTGCTTCGAAATTTGAAACAACTCTGCTAGTATTTTTAGCAGCCATTGCTATTGTTTGCTACTTTAGCTGTGCATGTATTAAAAACTCCAGTCGAAAGAGAAAATGTCACTAATCCTTTGGGCTTCAATAAAAATCCTGCTATGACGTACCTTCTATTTCTCTAACTCTCACAATTTTGAGCACTACTAAATCGTGTTCATTTTTGCGAATACGAGATAAATTATGACGAACTTCATTGGCAATGATCCAAAGTATTTGGGTTCAGTATTTTTGTAAATATAATAAATGTTGCAACTCTGTCACCAAAAGGCAAGAGCCGCACTACAGACGCTCATACTTGCACCAGTTTGGGATGCATATCAGTCCAGCGCTACACCCCGCAACCATGACTGTTATGAGTTTGTGCAATGGCTACTCTGCATTTCATAGGCGGGCCGAGGTTTCCACATCAGTAAGGACACTCAATCTCATTTTGACCTCATTGGAGACATATATCATGTTATCTGATGTCTCATTCAGCCACCATTTATTATGAAACGTGGTCGTTAATTTCAAGGTATTCATGAATAGCAGAGTTTCTAACCGAGTAGTCACAGCCTTTCGGTTGGTTTCCATTCAATTTTTTATCTTGGTTAGCATTATCATTATTCATCTTTTCAGCAATATACACTTATTTGGGATGATTCTCACTATATCTTGCATCCCTATTTCTAGGGGCAGAAGATATTAATCAAGGAAGTCCCATTGATTGATATTTCATTATATATCATTCGAGGTAATCTAGCTGTACTCTTTCCCTTCCTTTGACCTGTGTTTTTTTGAAGAACATTATCACATATATTGGGTATATGTATGTCACTGAATTTTTTCTAGTCACTGTAGGCGATTTATATCACATTGATTTATGGTTTTCTTTATTATTGGTGATTTGGTCTTGTTGGTGATTTGATCTTGTTGGTGCGAATTCTTATTAATTTTCCTTTTCATATTCTTTCAATTTTCTTTGCAACTTTCCTCTGTGACGCGGCCTTGTTTTTAAAGTTATTGAATATATCAATTCACAATAGAAGAGGTCTGATCTAATGAAAGACAGAATTGATAAGTAGGATCTATAATATGTGCCCAGACAATATAGATATGTATATATGTGTACAAAATATTTGTATATTGTCCCAATATGTATTTTTCTTTTTAGACATACATGGCTACCTGATGAAGGCGTCCAGCCGAAACGCGCGTAGATTGTAACCATGTTAGCCATAACTACATTGTAGAATGATTTAATACTTATCATGTATGAATTTTTTCTATACATTTGTTTATGTTTAGCTTTGGATGTATACTTTTTTGTTTGATCTAACCTAGACATAACATAAGTATTAGTCACATTAGTTGAAAATTGAACTTTGACAGTATTCCAATGTATTTATTTTTATTGATGATTGTATGTTCAGTGTAAATACATTTTCAAAAATTGTTTTGCATATCTTAAACATTAGCTGATCAAATAAAATAATATATTTTTCAATAAATTTTTGTTTCTGGTCACATATTGCTTTCAGTTTAGGATAGATCCACTTTGTATTCGTTTCCTACATGTTTATTTCCCAATAATAGTTAGACGAAGTTACAGGTGAAAATGTTGGCACAAATAACTGTTTTTTATAACTGAATTTCAATATTTTTTTAGTTCAACTGTTACTTTCTCTAGGAAAACCTTGAAGGATCTACACAAATTACCCCTTGAATTTTGTCTACTTTTCTTAAATGTATAGCTTTTCGGGATCCATTATTGATTTTACACTAATTTCTACCACTAACTGGAAGGAGGTTGAAAGCACAAAAGATAGGAAAAATAGTCTATGTTCCAGTAAAATGCCAAAACTGTGTAGAAAATTTTGGTTTTCTGACAAAAGTCTGCCTGTTCCTGAAAGCTGGGAAGATGGTGATTTTAGCATCCTACACCCTTCATTGATATCATTTGCATGGGAAAAAACAGACTCTCTCTTCTGCAGAACTATCTTCCAATCCCCCGCCCCCCAAAAAAATATCAATTTAGCTGTATTTTGGTTAATTTATCTGTCCACTCCAGGGGAATCCACAAACCCTGGGTACCTTTTGAATTCTCAGGATGTTGGAAAAACAGGACGCAAATTCAACCTGAATACCTTATGCGGACAAAATGTTATGGGTGCCTAAGCGCAAACTACCCCAAATAGCCCAAAAAAGGCTTGGCAAGGGGGAGGAGGAAAGCCTGGCAGTGACGGTTAACTACAACAGTATTCTTAGCAAAGATATTACTTACCTGAAAACACAATATTCTTAATAACAATATTTTGTATCACCAATTTCTTTTTACCGATGTTTCTGTTTTCTGTTGTTTACAACTTGATATTTTGTCCAAATAACAGTTTGTTTCCCTCCACCACTCAGGGGGGATGGCAGCAGGTCTCTGAATTCTTGGCCTCACCTCTAGCCACTCCCAGGTCTCTTGAGGAGTGTCATTAAAGAAATCCTTCTCCTGAAAGACCACCTACAGTTTAGTGGGATAAATTAACATATAGCGCAGGTCCATGGTATGTAATTTCTTCTTCACTTCCTCAAGGAATTTGTGCTGTTGCTGAATGTGTTTGTGTAAGTCTAGGAAAATCATTAACTGGTGTGAGTCATATTGAATAATCCCCACTATTTCAGTGGAGACAAGGATTTCATCCCTGTCTTTGTATTTGAGAATTTGGGTTTTAATCGGATGTACTGGAGTCCCCGGCAGTGGGTTCTGCTCCAGAGCATGATGGGCATGCTTGATGATGAAGCCCCTGAGAGTTTATCTTCTGGGACCCATTTGCAAAATGAACCCACTAGGAAGGGGGCTAGATTGCCTATCTCTATCTTACTGGGGAATCCAAGAAAGTGGAGGTTAGTGTACCGTGAAAGGACCGTGATGTCCTCTGTTCTTATCTCTAGCATATTTGTTACTTCCATCAGGGTGATGAGTTTTTGTTTCATATCTTTAAGCGAGTCTTTGTCACTCTAAGCTTGGTCATGGTTATCCTCTTGACAGTGTTTCTTAGGTCTTGTCTGGTAGAGACCCATCCCATCTCACCCAATCTTATTTCCTAGCACTTCTCTGGAGCATTTATAACTTGTAGTGTGAGGTCTGTGGAGTGTAGGCCATCTGACACTGCATGTTTTAATCTATTGGCCCAGCGGCCTGTAGAGTTAGCTGTAAGGATGCAGCAAATTTATCAAGGGGGCCTGTTGAGTAGACTGGGGCAGCTTATCCTTTACCATGTTGCACCAGGTCGAAGCAGTTTGTGTTAGGTGGACTTGGTTGACCATTGTGATATGATAGACAATTTTGTATAACTCAGTCAGGGGACTTGTGCCTGCTTACCTCCTGGCCTGCCTGCCCCCAAGTCACAACAACTGCTGCAACCCAGGCAGCATGAATGGCTAAACAGCAAGTCACAAGGCTCAGTGATGAGCCAAAAGATTTTTGTATATGTTGAGGTCCAGGGTGGGCCGCTCTGTGACACCAATATATCAAGTATGGTGTTTGAAGGTGATCCACCAGTATATAGCAGTTTTGTGTCTGATTTTATCACTGTTTAGGCTCCAGGCATCCCTGGATCTAGACTCTACCCATCACCTGAAATCCCGGTTCCCTGTGGAAGTAGATTGGAGCATACTCCAGCAATCTGATCCTTTTGGGGATAATGAAATGCCTCTGGCACAAGGGATAATTATTTGTCTAGCAATAAAAAGAAACTTGAACAGAGAACCAAGCATCTTGTCATAAGACATGCCTTGGAGAGGTCTCTAGCCACCACTTTTATTCAAAGTCACCTGCCAGAATAGATCCATGCAATTACCTCCAGACTCATCCTGCAATCTATGTACTCTGAAAAACACTAATGATTAGGGATCAGATAAGAACAAGTGTGCAGTTGGCCATATTACAGTGGAGATGAATAGACAAAAAATGAATCTATTACAGATAGTTGTGGATGCACGATTTTCCCTGTGAGTTTAGACCAGCGGTAGGTCTGTAGATGTTGGCACCTGGTTTGCTTGGTACCCAGGAAAACCTTGAAACCCCTTGAATTCTTGAAAGTTAGATACAAATGGGCATCCAGGGAGGTGTAGCTTGAATCTATCTCGCCATATGTCCTTACCCAGAATGCTGTTATACTGCCATTGTGTGTCTACCAAAACAAAATCCCTCCCCTTATTATGGAAGATAGCTGCAGCATTTGAGGCTGGTATTGGTTGGCCCGAGGGAGCTTTACAGACCCCAGATATTTCCAACACCAAGAAACCTGGTGTAATTCAACATGATGCTGCCTGCATGGTTTTCACTGTATTGTGTTTCCCATAATGCCATACAAATGTCAAATTACAGCTAATAAAGCACATGCTTTTGCTAGTGTATGAGGATGTGGCCTAACGACTAAAGCGGCCGACCTCGAAGATAGGAACTAGGTTCGACTCTCGGCAGGGACGCTTAACCTCCTGTGATTCTGGGCAAATCACTTAGGGCCAGATGCATCAAGCATTTTTCTGCTCGCAAACGGGCCGATTCACAGAATCGGCCCGTTTGCGATCGCAATCAAACCCAATTTTGCGATTCGGTAACCTGATACCGAATCACAAAATGGGTTTGCAATTTGCAATTAGGAAGGGGCGTGTTTAGGGCGTCCCTTCCTAATACCGAATTGCATCGGTATGCATGAATGTATTGCGACCGAAATGCGGTCGCAAAACATTTGCATTTTAGCACCTACTTCAAGTAGGTGGTAACCAATTTGCAAATGGGAGGGGGTCCCCAAGGGCCCCCTTCCCCTTTGTGAATGTCAGCAAATGCATTTTCTCAGAGCAGGCAGTGGTCCCACGGACCACTGCCTGCTCTTGGAAAATGAAAGGAAAAGTTTTCATTTTCTCTTTTGTAAAGCATCCCGTTTTCCTTTAAGTAAAACGGGCTGCTTTACAAAAAAAAAGATTGCTTTATTAAAAAACAATCACGGACATGGTGGTCTGCTGACCCCAGCAGGCCACCATCCCCGTGATTTTTGCGATTCCTAGGGGGTCGCAAATTGCGACCTACCTCATTAATATTCATGAGGTAGGTCATTTGCGACCCCTTAGGAATCGCAGAAAGTGTTAAACACACTTTCATGCATTCCGTTTTGCGATTCCCTAATTGCGAATCGCAAAGATTCGCATTAAGGTAATCGCAAAATATTTTTTTGATGCATCTGGCCCTTAATCTCCCCGTGCCTAACAAAATGAATGTGTACTTCTGTAAGGCGACTGGTGCTCCTGTAAAACGCACTGATACTTTCGGGTCGAGTTCACCCTATATAAAACTCCAAAAACACACGTGGCAAATTCCAGCATTCCCATAATGATCCTGATAATAGAAATGCACCACGTGTGAGTGGGCCGATTGTATGGGACAGAAAATGCCTGAGAGGCAACCAAGACAAGTTTAATTTGAAGGAGAAAAACTCAAAGAAAAATTCCATGTAAGATGGCGACAGGATTTGGGATTGGTGTCCGCGGGCATGTAGGACACCATACCAATCCCTTGCATGTGCAGTTGTATTTATGCCAAAGTATGGGGATTGCTGAGAGCCCTACCGACCTTCACTTCTTTTCAGCATTAGAGAGGTACTGGAAAGCTGTGCAGTTGATATAATTTCCAATGGTCCCTGCACATATGAATATAAGCACTAATTAGTGCAGGACCCGCAGTTTTATATAAAAGAAGGGGAGTCACGGAATCCATTGCGTAATGTAGAACGGGCTAGCGCTGTTCAAGAAGATACTGAGGGGCTTATTTACAAGGCCCTTGCGCCACTTTTGCGTCATTTTTAACATGGGAAAAGTGACGCAAAAATGGCACAAGGGGCTTGTAAATCGGCCCCTGATTCTGTAAAGGATGCTCGTCATTTACAAGTGAGGTGTTACCCTTGCAAATAAAGGTAACCTCTTTGCTCATATTTCCAAGGTCCCAAATGAGAGGGGGCTGAAGAGAATGTTCAGTGGGGAAAAGACTCAAATGTCCAGGTAGTGGGAATGTTCAGAGGAGAAAGCGAGGATTCCAAAAGCAATCCGTGCCACTCAGTCAGCAATTGAAACGATGTGAAACTTTGGAATCTCTGCACCCCGTATCCTTGAGCAGGGCTGGGGTCAAAATGAGATTGAGTGTCCTTACTGATGTGGAAACCTCGGCCCGCCTATGAAATGCAGAGTAGCCATTGCACAAACTCATAACAGTCATGGTTGCGGGGTGTAGCGCTGGACTGATATGCATCCCAAACTGGTGCAAGTATGAGCGTCTGTAGTGCGGCTCTTGCCTTTTGGTGACAGAGTTGCAACATTTATTATATTTACAAAAAATACTGAACCCAAATACTTTGGATCATTGCCAATGAAGTTCGTCATAATTTATCTCGTATTCGCAAAAATGAACACGATTTAGTAGTGCTCAAAATTGTGAGAGTTAGAGAAATAGAAGGTACGATATAGCAGGATTTTTATTGAAGCCCAAAGGATTAGTGACATTTTCTCTTTCGACTGGAGTTTTTAATACATGCACAGCTAAAGTAGCAAACAATAGCAATGGCTGCTAAAAATACTAGCAGAGTTGTTTCAAATTTCGAAGCAGGTGCTGAGAGCCGCAGGAGAGCATGCTTATTAATAGCAAAATTAAAGTATTACTCAAAACGGAAACGTTCCAATGTTCCTGAAGAATATTCCACTCACAAGACGAAATTCTGAAAGAGATGTCATGCTGAAACCACAAATCCCGCACCAGTACCTTGCCTGCCCTTTGCCTAAACTGAACACAAGATTCCACAATTGTCCCAGCCCTAAAATCCACAACTGTAAAAAGAACCCATTGCTGTATCAAGATTCAAGGCGCATTTATAGAGCGCTACTTGTCACGGGTGAGGGTATCCAGGCACTTGCTGATGGTCTCAGTCGAAAAGCCAGGTCTTGAACCCTTTCCTGAAGTCGGTCAGCGATGGAGCAGTGCAGAGGTAGAGGGGTAGGGTGTTTCAGGCTTTGGCTGCAAGATGGCAGAAGGAGCGTCCTCTGGTGCGGCTTTGGCGTCTGCGAGGTCTCTCTGTGAGGGCGGGTGTGTGGAGCAGAGATTCCTGGGTGAGTGGTGGAAGTACAAGCAGTGGTTCATGTAGGTAGGACCTTGGTCATGGAGAGCTTTGTAGGCATGGGTTAGGAGCTTGAAGTGGCATCTCTTGTGAACTGGGAGCTAGTGGAGGTTCTTCAGGTGCTGGGTGATGTGGGTTCTCTTGGGTAGGTTTAGGATCAGTCAAGCCGCTGTGTTCTGGATTGACTGGAGTCTTTGCATGAGTTTGCTTGTGGTGCCTTCGTAGAGTGCATTGTCATAGTCAATTAAACTGGTGATGAGGGCCTGGGTTACCATGTTTCTGGTGCTGATGGGGAGCCACTTGAAGATTTTGCAGAGCATGTGAAGTGTGGAAGCAGGCTGAGGAGATGGTGTTGACTTGGCATTTCATAGATAGCTTGCTGTCGAGGATGATGCTGAGGTTGCAGGTGTTAGTCTTTTGGCATAGGGTGCAGGCTGAGGAAACGGTGCTGACTTGGCATTTCATAGATAGTTTGCTTTCGAGGATGATGCCGAGGTTGCAGGTGTTGGTCTTTTGGTATGGGGGTGGGTCCAAGTTCCGATGGCCCCCAGGAGTTGTTCCATAGGGCGGTGTACTTGTCGAAGATGAGAACTTCTGTCTTGTCTGTGTTGAGCTTGAGGCAGTCGTCCCTTATCCAGACTGAGACGTTCGTCATGCAGTTGTGGAAGTTATTCTTTGACGATGTGGGGTTGGCTGAGAGTGATAGGAGGAGCTGGCTGTCTTCGGCATAGGAGATGATGTTGATGTCATGTGATCTGATGATGTCCGTGAGTGGTGTTATGTAGATGTTGAAGAGTGTTGGGCTCAGGGATGAGCCTTGTGGAATGCCGCAAATCTGTGCTTGGCCTCTGATGTGAAAGGAGGGAGTCAGACTTTCTGGATGCATCCAGCGAGGAAGGATGCCATCCATCTGAGCACGTCATCTGTTCGTTAATGCTCACATAATGCACAATTTCTCCACAAATTACAATGTATGTACCACACATTTGCTAACTGGAAACACTAATTCCAAAGATCGGTTTTCAATCCTACCACCTCCTAAATCTACAGAGACGTCGGTGAATACCACATTCATCCATTTACCAACCTGCATGCCAAAGTAACAGATAGATTTAAACTTCACTGTGCAGTCAGAAACTCCTACACATGCTGTTATTCTCCCACATAACCAAGACATCACCATGACCACATCATTATCTAATTATTTCTCAACTCACAAGATTGGCAACTGACCCAGAGCCCGCTACTCCAAGAGCCCCTTATGAAGAAGATGAAAAAGAAGATCCACAGCGGTCCAAAAGGATCCCAGGCCCTAGTTTAATGGATGTTGATTCTCTACAGACCATATCAAGGTGTAGATGCTCAGATGTGAAACTTTTCTCAGAGCGCACAAAGAACTACCAAGTGATCAGACAGAATGTGTGGTCTTTGTGAAGAAGGAAGGTCCGCACGGTAAGTAGATGTACTCTTTAATTCATGAAGATGGGTACAGGATACAGAGCGGCACCAGCAACAAGCAAAAGATCCTCCAACGTCCACCAACTGCCCCCTTAGAATCCTCATACATAATACACTCTCCTTACATCCACACATTCCACACATCCAGATGATTCCAACACGAAGGCCACACAATGCCACAGTCTTCCTCTATTCAGAATCTAGTACTTATACCCCTGCACACATCAGAGGGTACTGCAGTGCAGAGCATTCAATAGAGAACACACTTTCTTTCATTCCAAACGACTGTAACCAAAACTGTGAGCTGCAGATGTCACATATGAAGCACAAAAGATGATTGATGTAATGCCTACAAAAGTCTCAACCAACAATTGCACAGGCTGCATCCCAGTCCATCATTTTGTGTCCACTACATCATTATAGAAGGGGTTGCACCTCATCTATGATGCCCAAAAATGCTGAACCCAGCTGGGTTTCCAGGCGTTGCCGTTCATAGGGGATGTGGCCTGACTGTTTGGGCTGGACGGTTGCTATTGGTGTTGGACCCAGTCTAATCTGCATGTGACTGACCACTATCTTGAGTTGCATAGTTGAAAAAAAAACAATGGACTGAAATGTGGGCCTAGTAACTACCATGGGTGACATTGATTTGATCATCTCACACATAAGGTTTTTTATCTGATATATATGAAGCCACGGCATAAAAGAATGCTTCTTTTGAACTATATAGACCTGGAGCACAGACCTTCAGCAGTCCTTCTAAAAAATAAAATTGTTATCTCTAGATGACTTTGAATCCAGCATATGCATGCCATGCCAGGATGCTACCTGTCGAGGGCGTGGTTAGATATAATTCTTCCAATGTCACCATCCAAGGACGGCTAATTCCTTTAAATAACTTTGGCACTAGCCAACTGCCTAGTAGTTCAGTTTCTACTAGTCAATTACCGCCGAGATATATGGTTCGCAACCTTGGCTTTTTCTGTCACCTAGAAGCAAGGCACACATCAGGTGCAGAAGCAGGCCACAAAGCAGATGAGTTTATAAGCGGGGATACAGTAACTCATTATAACTGAAAGAGCCCTCTGTGCACAAGATTAAATCCTAAATGAGACTTTTTAAGCTCAAGTAATTCATCCACATGGTACTGTGTGGGAAATATTCTCAAGGAACTATCGCCGAGTTAACGGTACTTTATCTCAGCCAAAGTCGCGATAAAATTATCGCCCCATTCACAAGCTGGTGCTAACAGCCGATACCACCAGTTTACTTGCAAAAGCATCCGCAAAAAACATCGCCACAGATGACCCCGGCAACTATTGCTAATGAGATGCAGAGTAGACGTTCCCGAGCAAAAAGCCGCAACAACACCACACCTCAACATTCTCAACGACCAGCCACATCGGCGACAAGACCACAAAACAGGCGATAAGACGCGTTAGCAGCAGGAAATTAACACCTGCTCTGACCTGGTGTAAAGTCGGATGACAACCTGCACCATCAAAGGGAGCCCAGCCCAGAGCCACACATGAAGAACAACAGATGCCATGGAGCCACACACCATGCATCCAGGAGCCCCGAGAGGGCAACAACACCCACCGCCACCACCCCCAGGATCGCCACCCCCCCTGGACCACCCCGCCCACCCTTGGACCACCACAGAGGCAGCGCAGACAAAGACAGCGGACCTTCAGGAAATGCACCAGCCTCAAAGACCTAACACCAGACAATGCCCACTACAGGCTCAAAAGGACAACCATCCTCCACATCCTGAACATCATTGCCCACAGGCTGACGGTACCAACACAGCGGACAACCAACATCCCTCTGCAGACAAAGCTGCTGGCTGTGCTGCACCTGTTGGCCTCTGGTACCTCCCAACCAACAACCGCCAGAGTCGGAGGAGTCTCACAGCCAGCCCCATCCAAGTTCCTCACACCTGTCCTGGACGCCATCATCAGCCAGGTACCCCAGTACCTATACATCCCCCACAATGCGCAGGAACAGCTGGAGACCAAGCAAGGACTATACGCCATAGCTGGCTTCCCGCACGTGTTCGGGGCAATCGACTGCACACATGTCCTACCTGTGCCCTCTGCCGACACTGCACACAATTACCGCAACAGAAAGCACACGCATTCCATCAACATGCAGGCAATAGTGGACCACAGGAGACTCTTCACCAATGTCGTAGCCAACTACCCAGGCAGTGTGCATGATCCCCTCATCTTCCGACAGTCCAACATCAACCAGCGCTTCCAGGATGGCACCTATGGGAATGCACTGCTCGTTGGCAAGTACCAAATGAACACACCACACACCTCAACTCCACAATCATGCAACTCACAACTCTGGCACTGCACACGTCACAAAATCACATACAACATGCCAAACAACATGCCCACCCACCAGACACGACAGCACAACTTACTGTGGCAACCTTGGTTAGCCATGTACATGAGCCATCAACGGCATGGCACCTCAGCCACACAATAGCGGAATGTGGGGAGAGGTGGGAACCAGGCATGTGCGAAGGAGGCAAGTGACCCATGAATGAGAATGTACACAATGCCAAGTGTGGCATGGAAGTGCTGGACAGACTGCAGTATGCAGACCACAGACATATCCATGTCTACATGCACTGCTGGTGTTTGCAGTGTAGTGGACAGTGGACACAACCATGTCACCCCAGCCAGTGGGGAAGATCGCGGAAATGTAGCTTGTGACGTCCCCCCCTGTAAGCGTGTGCAGAGTGGGCTGGCCCGGAGGATGCCAGGCCAGCGTAGGGGTGTGAATAAAAAGCACGTATCTCTGGGCGTGGTTCTCTTCTGGAATGCCCAATGTGTCTGCCAGGGCAGCGCCTCCCACCCCGCCACAAGGCCGTCGCCGTCGCCGTGAGCGGTGTGGCCTGCGATCCTGTGCACCTGCTGCACCCCGGGCCGCTGGTCCCCCAACCCGTCATGCCCGCCCCTGCGCAGCCAGGCCTCACTGCTCACCTGCTGACACCGGCGTGTGTCAAAGAGGGCCCACCACGTTGCTGGCTAAACACCCGCTCAGCTCTGGTGCCTCCACCTCCGTCAACCAGGAATCTTCTCCACATGCCATTTCAACGCCGTGTGTTAGAGATCCAGGAGGAGCTGGCTGCACAGCGGAGGCCTCGCGCTGACCGCTGCCTCCGGCACCCACTGCGGTCCAGTAGGACACACAATTGGAACTGAGTCTTGATTTGTTCATTGCAGAGTTTATATCATTGTACAGGCCTCATCGCAGACTGCATACCCTTCCGGCTCTGGTGCCACTGACTCTGTGCCACGGGAGTCATGGACACTCTCTGGTTGAACGTTGGTGGCATCTGAGTCTATGGCCTGGGGGTTGTCTTCATCATCATGTAGCTGATACTGACATTGTGGGAAAGAGGAGACTGTAACATTCAAATCCTCCATATTGCCTGTTTCTTCTTGCTTCTGCCCTCTGCATCATGCCCTGGATGGACACATTCCACTGTCCCCCGTAACACTCTGTGACATTCTCCTTGGACATCAACAAGGACCCGCTCAGCTCTCGTGGCCCTACCTCAGTGCATCGCAAGTCACCGTCCCGTGGCGGTGTGCCTGTGCCGGCCGCTGAGCATCCGGGGCGACCGACTCTGTGCAGCTCAAGTCATGGACCCTTGCTGTTTGTACTTTGAACTCCTGATTGTCTGATCACTGTTGTAGTTGTTGCCAGCACCAACCAACCCCTGAGGGGTGGCTTACACTACCCAACACCCATCCAGCACAGGCGTTACTGGACATGTGACCCTGGCAATGAAAGGGGCCGGGCGCACGTGCCCGTAGCCAGTCCCACAAATTATCTCAGTGTGTCCGTGTGGTCATTCTGTATGCATGTGGGCCCCGGGCCATACCACATTACATTGTGCTGTGTACAGCGTGCGCAACCTTGTCACCTCAGGCAGTGGGGTGGACCTGGGACATGTATCTGTGTCGGAACCCCTGTGGGCGTGAGGGAGTGGACCGGCGTACAGCAGTACGGCATAGGGGTGTGGTCATTCAACACATGGCTCTGGGCGTGGTTAAGTGTAGGCCTTGCCAAGGCAGTAACTAATGCGTGCGTCTCAGGTGTAGTGTCGGCGCCACCCGTCACGCAATATACAATGTTGCTATGTAGCATGCCCCCGGAGTACGGGCTCGGCCGAGGGGTAAATGAGGGTGCACAAGCCCGCTCGGGGTCAGGGATCAGACATGCCAACTGTTGTGTGTGTCACTATTTCCGCAGCATAAGCCAAAGGTCTACCCTCAACCGCATGGCGAGTTCAGCCAGCCATAAACTCTACATCTGTGTCCGCCCTGTCCTTACCATAGGCCTACACACACGTGTCCGTCCACCTTCAGCGCACGACATCACTGTGTCGTTGTCAGGCTTGTGGACATGCGCAGACAGGCATGACAATAGTGTGCCGCAGGGGTGCAAGTGATGCAACCGCGCTGCGCACACTAGTGAATGGGCTCGAGGGGAGGGAGGAGCAGCAGTGAGGCTACGTAATACACATTGATGCCGCTCACTTGCAACATGCAGTACATGTCATGCAGGAATCACAAAGTCACACATATCACACACCAATGAACCACTGACCCTGCCAACACATCATGCAGAACCAACTATTGACTCATGTCTCTCTGCACTGTCACAGGTGACCAAGGATATGCACTCTGCGCTTGGATGATGACACCCCTCCGAGCCCCGAACACACAGGCCCAGAGGCAGTACAATACGGCCCACAAACGCACCGGGGGCATCGTGGAACGCACATTTGACGTGTTGAAGTCACGTTTCAGGTGCCTGGACATCACAGGTGGGAGGCTCCTGTACAGCCCAGACATCGTGTGCAAGATGATCATTGCATGTTGTGTGTTGCACAACATATGTGTACGCAGCAAGGCCCCATGGATACAAGTGCCAGATGCACTGGACGATGAGGATGAGGATGAGGCAGCTGGACCACACCCCACTGCAGCCGCAGCAGGAATTGCCCGTAGGAACACCATCATTGACAATTTCTTCACATGAGCACGTCACATTGTGACAGTCCTTGGCAATCATGGGACAGTACAATATGACCACAGGCACAGCATGTGCTACTAAATGCATTCAAAATACACATTCCCTGAGTGCATGTCACTCATCTGTACAGGCACATCACTCAGACAAGTGTGAGTGCGACATGTATTGCTGACAATTTTATGATTTGTTCATGGATGGTGGGTGTGTCACCTCTGTGCAGAGGGGCTGTTTAGGGTGTCACGTATTCGGACTGCCAGTTCTGTGTGTCGCAGTTAGTAGGGAATCCCACTCTTCGGCGTTTCACATGTGTCCAAATTCATTCAATTTTAGCTACCATTTGTGTCCTACAGGTGACAACAGATCTCCTTTAGGGGTCAGATATGTCCTACCAGGATGCAGGGATGCCCCCTTTGGCTCAAGTCCCACAACTTGGGCAACATGTACGTAAGCAGGAGTCACTGCCCCTACATTCGTCCACGCTTTCATGGTGGATTGATCATGGTCATGACACGTCCGTGTGCAGGAGGGGCTGCTTGTCCCTCTGCAATGTGAAGAGGAATTGCGGTTTCAATGTGTGTTCCATGCATGTTTCAGCATTGGCGCTGTTTACATGCAGACTGCATGTCAATGTACATTGTGACTGTGAGGAGATGCCTATTTGATGTGGGACAATGGTCATCTGTTCTACATCACGAATGTGTGGTTGTGCTCGTACATTGTCATCTCACCGTATTTTTACTCTGCTTTTTTGGTGCATTTTCCCGCGTGACGCGTGGGGATTGCAGGCCTATAGCTGGCTATCGCTGATTTTTGTATTGCGATTGGCATCATCGCTACTATTTTCGCGTTCCTTTTTCGCGTTTTTTCTGCGTCACGTTAGTTTTAAAACGTTCTTTTGATGCGTTATCGTGGGACTATCGCATGGGGCCGCCGTGTTGTGAATACCACGTTAACACAGAGTTGTTTTCCCGCGATAGACTGAGATGTGAAGAGTTGCGTTAATCTAATTTTGCGGTAGTTATCACACGTTCTTGAGAATATGCCCCCGTGTGTTTTTTAAAAGCCACTCACCATCGAACTCAAACAGAATAGCCTTAACATTAGAAACAACAAACATCTCTGGAATCCACTCAGATTCCAGTGTCTTTATACTAGTGCGACAAGACTGTGAACACAGCAATGCAAGAAACACAGGACAAAGCAGCTAATTTTACAGACAATGATGTGCTATATAGCCATCTCTGTTTTAAAGATTGTTTTCTTATTCGCCCTGCTGCAGTGTATTCCGTACCACCAGCATTTTATAACAAGAACTTGCATCTTTTTTTCATTCAAAATATATATGTGATGCGTGTGATGATGGAATACTCTGTTCACCCACATATGAATGGGGATCACTAAAACAAAACAGCTGCTTCACATCTTTCATATCCGTCAGACAACAATATAGCCAGACTCACTATTCCAAATTATTACCACTACCATCAAAGATAGAGGTCCTCAGGTTTCTATGCTTACACCATTGATCTTCAATAACTACGTGCAGACTCAGGGTTTCTTATCGGCCATATTAGACATCAATTTTTATCAATCCGCTGAGGAGAAGCAGCTTTATCTGAAATAAATTGTTGTTGGTATTCGTCACAAACCAATCATAAATGCTGCTTGTATGTATGTATTCTGCCTCAAATATGGTCAGACAAATCCAAGCTCATCATAATAAACAGTAGCAAGTGCCAGGTCTAAATCAAAGTCTGTCTCAATAATCTATAATTGGCTATCATTCCCTGCTTCAGCAATGCCAACTCCAACTTGACACTTAAAGCTGCTGGTGTAAGCCATGCCCCATGCGACTGCCTGACTCATCAATGTCCGCTGCATGTACAAACTCAGGGGGATATTTACAAAGAAGTGGAGTGAGGTGTTAGCCGTCATGGCTTAACGCCTCGCTCCGCCACTTCAGAAACGCAAGGCTGCACCATATTTACAAGGATATGGTGCAGCCTGTGTTTCCCCCTGCGCTGGTGCTACACTTAGCAGTGTAGAGCCAATGCAGGCACCCTTGCACCATAGTGCAAGGGTGTCTGCGTGCAGGGGAAGAATGTTTATGTACAGGAAGTCCCCCCTTCCTGCACATAAACAATCTTGAAATGCCATTTTGTCACTTCTATGTGTGCTGCTTAATGCAGCACACATGGAAGTTACAAAATGTCATTTTATTTTAAGGATTGTTTATGTGCAGGAAGGGTCACCTTCCTGAACATAAACAATCCAAGGCGTTTTGCTTTTTCCATGTGTGCTGCAGCACACATGGAAAAAGCAAAAACGAGATGAAATAACGTATTTCTCATCGTTTCGCCAAGTTATGGCCACGTCTTCCCTGGCTTCACTTCCTGGGTACATCAAGCTATCACTTTGCATCACTTAGAAGTAATCCGGCTAACAGAACACTCTCTTGCAGCAACCAGAAGACACACACCACATGCAGCACAAAACCAGTGAAAGCGGCGATAGCCAAGGCAAATAAACAATGGGGCATATTATCAAGGGCTTTATCGCCGCTTTAGCGGCACTTTTTGCCGCTTTAGCGGCGATAATTTTATCGCCCTATTAGCAAGCTGTCGCTAACAGGCGACAGCTTTCAGGCGTTAGAGGCCGCGTTTTCCATTGCCTTGCATGTCAGCGATAATTATCGCTAATGACATGCAAGGAAGGCGTTCCCTACTAAAAGCGACTGAATACAGTCGCTAACACCACTACCCCCTATTAGCAAGGCAGGCGAAGCGATAAAATAATTCGCGCTAAGCGCGTTTATCGCTGGATTTTAACACCTGCTAGTGAGGATGACTTACCTGTTTGTAGTATAGGAGGTGGATTCTAATGCTGAATCCACCTTAGCGTTAATGCGAGAATATCGCTGGTTTTCCAGCGATATTCTCGCGATTATGCCGCTATCGCTGGAATAATCATCGCCATAGCGCTAATTGTTGCTAATACAGCGTTAGCGTGGCGATATATTCCAGCGATAGCTGGCGATAGAATATTTCGCGCTAAGCGCGCTCTGCAATATTTATCGCATTTTGTTGCTAATATGGCCCAATATAACCAGAAAACAAGGATTTTCCCGTTATGCCCTCCTGTATGGAATGAACTTTCGATTCATCTGATTAGGTTTAGCACACTGGCTTTTCGGGAAAGACCTGAAGTCTCATTTTCTCTCAGTACCAATACTATCCACCTACTCCCAGTTTTACTCCAGCCCTCTCCTCCCTTCTCTGCTCTAGTACTTCACGTAAATTGTCATGGATCGTCCACCTGCACCCATCTTGGGTTACAGCATTTTGTAAAAATGTCTGCCTGTGCTTATAATCAGAACATACCGGCACCCAGCTCTACTGCTGCTTGAGCTCAGCTGCCATTTGATCTCAGGCCTGCACTGTGTAACATCCCCAATAAAATGCAATAGTATTCCGTTTATATGCATGACTTAACAACTGTGCCTATTGCATGTTATATGAGATTACATTGATCACACTTTATTCTGTGTGGTGCCTAAAGAGCCATGCTTCCTGGCCTTTATTCTGTCAGTTGTTCTGACGTTTTCATGCGTTGCACGCTCCTGCGGTCAATCACAATTACCACAATTCCTTTACTTACTGAGGGCTTCAATTATTTACCCTCAGGCTCGGGTTATTAAATCCAATACCGAATCTGCACTCTTATTTTACATTCATTGCCGGGGGCTGCTTGAGGCTGTGGACGTTCTTTATGCCTCCATAAGAAGGAATCCATAATATTATTTCTTCCTGGTACAGAAAAACAAAAGAAAATGGGGGTGAGGGGAGAAAGACAGGCCACACCGTAAATGCCAATTTGATATATTTTCATTAGAGAGGAATTGAAGCTCATTTCTGCACGCTATGGTTTGCTGCGTGTGGCTTAGAATTGCTGTGCGCAATCAAAACATAATTTAGAAGAAAAAATGCATTGAAGGGCTCGTGGCATTCTCAGCATTTTTTATGTTTGGAAAAGCTAACGTGCAAAGTAAAGGAGGCGTGGCAGCAAAATATTATTAATTAACATGTCCGAGTCTTTTAAATACCCACTACACCTCGGTTACAGGCTTTGGTGTAAGATTTTGGGTAGAAACTATTCTGCAGGACAAATCCGAGTCTATTGTCGCCATGAAAATCTCATAAGGAGGTGGTTATCAGTCGTGTAGTGCAACGTGTTTTGAGTTTGCCATGTTTCGCTCTGTTTTATCAGTAACAAAACTCTGTACTATTTGTAAAATGCATCAACGCTTTGCACTTATACTGTGCACTTTGAGCCCGTGTGTCTGTGTGGCGCCAGTTTCTTAAATCCCGATTCACTTGCTTTTATTAGACACCTGCTACATCCATGCACCCCCTCCCAACACGGCTCTGCTATGGATGCAATTGTCCCCCCCCTTAGTGCAGACAACTCCGATTCCCCACTGATTTCTGCAGCTCTCAATTCACTTAAGTGACGGAAAAACAAGTGGTTCTTTCAATCAATGTAGAGTTCACTATAGGGTCGTTGCTAGATGAAGACCTGGCAAGACTCAGAAATCTGAATACATTGATGATTACATTAGGGTCTCGAGAACAAGGTAGGGTTCAGCGGTAACCTGGCGGTAAAAGTGGTATTGATTTTCTTCCTTTATGATTGTTGTGGCTCCCAAATGTTGGATCATATTTTTTGCAGTAGTCTTTAGTCACTGTTTTACAGTCACAGATCTTTAGCGTTTCTTTTCCGTTGACAATCCTTACTTCTCAAGCAGCGATGCTATAGAAGTGATTTATGCAAAGAGGCTGAGGCAGCAGTGCATCGCACCTAACACTATAGTGGTGAAAGGTCTCATTAAATTAAAGTAGTGCACGAATCAGGAAGACCAGTCCTCTTAATCTTCCACCCAGGAGAAACTCCATAAAAAGTTACCAAAATCAATGACTCAGCACCACTGCTTTTCACTCTTTGTAACACTATATTAATGAATCCAACAGAAATTAACACAGTTGTTTTACATAATGCACAGACTCCATTGTATTCATTCTTTAAACAGGATTTCTTTATTCATGATCTTCATTTTTATATAAAAACATTTTCATTTATTTGATTATAGCCAACACGTTTTGTCTCAGAAGGACTACTTCAGAGCTACAAGATACATATTTAAAAACAATATACACAATAACTATACATAGTACAACACCCCTCAAAAAATATTTTATATGCAGTAGATCATCATATGGTAACATTACAATGTGGTAAACAAATGACAGGTATCGCCACATTTTACTTGGTTCACTGTGCATAATGCAACTTAATTGCATCATCCGATTCATTAAATCAACTCCCTTGAGTTTATCATGAGGCTAATGATCATTGACATTTCTCAATGTAAATTACAATGCACTTATCAACCTTGATATTGTCCTACTATTGCTCATATGCCATTATATGCCATGTTTTATCATAACCAGCAAGGAGTGTCTTAATTCGTCTACATTACTGTTCAGCACACCTGAATATACCTTGAAATCGTGTTTCCTCTCAGTTACATGGAGGTACTGTGGTGTTGTTGTATTACAAAGAGAATTTGCCTTGAAGTTTTTAGAGCATAATCCCCTTTCTCCAACAAGCCCAATGTGTGAATGAGTCTTCCAATAATGATATTCCCTTAGGTCCTGTAGCACATATAAAAACAGTGTTCTTTTTTTAAGATAAACCAAACCAAGTAGTTAAGTTGGGTCTCTAGCATCAGCTGGTGACCTTTCCACAAAATAAGAAAATAATGTACCTTAATTAAGAACAATTTCTGTATATCGAAGGCCAAATCCATGTGATACACCTTGACAACCAAAGTTGCAAAACCTGAAGTACTGTATATCAAATACCAGTTGACTTCCAATTAAGGGTCTTTCACCTTATATTAGTGAACCTAAACAGTGCACAAGAACAACATCTCATACTTAAAAATGAACGTGTACTCCGTGATGCTCAAACTCAATCACCGCTACTGATTCAGTGTAAATCTCACGTTTGCAGAATCATGCACGCTTTGTTACTTATGTAAAACAATTTAAATACACCATGATTTTTATATATCAAACAGAAAATGAAAAACACTCATGCCATCATCAATGGTGTGGTACAACCAATTTGATATTGAGCCTTAGGTGACTGATCCTAATCATGGAAGTATGTGACAATGGCAACTTAGACCATATAAAAAAAAGTCAACCCACATGCATAATTATGCTATTCCTTACATTTCAATGATGGTCAAAAGAACATAGGCTGTCTCACATTGATGTTTTCACAGTCACAGCAAGCAAAGACACACTAAATGTGGACATCGTAGTAATCCGTGTTATGTGTTAACATGATTTAAGCACTCCAAAATATCTCAAATGAATGCCCATATCCAGATTCACACATAAACACAATTTTAAAATATCCTACCTGAAATGGTGATAATCCATGTCTGGCAGCATACATAAACACAATTTAAAAACTCCAAAACTGCCTCGGAACACTTGGAGTGAGCTACCATACCCATTGGTAAGTATTGTAGGAGCAGTTCCAACTGTGTGGCTTGATTACTTGTTTGTTCAGTATTATTGACTTCTTAAACTTGCACTTTTTCTTTCAGAGTTCTTACGTACTCAGAACACCGGGATACTCATACTCATAGAGCTCCTTTTGCTTGTTTCATTTGAAAGAGATCAATAGCATTACCAATAACTTCTTTAAAATCCAGTGGATGGATGCTATTGTGTTCATAGATTTTGATCAATCCACTTTTTCAATCTGTCCACGTGATGGTAATGTTTCATCCTCCATACAAAGTTACATCTCGAACAACATCAACATTTTCGTAATAAATATTATTTTCTACCAGGTACAATGTTGCTTTTTACTTTATTAACATTTACTAACTCCTGCCAGATTTTTTGTTCTTGGTAGGGACACCATTTACTAGAATGAAATATGGTTCATCAATATCTCTCTCTCCACCCCTACAGTTCCAATATTCCATTTCAAATCTAAAGGTAAGTAGACAGCTCTTCCTTTAAGACCTTTCTGTAGCTCATTTGGTGGCAGCTTCCTGGTCTTTGGTTCCATACAAACTATTGCCTGGAATTAGTGTATATATTGTTTGAGAAATTATTCATAAACATTTAATTCTCGAAGTTGTTCTGAAATTGATACTAATTCTAACTTGTTATGTATTGCCTTGGCTGCCATTTTGTTATCCTCTAACTTATCATAGCAATACTTACATATAATTTGCTGTGTTAATGAATCAAAGTGTTCCTCTACAATTAAATATACAGCACATTTTTGCCGCTTATCTCTGTTCCCTTGTTCAGTTTTTGAGAACAACATAACATTGCAAGTTTGGCTTTTGTAGTGAGTGTGTCGACAACAAATACAAACACAGTTTGGTTTTTCTGAAGAAACTACGCTAAACTGTGTAATCTCTTGTGCAAAGTTATCAATACTGATACTTGTGTCTTGTTCCTCTACACCTGCACATACCAAATCCTCATTTTTCCTAGATTCCTGTTCAGGACCAAAGAAACGAAACTGAACATCTTCACAAACTGAACAGTAAGAAAGCATGTTATGTGGTACCAATCCAGATATGCACATGACAAGACAAAGGTATGCAGGAGATGACAGTGGCCAGGACATGCCCAGATGTGATGGCTGACAGGTCATAAAAATCCACATACAGTCCGCACAAAAATCATATTTAGCGCAAGGCCCTAGATGTCAACATGTCCCTGTTATCACAAATCATGCACGTGGCGCATGGTACATATTGACACCTCACACCATGGACAAGAAAGGCATGTACCACCGCAGCATGTCAGGAGGCACAGTAGTGCACATAGGAAACAATGTGAGTGTACATATTTGTACATTGAGAGGACTGGTGTTGTCATATGGCACCATACTTTTTGTGTCAAATGGCTAGGTGCACGTACTGCCTACTTGCCTGTTGTGTGTTAGCATTTGTGTTTGTTTTGTGACACATCTGTGTGTGCGTGGTGGAGGCTTGCATCCTGCTCAGTGGTGGCACAAGACAGAATAATATGTCTGGCTAGCTGTTTGTTTATTTGGAGTGATCCATTATATGCCACATGCATCTGGGTGGGGTGGGGGAGTGCCCCATCCTGCTGAGGTGTGGGACAGGGGGCATGGTGGGAGTAGTAGTACAGGCCTCCCTCCCACATACAGCCCTCCATGACAAGATGGCTATCTACCTGTAAGTTTGTTTGTTGGGGATGTAATGGTGACACATGCTTCTGGGTGGAGGAGTGCTCCATCGTGCTGAGGTGTGGGACAGGGGGCATGGTGGGAGTAGTAGTACAGGCCTCCATCCCACATACAGCCCTCCATGGCAAGATGGCTACCTACCTGTAAGTTTGTTTGTTGGGGATGCAATGGCTGACACATGCTTCTGGGTGGGGGAGTGCTCCATCCTGCTGAGGTGTGGGACAGGGGGCATGGTGGGAGTAGTAGTACAGGCCTCCCTCCCACATACAGCCCTCCATGGCAAGATGGCTACCTACCTGTAAGTTTGTTTGTTGGGGATGTAATGGCTGACACATGCTTCTGGGTGGGGTGGGGGAGTGCCCCATCCTGCTGAGGTGTGGGACAGGGAGCATGGTGGGAGTAGTAGTACAGGCCTCCCTCCCACATACAGCCCTCCATGGCAAGATGGCTACCTACCTGTAAGTTTGTTTGTTGGGGATGTAATGGCTGACACATGCTTCTGGGTGGGGTGGGGGAGTGCCCCATCCTGCTGAGGTGTGGGACAGGGGGCATGGTGGGAGTAGTAGTGCAGGCCTCCCTCCCACATACAGCCCTCCATGGCAAGATGGCTACCTACCTGTAAGTTTGTTTGTTGGGGATGTAATGGTGACACATGCTTCTGGGTGGGGGAGTGCCCCATCCTGCTAAAGGTTTGGGACAGGGGGCATGGTGGGAGTAGTAGTACAGGCCTCCACCCCAAACAGACCTCCATGACAAGATGGCTACCTACCTGTAAGTTTGTTTGTTGAAGAGGTAATGGCTGACACATGCTTCTGGGTGGGGGAGTGCCCCATCCTGCTGATGTGTGGGACAGGGGGCATGGTGGGAGTAGTAGTACGGGCCTCCACCCCAAACAGCCTTCCATGACAAGATGGCTACCTACCTGTAAGTTTGTTTGTTGGGGATGTAATGGCTGACACATGCTTCTGGGTGGGGGAGTGCCCCATCCTGCTGAGGTGTGGGACAGGGGGCATGGTGGGAGTAGTAGTACAGGCCCCAAACAGCCCTCCATGACAAGATGGCTACCTACCTGTAAGTTTGCTTGTTGGGGATGTAATGGCTGACACATGCTTCTGGGTGGGGGAGTGCCCCATCCTGATGAGGTGTGGAACAGGGGGCATGGTGGGAGTAGTAGTACAGGCCTCCACCCCAAACAGCCCTCCATGACAAGATGGCTACCTACCTGTAAGTTTGTTTATTTGGGGATGTAATGGCTGACACATGCTTCTGGGTGGGGTGGGGGAGTGCCCCATCCTGCTGAGGTGTGGGCCAGGGGGCATGGTGGGAGTAGTAGTACAGGCCTCCCTCCCACATACAGCCCTCCATGACAAGATGGCTACCTACCTGTAAATTTGTTTGTTGGGGATGTAATGGCTGACACATACTTCTGGGTGGGGTGGGGGAGTGCCCCATTCTGCTGAGGTGTGGGACAGGGGGCATGGTGGGAGTAGTAGTACAGGCCTCCCTCCCACATACAGCCCTCCATGGCAAGATGGCTACTTACCTGTAAGTTTGTTTGTTGGGGATGTAATGGTGACAAATGCTTCATGGTGGGGGAGTGCTCCATCCTGCTGAGGTGTGGGACAGGGGGCATGGTGGGAGTAGTAGTACAGGCCTCCCTCCCACATACAGCCCTCCATGGCAAGATGGCTACCTACCTGTAAGTTTGTTTGTTGGGGATGTAATGGTGACAAATGCTTCATGGTGGGGGAGTGCTCCATCCTGCTGAGGTGTGGGACAGGGGGCATGGTGGGAGTAGTAGTACAGGCCTCCCTCCCACATACAGCCCTCCATGGCAAGATGGCTACCTACCTGTAAGTTTGTTTGTTGGGGATGTAATGGCTGACACATGCTTCTGGGTGGGGAGTGCTCCATCCTGCTGAGGTGTGGGACAGGGGGCATGGTGGGAGTAGTAGTACAGGCCTCCCTCCCACATACAGCCCTCCATGGCAAGATGGCTACCTACCTGTAAGTTTGTTTGTTGGGGATGTAATGGCTGACACATGCTTCTGGGTGGGGTGGGGGAGTGCCCCATCCTGCTGAGGTGTGGGACAGGGGGCATGGTGGGAGTAGTAGTACAGGCCTCCCTCCCACATACAGCCCTCCATGGCAAGATGGCTACCTACCTGTAAGTTTGTTTGTTGGGGATGTAAGGGTGACACATGCTTCTGGGTGGGGAGTGCCCCATCCTGCTGAGGTGTGGGACAGGGGGCATGGTGGGAGTAGTAGTACAGGCCTCCACCCCAAACAGCCCTCCATGACAAGATGGCTACCTACCTGTAAGTTTGTTTGTTGGGGATGTAATGGTGACACATGCTTCTGGGTGGGGAGTGCTCCATCCTGCTGAGGTGTGGGACAGGGGGCATGGTGGGAGTAGTAGTACAGGCCTCCCTCCCACATACAGCCCTCCATGGCAAGATGGCTACCTACCTGTAAGTTTGTTTGTTGGGGATGTAATGGCTGACACATGCTTGTGGGTGGGGTGGGGGAGTGCCCCATCCTGCTGAGGTGTGGGACAGGAGGCATGGTGGGAGTAGTAGTACAGGCTGCCTGTGCACATGCACCCATGGTCATGTTGCTAGGTACATTGGTGGTGTTTGGGAGGGGGTGGATGTTGGATCTGTGAGACATGTTTTAGTGAGTGTGTGGTGCAGATGAATGGAATTGTTCCTAGGAGGTGTATCTTTGTAGTTGTGCAAGGCAGTACATAGCAGTGTGGTGGTAGTCATTTGTTTGTACTTACCAGCCTCCACTCCCCCGGGTACTCCTGTGAGTCTCTCTGGATGCAGTATGGCAAGCACCTTCTCCTCCCATGGGGTGAATGGTTTTGGTGGTATGGGAGTGCCACCACCAGTCTTGTCAGCCAGCTCACGGTTCTTGGTCCTCCTCTCTTTGACAACCCTCTTCAAGTCACGCCACCGCTTCATGATTTCCTTTCTGGATCTTGGGATGGTCCCTACTGCTTTGACCTCTGGACTATCCTTGCCCACATTTGAGTTCTTGTGGCTAATGGTGTCTGTTGGACCAGGCTACCAAACAGTTGTGGTTCCACTCTGACTATCTCATCTACCATTACCTTCAACTCACTCTCTGTGAATTTGGGCATTTTATGTGTTGACATGGTGTGTGATGTGCAGATGTGTTGTAGGTGCAGGGGTGTAAGTGGTGGTGGTGGTGGTGATGTGTATGGTGTGTGATGTGAAAAGGGGTTAGGGGTGCAGGTGTGGAAGTGGTGGTGGTGCTGTGTGTGGTGTGAGTGGTGATGGTGTGTAACTTAGCCTATCCTTTGTTCTCAGGGGTTGGGCCCTTCAGTTGTGGGTTAGTGCAGAGGATTGTGGTCAAGGAAGGGGCTGGTTTTATGCTCTGCTATGTGGGTGTGTCCACATGTGGGAGTGCTCTCAGGTGTGTTGTGTGGGTTGTCCTTGTAATTTTTTTTGGGTGTGCAATGTTGTGTCATTGGGGTGTGTTTTCTGTTTTTGGGTGGCATGGCTACTTTGGTGTGGGCACTTTGTGGCCTTATTGTGTGATTTTTGATTCGTCTGCCAAATTTGTCACGGAGCGTCCGCGGCGTTGGCTTTGCTGCAGCTCTTCCGCATGCTCTCCCATTCATCACTGTTAGCGATCGCGGCGGTCGGAAAGAGCGGAACGTGCCGCGGGACCAGGGGGATATTCTAATTTGACGTGAGGTGTCTCCCCTATTCTTGCGGCGGGTTGGTGTTTTTCCGCAGTGGATCCATCTGCCGCGGACGTGTTTTGGCCATCTCCGCACGCTACGGGCGGTTTTTGTTCCCCCCGTACCGCCGCGGTCGGTGTTTTTTTGCGGTTGATCCTAATTTGCCCGCCGGTTTCTCCACGGTGCCGGCGGGCGGTTGTTTTCCGCTTCCATGGCGGTCGGGGTGATTTTCCGACCGCCATCCTAATGACACTCTTAGTCTTTTGAGAAAGGTCTTCCCTTTTCTCCCTATGACAGTCTGAAAAACACTCCTTCAGGCACTAGTAATAAGTCGCCTTGACTATTGTAATGCCCTCCTGATCTCAGCCAATGAATCCTCTCTTAACAGACTCCAGGTGGTCCAGAACACCTCAGTCTGCCTAGTTTCCAATGCTCCGGTCAGGACTGACTCCTCGCCGCTACTCCTTGGACTACACTGGCTGCCTATCCGCAAGCGGATCCGTTTTAAGATCTGCTGCATAGTGCACAAGGCACTACACGGCAACGCCCCCAGCTATCTTGCAGATAGACTCATACGATACCAGCCTTCCAAAACCCTCCGATCTGGTTCTAATTCGCTCCTCCTGGTACCCCATGTAAAGAAATCTCGCATAGGTGGGAAAGCCTTCTATCATCTGGCCCCCTCTTACTGGAATCAACTTCCCTTACATCTCCGCGAATGCACTAACTATCTGCAATTCTGCAGGTTTCTTAAAACCAAACTCTTTTGAACCCCCTCGTGACTCTGTAGCACTCCTGTAGCGCGGAGATCCCCCTCCGGGGGTGATTCGGGCACTTAATAAGACAAATAAATAAATAAATACAATTCGTATACCCTTGGGGCAGTCTACAGAATTGGCCTGAGAGCCGAGCAGTGAAAATGCTGGCAAAATGTCTGCTTTCAGGCGCTATATATTGGCAGAAAAATCAATTTCAGATATATAATGTTGTTTTGTATTTCTTCTGCACAATGTTATTCATTAATGTGGCACTGCGTGCATTTTGTACTTCAAATGTCTTTGTGCATGTATATAAATGCCTGTAGTCTAAAACTAGACGGTATGAATTGTCAGGTGTCATTATGGGAAACAAAGGATTATTCATGAAGGAGGTGCAATTCTCAATAACGCCTTGGTATTCTAGTTGGTCTAAGATCTCCTCTCCCAGACCGATTTCTTTGAGTCATGTTTTATTGGGTACTGCTTCTGTGGTGTAGGAGTAGTTTTAACTGGGATTACATGGTGAGGTGACTGAGCTTCCCACCCTACGTGATTGTGGTATAATGCAGGGGCCAGCGCTACCTCCTACTCCTGCACCTATGTGTGTTTTAGTGATTCTGGAACAAGGTCGGAAAAAGCCGGTAAAATGACTTCTTCCCCCTTTGGGCAATCCATGACAAACTCAGGTGGCCAATCTCTTTCAGCCAAAAGGTTATTGTATCCAAAAGTCAGGTTCTCCGGAAAAAAAAACCTTTCACTTTTCTGGGTATGTCCCCCTCCATATGGAGCATAATTTTGTAGAAACGATGTGGGACACTTACCCTTGTATCAGGTGTTTCCACTGTGATCTGTTCATTCAACGCTGCTGTCACTAGAAATTCCATCAGGTTTTGGTGAGCTATTGTTACTTCTGCTGCGCTGTCTAGCATCGTCAGAGCCCATTCCCCGTTCAGTAATTGAGTCCTCAGTAGCCTGGGCATTCATTTCTTATTTAATGCCAGCTACATTCCTCTTTTTAAATTGAGGTTGAGCTTTTTGTTTATTTTCTTGTTTGATAATGTAGTCTGAAGTGCGATGTGTGTCTCTTGGCTTTGCTCGCTATTCTGATCTACGTTCTGACTGTCCTTCCCTCTCGGATTTTTTTAATGAACACTGAAAGGAACAAGAGGAACCAGTATCAGTAATATTGTCAAGGTTCCTAAGATTATATTTTCTATCAGAGGGCCCCTGTTGAGGAGACCCACTCCGTGATCCTGATGCATTCCGCGTCTTATTTTTTGATTGTTTGTTGTCCCATTTATTTTTAGAAGAATCGGGTGCCTGCTTTGAGTTGTCCGTTACAGGATTACTCGTTAATTGAGGTTTCACAGGTCTAGTTCCCAAGTTATCTCTACCCATCGAAGCATAGGTATCTTCAATCATTTTCAGTAATTCTCACTCCTGTTGTGCAGGAGTGCATTCCCTAAGACGGTGGTGTATAGCCACTGCTGCTGCCTCCACTTTTATGTTAGCTAACATAATTGTGGATACCTGGGCAAATTGCCTATCAATTTCATCCCCAATTCCAGGGCAGGTTCTGCCCCGTACTCATTTCTGTATTTGTTTCAATACCTCTTGTATGACTGCTATTGAGGAGGTACCATAAGTTCTGGTATAAACAGCAGCAAAAACTGTACCCCAAGTGGTACAATTCTCTATCGGGGGAGCTATCCCCACTGGCAAGCGAATTGTCAGTATTCTGTGTTTTCTGCCTCAAGCTGGGTTATTTTATGCACTATCCAGAATGGCATCTGCTTACGTTTAGTGAGCATTCTGCCCATAATCGCGTTCAGCGCTTGTGGGGTGATTTTTGTGGCAGTCCCTTGTAGTTGACCAGCTTCAGTGATCCTTTTAGGTAGAATTGTAAGTGTTCGCATTACGAATTGTGAAACATTTCTGTAGAGTTTTATTATCTAAATTAATAAAAGGAGGTGCACCGAACAAAGCACATTTAGTCCGTTGTGATTTCTTTATTTTCTTTCTTTATTTTGATATCAGCATATGCTCATAAAAACAGCCAAGGCGTATCTGGAAGAGAACTCTTCCAGATAGTGCGCAGGGAGGACTCGGACCGCGTATCACGAGGCGGCACATCTTATTACTTAGAGCACTTCTCCACTAACAGGAGTACATCTTCCTAGGACTCTACTCTCGACGATTCAATTGCAAACTCCCGCAAAAGGTGAGAAAATTGGATTAATTGGAGCTCCACTCTACTACAAAGGATCGTATTAATTCTGATCCAGGATCATACGACATACGTGCATTCTGCCTTTAAAGCCCTGATGAAGTTCCAAAGGCTTGTGCGTTTGAGGAACGAAACGCATTGGCTGTTTTTATGAGCATATGTTGATATCAAAATAAAGAAAGAAAATAAAGAAATCACAACGGACTAAATGTTCTTTGCTCGGTGCACGTCCTTTTGTTAATTTTGTTGTACGAATCTGTAACCTGCGGCACCAAAGGGTGACAGGTGCTGGAGCATTGTGCACGATCATTTCTAATAAGACAGCAGTAAGAGAGTGAAGTGCTATCGGTCAGGTCCGTCACCTTGAATCGTTTTTGGTCTAGAGTTTTATTATCTCTTTGTGAAGGGGACGTAATTCTGCTGCTGGCAATCTATTAATCTCTGGGTGTGGTTTGTAAACGGCTAGGACCAGCAAAGTCGCTCCGTCTCTGCTGAGCGGACCAAGTCTCACTTTTTCTGTGGTATAGTGGAGGGTGCCTTTAAACCAATTAATATGCTCTTGGTAAGTTAACGGGACTTCTATGTCCTTGTATGGAAAGTATTCTTCTGGTAGTTCATCCGGAGTATAAGAATGAAACATATGTGTGCATGCATCTGCAGGTGGAAATTTAACCCAATAGAATACCTCTGCTCTGAATGCCTCGTGCGTCGCAATCATGAACGTTATGGTCCCACCCAATGATGTGATTCCATAATCTAATAATTTCATAGTGAGTGCATGTCTGCAATTTTCTGAAATGTTAAGAGCTCCTTCAAGCTCTGCTTCCGCTGCACTAGTACCACTCGCATCACTTGTACCAGCGTCTCCAGTCTGAGACATTATGTGAGGAAGTATTTATGAAAAAGGTTTATGCACAATATAGGGAACTATAATCCTTCAAGCTTGAACAAATCTACAGCTAATACATAGGATATACCTACTCACCTGTAGTGGATTTTACCCTTCCCACCCCAGACGTCTCTGGGTAAATGTGAGTAGGAGTCTCTGAGAAAGCACAACTGAACTACTCAGTTTTTACCGTTAAATAAGAATCAAACCAACGTTGGCGGCGCCATGTTGTGTAGTTCCTAATAATACATAGGATCTGGGCATTTAGACAACATAAACTAAGGGATCGGTGTCCAGTCTGATTCCATCCACCCACAAAGGATATGTTAGCCTTTTGGCCAGCTAGATCGCAGTGCCACTATAAGCCCCCTAACCTTACCAAGGAGCGAATCGTTTCTGGCAACTATCAAACATGACAACCCTTGATCCTTCAGGGATCGTGGAAACAGTGCTGTGCCTCTCGCTCAGGAAATCATGCTCACTTAGTCTCAGAGAGATATACAGAATAAACTATGGGGACGTTTTCAATAAGCATTTATTGAACCAGCGTCAACAATCATTAGAAACAGATATATACATTTACAAGCACCAACAGAGTAAATAAAAGGTAGAATTGTACCATGGTGCTAAAACAGAAAATATATGCAGGCATATCGATAAATGGCAGAAATCAAGAGTAGTCCTATAATGTAAACCCTATCTAAGTGTTCCTAAGTGTCCCTTAGCATGTTTATGGTTGTAAAGCCAAGAATCCCCTAGGAAAGAGCCAACCCCATTACCTGAGAGGAGAGAACGTAGGACCCTGTCTTGGTTCCGAGTTGGACACCCCAGAAGGGATGTCAGACCACTGCGGGCTGGAGATTCTGCATGCAGAGACTTCAGCGTCTCCTGTCAGCGTGGAGGCTTCTCCTCTGGTTGCCCAGTGAAGATGTGCTTCTTTTATACGCGAAAGGTACCTTCAGGGGTTCTACCTAGATATGTAATGGTACTGTGGGTCTGTCGTTCAATGCTGACAATAGCGGTGACTCTTGTACAAAGTTATTATACAGAAGATGGTAATCCTACTGTGCATGTCCTAGGCAGGGGATTAAGATATGATACTAAGAATCCTCATGCATAACAAATGAGGCTAGTTTTTGACTACAATGGGTTGTCCCTTCGCCCCAGAAATGGCAGTGCTATATGTGGCCAGATATGAAGATAAATACATCTACAACAACAACCCCTTTATTGACCATTTAGCGCAATGGTATCAATATATAGATGACATTTGGTGCATTTGGGAGGGGAACGAGGCATCCTTGATTGAATTCCATGAATGGATGAATTATCGCAGTCCGGATATCAAATTCAGTTTGTCTCATAATACAAAGAATCTAGCATTTTTAGACGTGGAGGTCAGAGCAACCCAGAGTGGATTAATGACTACCTTACATACCAAAGTGACGGAGAAGAACAACACCCTACATTATAACAGTTACCATCCAAGAAACTTGAAAGATAACTTGCCTTATGGCCAATATTTGTGAATCAGGCGTAACTGCACCCGCAGGGAAGTTTATGAATTGTACGCTCATACACTGATGTGTAAGGTGAAGGAAAGAGGTTATCCACATAGACTATTAAAACACTCAATGAAGAGGGCGTGGTTCACACCGAGAGAGCATTTACTAACAAAAAAGTGCAAACAATCTGCGGAAGGTCTTGTTTGTGTAACAACGTATGGGACACATACCAACTTATTTCAGAAAATTGTACGCAGCAATTGGCATCTGATTGAAGGATCAGTTCAAAACATAGGGTCACCCCTGTTAGCTTTGAAAAAGAATAGAAACATCGGACAACAAATAATTCACTCAAGTGATGTTCAAGCAAAAAGATCAGACAATTTGCGTACCATTTTTAACATGAAACCTATTCAAGGTCATCACAGGTGCGGAAACTGCACAGCGTGCAACTCCACCCTTGAGGGTTCTACCTTCATGGATGGTCAAATACAATGGAGGCATAATGAGTTTACGAACTGCAAAACAAAAAATGTGGTCTATGCTGTAATGTCCATGCCAGAAAAAGTATATAGGTAAAACAAACCAGGAGGTCAAACAAAGGATTGTACAACATTGCTCCAGAATAAAAAATAAAATCCTCACAGCCCCCATGGTCAATCACTTCGTGGAGAAGGGCCATACAGAAATAGACTTCAAGTGGACCCTACTCTACACAATTACACCGAGCCCTAGAGGCGGTGACCTAGAAATTCTGTTAATGAGAAAGGAGGCTCACCTCATCATGAAGTTCAACACAGCCACAAGAGGTTTAAATGAAATGACGGAAATTAACAGACTTTGAAACAAGAACAAATATTTTAAACGTTGTCCATCACACAGTTTGGGACCACAACATCCATCATGCAATTTCAAAGCACAAGAAAAATGAATCCAATCATTACAAGCTAGTTTTGGTAATTGATTCTATATCCTTGATGAATACCGCAGCCAGCCGAGTAAACCACAACAGAGCAGCCACAGGATTGAAACAGGCGTGCGCATAGGAATGAAAGGAACTCTACCAATCATTGAAGGCAAATTAAACTAAAGGAATCACTGAGTGAAGTTTGGGCTTCTTGTGACTGCGACCATCTGCAACAACCTACAATGCGAGATCCGCACTTCGCGCTGGCAACAACCATCCATGACGATCAGCCAACACAATGCTCCTGCGACGAAAGCCTCCTCCTCGCATTCTCCTCCAATGCAAACGGAACTCATTGTACCAGACTGGAGAAGGTAACTCTTCAGCAGGGCTAACCTGGTCCATTTACCCAACACGCACTCCATCACAGTAAGCCTGAACTTATGACTTTCCCCCGGTCTAGTGCGATCAGAAAATGGAAGTGGTGCTTTCTGGTTCCTGGCACAAAATGTAAAATTCAATGTTCTGGTAGCATTTTATCTATTAAATTTACTATTTTTCTATATTGGTTTGGGATTTTTCTTGTGTTGTGTGATCACTTTAATTCTGTTGGTGTTCTGCATAAATACTTTACAAATTGCCTCTAAGTTAAGCACGATTGCTTTTGTGCCATTCTACTAGAGGGTTAAGCAAAGGTTAATTTAGTGGCTTTTGTGGTACACCCTGACGGGGACTGTGGTTGTCCCTGTGTAAGGCTTTCTCCTTCCTCAACCAATAACCCAATGTCTTACAGGTATGTGCAGATTAGTCAAACGAAAGCAACACTTTAGTCCATATAAAATTGTTTAATAATATGTCATTGTTTTTATAACCATATATCTTGAGTTATTAACTATTAATGATTCCATAATCTACTTTCACTCCAAACCCTTATATTCTTTCACATCTCTTTTGCCCTACTAAAGCTGGCCTTTTAGAAAGAATGATAATTCTTCCCTTGTCAAGAGCTGAAACTCTGGGTTGGAGGGATGTGTTCATGCCAAAGTTTATGAAATTTTGCAAATGTATAACTTTGTTATGTTTTTTATGGTAATTCACTTTTGGTTTTAGCTACTCCAACAGCAGATTTAAATACCTAAATGGACACCAGGTCCCTATTACACATAGGGCGCACTTTCCTTGTTTGTGCCATGGCCCACTTTAAAACAGAAGCGCCGGGTGGAAACGGAAAAGTGCGCCCTATTACATTGAATGCACTGCCCCCACGGCAGCTGTGAACTGGTGCTGCCCGATGGGCAGCGCATTCAAGTGAAACAATCATTTACAATGCAATAGGTCTCGCAACTGCGAGTTTTGGAGCTATTGGCATTGTAAATGGCAACGCCTTTTATAAAAAAATTAAAAGGCATTGTCATTTACAATACCAAAGCAACACCTATTGCATTGCATGAGCGCGGTGTCCCTGAAGCGGGCGCGGCGCTCATGACTAAAGTTAATTTAAAAAAAAATAATGAACCAGAGCGCGGTGTCCCTGAAGCGGATGCTGCGCTCGGTATTAAATAAAAATAAACTGAGCGTGGTGTCCCTGAAGCGGGCGCCGCGCTCAATATTAAAGTTTGAAATAAAAAAAAACAGAGCGAGGTGTCCCTGAAGCGGGCGCCACGCTCAACATGCAAATACGACAAAATAGGGCAGCCGCCATTGTCCCCATCAGTGTCAATAACAAAAATAGTGCTCACTCATTAGATAAAGCAGTCCGTGTAACGTGCCAAGTAAAAGGTCCAGTCCTTATGGGCAGTAACAAATGGCGACAAGGCGGTAACAAGGAGGGACTAACAAACATCATAATGAATCGGAAACCAGCATTTACCAAGGACAATGACACCAGCAAATGAAAAATATGGGCAGAGAGTGGGCGAGGCTTCCACACCATATGCTACTACAGCATGCCTCGCAGAGCGAGCAGCACATGCGCGCTGCTGCTAGGCTCGACCTAAAATCAAAAATGAAACTTTTCAGTCAGGCAGTGGTCCCTGGACCACTGCCTGCTCTTAAAAATATTTATGCACCCATTCACAAAGGGGAAGGGGTCCCCTGGGGACCCCTTCCTGTTTGTCAGTGGCTTGCCACCATTTTGAAAAGGGTGGTAAACTGCGAGCGTTTTGCGACCGCAAATGCGGTCGCAAAACATTCTTACATGGGTGATGGACCCGCTATTAGGAAGGGATGCTCTTGGCACGCCTCTTCCTAATAGCTAGTCGCAAACCATATTTTGCGAGTCGCTAATAGGTTAGTAACTCACAAAATATGGTTTGTACATGGGGGTGAAATTGGTCGTACATCTGCCCCATAATGTATTAATAGTTGGAAATGACATCAGAATGTGAGCTAGGCGTACAACGACCGGTCTTAGACTATTGATTGGCTATGGAGTAGTTTAGTGATGGATCAGACTTCGATAGCTAATATGGTGCTAATCAGAACCACCGAGCAGCAGAGACGTTTTATGGCATGGGCAAAGTGAGCTCTGGCCCAGCCTTTAGGGGGGGAGGGTGCTGTTAGAGCCAGCACTGTTCTGCAGAGGCCTGCCTTGATGACCTTGAATAATTCTTCAACACATTGTTTTTTGATACTGTTTCCCGTTAAATTATTTTTAATGTTAGAGATGTGTGAAAGTCTATTACAGACATTTTGCAGAGAAATGTTGTGTTTATGTTTCATGCAAACACAAGGAGATGATGGACGTAGCGCTGAAACTTTTCAGACACTCACCCCCAGTCACAGATCTGGGTTGAATCCATCATCATTCTTTAGCTCACTTCACCACCTCAGTTCAGACCCAGCTATATGCAAATCAGTCTTGACCCTGTGCCTCATGGGAACAGTCCAGCCCGAACTGCCAAGCCAGGTCTTACCTGGACCAGAAACAAGCATCCTGGGACCGGTTTCGGGCTAACAACCCTCATCAGCCAGGCTAGCTTGAATCCAGTGGCAAAGTGAGCTAAAGAACTAAAGCCCTGTAAAACAAGCATTTGCAATGCAATAGGACTCGCATTTACGCGAGACCTATTGCATTGGAAACGGGAGCGCGGGCAGGCGAGAAGGCATGAACGGGAGGGGGGGTGAGGGGGAGCCGAGAAGTCACGGACTGCGGGAGGGGGCGGGGGGGGGGAGATAGGGAAGAAAATAGTGTTCGGTGTAAAGGGGCCAGTAGCCATGGAAGGATACAAATGAAGACATGGGCGTTATGAGGAGGGACTAACAAGCCTAAAACCAATCGGAAGGCAGCATTTAGGACCTAAGCCAATGAAAAAGATGGGCGGAGAGTGGGCGGAGCTTCCACGAAGCTTCCACGCTATACTGAATACTGCATGCCTCGCAAAGTGAGAAGCACATGCGCTGCAACGCTAGGTTCGATCTAAAAAGGAGCAGCTTTGAGGCAGCTGCTCCACGTTTCACTGTGCAGGCTGCTACTCACCTGCACTTTCAAGAGGGGAGAGAGATCCCCTGAAGGCGGGTGGAGTGAGTGAATGCCCCCTCTTCCGGGCTGCCATCAGGGGGCGCATTTATTAAACTATGTATTTAATGAAGTGCGTATCACGCATTCAGTTTTATATTTATTCAATTTTTTTAACTGCACTTGAATACAATTTAGTGTCTAGTTTGCGCTATATAAAACTTATATAAGATAAAAATATATTAAACATTAGGGCGAAAATATCATGTGACCAATAAATTCTGCTCATGTACTGTTTGCATATATCAGTTTTCTGTGGCTCTACATGGCAAATATTTTCTGCTTATGGAATAATATCTACACTAATATAAATTAAATTATATATAGTACAAGATAACATGCAAGGATGCCAATCCTTTCATGAAATGTAGCGGAATATCCTATACATGCACTGTTAGGAAAATCCCCACATTTCTACAATAATATTCCTTAACAGATTGTTTTGTTGGGCACTTTCCAGGTGACATGCAAGGTCTGCTCTGCATCAGGGACATAACACAAGCCCCTGCAGCCCTTGAGAGGTGGGGGTGCAAACGTTCAGGGTGCCCCCATTAAGCCCAAGGCCAATGAATATCTGTGTGATATGGGAGACTCAAGGGTACCTCATCACATTCTGCAGGAGAGCCCCATCATTTTGCGTTATGCCACTGATCAGGGCTGGACTGGGGAACCAAAAGCAGCCCTCGCAAAAATGTTCAATTCAGCCCTGCTCTCATCTCTCCTTGCTCTTTCTCTCTTTTTCAGCCTTCCAATTTCTATCTCTTTCCTTATCTCCTCTCTTTCTTTGATATCTCTCACTTTTCTCCCTCGTTCTCTCTCAAGAATCAACCCTCTGCTTGCTCCAATTAACCTTGAAAATCTTGGTAAAGTGCAAAAGGCACCAGCTGTGGAACTGGCTTTCAAAACGGGCTGCAATGGCTCTAGCCCTCCGACGAAATGCATAATGGAGTAAAAGGCCAGTCTGGCCCATGCATCATCCAAATGAAGCTAAGATGTGGGCAAAAGCAAGTAGTTCGATCAGTCACTAAATTTGATCAAACACCACACTATTTCAAAGTATATATTGACATCCTACTGTGCAGGTTTGCTTGACGGCCTTGACCTTGCTGGAGCACGGGGTTCCGCTCGTCACTTGCTCATCACTAAGAACCCCACATACACAGGTTGATGGATTTTTGTTGTCAGCAGAGACGTAAAAGTTCAATCTTAACATAAATCGTTATCAATTTTCATTACTTTAGTCAATAAAGAGAGTTAAGTTAAGTTAAAGGGTTTACACATGGCAATTTAAGAATCCAGGCCTTATTACTAAGTTATAGGCCTACAGGTTTTAAGTATAGTTGTCTACTACAAATCTTGCATTAAACATACTTCATTTTAAAATGTATACTCTGCACATTCTATTTAAAAAAAAGCATTTTGTAAATAATTAAATTCGCATTAGCAACCACATCATTTATATGATGGGTATTTCCAAAATGTGTCTCAGATGAAGGACCGTTCATCTGGGACAACATCCTGTGCACAGGTGACTAATGTTTAGATATGCTAATTCAAATAAGTAAAACACTAAACATTGATGATTGTAAAAATGTTCCAGTAGTTAGGCATCCCTTTTGATATAAAACACCATATACAATGTATATTTATGTGATTGTTGCAGATTGAAAGAACACACTTATAAATGTCACTCCATTGTGCATTCTATTCTTCTAAGCATATGCCATTTTCAAGAACAGAGATGAATGTATCTTCTACCTCTGCGTTTCTTTCATTTATGTGACCTCTGCGTGTTCTTTCTTTGAATATTCCACTTCTTGCTTTCCTATTAATATTCATATATTCACAATAGTGGAATAGTTTCAGAATATTTTCCCAAAGTCTTTAAACTTTAAAGAGCGCGTTGTACATTTGTGTAGACGTTTTAATTCTTTGTTGCAAGAATACCTTCAGTAACATATTTTGAAAACATTCAACACCGTCAACTCTTCAAAACCAAACATCACCCATTACTATCGAGGACACATTTTGAAAAGAGATTGGAGAATGTCCTTAATAATTTAAAAAACTGTTGTAGGATTTTTAAAAATAAGTGACTAATTGCTGTTCAAGAGGTATACAGACTAAATAAATGCTTCCGACTAAATAAATATTTATTTCAAAATTGCATAGAACATGAATGATCGCTGCTGTTTGTGAAAGTAGAAGCAGAAACGTGGCAGTACAAAATACTTGAGGGATCACCTATCAATTACAGTTATTATCATAATTTTCTGGCTAAGTGAAATAAAATTGTAAAAAGAACTGGAAGAAAAGGTCTAAAGTCAATAATTTTAAAGTCACAATCAATGGCTGCACTGTGATTTGATTTGAAATTCCCATGCAGTTCTCGATTGCCTAAATCTCCAATGTCTGAGGTAAAGACATGTTGCAGAGTTTTTGGATTGAGGTAGGGGGAGTTTATCTCACATTTACTTCTCAACCTGAATATCCACCTCTATTGCAAGTAGCAGCACAGGATCCCGGGTGCCCCCTGCTTCCATTAATTCTCATCTCTCAGAACAGCCCTCTTGCTCATCTTGCATTGTCCAGGGATTCGACTTGGCAAGTGCACCCACTTACCAGTCCCTAAACCTTCCCTTTACTGCATGTTGGTCACCCTAAAGTAGGCCCTAGGGCAGGGTGCATTGTAAGTATAAGGTAGGACATGCCCTGGTGTGTGTGGCATGTCCTAATAGTGAATTACAGTCATTTTCGTTTTTCACTATTGCAAGGCTACCTGCTCCCCATAGGCTAGAATGGGCAGACTGACTATTACACCTTATAGTCAGAACTGACCCAGGGAACATGGTAGAAAAACGAATTTAGTATGCCTGAACTCAGAATGATAAAATACATCTTTTAGTGAAGTTGGTTTTAACATTCTGTGTTTGAAAATACCACTTTTAGAAAGTGGGTATTTTCTTGCCTAAACTTCCAAGCCTGCCTCTGCTAGGTTGTGTATTCCTTGTCTAGAGATTGAGTGACAGGGGCTGGGGTGGCTACAGGAGACAGGGTGAGTCAGCACAGGGCTGAATAGGAAGGTCTGCATCCAGAGTGGAGGAGGAGTTGCACCTGGGTCTGAATAGGCTGTGCCTGCCTTCCACAATGCTGGCTCCACCTCCTGCCGGGCGTCTGATGGCTCTGCCCCTCACTCACAAAGGAAAGAAGGAGTCAGAAAACAAAGTGCTCCAGGACTGACCAGAACTGGTTTTGGACTAGGCAGAGGCCTCTCTGCCTTCAGAGAACAAAGGAAAAGGTGTATAAAGGGGACCCAGACCCTAGGAAATTAGATCACTTCTGGGAAATCAAGAAACCTGTTGCCAAGAGAAGAACCGGAGAAGCTGAAGGAGAGTACTGCCCCTGTGCTGTTTTGCTGATTGGGGTTGGCCTGCAGTGGCTTTCTGCCAAGGACAGGAGGAAGACTTTGCTGTGCTTTGTCATCTTGAAGAAGGGAATCTCCAAGGGCTTGAACTGAGCTTGCCTCCTGCCTGAAGTCACAGGGACACAAAGACTTCACTCTTCTGTTTGCCTGCATCTGGAACTGCTGTTTTAGCTGCTAACAGAGGGAAATTGCAACACCGACGCCGGCGAGCGACGCCGTAACCTGCACCGAAGCCGTGGGCACCGCTCGTGAAGAGCACGACGCACCGCCCCGACTTGCACCGTAGGCCCGACGCCTGCCGACGCCGTGCGACATCGACTCCGAAGCCGTCATCGAGGCCGCTGCCTGCACCGGAGCCGAGGACACCGCTCGTGACGCTCACGACGCCGGCAGGCGTCGGGCCTACGGTGCAAGTCGGGGCGGTGCGTCGTGCTCTTCACGAGCGGTGCCCACGGCTTCGGTGCAGGTTACGGCGTCGCTCGCCGGCGTCGGTGTTGCAATTTCCCTCTGTTAGCAGCTAAAACAGCAGTTCCAGATGCAGGCAAACAGAAGGGGTGAAGTCTTTGTGTCCCTGTGACTTCAGGCAGGAGGCAAGCTCAGTTCAAGCCCTTGGAGATTCCCTTCTTCAAGATGACAAAGCACAGCAAAGTCTTTTCTCCTGTCCTTGGCAGAAAGCAACCACTGCAGGCCAACCCCAATCAGCAAAACAGCACAGGGGCAGTACTCCTCCTTCAGCTTCTCCGGTTCTTCTCCTTGGCAACAGGTTTCTTGATTTCCCAGAAGTGATCTAATTTCCTAGGGGTCTGGGTCCCCTTTTATACACCTTTTCCCTTTGTTCTCTGAAGGCAGAGAGGCCTCTGCCTAGTCCAAAACCAGTTCTGGTCAGTCCTGGAGCACTTTGTTTTTCTGACTCCTTCTTTCCTTTGTGAGTGAGGGGCAGAGCCATCAGACGCCCGGCAGGAGGTGGAGCCAGCATTGTGGAAGGCAGGCACAGCCCTATTCAGACCCAGGTGCAACTCCTCCCTCCACTCTGGATGCAGACCTTCCTATTCAGCCCTGTGCTGACTCACCCTGTCTCCTGTAGCCACCCCCAGCCCCTGTCACTCAATCTCTAGACAAGGAATACACAACCTAGCAGAGGCAGGCTTGGAAGTTTAGGCAAGAAAATACCCACTTTCTAAAAGTGGTATTTTTCAAACACAGAATGTTAAAACCAACTTCACTAAAAGATGTATTTTATCATTCTGAGTTCAGGCATACTAAATTCGTTTTTCTACCATGTTCCTGGGTCAGTTCTGACTATAAGGTGTAATAGTCAGTCTGCCCATTCTGGCCTATGGGGAGCAGGTAGCCTTGCAATAGTGAAAAACGAAAATGGCTGTAATTCACTATTAGGACATGCCACACACACCAGGGCATGTCCTACCTTATACTTACAATGCACCCTGCCCTAGGGCCTACTTTAGGGGTGACCAACATGCAGTAAAGGGAAGGTTTAGGACTGGTAAGTGGGTGCACTTGCCAAGTCGACATGGCAGTCACAGACTGCACACAGGCTCTGCAATGGCAGGCCTGAGACACATTTTACAAGCCGCTTCTGTGGGTGGCACAACCAGTGCTGCAATCCCACCAGCGGCATTGGATTTACAAGCCCTGGGCACACTCCGTGCACTGTACTAGGGACTGACAAGTAAACCAATCATCCAATCATGGAGTCACTAATCCATAACACAATTTATCATGGGGAGAGCATATGCACTTTAGCACTGATCAGCAGTGGTAAAGTGCCCAGAGTCATAAAACCAACAAAAACAGGTCAGAGAAAATATAGGAGGAAGGCAAAAAGTTCAGGGATGACCCTGCAAAAAGGGCCAAGTCCAACATAGATGTTACTACCAGACTCTGTGCAAACTCCTATCTCAGAGAGTGCAGGATCAAAAGGATCTTGATTTTGTTGGTGCTTGTTTTTACATCTCCGTGTCTGACCTCCTCAGACATTGTTATGATGTGCCCTGGATTATCCCTCGGTTGTCTGTGAAGAAGAAGCAGGAAGCATGTATGGAGTGGTTATGTATCTGTAATGCCATTTTAGTAAACGTGCATCTATTTATAACAAATGTAGCATGAAGTTGCACATTTTCAGAGGCAAAGTTTAATTTGGAAAAGAAAGAATACCGGTGCTAAAAGCTTTGCTCAGAAGTCTTCAGTCAGTGCAATTAAACATCGGTGCGTCAAATACCAAGGCTGGTATTCTAAAACTCACCTCATGCCCAAACCACCACTAGACACTCCCTGCCCCTTTACCTCACTCTTGCAAGTCCGTGCTTTCTTCCTTTGTGATGGTTTTTCTGTCTTTCTTTTCCTCTGTCTTCCCGATTTGTGTTTCTTCCTCTTTTGGTCTCATTAAATATGTGATGCAGAAAAATAAGTGCTCATCCCTGACAATAAGTGCTGGTGGCCTCCACCGGCAACAACTGACTCCATTTAGGCACTGGTCAGGATACTGAAACACTGTAGCAGCCCCTTTACATGAAGGGGACATAAGAAAAGTTTTCTGAAGTATCTTGAGTTGAACTGTTCTTCCTGCCTTCTTACTGAAATGAGGTGTAACATGCGAGAACTGGTGTATTGGCCTATAGCACTTCCAGGCTCAAAAAGGCTCTAACAAAGAGGGAGTTACCCTTTACCTTGGACTTCATTAATCAGCGGATGCTTAAAAAGTGTATTGCCCCGAAGTGTAATGAAGCAGTAAGCAAGCTGTATCACATAACAACAACCTTGTTTAATATTGCCTCAGAAGTTGTTGTATATCCATTGTTGTGATTTGAAGTGTTCTTTAACACATGTATACAACACAATAGAACACCTGGGTCTAAACAAAACCATTTTTGAATAACAGAGTAACCTAGCAGCAATAGAGTACTCCTTTTAAAGGATGATTTCCCTCACACTCCGTTGGTGGCATGCTTCATCATCGGGAACCACCTCGCACTAGGAAGCCTAATCATGGTGCGGGCTACCACCCCCTTACTGTGAGGAAAGAGCACAACGGATGTTTTAGGGGTATAGTAAATACCCTCTAATGAGCTTGGCTGTGGTAAGGTCAGCAGAGCGTGCAAAAAGTTAAAACTGGCTCCAGAGTATGCAAACAACCTTATTCATGAATCTCTGGGTCAGGATTAAAAAGCAAGACACTGCTGGAAGAATTAAACCTATTGGAATGTGTCACAAAGGTAGGTCAACATGTTTCTGCCTGTAACCCTCAGATGAGGTGTTGCGGCATCCTTCAGCACATATAGTGATAGCGCTTCTCCTACACTCAAAACAAATGGGTGAAATATGTGCAATAATACAAAACCTTCCAGTGGTCCTCTGCTAGTAAATATTAGTTTATCTGTTTAGCTGTTTTACTGTAAATATGCATTTATATATACTACTTTTTGCAGGTGACCACCAGTGGATCCCTCCCTTGAACTCCCAGAGGACCACTGGATGGTTTTGTATTATTCCACACTTATTGCTCATAATAAATAAACATTTTCATAGGCTACACTCTAGGATAGAATTCCTAAAGGCAAGCAGGATGATCTTTGGGCAGGACATGAAGAACTGGAATTAGACCCTGGGAACAGCAATACCAAATAATGGTTCTATGGGTTCCAGGGGCACCTTAATATGATAATGGGATAAGGTCTTATCCATAAGGTCACAGGTTAGTTTAATGACTTTAACTCTCACCACTGACAAATGTTCTGTTCGGGAGGTAACAAGTTACAATCCTTTCAAGACAGTGTCAGTTTTCAACCTTTGGAGGATGGGTATATTTGGTACCATAAACTGTAGAATAGTAACAATTGCTATTTAGTGTTCCTAGAAATGGCAGATGTTAGATATTGAGAGCTGTATAAAAAGATAATTATTTGTATTGTTATAAAATAACAAAAATTCAGCCATTGTATATTTGTAAAGATATTGCCCAGGTCCTTTTCTGAACAGCCAGTTTCTGGGTGGGTGAATTCCCCTTGAATCAAAGTTCAGGGTCCTTGGCAGTATAATACCTCTCTTTAGTGGGGAGGCTCCTCTCCTCCGTTGTGCCTGGGGTTCATCTTCCCACACTCCTCTTCCCAACACGTACCATGTTTGCATCTTTTTAGACTATGCCTGGTTTCCTTAATGTGTTTAGCCCTCGCTCAACCCCTCATAAGTTTCGCCTTTCTCTCAAGGTCTGTTGAGGATTAAGAGCCCGTTCAGTTCCTCTCTTAGATATTTTTCTTAGTGGTATTCCGTATGGAAGGTGTAAGGTGAGGCTTTATGCTACATATTCCTAACTTTCCTGTGGTAGACACTGTTCAGAACACCTGACAGCGTTAAATCGACATTCATCAGTAGAGGGTGGGTGATATCTGTCTATATGTCAGGATTAGTGAATAGGAGGAATGAAGAAGCCTCGATTTACGGAAAGGATTTATCATAAATATTTTTTCTAAAATGATTAATGGGTTCTAACCAAGGAATCTGTCTGACACTCAATGGGGGTGAGGTGGGGTGCTGGCTAGGAAGGATCAGAGACTTTATGAAAGCTAGTGTATTGATGGTTAGTCACAGGGTGGTTGAAATGGTAACACTGCTTTTCAATATTTAGTTACTGTTTGTGAACTGAGGTCCAACATATTACGGAAAGAGACATTTAGGCATCTTTCCTATTTGAGCCTGCTAGGGCCTTGAAAGGGCTTAAGACCAGACCCCACTATGCCTCATGCTTCACCTCTCAACATCTTAAATCTAACTACCCCACACTTCCTCAGAACTACTGTCTTCTCATCAGTTCCCTAGCTTGCATCCATTCCTGGGTGTAGTGCCCCACTATCTATATGTGAGCTTATTAATCTATAACCCACATTGCTGCAGTTATCCTTGGGGTGCAACATCTCTTATTCTTGGTGGGCTATACTGACCCATTACTGTGGTGCCTGTGGTTATTGGTGGAATGTGCGCCCTGGATGGAGCCACTAGACCCACTACTATGGTGTATATGATTTTTCTTCAGTTCTGCCATCTTCGATTCTGGGTGGACACATTAACCCTATTTACTATGGTGTCTGTGGTTATCCTTGGCTGTGCAACCTCTGCTTCAGAGTTGACCCGCATAAGGCACCACTGAGCTGAATAAGGGTATTTTGGGGTTGAAACATTTTTGCTTCTGTGTGGACCTCATGGACACATTACTGTGGCTTCTATGGTTATTCTTGGGTGTCCTCTCGCTCCATTTCAGTGAACTCCATAGATCTACTAATTTGCTGTCCAGTGTTTTCTTAGGGTTGTGCCATCTCTATTTCTTGGTAGGCTCCATAGACAACAGTAATGCTGTCTAAAGTTATTTATGGGTACCAACCTCTATGATCCGGAATAGATTTATATCTGTTCATTGGTTGATCCTTCTATGCTTCTTAAGGGACTCACATCTGTTCTCCTATCAACGTGTGCTCTTGCCAGAAGGTGGTAAATTAGATAATGTAATCTTGGTAAGTTTATGCAAATGTTACTCTACACCTCACATGACTCTCAGTTACATACAATGCTTCATTGCAGTAACAAGTTTATTGCAATACATTTGGAAACCGAATTCAAGTTTCATAAATGGCACCAATATTCTATCCTCATAAACTACTCTAAATAAACACCATTCTACCAACCATGCATAACCACCAGAATTGCTCCTGGTTGAGATGTGGGCCTCATAAGGAACAGGAAAGTAATATACAAATATTAATACCATGACATATTATACACAAGGCCACTGGAATTATGTGGCAGGAAAGCACCAAATTATGCAGCAGGCTTGATTAACTTATGCATCTAAGAAAAGGCAAATTATGCAGCTTAATGCAGCAAAATGTGTGATAGTATTAATTCACTATTTTATCATTTTTACTCATGGTAACACTGTCTGGGCAAGATTTCACCTCTTTAGTATGAATGTAACCACCAAATACGGCAATACGCAACTGATAGGTGACCAGTCTACTTTTGAGAGGTACATTCCACTGTGCGGGAACACATGTTGCAAAGTTTGTAGTAACGTTTGAGCCGTTTGACTTAGAAACAAAGTTTATTTGGTTAAAATCTGCATATTATGCAGAAGATGATTGGATTTCATTACAAGACCGGAGGCTACCATTATGCATTATTCTTTTAATGCAACTTCAAGCAGCCATTTTAAAGTTATACATCACAAAAGTAAAGATCTAGAATAGAATGTTCATGTGTTACAATGGAGATAAGCCTAGATAGATCTGCCTCTTTTAAATGCGTCTTCAAGCAGATAAGTTCTATTACCATTACTCTCTATGCTTTCTACTTGGATATTGTCAACCTTCTTGTTGGACAATTGTATTGCTATTTACTCTATTACCTTATGCTATAGCCGTGCTTTCTTTACCTTATTGCTGTCTTCATTGTACTATTTGGTGCTTTTTCATTGACTTCCTTTGTACTTTGATGCTTTCAGCGCGTTGACCGTTCTTTTGCGGCCTTCCCGGTCCGCTGTGCCGTGTCGAGTTACCTGTTTTTCTTTCACTCGGGCGCGCCGCATGATCGCAGTTTTTTATAAGGTGTAAACCTTGATGCAGGAATGGCACGGTCATAGGTTTGGGAGCCTTCCGGCTCGCTTCGCTATCACCCCGGGCTCGTCTCTTCCTGCCGACTCCCCTTTTGCCTCGCATTTTCCTCACCGAGGGGTCTCTCCTGTATTTGAGGAGAGACCCTTGGCAGGCACTGCGCGCCGCATTCCGCTCATCGCGCACATCAGTGAGGCCCTGTGAGGCCTCCAATACTCAAGACAGCAATCGCGTTGCTTAGCAACGCATACAGAACCAGCTGATCGCTCGCGCTGTCCCTCTTCAAGCTATTTCTGACGGTTGGGACGCGAGCGATCAGCTGAGTCTCCTTCTTCATTTAGGACTTCCTTTTTTAGCATTTTAGACCCTCAAATTTCCTTACGGTTAATTTAAAATTCAGGGCAAGTGATTGTCTTAACCATTTTCAGGGCAGTATTACCCTTATTGTCTTAACCAATTTCAGGGCAGTCTTACCCTTGGAGATTTATCAACCAAGCATTTATAGCGCTTGGGACATTTATTTATATTATTCATTCCTGCATACCTATTTTTACAAGTCCCTTACCTGGGAGTTAATTTGTTGTTAACTCCTTATTAAGGATTTAACCCTTTGGGTTCAGTTATTTAGGATTTAACCCTTTGGGGATCGCCCACTTATAATGTCCGATGTCGAATCAGACGATTCCCAAGCTCCAGCCCCCAATCCAACCCTAATGAGGAGCTTATTAAAAAATTAATACAAAAAGAGATGCATTCATGCATGAGAGAAACCATCAGCCAAATTGTTGCGGGTAAAAGACCCCTACCTGAAGCTAACAACCCCACTGCACTCCAAGGAGGGCACATTGAAGATTTGAATAAATGCGGGGGCAAAAGGTCAAGGAAAACCCATAATTTAGAAAGGGAGAGCCCATTGAGCACACTGAGAGGTCCAAGCACCTCAAACCTATTGGGAGGCTTACGCACCTACCACCCTAAAGGAGAACTAAGCACCTCAAACTCGAAGGGAGGCCTATGCGCCCCAAAGACATCAGGTGTCCATAGCGACACAATCTATCCGGATGCCCCAAACAGCACACTTTATCCAAGTGCTCTAACTGACCCCCATTTAATTGACATTGATCAAGGAGCAACTGAGTCTATGGATGAATATATCCTCAGCTTGGATCCAGATGAGAACGACCCGGATTTTGCTCTTTCAGAGTTTGAACTCCCCTCTTCCTCAAAGGAAATAATTATCAATCTTTTAGGTGGGGAAATGTTCTCCCTCTATAACATTCAACACCCTAGGAGCTCCCAATGGTGGCCTCAGAACCACGTGGCCAAGTTAATCAAGAGGTGGTTAAGAAGCCCCCTTGAGAGAGACACAAGAAATATCCTAAAGGCTGACTGCCCAAAACCCATGGTCCAAGATAAAATTTGTTGCACTCCAAACTTAGACCCAGAACTTATTAAGTTCTTATTTAAACTGGACAGGGACCCTCGGAAGGGGTTGGAGCGCTCTCTCAAAACTTGCCTAGACTGCATGCTCGACATGCTAGGTCCCTTGTGCAGAATGATTGATCTAATTGAAGAGAGCCCCAAACATCGACTTATTGAGGGATGGAGCCAGAGGACACTAATCCTCCTCAGCAATGCTAATGCAGCAATTAATACTGAAAGAAGGAAACTTGTCTTAACCAAAATTGACCCTAAACTTTGTGATATGGCTGAAAAGGAACCCTCTGTCAACCCAAATGGACTTCTTTTCAGGGAGGACATGATCAAGGGACTATGCAAATACGTGGCAACCATCACTGCGCTGGATAAGGCGCAAACTAACATGCGCAGAGTTTTTAACCCTAGTGTTTTTGCCAGGGTCGGCAGAAGGGGTCGCTCTGCCGGACGTCCCTACCAAAGACCCTTCTTCAGACAACGGGGTTTGGGTCGTCCCTACCAGACCAATCCCTCCTTCTACCCACAGAGAGGAAGACAATTACATTCAAGAGGCTTCAGAGCCAGAGGTCAGAACTCCTCCAACACTTCAAGTAAGTACCAATTCACCTCATCCTTCCTTTTCAACAAGGAAAGTGGGGGGTCGCCTAAAACATTTCTTCCACACCTGGGAACAAATTACACAAGATCCTTGGGTTCTAGAAACTGTTCAGGGTTTAAAAATAGATTTTATAGAAAAACCCAAACAACTTACAACACCCAAAGTGTTAAACCTGACACAAGAACAACGGACTATTGTGGCAGAGGAAGTGAACTCTATGTTGGAGAAAGGGGCAATCGTTGAGGTTCCTTGGGAACGCTTGAATTTCCTGAGCAATATTTTCCTGGTGGAGAAGCAGGACAAGGGGTGGAGACCTGTAATAAATCTCAGAGAATTTAACAAATCTCACCTACAGACATTTCAAGATGGAAGGTATCCATCTCCTCAGGGACATGCTTTTAGAAAAAGACTGATTAGTGAAACTAGACCTAAAGGATGCCTACTTTACAATTCCAATGGCGCAAGAATCCCAGTCCTTCCACCAATTTGCTTGGAACAATCACCTATACCAGTTCCAAGCTCTTCTTTTCGGTCTTTACTCTGCCCCCTGGTGCTTCACCAAAGTTATGAGGGCCATCGCCTCAGTCTTGAGAGAGAGAGGTATCTGCCTTATAATTTATCTAGACGGCATTCTCCTCATGTCTCAAGACCACTCTCAAATTCTGAAAGACTTGCATACTACTGTAAGCCTAATAGAGAGTGCAGGCTTTATTATAAACAGAGAAAAATCGATCATGACTCCCTCGAGGTCTCTAGAGTTCCTGAGCTTCACAGTAGACACCATGAAGTCTATTCTGTTACTTCCCCCCGAAAAAGATAACCAAGATTCGGAAAGAGATACGTCACGTTCTGAAACAAGACCTGTTAACCTTAGGAGAACTAGCCAGACTCCTGGGACTCCTCTCATCATCCATCCAAGCTATTTTCCCGGGTCCTTTACACTATCGGGCCCTCCAAAGACTGAAGGGCAGAGCCCTTCGATCTGGCCTATGGTACGGAGACAAAATTTGTCTAGACACAGAAGCCAAGACAGAACTGACCTGGTGGTTAGAAAATCTGGACGCATGGAATGGCAAAGCCATATTTGGCATTTCCCCAGAATTTGTACTGGAATCAGACGCCAGCCTTCATGGCTGGGGTGCTTGCTTTCAGAATCAGAACACAGGAGGCTTATGGTCCTATTTGGAAAGTGCACACCACATAAATGTTTTGGAGTTGACCGCAGGGCTCTATGCCCTAATCAGTTTCAAGCAATCCCTTTAGGGCAGGCCAGTCATTCTCAAGATGGACAACATGTCAGCCGTAGCCTACATAAATCGTCTAGGGGGCACAAAGTCGCCAGACCTCTCGAACCTAGCAAAAAAGCTATGGATGTTCTGCCTGGAACATAAAATATCCTTAAGAGCAGAATACCTTCCAGGAAAAAACAATGTTTGTGCGGACTGGAATTCCAGATTCCTAGTAGATCACACCGACTGGAAACTGAACGTAAACGTCTTCAGAAGACTAGATTACCTTTGGGGTCCCTTAGAAGTAGACCTCTTTGCGAGCAGACTGACGTCCCAACCACACAATTACTTCAGCTAGATTCCAGACCCGGGTGCTCTGGCAGTGAATGCCTTTCTTCAACCTTGGAAAGGGATTCGGGGATATGCATTTCCCCCCTTTGCAATGAACCAGCACGTCCTACAGAAGTTGAGAATGGAACAATGTTCAATAATCCTAATAACACCCTTCTGGCCGTCCCAACCTTGGTTTCCAACAACCTTGGAATTAGCTTACAAAATTCCCTTTCTACTCCCAGATTTAACAGGCCTCCTAAGAGACATAGACGGTTTGGAACACCCCCTACTCCAGAGCGGGACTTTGAACCTTCTTGCCTCGAAAGTGTTAGGAGAGCCAATGAAATCTCTGACCTTTCGGCGCAGGCTTCTTCTCTCCTCCAAGAATCCTGGGCCCCCGGTACACACTATAGATACAACGGCATCTGGAAAAGATGGGTTCGTTGGTGCTTGGAAAGGATCCTGGATTCCGTGGAGGCTCCTATCCTGCATGTAGCAAACTTTCTTGTTGAACAATTTGAAAGAGGCCTTACCTATAGATCAATTAACTGTTATAGATCAGCCATTTCTGCGGGTCACTCCCTTTTAAATGGAAAAACTCAATAATATGTAGAATTATGAAAAGCATTAGGCTTAAAAGGCCACCTAAACCTAAATATGAAACACTATGGGACGTGAAATTATTACTTGATCTATTTTGTAACTGGCCAAAGAACAGTCTACTAGATAATAAAAAACTCTCAATTAAACTAGCTTCTCTCCTATGCTTAATATCCTGTCGGAGAGTATCGGATGTTAAAGCATTAGAGATAACTAATAGATCCTATGACGCCTTCGGTGTCAGATTTAAGATTATCAAAAGAACCAAAACTATGTCTGACATGATCTTTTATCCAAGATTCGATGCTTGCAAAAAGTTGTGTGTGGTAGATTGTATTAAGGAGTATGATGCAACGATGAATAAACATTGCACCGTTGGTGTAAACCAGCTTCTTATTTCCTTTGTTAAACCCTTCAAACCGGTCTGCTCTTCCTCTATTGCTAGATGGGTTAAACTAGCTATGCAACTTGCAGGCATAGACATCCAGAGATTTCAAGCACATTCTTTAAGAGGCGCTATGGCCAGCCAATCCTTTTTGAAAGGAGGTAAGTTAGACGATATTCTTAAGGTGGCCGACTGGTCCGGTTCCTATACCTTTGCGAAACATTACTGTAAACCTGTTGAACACATGTCTGATGTAGTTTTACTAGACTACCAACATGCATAATGGTAGCCTCCGGTCTTGTAATGAAATTGCGATTCTCCTATTACCATGACCAGAGAATCTGGATTTCATTAAAGACATGGAGGCTAACATTAGCCCAACCCTTCCCTCCCGGGAGTGGACTCTTAAGCTGGCATGTTAATAATTTACTTAATTGCTTTTGTTTCAAGATTAGAACTTAAAAAATAAAAAATGTGTAATGAAGAAACAACTCAGTTATTTCAATGTATTATGCTTTATTTATGCACTATTTATCCTCAATATTCTCCCTTTTACATAGGGCTTATTAGTGCAAATTTTTAATATTTTGTCCTTTTTCAGATAATTCAACTTAGATGGTTCCTCCACAAGATACAGGATCTTACCTGGACATTTAAGACCTCCTCTGGATCCCTCCAAGCACGTCTCGGCATCGTGCTTTGTTGTTCCATTGGAATTCACCTGTTTCTGAAGAAGTTTATCTCTTTTCATAATAGTTGAACTTTGTTTTCATTGCATTTAAAAGAGGCAGATCTATCTAGGCTTGTCTCCATTGTAACACATGAACATTCTATTCTAGATGTTTGCTTTTGTGATATATAACTTTAAAATGGCTGCTTGAAGTTGCATTAAAAGAATAATGCATAATGTTAGCCTCCGTGTCTTTAATGAAATCCAGATTCTCTGGTAATGGTAATAGGAGAATCGCAATTTTGTCTCACATGTGATAAATGCAGATATATGCGAAAACACCAAAACTGCAGAATTGCAGAATTCCAGTGGCCCTGACTATATAATACAATAATTCCGAAACCTCAAGAATATCACCACTGATTCTCTTCTCCAAGCAACTAGAGGGGCTTCCCCCTGTGGTAACCGGGTGACGGAGTGGTTTTTAGCATAACTGCTTTTACTGAAATCGCTGTGGTTTTAACGGTGCTTTTAACAAACTGCTTTTATTTACCACTTACTGCTGTTTTGCACAAGGGGGAGCTGTGTTATAGCTCAGGGGAGGGGTGGAAACGTGGCACAGGCCTTGGTCAGCGCTCTAGTGGCTGCACCTAATTCACTGTTAACGCGGATAAAAGCGTCGGATAAAAGCGTCGGATGACGCGACCGCGCAGCGGCAACTAGAGGGGCTTCCCCCTGTGGTAACCGGGTGACGGAGTGGTTTTTAGCATAACTGCTTTTACTGAAATCGCTGTGGTTTTAACGGTGCTTTTAACAAACTGCTTTTATTTACCACTTACTGCTGTTTTGCACAAGGGGGAGCTGTGTTATAGCTCAGGGGAGGGGCGGAAACGTGGCACAGGCCTTGGTCAGCGCTCTAGTGGCTGCACCTAATTCACTGTTAACGCGGATAAAAGCGTCGGATGACGCGACCGCGCAGCGGGCGCGCCGCTGGCGCGCCAAAGGCGCGCCTAAGGCAAGCCCGTCTGCGCCCGTCCGCGCTCGACCGGGCCAAGGGGCTAAAACCCCTGTACCTTCACCCCTACCCTATTGTGGCTACACCAGCTCTCAGCTGAAACAACTGAATAGAACTCTAGAACCCAAATGTACACATTCCATCGTGCTGGAGCACTCACAGTGTAGGCACAAGTGTTCACACTGTCATTATGAGCTCCCCACAAACATACCCACTTCAGCCTCCCCGGGGAAATGTTTTCATCTACTACTACTTAACTGTAGATCCTTACCGAAGCATTCAACGGAGCTCGCATTATTGCTATCAGATCTTAAACCAGAAGTACTGTTTCTGACCGAGACCTGGCTTTCTCCATGCTCAGAGCCCGATATCGTTAAAGCCCTGCCCCCGGGCTACGCAATTCAAAAAGTGGACAGAACAACAGGCTTGGGTGGCGGCATCGCAATTGTCTATAAAAACTACATGACCTGCCGTCTACTCGGTAGCCCAATACTAAACTGTGAGAATGTCCAATTTTCCATTGAATTTACCTCCTCAATTACACTTTCAGGTATTCTTATTTACCGCCCACCTGGGGCGCCGGGTCAATTCTGCAAATCCCTGGTGGAAACAACTATTGACCTTGCTTACTCCAACGGCAATTTTACTCTCCTGGGAGATTTTAATTTGCACTTTGATGACCCTTCTGCCCTGGTCGCCATCGATCTTGCCCAAGACCTTGTGTCCTACCATCTCCAGCAGAAGGTCCTTCAAGCTACCCACAATAAAGGACACCTCCTTGACCCTATCTTCTCCAGTTTAGAAGAATTAAAAGGAAAACCTCCCATTCCCCTCCCATGGTCGGACCATTTCCTAGTGCCATTCTCCTGGACCCCCGCTGTCATAGGTCCACACACCCAGATGTCCCGAACGCTTAACCGCTTGTGGTCCAAACTCCCCTTGGAAGAATGGTCCCAGGAACTTAGGAAGACTTTACCCCCCCCAGATTCCAATCCGGTAACCACCTATGACCGCTTTACCTCTTGGATTGAAGGCACACTCAATCGAGTGCTCCCCAAAAAATTCATCCAGAAAAAAGCTGGATCTAATAAATCACCATGGTTCTCCCCTGAACTTCATCTCCTTAAACAACAATGTAAAAAATCGGAGAGGCTTTGGAGAAAAGACTTTTCTCACGACAAGAAATTAGAATATAGAGCAACCTTACGAACGTATAAAGCAGAAATCAAGAGATCCCAAGCTCTATACTTTGAGGAAAAGATCTCCCTTGCAGCCAACTCTCCCAGGGAAATTTTTAAGATCACCAAAAAGCTACTAAAAGTCCCCGACTCACCGACGACTCCTGACTTTTCCGGACGCCGGTGTAACGATCTTGCACAATTTTTCTACCTTAAAGTGCAAAATATTCTTAAACTCCTCCCCGTGAAAGATAATATTTTTATATCCAACATCACTGACTCTAGCCGAGCCGCGAATGCTCCCTCCTGGAGACCTTTACTCCTTTGACTCTGGAAACCTTTTTACCGATTCTAGCTTCTGTGAAAAGTGGGTCGCCCCTTGACCCTGCACCACTTAATATTCTGAAAATGGCAGCACCCATAACTGCTCCCCCATCCTTAGTATGATCAATGCCTCCCTCGCCTCGGGCCTGGTCCCCCCGAGTGGAAAAGAGCCATGGTCAAAGCACTTATAAAGAAACCCCATCTGGATCCCAATGATCTAGGCAATTACCGACCTATTTCGCTCCTCCCTGGAGTGAGCAAAATAGCAGAAAAATATGTTAATCATTTACTCTCTGCGTTTCTTGAGTCCCATGATCTACTCCATCCATCCCAAACAGGTTTCCGTCCTCGTCAAGGAACTGAAACAGCTTTGATAATGGTTGCGGAGGAATCTAGAAAGATCCTCGACTCAGGAGGCTCATCCGCCATTATCCTCCTTGACCTGAGCGCAGCCTTTGACACGGTGAACCATCAAATTCTGGTTCACCGTCTCAGAAAGGTAGGAGTATCAGGCCAAGCTCTTCTTTGGCTTCAATCCTTCTTGGAAGGAAGGCTCTTTCAGGTGTTTGAAAATCACATCACCTCAGATCCTTTGCCCTTGCAGTGTGGAGTCCCTCAGGGCTCCTCCCTGAGTCCAACGCTCTTTAATGTTTATATGGCCCCTTTGGCGGATATTGTCGCCCCTTTCGGGATCCACATAGTATCCTATGCTGATGACACGCAGCTGGTCGTAGCACTGAATCAAGCCGACCAGTCGCCCACTGACCTACACTCCTGTCTGAAGGAAGTGGCTAAATGGATGAGTCTTTCTCATCTCAAACTTAATGGCGACAAAACCGAGCTGATGTTGCTTGGCAATCACTTAAATGTGAATTTCAATGCCCTCTGGCCTGACTGTATGGGTAGGGCCCCAGTTCCAAAATCTGAAATAAAGAGCCTAGGCATTTGGCTAGACCAAGATCTCTCCTTTAAAACCCAAGCAAGGAAGACAGTCGCCACATGCTACGGTCTGCTTAAAATGATCCGTAAAGTACTCCCCTTCTTCCATTCCGAGCAAAAAAGTTACTGATACAGGCTTTGATCTTGTCCAGAATAGATTTTGGCAATTCCCTATATCTGGGGGCCCCCAACTCAGTAGTCGCTAGACTGCAGACTATTCAGAACTCTGCAGCACGACTGCTTATCGGCACTAGCCACCGCTGCTCTGCAAAGCCTGCTTTGCGCTCTTTACACTGGCTCCCGGTTCAGGAGAGAATAAAGTTCAAGGCCCTCTGTGTGGCCCATAGGTCCCTAGAAGGGACTGGACCACCCATTTTCAAAACCTTGATCTGTCCTTACAAAGCCTCTAGAAACCTCCGCTCGGATATGCTCCATTTGGCAGCAGTGCCCAGAATTAAGAGAGCCAGAAGCGGAGGCAGGCTTTTCTCTTATAATGCCCCCAAGCTCTGGAACACCCTCCCACTGTACCTTCGGAGGGAACCCAACCACCTCACCTTCCGCAAATGTCTGAAGACCTGGCTTTTCCCATAGGCGGGTTGCTCACTCTGGTTCCGCTCAGCGCTGGGACGCTTCCGGGTAGCCATGCGCTTTATAAGAACCCATTTTCATTTCATTTCATTCATTTCAAGCCTTACTGTTCCGCAGTCTCACTGATTATGATGCCACTAAAGAAACCCGTAATTTGATGCAAAAGAATACGAGCGCCTCCTTTTATAATGTACCCCCTCTTCAATTGCAAAACTAATACAGTGAAATAAATAATAACCAAATGATGTATACTTCCTAAAATATAAATAGAGAGCACTGGGAATGTGTTGGAATAAAGTGGATACCCCTTTTAATTTCACAGCTTGTCTGTTTCTCTATAAGGATTACAGACATGCTCCTTACAAAGTATGCATTTAATATTCTATAATGAGGAATTACATTTTAGCCAAATATATTATAGGGCTACAAGGACATGGAAACCATGTCACCCCCTGCTTTCTCTGTGGGAGTATCTCATCTGTTATGTGAAGATCTAATTAGCCAATTGTGTGATAAAATAGATACCCGCAGAATAAATATTACTGTGTCCACCTGTTCACAGCTTTCACCCCCTTGAAATAAAATCATGGCAGCAATAAACGTTGCAAATTTATCTATATCCAACACCTTAAAGGTAAAAAACCCATTATACAAAATCTGCAATGACAAGATTATAAGGATCTGTGAACTAGCTCTTTCTCCTTTAATTAACAAATTGTTGATGCTTCCCCTTAACTTGGTGAAGTTTTGTGGCAATTCAATGGGCTCTAATTACACCACCAATTACACCACCCTGAAGAAGCCTAATATGGATTCAGACTTCTAGTCAACATCCATCGGCTAGCCAGTCTCCTCTGGTGGGGAAAACTGGCTTTTAACCCTATAGAGGAATTGGACATTCATCAATACCATTTGAATAAATCTACTCACATTTATTGGATCATGTGCAGATGTGCTCTAATTCTACTTGAAATGTCAGTGTCATTTGATATGGTAGATGATTGAATACTCTTGGCCCACCTTTCGAGCAAATGTGATGTGAACTGAATGGGCTTCCCATAATTATCTTTTCTGGCTACTCAGTCTCACCAGGAAAATCTGGTCTCCAACCTATTCAAACTGACTAACATCAACTGTTGTGTCCCTCAAGGATCCGAATTTTCTTGCACACTTTTCAATCACTGCTTGACACTACACACAAATGTTTTCTAGCCATACCTTCAAGTGGGGCATCAGACGTATGATAGTGACAACCAAGTACACATCAAATTCAACAATGATCGGCAGTTCATCAGCAACTTATGGATTACCTGTCAAGTTTTTGCAACAAACTGCCTCTGAAACTCAGATACTGTGGGCCTTATTTATAGGATTTTGGCATAAGGCAGCACAGCAAGGTACATTGCTGCGCTACACCAAAGTGAAAGGGCAGGAGTGCACTGCATTTATGTAATACGGTGCAATCCTGTCCTTTCTCCCTGCGCTGGTGCCGTTTTGGCAGCGTAGCACCAACATAGCAACCCTTGCACCATGGTGCGATGGTGCCTCCATTGCACCAGGATTGTTTTTGAGCAGGAAGGGGTACCTTCCTGTTCAGAAACAATCCTAAAAGGATTTGAATTAAGATATTTCTCCTTGCCATGTCTCACCTCAGTAGGCTTAAGGATTTGGCACTTCCCCAGGTTTACATGACTTTGTAAATCTGGGGAAGGATCAGATTCCAGGGGTGTTGCATTGGAAAACCCACCGCAAAACCCTTGGAACGTCTCATGGGTGCAAAGTAAGGCAACGCTGCCTTACTCATGATTTATGTGGACACTCAAAACCATGCAGGGTGGCTTTGCATGGCTTTATAAATCAGATTGAGAGAACTGCGTCACGCATGCACCACTTTACATGGTGCAAAAGAGATGCAGGGCTCTCATAAATAAACCCCTACATTTGGGGCCAGATGTGCATACAAACTGGTTGCAAAAAGTGGTCACAAGTTGCACATTCATTTTTTATGACCAGTATTTAATTTTGTGAACAGACCTATGCACTAATAGTTTATTTAGTTCACAAAATTATGAATCGCAGGGGTTTGCAGAACATCCTGCCTAATTATTATTCATTAGGCAGGTCGCAATTTGAGCCCCCCATGATTACTTACAATCACAGGGATTCTGGCCTGCAAGGGACAGCAGACCACCATCCCTGTGATTGCTTTCTGTTAGACTTGTCCCTTTTTGCAGGGTCATCCCTGAACCTTTTGCCTTCCTCCTGGTATTTTTTCTGACCTGGTGTTGGTGGTTTTAGGACTCTGGGCACTTAATCACTGCTGTCCAGTGTAAAGTGCATGTGCTCTCTATGGTAAAACATGGTAAGATTGGTCTACACCTGTTTGGCGTATTTAATTTACCTATCAGTCCCTTGTAAAGTGGTATCTCAGATACCCAGGGCCAGTAAAATAAATGCTACTGGTGGGCTTGCAGCGCTGCTTATGCCACCCACCAAAGTAGCCTTTCAAACCTGTCTCAGGCCTCTGCCATTGCAGGGCCTGCGCGCACAGTTTACTGCCGCTGTGACGTGGCACATAAAGTGGTTGCCACGTCTGTGACTCTCCTTATGCCACCCACCAAAGTAGCCTTTCAAACCTGTCTCAGGCCTCTGCCATTGCAGGGCCTGCGCGCGCAGTTTACTGCCACTGTGACGTGGCACATAAAGTCGTTGCCACGTCTGTGACTCCCCTTTTACTACATATCAGTCACCCTAAGGTAGGCCCTAGCTAGCCCTATGGGCAATGTGCATTGTAGGTAAAACTGTGTGGCATGTCCTGGTAGTGACAAACAGCCATTTTGGTTTCTCACTGCTGTGAGGCTGCCCTCTCATATGAATGCATTGGGGATTCCCTGATAAGTGTTTCAGTGGGAATTCCTGACCTGAGAGGAGTAGAGTGGTCAAGTTTTGTATGTTTGGAATAGTGGTAATAAATGCTGTGTAATGGTATTCGCAGATTTATTATAACTATTTTAGAAATGCCTCTTTTAGAAGTGGGCATTTCTGTGTGCTATGTGTCTTTGTGCCTGCCTGTTGTGTATTGCATGTCTGGCTCTGGATTGACAGAGACTGGGGAGGTGCAGTGGCTCCAGAGGGGCTGGTTGAGTCAGCACTAGGCTGAATGGGCATGATCTGCATTTGGAGTAGTGGGAGGAGTAACCCCTGACCCTGAATAGGTCTGTGCCTGCCTTGTACAATGCTGGCTCCACCCCCCTGTGGTGTGTCTGGGGCAAGAGCCTACACTGACAAAGGAGGTTGTTGTGCACTTTAAAGATGTTTAGAAGTGCCCCCCAGAACTGGTTTGGACTGGGCTTAGGCTTGTGCCAGGGGTGTAGAACAAAGACATTTGCACTATAGATATTGGGGCTGTGACCCGGTGTCTGCTGCTTTTTCTTGAGAACTTTATCTGAGGAACTCTTTGCCAGGAGGAGCCGCCGTGGGACCCAGCTACTGCCTGCTAGGGGGTTGGAGGGGCTGCCCTCTGCTGGGAGGCCCTGCGTGCTGGCCTGCCTGTGCCCAGCTCTGCCCTTGGCAGTCTTTGGAGAAAAGCGCTGCCTACTCCCTGTTTGTGTCTTCAGGTGGAAGACAGGCTGAGTGCTTCATTTTCATTTCAATTGCCTCTAAAACCAGCACGTGGTGAGTGCTTTGCATCCTGTGTCCCAAGCCTGAGGAGGAGGTTCACTCTACCCGCTTACTAGAAAGGATCACATTCTCATCGCCGTGCAGCGTGTGTATCGCTGCCCTCTCCTCGAGTTAATTACGCAGATAGAGGGGAGAGCTAGAGGAAAATCCGCGCTCCCCCCTTCTCCTGCTTCCTGCATCTTGATCGGGAGCTTATCAGCAGCCGGGGCTCTGCTACGGTGGCCCCAGGCTGCAAAACTGCGCACCAGTGAGGAATCTCGGCCAGAGATTCCTCAGCGATACCCGGGCAACGCTGAAGTCAGTGAGGGGGCGTGACCCAGCCACGGTAAGCCCAGAGTGAAGGGAGCCGAGCCGACGGAGACTTTGCTCCGTGTCCCGCAGCGCAAAAGGAGCCGCGAAGAGGGGCTCCCTTATAGAGGCAGAACGGCTGCACCGCGTGGATACGGGCAGCCGCGGTCGGAGAGCAGAAGGCCGTGCCCCGCATGAGACCTCCTCCCCAGCGAGGTCCCGCGCCACCACTCTGAGTTGCTGGGAGTGCCCGCAAATGCCGCAGTTGTCTCCCCGGTACTGAGGGGCCAGGGTGGACATGTCTATTGGGATCTTCGCTGCATTCTGCTGGGCTGATTTCCCTGGCCCAAGGGGCCCTTTTGAGCTCATACCCGGGTGCCTCTGCAGCACTGGGATAATTACCGCATTCACTGTGGTAGGAGGGCAGACAGCCCTGTAACCAACGTTTGGGGGAGTAACCTGACGGTATAGGGGGTACCAGAAGCACAAGAACGTTGTGGTCTCTGACTCTATAGTACTCCGAGTTGTCCCCTTGTGACAGAGGGTGATTTATGTGTTGGTTCTTCATTACGAGCTACATGTCCCATTCGGGGCGAGATGTTGGTTTATTCCCTGCACTGCTGACGAGGTATAGGCCTAAGGAGGGCCTGATGTAATGCTTATGTTTTGCATAATATGCTATACTAAGAAGTGCTAGGATGCCCACGCCGCAGATGTTTGTGCTACATGCAATGTTACCAGTAGTTACTGGTTGTTTTCACTAATTCTGTGATGTGATGGGTATGACAGTGGCCCGATTGGCCCTAGTTGTATATAATCCCTGTAAAGTAATACCTAGTGCCAGGTGGCACAATGTATATATGTGATTATGCTCTATATGTGTTTTATGAGTAATACAAAGGCTATTTTTGATATAACCTTGTGTGGAGTTTCTTTTGTGGTGTTCCTAGTGTGTCGCTGCTGTGTGAGTGTGTTGCGCAAACGATTTACACATTGCCTCTGGGATAAGCCTGACTGCTCTGCCAAGCTACCAAGGAGGTGAGCAGGGGTTATCTTCGGTGTGTAACTCCCTTGCCCCGACTAGAGTGGTGGTTTCTGCCTGGCTTAGGCGCTTGCCCAGCCATCCAGAAATCCCATTTCTAACACTTTCCAAAATAGAAAACTTTTTTTTACAGTAACCAGTATTACTTGAAGTAACTTAGGCTGCTTTTAAAAAGTGGCCCCCTGAATCTGCCATTCTGATTCCCAAAGAGGAAGAGATCTAAAGGGGACACCTATCCCTTTGTGAATCATTTACCATCCTAACTTGGGAGACAGAATTACTCTATGGTTTGTGGCTGGGATTCCAGTCAAAAACCGTTAGTTCATACAGAGGTTACCTAAATCTTCTGACACGTCCCTTCAAAATTTTGATTCTGTAAGGTCTAAATTCATTTTGTAATTTAGAAAAACTTTTCTGAAAAGCAAAATGGGGTTAGCACATAAGTGAGAGGGTTTTCGCGGTCACAAACCGTGTATTTTACCAAATCAGAGAGGTTGCATTGGCAAAAACAGTTTGTACATGGGACCCTAGTACAATGTGCTCCATATTTGCTTCTTTTCAGTGATTCCACAGGCGATTAATGTTGCAAAAAATAATTTTAGATGTCAATACTTCCTTCGATAACGCTTGCTGTTGTTGGTTATACCGCAAGGGATTGTCCTAGTTCTTAATGTGGTGATGGCCAAAAGTGACAAGTGCAATGGATGAGAAAAGGGCTTTCCAGCCAAGACTATGACCAAATTCCAAATAGAGTAGAGCCAAATAGAGTAGAGATTTATACCTCTAGCTTCACTCATGTTCTAAGGCCCAACGACCACTCTACTCCTGCCATGATTTCTCCACACTGGTTCAATCAAACAAAGGAGAGTTTTCAAGTCCCAACCCTATCCATTGTGTAGATCGACCTTCACAGACAAGTAACTTCCTGCCTCACTAATCTATGCTGTCGTACTGGCCAATCATATGCCTTAGGTCAGCTACCCAAACTATCTCTTCTCTACCTTCATTCAGTTAGAAATATTTTGTTGCCAGATGATTCCATTTTCAAGTCTTTGGAGATGTCCCTCTTAATCCTTCTGTATCAAATGCATTTTCTTAATTAGAAAGACTCTGTTACTCACTAACTCAAATACAATAATAATAAACAAAGTAAAATTAAAGATTAACGTTTTCACTTCTGCAGGCATCCACTGAATCACTACCAGAACATATGCGAGTCTGGAGCTTTAAAAAACGGTCTTTTTTAAAGTGGAGGATTTTGACATGCAAGGACACCATGAAACACTGTCTGAACACAGAAGATGTCTCTGTTATTCCGTTTTACAAAGTTTTTAAACACACATTTTATAAACAAGTAATGTCAATATCTTATTCCCAAACATTGGTGGTCTTGTTAAAAGATAATCTTTCTGTTTTACCCTTCCTTTTATTGCTCTCTTTAAAGTGGTGTTGTATTGTAATTATTTTAAATAATTTTACTGTAAAAAATATTTACCTCTATCGGAAGCTGGGGAGCCCTCTCAAAGCATTTTTTATGATCTGAACACCACAATAATAAAGAAACATATTTACATCAAATAAATTAACAAATTATGAAATATTTCATTTAATATGCAAATACAAGATCTACAAAAATCTAAATTGTACGGACAAGGCAAGCTAAGGATACCAACTCCAATTCTAAATTCCTACACATTTATAGGTTGCTTTACATTTTTCCATTTTCAATTTAGCTTTTTTGCTTATGTATGCTTTATTTATCTGCTAATATTTAATTTTCTAAACAGTTGCCAACCCACTGAGTAGGCATTGCGGACCCCCAGAATAAGAACCAACGGTCTAGGGGTTAATGGTGTATTCTGAAATAATTTAACAAATGGTTTGTTTCGATACTTCAAGCTCACTATTCCTTGATAGTTCACTGATGGGTGCCGCCTCTTTTTGTACAGATGTTCGTTTAGAAAAGTTTTATGCTTTTAACGCTGATATGTTCTTCTCCCTTAGCTCTGGCAGAGGTTTACCTATTACTTGATACACATTAGTGGCTGCTACTGAGCGCAGGTGGTGGGGAGCGGGGGCAGGGAGGGGGGAATACAACAAAATGTACTTACCTGGGTGCCGCCGCCTCTCCTCCGTCGCCTTCTGGCGCAGCAATAGGAAGCACAGCCTCCCAGAATCCCCTGTCCAATCACAATGCTGCCTTAGAGCAGTGTTGTGATTGGTCTGAGCGCTGTGGTTCGGTGCTCAGACAGGGGCTTGGAGGCTGGGCATGTTCCCCACCAGGTTGTGTAATGCAGCCTGGTGGGGGAGATGCAAAGTGCGTGCGCACTTAGGGAGTGTGCTTAACACTCCTTCCCCTGCCCCCAGCACTGGCCAGTCCAGCCCCACCCACCCCGCCCCACACCCAAGCAGGAAGGAAAACGAAAATTATAATAACGTTAGTTATTATCGTTTTCGTTTTCCTTTTTACACTTATTGCAGAGCAGTGGGGCGACGCTTCTCCGCCTTAGCGGAGGAGCCGCCGCTGCTTATTAATAAAAAGAAAGAGGAAAGGCAAAGAGTTTGAAATTTTCGTTTGATCTGAAAAACGGTTAGGATCGAATCGAAATCTAATGTACGGAAAAACTAATACATTATTTTTAGCCACTGGCTAATTAGAATACCATATTGTGATTGAATGATTGAATACATCCAGTTGTGTACCTAGAGCTGCAAGCACATGTGTAGCACTAAGGACCGTGCATGGTTTGATAAGTGACAGCCTCTAGAAATAAAAATATTATCCGTTTGTTGTCTAGTTAGCGTTCCATCTCTTTAACCCATTTTGAGTTCATGTGTATTTATTCTATCAAGGGACAGGGCACCCTTATGCACAAACCTCCAGCCCAAGATCATTTTGTAAAATATTGTGGTCCAAACAACTCCTGTTTAATGTATGTTTCAAAGCTTTGCTGCTTGATGCCGGTCATCCTATAATGCATTCACCGTTGTTAACTTGGAGGGCTGGGCAGATGGTTTCTGCCATGAGAGTATTGATTAAATGTCAGCTATATGAGCTACAGATAATGGAGTAATTTAATGGGAATGACTACATAAAAATAACTCAGTGGACCATGTGATCAAAACTATATTTTGTTTTGCAAGGACAAACAAGCTACCGGCAAGTGACCAAGGAGAAAGATTTGCTGCACATAAACAGCTTTGGAATTCAGCGCTTGTCTTATCAGCATCTGGCGCAAGTAATTAAACAAGAGGCACATTAACAAAATATTCATTGGAATCTAAAAGGCTAAAGCCAATACTTAGCCACTTTCTATTCGCCAGATAATGCATGCAAAAATCTAATGCAGAAGCGGCTCATTTTAAAGTCTCTAGATGTTTCCTAATGAAAGGTTATCACCAGAAGCGCTCATCCTTAGCAGGCTCTCTGCTGCTTTGGTTGTTACAAGGATTGAAGCGGCGAATAGATCAGCCGGTTCTCAGGGCGCATGTGGAGCATTTAAGACCATCTGAGCCCAGCATGGCTTAGTTCTGATACAGTGCATGAAGGATTCGCAAATAGAGGGTTATCCCTGCACCTGTAGAAGCACCCTTGCTTTACAGTGCAGGCAGGCATTTGTTTTCACTTTTCTTTTAGGAAGGGACATTGTTGCCATGTCGTGTGGTGGTGAAAAGCACGACAGAGCCCTGCCGGGATCTGCAGCAGTGATTATTCACTCGAAAGGCAGTGCTAATGTAAGTAAGGGGCACACATAAGGGCATTATTTTTATTGCAAGGGAGAGAATTATAGAAAGCGTTAGGAAGGCAGCCGTGTGTTGTCCCATTGAAAAGGGATTTCCAGAGAGACAGCCCATGTAGAACGTGCTCTGAATCATCATTCGGAATGGTAGCATATGCACGCTGTGCATTAAATATAACAGCATTCCATTGTACTTATGGATGTTGAGAAAAATGCGTTTCGATAGTCCCTGGCGTTTCTAGAGGTGGGTCGGACACGACCCGTGTCTCAGCTACATTTTTGACCCGCCAACAAAGCCTGCAACCCCGTTATGTGAAACTACTTTTCACGGCATAGTAGTTATTGTTTCTGGCACTACAGTAGCCTTCATGTTTCCTTAAAATGTTTAAATATGACTTTCTTTGTGTCTATATTTACATATATAGCTACATTATACACCAGTAGATAGATATGTAGGTAGATAGATAGATAGATAGATAGATAGATAGATAGATAGATAGATAGATAGATAGATAGATAGATATCCACTCAAACCTCTCCTCACCCACCTCCAAGGCCTGTTGGTAACTGTGCTACAATGAGTGTGAGACCCCTTAAACAATCTAAGAACAGACCTCATTATAGTAGAAAGAGGAGCGCACTCTTCTGGGCTTGCACTGAATTTTCTTTATAGTGGCATTACAATGTGAGGCATCGGATTCACCCGATGTGTTTCGCCATACAGTGCACAAGCGTTTTAAATAAAAATGATCAGTAATAAACATAAACAAGGACTTCAGGGGAAAAGAACGCCTTTCCTCAAGAATTATCACAAATTTTAAGTAGCAAAATCTAATGTAAATGGTACATCATTACTTGGAATACAGTCTGTATGGATTAGTTTGCACTAAATTAGGCCATTTAAAAAAAAAACTGAAATTAAAAGGAACCTAAATATGTATAATACACCACACATCACAAATCCCAATATTGTTCAGAAAGATGTAAACAAATGCGGGCACCTAGAACGTACTAATAAAATACATATGTTGGGGCAGAAAGTCCTCTAGATGGTAATAGATGTGCACCCTTGCCCTGAGTGCTAAACTGTTCCGATATCTGGATCCCTAAAGCTGAATTTTGTTGTCATAGGCAAACACGGATCATGAGTGTGCTATATTAGATATGCCTGTCTAATGGATTGGGAGGGGTGCCCAAAGCGCTTCCCTCACAGTGGTGGTGGCTAGCATCTTCACCAGGAGTTAAACAGCATGAGCATGGTGGTGGCAGCTTACTGTGTAGTGACCAGTAAGAGTGAACAGGTCCTAATAAACCTGTGTTACTGGAGTGAGCCCTACCGCTCACTCATTTTTAAAGTTCCACTGCTGTTCGCTTAACTCACCCTTGGTCTACTTCAGTTTGGTGTGAAGTACTGAGAAGCACAGAAGTGGTGTATCTGCACAGGGTATATGTATGCCTGGGAAGGGTAAAATATGGGGACAATACAGTATTGATCAGTGCTTGTATAGTGAATGGTTGTGCGAGTTGCATATGTGTCTATGAGTGGCACAGTACCTGAAGGATGTAATGTTGCGTGGTGTGTGCAGGATATATGCATGTGCTGGGTGTATGCTTACCTGTGAGTGATACAATACATGATGGGTATAGTGCATGCATGTTCAATGCATGTGCTGGGTGTATGTGTGCCTATGAGTGGTGCAGGACATAAAAGATACAGTGCTGGGCAGTGTGTGCATGTTAAATGTATCTGCTGGATGTATGGAATACCTATGAGTGGTACAGTACATGAATGATAGAGTTCTGTGCAGTGTGTGTATGCTGTATACATGCACTGGGTGCATGTGTGCCTGTGGAAGGTACAATAGACAGAGGTCTCTAGGATTGGTTTTCGGAGACCCAGGCCTGCATGGTGAAACATGGAGAGGAGGAAGAGAAATAACCCCAGACATGTTTGTGTATTGCTGCATTCCTGTAAGCTGAGTGGGACACTGGGAAGAAGAGAGGCCAGGCTTCCTCTGTACACTTCATAGGGTGCTTTTTGATTCAGGGAGAAGTCACAAAGAAGGGCCCAGACGCATCTCCGGAAGGAGAAGGGGTTGCTAAGATAATCATAAAGAGTACGGATGGTGGCCCTGGGATTACCTTTTGATGCACATATCACCACGTCTTCAACCTTGGACAGATAGAAATCAGCAGTAAACTCATCACCATCCTCAATGCATCCATCACCACGGCCAAATTCCCCAACGCATGGAAATATGCAAAGCTCAAACCCCCTCCTGAAGAAACCCTCCGCCGACCCCAGCAAACTCAAAAATGACCGCCCTATCTCGCTACTCCCTTTCCCCACCAGGGTCCTTGAGAAAGCCATCAACCACCAGCACACCGAACACCTGGAAGGAAACAACCTACTTGACACCTCCCAATCCGGCTTATGTGCCAACCACATCACCAAGACCGCCCTGATCGCTGCAAACAATGACATCAGAACCCTCCCCGACCATGGTGAGACAGCAGCCCTAATCCTCCTCAACTTCTCAGCGTCATTCAACACCGTATCCCACCACACCCTCATCAGAAGACTCCACCACATCGATGTCCCGAGACATGCCATCAAATGGATTACCTCCTACTTCACAGGACGCCTTCAGAGAATGGGCCTACCGCCCTTCACCTCCAAGCCCAAGAGCATCATCTGCGGCATCCACCAAGGTTCCTCTCCCAGTCCCACCTTGCTCAATACCTTCATGACACCACTGGCTGACATCATCCATACCCATGGACTCAACATCATCTTCTACGCAGATGTCACCCAACTCATCCTCTCTCTCATGGAAGACCCCCACCACCACCAGAACCAACTTGCCATTATAAGCGTCTCCGACTGTATTAGGTGCAACTGCCTGGAAATCAACACAGACAAGACGGACGTGCTCTCTTTGGGAAGAACACATCACCGTGGGATGACACCTGGGGGCCTACCCAACCTGGACCCATACCTACCACTACATTTCATGCCTGCAACCTCAGCATCATCCTGGACAGCAACCAACCCATGAAGCACCAGGTCAACACCATATTCTTCTCCTGCTTCTACACCCTTTGCATGCTTTGAAAGATATTCAGATGGATCCCCATCAACACCAGGAAAACAGTCACGCAAGCTCTCGTCACCAGCTGACTGGACTACAGAAATGCACTCTATGGCGGCACCACCACCCAACTCCTCAAGCGACTTCAAACCATACAGAATGCTGCAGCCAGACTCATCCTCACTGTTCCCAAATGGACCAGCATCACCCCCACCTCAGAAGCCTTCACTAACTTCCCATCCAGAAGAGATGCCAGTTCAAGATAATAACCCATGCCTACAAAGCCCTCCACAACCAGGGACCAGCCTAGACCAACCACCGCCTGACCTTCAACCAACCTGCCAGACAACTGCACTCCCCCTCTCTCGCCTTCATCAATGTTCCCCGCATCCGCCGAAGACACAGCAGAGGTTGTTCCTTTTCCTACCTTGCCTCCAAGTCCTGGAACGACCTCCCCTTCACCTGCGAACTTCACCTTCACTCACAGACTTCAGAAATGGACTCAAAAGCTGGCTCTTCAACTAAAGACCCCCACAACCTCAGTGTCTGGTTACCCCCAGGGGTGATTAGCCATGCTCTATAAGTACTCTTTGATTGATTGACTGTGTCTGACTTCCTGTTTTACACTCTAGTCACTCCCATGACCTATGCTGTGGGACTATCAGCTTGGAATACATTCCTGCTGGGAACAGACTGCTTTTCAAGTGGAAGATGGAGCAGAGGAGTGGATAATTCAAAAGAAACAGAACCTCAACATAAAACTTCAAAGACTCAGACTCTTAATCAAATTTGGTGTATGGGAATGGACTATAAGAAGGGGAGTTTGAGACCCCAAAAACTGTCATCTGCCAAGCAGCCAGATGGGCTGTGTGAGGAGGGGAAGCTTTGCAAGACTTCTGCCTGTGACAAGGACAGGGAGCTAAGGTCTGCTAGTCTGCTTGCTGGGTGAGGGGACATCACCCACAGAATTCAAGATCACCTGCCCTGGAGCTAGGAACACCAGTGTCTGCCTGCTTGCCAAGGCAAGAGTGCCCTGTAAGGAAGGAGAGAGCATTAGAAGGAGCAAGGTTCAGTGGGGAGCCCTGTCAAGTGGACTCCCTGTGCGAGGTGTGGGGATACAGCTGCTGCACCAATCAGATTGTTGCCCATGTACAGAACAAAGTCAGTGACCAAAACTTAATTTAGCTGAGACAAAAGTCTAACTTTACTACTCGTAATTCCCTTTGAGAATACCAAAAGTATTAAAGTCAGACTTTCGTCTCAGTTTATCTTTGTGAATCGGGTCCAATGTTTCTATGACCTCAGATATGATAAACATACCTTGTAAAGAACAAACAAAATGAGTTCTGCTCAATACCGACTGGACAGTTTTGCTTCCAAAGATTTCAGCCTCAATAAGTGCATTGTCTATGCCACATCCACTGAGATAACTTCCCGCATACTGCAATGCAACTTTGGTATGTGGACATCCCCCATCATTGGCTCAAGAGCATCAAATTCTACTAGATTTCTCATAGAAATGTCAGCTACACTATGGAAAACACCTTCATCGAGAAAATTGTCAAGATAGGCTGGTCTTTAACACACACATTTTAGAATTTTTTAGAGCTGTGTATACTGTTTCATAGTTTGTGACTGGAGATGATATTACTGGTAAAATGCCCAACCTTCTTCGGTGGGATGGTATTCTGGGAGATCAGAGCATGAATTCCAGCCCACAAAGGAACTGGCTTTTCTTCATCCTTCAGTCTGCACCGAATAAGCAATATGATATATTCAGGTTAAATCCGCTTTGCAGACCACAGCATCAGGCAGAAGAAGATCCATGTCTTCAGCCACTTTGAAACTTTCTGGTAGACTGGGACGTGTTGATTGCTTGTAGGGATTTTGCACACGTTGGCAATGCAGTTGGGTTATAAGTTTGCAGCTTTGTTTGTTAATGCCTATGGCTGGCAAGGCTTGTTTTCCCACAGCTACTTCATTGGTACAGTCTTGAAAAAGCACCATGGCAGTATCATGTGTGCTGGATGTTCCAGACAAGAAGAACTGCATTCTAAATCAAAATTATCAAGAGCAACAATTGTAAATCCTATCCTGGTAAAGTGACTTGGAAGTGGTGTGCTGTCGGATGCACAAGATTTGACAGCATGAGCTGCTTACAAGTTCCTGATTCGTACTATGTCATTAAAACTTGTTGATACACCAATCCTATTCATTGAAGTGATTAGCTCTCTACTTTTGCACTTGTCATAGATTGCGTGGATAGTCATCATGTGTAGCAGAGTTTTCTTTTTGCTGTAATGTCATTTCTAAAACATGATTTGGAAAAGACAATACATTTGCACAGCATAAGCCTGTCAGTTCATGGGATTGTCTTCCACTTCTTCGCTTATATCTTCAAAGCCATCGTCAATGTTGTCGGCTTCTGTTCTAAACTCAAGAACTTTAGTTTGTAACAGCTTTGCTTTGCTGGTATTAAACAATGATGTAAAATATGTTAAGACAACATCAGCCATTCTTGTTGAATCCCATGGTTTGCGGAGCTCTGAGGCATCACAAAATTTGTCATTAGGTTCTAAATCTAAATCTTTCAGGACATTTTTTAGAATGGTTACTGCTGATTTTACTGCATCTTATGATCTTAATTTAGCAGCAAGAACTTCAGGAGTCAAATCAGCTGAGAAAACCATAAGTGGCTCATTCTTCTTGTTAGACTGACAAAAATGAATTCAGTCATTGTACATTCTCACCAGAAAAATCTTAATTTCTTTACTATGGGTCAATACAGTTTCATCAATGTTGACCATTATTTCTCTGTTCCACCTGTAGCCAAAACTCAAGAGGGGCTTTAAAACATCCTTTGCTTTTTCAAATAGTGTAGACTTAACTGAGGGCTGGCGGTTACGTTGCTGCTGGGAGCTCATTGTACATTAATATTTTTTAATGTATGCACGCATGCAGCTCGGGTGGGCATACAAATCCGCTGCAAATACATTCACATTGCTGTTTAGATCGGCTAGTCGGCTGAAAATTTCATCTTGGAAGAAACTAGCTGCAGATAAAATCGATGTTTGCCCTTTGAGACTCACATTCTCTATACTTTGCTTTTTCATCAATCCCTTTGGCCCTTGTTCTGGCTAAACCACTGATAACACATTGAAGATCCTCTACTTTTTGATCAGTTGTACGAAGCGGATGAGTGGTAGCCATCAATCTTGTACCTGAATGGGTATTGGGTTTGGTTGTCGTTGCTTTCTCAGAAGATTCAGATTCCTGTTGTGATTCACTGGTTTCTGCTAATTTTTGACAGGCTTTTTTCCATATGACTTGTAGCACTTGTTGTTACAATGACAAAATATTTGATCCTCTTCACCCATCAGTTTCAATCTTTTGTGAACTTGGTCTTGCCATATTTATGCAGCATCTCAAACTCTCTTCGGTCCAGCTGCAGTTGATGTTAGCTTTTCTTTTGGATTAGTTTAACATTTGAGTCCTTAGATCTTGTAGATAGCAACACTGCATCATGAGGTAAAGATCCTCTGCTACCACCTGCTTCGCTCATGTTTACGAATTTGAATCAAAAGAAAACCTGAAACAAAAACAATATTAAAATATATTACCAGTATGATGGCTAAAACACATCATTATAGAGCCGCCATTTTGGGAAATGACAGAAGGGTTGCTCTGAGGAGTTATTTTCTGTGTCTTTAAGACTACTTGACCCCAAAACCTAGGTTCTGACACCAAAATAAAGTATATAGGTTTCATGGTTAAATATTACCTCATCACTGCAACACATCTTCCATTATTAAAAAAATGTCGTTCAGAAAAATTCGGCCCAGATTAGTAATGTCTACCTAAGCTAAATTACTTCTCTAATGATCCAAAAACACAAATCAACAATTAAAATATCTAGACAACAATTTTTTTACGGATGTATATCAAGGGGGCAGGACTACCCAGGGAATGGGGTCCCTGGGGCAAGACTCGAGGAGTGGGGCTGTGTACCCTCCTACCCTTCCTATTCATTGGGGGGCCCTAGGGGTGTGGGAGCCCTGGGGCCCAAATAATACTATTGTTGACCCCCTAGACCTGGCCCACCCCAGAGTTCACTTAAACTTAAAAAATATGGTAAATTACATTTTTTTGCCACATTCCCTCAAGAGTACTGCTGGATTACTACAATTTTTTTTTTTTATTCTGGCCTGGGGGTCTCTCTGGGACACCCCACATAGGCTAGGGCTAGAGGGGCAGGGTATCCCTACCCTGCTCCTTATATCTTTGTTCACTTATTTTCAGGATAGGAGACTAAGTCCCCAGAGTCCTGTAATGGCTGCTACAACATTTTCTTTCATGTAGGACCCGGCCAGTCAGAGTGCTCACTCCCTCGGGACCTTCAGTCTACAGGAGCAAGATGGCCCAAGAGAAAAAAGCCCCCGGGTCAATTAAAACGCTCTATTTTTTTAAAGTTAAGCTAGTGGGACTCTTGCAGATACACAAATATATTTGAACCTTAATTTCTTGAAAACTACTGAATGGATTTATACAAAATAAGACAAACTGCGTGTTCTGAACCAAGGTCTAGCTTCCTGCCAAATTTTGTTTCATTCAGTTCAGCCATTTGGGCTTTAGTCTTTTTCAAAAAAGTCTATCAAAAATGTTTGGGGAAATTTGGTCTTACGGGGGGACCCCCGCTACATGGATCACCCTGAAACTTTCCAGGAAGGAAGTGATGAGGATGACATTTGTTTTTCAAATGTTTTGTGAAAAATTGTCAAACTGCATCAAAGTTATTATCAAACTAAAACATGCTCTTCCTATGGAAACACATACCTAACTATATCTACCCACTGGTGACCATCTTATTAAATATAAAACATATTTTTAATCATTACTGATGCTATAACTTCACTTGACGTCATCTCTATATGGCTTTTGTATATATCAACCACAGCTGAAATATGTATTTATAAGTACAAAAGGTTTGACCTTTCTCCGAATTAGGCTCTAAAAACTTAAAACACTGGAGGGTGGAATCCAGATGGACAATGGTAATTGGGGTGAGGTTCAGCAGAGAGCACATCCAACGGGGACAAGGGGGCACAGTACATCAGGGGAGAGGGTTTCGAGGAAAGCTCAGTTTTGGAGCGCAATGAGCGCCATGTGTTGGTGTTGATGGGGGCGGAGGGTTTAAAGAATTAGGAAGGGTGCTCGGCAGAGAACACAACAATGAGAGAATTGAAAAAGAACTGACCAGGAAGCATATAGCACAGCAGCATAAGACCGGGAGATCAGAATTGAATACCAAAATGGTAAAAGATGCAGAGGATGCAAAAGAAGAGGTACCAGATAGTACAGAGGGAGAGTCAAGTAGAAGGCACAGAGGGCACACGAAAAACAAAGGTAAATGAAAAGCACATACAGATGGCACAGGAAAGAGATGACTCTTCAAAGTGGGATGAAAGGTTGAGGGTCCTCAGATGATACAGGGAGCTAATTACTCTTAATCAAAGGAAAGCAGAATGATCAGATATAAGCAAAGCCGAATGTTCAGAGTAAAGGGAGCAAAAATAATGGAGGAGCAGAGAACAGAAGACATGGGGCCAAATGTACGACCCTTTTTTGCGGCTGCAAATGGGAGATCCTCCCGTTTGCGACCGCAAAAAGGGGTAATGGCATGTACAGATGCTATTTTGCGAGTCACTGACTCGCAAAATACCATTTGCGACTCCCGCTATTTGGAAGGGGCATCCCTTCCTAATAGCGAGTCACCATGCCATTTACAATTGTTTTGCGACCGCATTTGCGGTCGCAAAACACTCACAGTTTACCACCTAATTAAAGTAGGTGGTAAACCACTCGCAAATGGGAAGCGTCCCCAGGGGACCCCTTCCCTTTTGTGAGTATGTGAGAAAATATTTTTAAGAGCAGACAGTGGTCCCAGGGACCACTTCCTGCCCTTAAAAAAATGGAAAAGTTTAATTTTTCTTTTTTTAAATGCATCCCATTTTTTTTAAGGAAAATGGGCTGCATTTAAAAAAAGACTGCTGTATTTAAAAGCAGTCCCAGACATGGTGGTCTGCTGACCTCAGCAGGCCACCATCCCTGGGAGTGCTAGCGATTCCTAATGGGGTCACAAATTGCGACAGCCTCATTAATATTCATGAGGAATGCAATTTGCGACCCCATTAGGAATCGTTAACAACTGTTATACATCCCAATTTGCGAGTCGCAAATTGCGAGCCGCAAATGTGACGCAATTTGCGAGTAGCATATTAGTGGGTCGTACATCTGGCCCATGGAGCATAAAGGGGGTAGAAGGCACGGATAGACAAAAGGAATTTAGATTAAGGGATAACAGAAGGCATGGAGTGGAGTGGGAGCTGAAGGGATAGAATGTGAGGGGAGTGAATGTACATAGAGTAAGAGGAGGAAAAAGCACAGAAGATAAATTGAACAGAAGGCACACAGAGCAAAGGACTCAGAAGGCACAACGGATAAGGAAGACAGCACACACAGAGGGAAGGGAATACATAAGGCACGAAGTTTTAGAGGTAAAGAAGAAACATGGTAAGAGGTAGATACAGGCCATAACACAAACAGGGGACAGAAACAGAAAGGACTGTTGCATCCTGTGTTTTCTGTAAGGGCCTTGAGTTACTGAGAATGGAGGAACCCTGGGCCTTGATAACTAATCTCACTGTGCAGGTCCATGCTACTTCGGTGAGTGATCAGCAAATCCAGCAAAGCCAAGTGAGCTCTGTAGAGTATGAAGCAGATTGGTTAGTAGTTTGAACAGAACAAGAGGCATATGCAGCCTGGAACCCATAGGTAAGCCCAGATATTTTCATTTTGGGGCTGCTTCTCCTTTCTGCATGGAATAGCAGTCTCCCTTTGCAGACTGCTATCAGCTCTCCCAATATCAGTAATTTTTGATTTGCTGAGGCCCTGTTCTTTTAAACACCCAATACCATCCTTGTGTGGCTAGAGTCATAGTCGGAGGCTCCCCACTCTCCTACAACTGGGCCATCTCCAGCCTCAGTTCATGCACAACTACACATTCTCACTGGCCTGTATGCCCCCCCCCCTTTTGCTCTCCTCTGCCAAATTCCAACCGGCCTGATAAAGGTATGGCCCACACCAGATACTTTTTTACATGACCCAGCTCATCGCTGGCAGATCCACATCCCTGGCTGGCCTAACCGGTAAGCAGGCAGAGGATTCTAGGACGTGGCAGGAGGAAAGTATGCGGAAGGGCTGAGGGTGTGCTAAAGAGCATAGTGTGACAAGGGCTGGGTGAGAATGTACAGGTATGAGAGGTGAGTGATAAAATCTGAGAGAGTGTGGGGAGCAGGATCAACTTACATGATTAAAACCACTCACATGACTACCAAATCTTGTAATTCTGAGGACTAATAAATGATTTCTCTTACATTGCACACTTGTACCAATGCTGCACTGCCTATGCTAGCAGGAATAACAATGCTACTCGTCTTTTTGTGACACTCTGTAAAATGGCATGCCACTAGTTATTTCAGTGAAGACAGTAACAGGACAAAAATGTGAAAGTAAAACTTTCATAGACCTAAAATTCCTAGATAAATAATCAAGGGGTTGTTTGTGTTGTTTGCTCTCCTACCGTTAAAATTCAAAGTTAAGTAAAGAACCTAAGGTGCATTTCGAACTATACACAATTGGCGAACACTGCCTATTTATTTTCTGGCCTACTGAGGAATCGTTATTTGAGTATGCCAAAACAGATCAGTGTCTCTGGGCCACTTTATATACCTCCCTATTTAACTATGGTACACATGTCTTTGCTGGATTTGTCCTCACAGTTTCTATACATTCAGCATCGACTAGAATGCATAGTTATCTACATGAGAGATACACACCCTAATCTTTTCCAGGCTTCTGAAACAAAAAATAACAACCAATTTTAGAGTACATGCTGAGAGAAAGACCAAGGGGCATATTATCAAGGGTATAATCGGCGCTTTTTCGGCACATAGCGCCGAAAAAGCGGTGATTTTTTTATCACTCTATCAACAAGGACACGCTAACAAGCGTTAGCACGTGTTTCCTTGCTACTTTGCATGTCAGCGATCCATATCGCTAATGACATGCAAAGTAGGCGTTCCCGTCCATAACTCCATGTCAATTCACGCTGACATGGCTTCGCACTATTAACAACCCTGCAGCAGACCCGTGAAGCGATAAAAAAAACACGCTAACCGCGTTTATCGCTAGTATTTAACATCTGCTTTTTATTTGACTTAGCTATACTAATAATGGGAGGTGGATTGTATGTTTAGGTCCACACTCCCCTATCAGCAAGCAGCCCCATAGCGCTGTGAAATCTTCGCTGGATTTCACACGCTATTTCTCATTTTCGTCCTCTATCGCTGGAATTACATCGCCTGTTAGCTAAGCGTTGATAATACGCCGCTAACACGGCGATGTAATCCGGCGATAGACGGCGATATACAGAAACGCGCTAAATGCGCTTAGCGATGTTTATCGCTATTCTTTGATAATATGCCCCCAAGTTTGAAAATTATGTATGGTAGGACAGCAGTCTACTGATATAAAACGTCTAGAAGGGTCATGCTCTTTCCAGAGAGACAAATCAGTGCCACAGTTGAGTTAGAGATCAAGCAGAGAATGCAGTGCACATGGAAAGCTGAAGTCAAACATACCTGACCTCATTATAGAATAAGGCCACATAAAAGGTAAGAGTATGAGCACACACACGTTGAAAGTCAATGACAGTACAGACTTTTGCAGCACTGCCCTGCCAAACACACACAAAGTCTAAGCACCACCTCAAAAAACTATTTGCAATCTTCTGTGTAGGCACACAAATGTGCCTGCACGGGAGGCAGCAAAGTAGTGACTTCACCTACTGATCTGTGAATGTGTTGTGGGAATTCCTGGTTCTTAGCAATGGGAATGAAGCAACAGACATGGCTGGGTGTCCAAAAGTGCACTCCTTCGGTACCCCTCAAATGCTGGGGTGCAAAGAGTACATTTGTGCATTATTTTATGTTATGTTGTCCCAGCAGCCGTAAATTTTGTTTCGAACTGAAACATGGCTAACTAGTTCCTCTGCTCTATAATATTGCTATAACACTTTCGGCAAGCTACTCTATTTTACCTTTTCACCGCCAGGGTAGAAAAGGTGGCGATCAAGCAATCATCCTCACACGTCTCATCAACTACTCGCATTTATCTGCAAAAATGGAATGCATGATTTTTTAACCCTTAAGTTAATCCCGTTACTGCATTTTCTGGTGTTTCCATAAACCCCACTCCAGGGCAACGCACCAATTTGAGCACCTTTCCCGCTGATTCCCTTGTCCCTCATTTACTAACAGCTCCTAACTTTGCAGTTAAAGAACAAAATTATCACTTAGATAAACTTAGCTGTTCCTACTGAACTGTTGTTATAAAAAGTCTAATTGCAGTCGCCCTGTTTTTTCCAAACTACATTATTTGTACACTGAACTTCCTTTAATTCTTAACATGGTTCTAAATTTTACAAATTGCATTAATAGAAACCCTCACTAATTAATAATCATTTGTCCCTCAGTGACATCTCACTTGATGTTACTAATTTTAATCAATGGATTCTGGGCGGCATGTATTCAATAGCACGTGTCCAACTATCACACTCCCCTTGTAAAGCCTCTTCTATCCTATGGTCCATACCTTGCAAATAGAATCATCTCAGCAGGGAACTCTGCCCAAGGAATTTTTAAGATTGCAAAAGATTTCCCTCGCCCTATAAATAGTACCACAACTCCTGTTTTTATTCAAGAGCCCTGGGACAAGCTATCTGCTTTCTACGGTAAGAATATTGCAAACATATATGAACTTTTTAGCATGCAACAAGCTCCCTTAGCTTTATAGTTGCCTCCTTTACTGCAATTATGTCTTTGACAGATGTTGAAACTGGTTCTTATTTAACTAGTATCACGTCTGAATCTCCTTTAGATCCTGCCCCTCTGTTTCTTTCACTTGGCATCTAAGATGTGTGAACTAAATGTAGACTGCATTGTTGTGGTCGCAGACGCTCTGATTCTGAGTTTGTAATAGCAAAAATAATGATAACGAATGACTAATTGGAAGGGGCGTGTTTAGGGCTGGCCTTCCAAATAGTGATCCATTATGGTATGTATCAATGTTCTGTGACCAAAAACCAATTGCAGGCCCGATTCACAAAGGTAAACTGAGACGAAAGTCTAACTTTACGACTTTCGGTATTCTCAAAGGGCATTTACAGACATTAAAGTTAGAATTTTGTCTCAGTTAATCTAAAGTTTTCATCTTAAGTTTAACTTAGAACAAAGCTGAGACAAAGGTCTAACTTTACTACTCGTAAATGCGCTTTGTGAATACTGAAAGTCGTAACGTTAGATTTTCATCTCAGCTTACCTTTGTGAATCGGGTCTTGAAATTTTACTGACTCCCAACATAGAGTGATAACCTATTCACAATGTGAATGTGAAAAAAAGTTTGTTAGGAAGTAGGCAGTGGTCTAAACAGCTCTCAACCTGGCTTTTGCCCTAAATGCAGTACCAAACCTGCTTTTCTTACTGCCACAGATAATCTTAGAAGGATTTTGGACTAGGACAGCTCAGCCAACTTGGTTCTACTCAATCTTTCTGAAGCATTCTATACTGTGTCTCGCAATATTATCTTTACTTGTCTTTTTGACCTGGGTATTTGAAAACAGGTTCTCAAATGACTTTCTTCTTTTTTGACACAGAAACCTCAGTCTGTTCACCTTACTCTTCATAACTCTGTATAGCAATCTTCCAAATTTGGAGTACCAGTGGGCTCATCACTGAGTCCTACTCTGTTTAAAGTATATATCCCACCAGTGATCAAACTGGTTTGCTCCTTTGACATCGATTTCACGTGCCATGCAGACTATACACCAATTATTGTTTCAATATCTAATATTTTTTAGATACACAAATTAACTTTTTGTTACTGTATGTCCTCAGTAGTGACCTGGAGGATGGAGAACTGTCTGAAGCTGAACCCACACTAGACTGAAATACTTATGTTTGGTAAACCTTCCCATTCCTGGATCTTCTCTTGGTGGTCTTCCAGTCTGGGACCTGCACACCATCCTGTTAACTTGGTGAGGAATGTAAGTTTTCTAATCGAACAAGATCTGTCTATGGCTCAACAGGTGACTCAAGTTGCTGCCAACTGATTCAGCCTCTTAAACCTTCCAAGGTCCTTCTAAGGGATGCACATGTTTTAGAAAAGCTCTGAAAACGTCTCTCACTTCCCACCCAAATATGAGCCAGTTTTAAGGGACCACGTCTGGCATTTATTTCTCTTAATAATCTTGATCCCTCTTGCATCAAGAAAAAAATATGCATTCCATCTACACGCTGATACTATTCCCTCCTCTAAGTTGTCTCTGGTTGTCATCCCGCTCATTTGGGGGACATTTATTATTTAGCAGTCTACACCTGAAAGCTTCCTTTCACCAACTGTCAGACTTTAAAAAACATAGGGCCCGATTCACAAAGGTAGAATGAGATAAAAGTCTAACTTTACGACTTTCGGTATTCACAAAGGGCATTCACGAGTACTAAAATTAGATTTTTGTCTCAGTTTTGGTCTCAGTTAAACTTAAGACCAAAACTTAAGATAATCTGAGACAAAAGTCAAATGTTACTACTCGTAAATGCCCTTTGTGAATAGCGAAAGTCGTAAAGTTAGACTTTCGTCTCAGTTTACCTTTGTGAATCAGGCCCACTAACGTTAAGTCTTGGCTATTTCAGTGACACTGATCAGCTCATGCTTTTTGTGCCTGTAATTTCGTCTGCTAGTGCCAAGATGCCCTTTGTTAGGGCAACAGTCTACGGTTTATAAATTATATAGATAATATCAATAATTATAAATAAATCTCATTATGGCCCTTCCTGCACTTGCAGGCTGTGTGCATATTCTTAACTAGTTACGTTTTTTAAAGGCACAGGAGCCTCTCATTAGACACACTTTCTAGGATTAAATTCACTCACCAGTGAGAACATGTTACAACATTACTATGACCCTCTATTTGCCCTAAGGGCCTGAATTTCCAACCACTTCATGAGGGACAGTCATTCAGGGCATTCATTAGAGGCCTGTCTGTCCATCTGCATGTATGTTTACCTGTCAGAGCAGGCTCTCAAACAAAGTAGATCCCTTATATTCATGATCACATGCAACTTTCAGTGCAAGACCTTTTCAATGGGAGTAATACATTATTTGTACATATAAGGTCTTGTGGTTTCTTCTGTAAAATTAAACCGTGTACCTTTCAGGGCAAAACATTCTCTGCACTGTTTTAACAGAGGTCATAGCATGTACATCATTTAGGTATCGCCAGTGGTCGCAGCTGTGACCTCTGCCTTGCCCTTTGCTACCCCTAGCACTGGCTTTGCAACCCCTGGTCTCGGAGGTGGCAAATTCAGTGCCAGGAACACAGTGCCAGTTGGGGCTTCATTCTCTTCATTTTCTGTCATTTTTTTTATTACACTAATACTGAATAAATAAAATATATTATTTACTAATAGTGTAATAAACATGGCGTACAATAAGCTGGAATATGCCCTTCCATGGCAGCTGAGGTTAGTAAAAAATGCTTTTAAATGCTTGTTGAGTGCGTGCTTGCAGGTAAGAGTATGTTTATGTGTGAGAGAGTGTATATGTGTGAATTTGTCCTAATGTGGAAGTATGTGTGTTTGTGTGAAAGTGGAGGTCAAAGGGCATGTGATGTGACTTCCGCTACCCCTGCCATTTGGGTGAAGTGACATCCATGGGTCATAGCTTTTTAAATATGAAATAGCCAGTGAATATCATTATCAGATGGGACCCCTGGCCAATCAAGGTTACATACACGATCTCTTTAAGGTCAGAGAGCAAGCTATACCATATCAGTACACATTGGATGGGCTTAACATACTTAGCTAATAAGGTTTAAAGTTGTGTTCCACGTTTACACTTTGAAGGAAGAATCAGCTCCGCACTGTATTAGATCCATTAGTCAAACCTGGAGAGAGATAAAAAGCTGAGAGAAGAATTTGCACCTCAACAGAAACTTTTTGGTCTTATATTTAGGGCTTGCTGCGTTGCAAAATCCACTCTAAACTACGGGATGTATCACTCTGCCAAACCTTGGGGCATATTAGCAAGACCGGCGATAAAATTATCGCCGTTTTAGCGGCAGGAAACTGCCGCTAAAGCGGCGATAATGGACTTGCTAATATGCGTTATAGAATTCCAATAGAAGCCCAGGTTAGATGTCCTGCACATCTAACCTGGGCTTCTATTGGAATTCTATAACGCATATTAGCAAGCCCATTATCGCTGTTTTAGCGGCAGTTTCCTGCCGCTAAAACGGCGATAATTTTATCGCCGGTCTTGCTAATATGCCCCTTGTTTCTTCCGCCCCATTTAGCAGAATGAGAACAACCTAGTTTCCATTGAGAAAACCTCATCTGTCTGTGCCCATCAGAAATCTTTAACTGATAACCCATCCACCGTAAGGTTTTTGCATTGTATTGTTGGTAGGCCTGCCAAATTAAAACAAGCCTTCTTATACAGTTTTTTCCTACCCATATGGTGGACCCAGCAGGAAAAATTATCACACACAGGGAAATAAAATCCCTTCGCATTAAAGCCTTCGATTTTATATTTCACAAAAAATCTCCAGTTGGTGACCTCTCCATACTCTCCCTGAATAGATGCACGGGAATCTGTGCATGGCGCGCTTCTTCTTCCCCAAAGACAGTCCTGACCAAGTGGAAAGTTGCCCCAGAGGAAGGCACATTGCAGAAGTGGAGGGATATATCTTATGTCTGCATTACATACTCGCTACCACCACTAATTGATGTGTGTTGTGGAGTGTAGTTTTACATTCCCACCTTTAATTTAGGGGTGTATATGCAAATATTCGCAGTGACTTGTAAAGATTCTTGTGGGCCTTTACAGTCAATATTGCTCCTATGGATGAGGTGGGTATGGGAATGCAAGTCTGCTAAAATAAACAAACCCTAATCACCAAGCCATATAGTTCATGTAGGTCAACGAATGACAGATTACTGGGTGCACCCATTAGCCTAATATGCATCTGGGACAAGGACAAATGAAAACCACCCAGTACATCCAGAATCTGATCGTAAACCTCGATTTGTGTCTTCAGAAACTGAGCTGACACATTTGTAAGGTGAAAAGTGAACACCTGAAAATGTTCAAGACCAATAAAGTGAATCGGACCCTTTAACTGTACTTGCATTCGTGACACATTACAAAATGTATGTTAGATTTACAAAAAATCTAGGCACATGTATGATGTGTATTGTGCCCTGGACAATGATGCGTATGGACTTTTCCTACACGTAGGTTAAAATTCACAAAACAAACCTGCATGTATGAAGATGTCTGAGCTGGCAGCACAAGTGATGTACATGTTGTGTGAGACACCACCATCCTTGCATTCTCAGGTAGCTGGTGTGCACCCACATTTCTAATAATCATTGGTTTCCCGCGGGAGGAATCATGGCCATCTGCCCACAGGGAAATATCACTGATTGTATTTGCACAACCAAAATGGGTATAGAAATTAAATGATTTATACTATCAGTCATGCCAGGTATGGGAGGTCACAACGCCTACACAGGAAATATGCCTGCATCCCGTTACTGGTGTAGGAGAGGTGAGTCTAAGGAAAAAGCACAATTCAGGCCATCATTTTGTGAGATGCACCTTATTTGCGTCTACTAAACCTCTAGCCATAATACATTACACCAATTGTTGCATGGTTTGTCTGTATACGTTTACATTAGGTGCTCACTGCACAGCACGACATTATTTTGTGAATTTAGCCGTGTTGTAAATAGGAGAAAAATGTGAACATGGCTTTTTTTTCATTTTCACAAAATCACTGATACCAAATCTTTATCGTTTTGGAGATACATTCCTCACACTTAGACGTGCCTAGGTATATTACTTTTAATGGTATATTTTCTCCCATCCTTTAGGAATCTAGGTTCAAATGGATTTTCTGATGATAAAAGACATTGAAAGTTTTTACTAATGTCAGATTTGGCCATAATTTCTACCTTCAACCATCTTGTAATTTAGTCCCAGATAGATTGCTTGACCTTTAATCACACACAAGAACCCATCATACCATCTAATTAGGGGACATTTGAAAAACTCTGATTAAGACTGGTGAAACAATTGTTGACCTATCCTCTTGAGATAAGATCTTTTAATTTCAATTTTGTTTTGTGTCCCTGTTAAGTTACTTTTTCAAAAAATGATTTTCTTCTATTTATTGTGTAATCAACTCATCACGATGGACCACTACATAAATTGTCTGCCTTTTTGACCAATATAATTTCTTGTTAACACTCTAAAAATATTTTGTTAATTCACATATTTGTAACAATCATTATTTAAAGAGAAAAAGTAAGTCTGTTGAATTGAACGTTAACAACTAGCCAATAGTACTGACTTCTGCGGGAGAAATCCTCAAAACTCTATAGCCCTCGTCACCTGAAGTACCCATTTATTATATATATCAGCTACCAAGATACTCTGATATTACATGGTTTCCCTGTTATATAATTAACAAGTTGAAATGTAGTAAATCTAATCAAGCCAATAATGTTTCCAAAGCTGATACAGCTAAAACCCCGTGGTATGAAACAATTAACTGCTGCAGCGAAAGATTACAGGTCAAATTTGATACATAGACTAAACTTTTATTGAAAGATTACATTTCCGATTTGAATTTTGCTATACAATCCTTTGTAAAAGCAAGTATTGTTTCCAACAACAAGGTATTTCTATGCTACACAGTAAGGCCCCGATTATGACTCTGGCGGTCCATGGACTGCCAGACTCACGGGGACGTGGCAGTCTCCTGGTTGCACTACTATAAGTCAGGCGGTGGGACCGCCAAAGTCCTGCTGCAGCCTCCAGGGAACCGCCATTCCCTGGTGGTGTTGTGACGGTCAGGAGGCAGTACAATGCTTGGCGGTACTGCCGCGGCCCCGCCAAGCATATTACAAGCTTCCTCTCCACCACCGCATGAAAATCATGGTGGAGAGGAAACAAAGGGGAGCCTACAGGGCCTCCTGCTGCCTCACGCTTTGTGGATGCACATAGGGGGGCACAGCATGTGCCCACCTATGTGAATGCACACAAGTTCCTGCATGGCATGGACTTTACAGTCCATGCTGTGCAAGAACTGTTTTTGGTGTTCCCATTGCTGTACCAATTTTTAGGGCACCGTCATGGGAACGTCAAAAGCAAAGCCCGCCAGACAGGAGGAATCTCCTAATCTGGCGAGCGGTCTGACCACAGCTTTCGTGGTGCAGCGGCAGGGTGGACCCAGAGCCACACCGCCAGTTGTAATCGGGCCTTAAGTGTTTGTGTAAAGAGCTATAGAGGAGAGGATTGGAGGCAGAATTAATCTTCCTTTAGAAATTCCCAAAACACTAGACTTTGTTCTTAGGATGTTGTTTTATAGATATACACATATAGAGTGATATGGTTTTTCTTTGTGAACGGAGCTTCTGTCTCTAGACTCAGTTAATATTGGGGTCAAAACAATAGATGGATGGGCCACGTAGGCTTTTCACTCTTTTGTCATCAAAAAGATACTCCTCTTTCAGCCTCACTTTCAGATTGACATCTATTCCATCCACAAAAAGAGGTTTAAGATTTGGTAGACCAGTAGAGAAATACCTGTGATATTTGACACCAGTGTTTATGAAAATGTTAAAGCTCTCTGATACTGGTCTACATTCAGTAAATACCTTGGGGCAGATTTACAAGCCCCTTGCGCCACATTTGCGTCACTTTCCCCATGTTAAAAATTAAGCAAAAGTGGCGCAAAGGCCTTGTAAATAAGCCCCCTTGGATCTAAAGCTATCTCTTACAAGGACTCGTTTCCATTTTGAATGTATGCATTCTCACTACAAGAAAACGTATTGAGTTCACAATCCCATCTGAACAGTGTGTGGTGTGTCTATATGCCATAGCTTAGTACCAGTGAGGAATGAGACAGCTGCAAAATTTGTATTTTTGATTTATTGGCCATACACCAGACAACCTGTCATAATGCTTATTGTTTCCAGTTAAACAGTTCCACATCATTTAGATTATTTTAAAGAAAAATTCAAACTTGTCTCGGTAAAATTAAACCTTATGCAGTGAATGCTCATAAAGGTGAACACAGTCTTATTGACACCTTGCCTGCTAGAGGAAAACTGGAGTGGTGACAAGGACAACCATGTTGTTGTATAGCCATTTCCAAACTAATGTATAGTCACAGATAACTATTGTTTGGAACCATAGTCTTGGTGTGACTTAGATAGTTAGTTTTGTTTCACGTCCTTGTTAAGTTACCCTAAAGAGGCACCGATGGAAAGCCAGTCCGCCATCTACCTCCAGGAGACAATGCAGGTTTGAGCCCACACATGGTAAACAGTGTGGAGGGTGTGATCTGCTTCAAAATCTATAATCCATGCAACTGAATCTGAAAATGTGTGGCCATAGGAGGTCTTAAATTCAACTGAGTTATGTTTATTGACAAAAATAGCATGCTTTTAAGGTCATGCATCTGGGGACAGCATGTAGTGCCATGCAGGTTGAATATCTGTTGGAAAGGTTTGTAAACCTGCATTGGGGTGCAGAGATTTCTGGATTTCACTCCTTGTTTTCTGTCTAGGCTCCAGTTCTTGGCTATCCTTTGCTCCCACGAGAGCCAGGCCTTCCCTACTCTTTACCTCCCACCTACTCTCTCGCTGCTCCCTCACCAAAGCACTATTTTCGATGGGCTGTTCCAACCCTGCCTATATTAAGAGGATACTTAAAATCTCTTCCCAGGTCACCTGGTCTGGGCACCCAGGAGACAGATGGAAGGTTAAGGGGATCTTCCAAAGGTTTGGGCCTTTATGACATGGAGAGGGCCTAACACCAGAACCGCTGCCTTCCTCCAATTGTCCCACTAGCGCTTGGACACCACCAATGGAATGGTCCCCTGCCGCCTATGGGTGCTATGCTACTTTATTTTATGCTATGATATGGTAATTGTATTTCTTACGCACATATTCACTAAGGCATCATGGCACTAGAAGGTATCATTAACTACACAGCAGTTGAGTTAATAAAGGCTGATGGCCTCCATTAACAAATAAAAGTTTTCAAATCCTTTTTGAACTTCAAAAGGTAAGTATATGGACGTAAAACAAAAGGAAGTGAATTCCTTTCCCTAACAGCAGGCTCTGCCTCCAAACGAAAAAAACTAGATCTTAGGTATCACAAGGTAAACTTGTCAAATTACCGAAGCTTACGAGCAGGTGAATTAACAGAACATTTCTGAGCCAAGAAAAGAGGGGCAAAGCCATGGCTGGATGACCTAACTGAAATAAGTTTCTTTGGGACATCAGCTGCTAGTGAACATGAAATAAGATGGGAAATATATGGGTCTTTCGGAAATAGTCAGTTATGAGACATACTATCACATTTTATTTTAATTGCACATGCTTTAAAGCATCTTTGGGAGAACCGGGTTGGTGCAGTTTGCATATTCCAAACAAGATTGAACTAATGGGAGAATCTTCTTTCAAGTGTTCAGAAACTAGAAGCAAGTCGAGAAAACTTTGGAGACTTGGGGATTCAAAAAAATATTTGTATCAGTTATGAACCTCAGGTTATTTACCTGGCTAACCGGAAAATGTTAGGATCAGATTGAAATGGCCAGTTAACAAACCTTCATTTCTCAGAGGCGATTGTAGTGGCAGGAATCTCAGATTTTGAGGGGTTTCATTTTAACAAGTTTTGCACTGTCAACGAGCTCAAAAAAGAGTACCTTACATATTGGTTTTAAACCCTGAATTCAATTGGTAACACTTTGAATAAGATCTGGGTGTTGTCAGCATAAAAATGATAAAAATGAAACCCTCTCTTGTGTAAGGCAGACGCTAAAGGGGCCATGTAGACATCCCAGAGCATTGGAATCGCCCTGTATTGATGTGCCTGAAAAAAGGTAGTTTGAGCATGACCTGATAGAAAAGAGTCAAACCAATCTATGACTAAATGATTTAGACCAGACACTTTGAATCTGGTGAGAAGAATACTGTGGTCTGTGGTGACAAATGCTGTGGACAGGTCAAGTAGGATTAAAACACCGACCTCTCCTTTATCAACCAGTATGCGCAAATCCTCCAGGATGGAAGTAATGTCAAAATCTGCACTTCACTCCTGAAGGAAACCAACCTGAAGATGACTAAACACGTCATTGGTTTCAAATTTCATTTACAGTTACTTAAAAGACAATCTCGCACAAGTGTTAGCAAGGTAGGGTTACAAGGAAATAGGACAATAACTTCCAAGATCCTTGGATGGCATGTGGCTTAACATGGCTGTTTCCAAAAATCCAATGCCCTGGTTTATTTGAAAGATTTATTAAAAAGAGCTGACTAGCTAAGCATTTCCTGATAGCTGGGTCGCAGAAGGCTAAAGGCGAGCCTGAGGATTATGAGGAATGACTTAGACTATTGACATCAGACTCACTGATAGAAGACAATAAAAAACAGGGAAGAATTCTTGGCGGAAGGCGGGTCCAATAAAAAAATAGCTGTGAATGGCTTCTAAAAGGCTATTCTGTTTCAGTTTTGACCTGACTGCAGAAATATTTGTATACAATGCGGTGCTAAAAGGTCACGAAAAGAAGCTGTGTCTTCAAATAACATTGATTGGTTAATGAAGAGAACTTGTTAATGTCTAAAAAAAGTTCCTAGAACGGTTAGCAGCATTAAGAATATGTGAAGAGTAGTAGCTGGAATTAACCAGATGAATACTAGTGTTGTATTCTTTTAGAGTGGCAATGTAGGAGGCCCTTGCAGATTCATATTAACTTGATCTCTATTTCCGCTGCTCCACGAGTCTTCAATTGAGAGTAGCAACATTTTTGTTTAACCATGAATTGGACTTCTGTTTGGGATTAATATAGTGTACTTAATATAGTGCTCACTTTCTGGTTTAACAGTGCCTTTAATGAGCTGACCTTCTGCCGCTCCTGGGTGATTCTCTTACAACACTCAGCAGGTGGGTTAACAGAACCTCCCCAAGGGTTGGGCCTCTGTCACCTATTGGAGGACACAATCTAACACTTGCTTGATGGGTTAACAGTGCCTTCAAGTGGTAAGACCAATGCCCCTAATGGGCGATCTCCATTTAGCACTCCTTTGGTAGGGTAGGGTAACTGCGTTCAATGGGTGGGATGTCTGTCCACCCTAAAGCTGAGTAGAGCATGCACAAATTCCTCTATTTTAACAACATGTTAAATTGTATGCTAATGCACAGTGACATTAGCCAAACAGTATTTCCACCACAATGTTTCAAACCTCCCTCACTTCACCCAAAATGTCTTGTATAAGCCAAACTACAAACAGCACCCTTTCCACTGTGCAGTTGGAAGGATTCCCATGAACCGAATTCAAATCCAAGTGGTTGATGATCTCTATAGGGGTATGAGGTGCTTTATAGATGCTCAAATTGAACCATCCAAACATTTAGGCCACATAACTGGTACAGAAGGCATATAAATAACTTTATAATACAAACCATAACAAATCCATAGAAAGTTTCATTCAAAGAACTCCATAACTGTCAGCATTCCTAAAGCAATTACAGCTTCCCTGGATTCTGGAGCAACTGGTTTTGCTTGTGCTAATAAATCTACCTGTGATTAAGTAACTTTGGTAGTTATATTCTAAGGCACATAATAACTTGCTATCCTGACTACAAAAATCTTGGCAATGATCCTATTATGCATTCTCCTTAGGGAAATCAGTATAAATTCCTCACACAGTACACAACATTTTGTCTTATTAATTAGTGGTATAATTCACCTGTGATGCCCCCTCTCTACTAATTGACTAATTGTTGCTGTAATATATATATATATATATATATATATATATATATATATATATATATATATATATATATATATATATATATATACTATTCAACAATCGCCCGAAAGCATTCACTGTGGGTAACAATACTCCTTCATGACAAGTATCGCATGGAGCTCACTGTGAGCAATAATTATTCTCCAATTGGGACTCGATGTCCCAGCATGCATCATACCACATGAACGCACTGCGAATGACCCACTGGGGATCCCTGCATGTTTAAAAGTAATGATTGGAGTCATCTGCGCGATACTGGAGTCTGCCCATGAGGAAGAGGCTGTGTCCTCGAAACGCGTCGGCAACGAACTCACCCGAAATGGAGATGCTGACTTTCCCTGAATAAAGAAACCATTTGGTAACTACTGCGAGTGCGCCCTTTGAATGCTTTCGGGCGATTGTTGAACAATATAATTCCCACACGGCTGCCCTGCCGTGAAAGGACGCACCATCTCCCAGACTTGGAGGGACTGCACGGCTTGCTGGAACTGTGTCGGAAGAGCCGCGAGCAGTGCAGTAGTTGGGAGTCACTGAAGTTAACATGTCATTTGGGGGCCCACTGTGGGTAACAATACTCCTTCATGACAAGTATTGCATGAAGCTCACTGTGAGCAATAATTATTCTCCAATTGGGACTCGATGTCCCAGCATGCATCATACCACATGAACGCACTGCGCATGACCCACTGGGGGTCCCTGCATGTTTAAAAGTAATGATTGGAGTAATCTGCGGGATACTGGAGTCTGCCCATGAGGAAGAGGCTGTGTCCTCGAAACGCGTCGGCAACGAACTCACCCGAAATGGAGATGCTGACTTTCCCTGAATAAAGAAACCGTTTGGTAACTACTGCGAGTGCTGAACAATATATATATGGGGGCCTGTTTCTCACCCAGCTACGCATGTCTCCATGTGGGTTGGTGGGAGGAACAGGTCCTCAAGGGAGAACATGACACGGCTTGGCAGGACAACATCATCACCTGGCTGAGATACATCGATGATGTCTTTTTAATCTGGAAAGGCAACACTGAGAGTGCCAACATGTTCATCATGCAGATCAACAACAACACTTTAAATTTAGAATTCAATGCAAACATTAGCAACACTTCTATTGAATTTCTGGACGTGACTTTATACATATCCAATGACATCATGCACTCCAAACTTCACAGAAAACCCACAGCAGGTAATTCTGTCCTGCACGCCTCCAGCTTCCACCCCAGGCACTTAATAGCAAGCATCCCCTACGGAGAAATGCTGAGGTTACGGAGGATTTGTAGTTCCCCCACAGATCTAGTGATATGTCAAAAGGAGGCAGCTAACAGATTCAGAACACGAGGATATTCCACAGCTAACATTAACAGAGCTATGAAAAGAGCCAATGCACAACCTCGAGAGGCACTCCTCAAAGGAACCAGGGGACCTAGTGTAGATAGTGATCCCAATCTCCCCAGCGTAGAACATCCCCTAGAGGAGGCACCGTCGAACTAGAAAATAGCAGTATCCCAACCGTGAGAACCAACAGAAAGTCAGCACGAGACTTATCATTACCCACAACACTGAAGTGAGGGCTATTAGATCAGTCATCAACAGACATTGGGGAATCATTAGGTCTGACCCAACCCTGGGCCCTCTAGTTGCTCCTTACCCAGACATCACATTTAAACGGGCTAGATCCATGCATGACGCTCTCGTCAGAAATAGCCCAGAAATCAAGAGCACAGCAAATTGGTTATCTGACAGAAAGGGGTTCTTTAAGTGTAATAGCTGCAGAGCATGCAAATTTGGAAAAAACATAACACAATTAGATTCCTCATTCAGACTGACACCTCTCATTATCAAACACCACCTTACATGCAGAACAGAGTATGCCATTTACATTCTGGAATGTGATTGTGGTCTCCGCTACATCGGGAGTACCAAGTTAGCAGTACACATGCGCATCCTACAACACCTGAGAGCCATTGTGAATAGTGACCCCACATATCCAGTGGCCAGACATTTCAAAGAGACACATCATAATAACCTGGAACACCTGAGGTACTCGGTCATTGACTGTATTCCAACACTCAGAAGGGGAGGCAACAGGGAGAAGCTGTTACGACAAATGGAAAGCAAATATATTTTGCAATTTAACACCAAGGCGCCTGCGGGCCTCAACACTAGTGAGGACCTATACCACTTTCTGTAATCCTATCAGTATATGTATTTACTAGGGGGCTGCTATTCAGGCACCTAGAACTAGAGGTCTGTGACATCTGTTGTCCTATAGGTAACATATGCTTGACTGAGTATGTTTCTTTTTCTGTTTCTTTTTCTTTTCTTTTTCAATTTTGTTTCACTCCAATGTTATTGTTGTACTTGTCTGACGCCTTGCATTTAAGCAGTTATTTTTTAAATATTTTGTTTGCAACTTATTACACACACATTAGCTGCAACACGCACGTCTTTGTCGCCACACACTTTAGGTTAGGCTGGTTAGATCCACACATAAAGGATATTAAGGTTCTCCTTGACTTGTATGCACATGTTACTTATAGTCACAACATGGCATATAGATATTTTTAACCACAAGTCTTTTGGATTGGAGGAGATTTTTAATCAGGTAGTTTTTTTCACCACTTTATTCATTGTGCACTTTTCACGCACGTCTCCTCCACTCTCCCCTATGCACACCCTCTCCACCACTCTCACCATGTGCGTTCCTTTCACATTTGTGCTTTGCAGTAGCCGCTTACCTTTGTCCTGTTGGTTGCTTGTTTCTGGGCCTCATGTTGCCAGGACGATGTATTGTAGCACATAACTTAGAGGCTTGCGCAGCAGACAGTACTTTCATACATTTTGATATCTTTGGCGTACACATTATTTCTGTCCCGATTTTTTCACCTCCTAGGCTCCTGGCACGGTCTTTTATTTTCTCATTAACTGGCAGGGTCATCCAAGGGGCCCAGCGGCTGAGACTTTATGAGCCTAAACCAGAGTCATAGGCACTTCGCCACACGCTAGAATACGATAGAAGGCTGACACCTTCATCGCACCATATTGTGACAAACACAAACAGAATTAGATGTTTGTCTACTCAGGCCGTGTAATAGCCAGACAATTGGGAGTTTTGCTCGTGCATGTATTGCACTTGTAATGAATTTCGCCGCCACAGGTTTTTATCTTCATTTTTTCATAGTCTGTTTTTCCTGTTGTCTTTATGCCTTGTCATGTCACTAGTAGCTCGTTTTCCTGCTTGTAGTAAAATGACATGTATGACTTCTGGTACTAGCTGTAGTAAAATGCATTCTCATGACAATGGACATAGTAATCAGACTACTACATTCAAAGCACACTCACCTGTATATATATTGCACATGTCTGTTCATAGCGCTATGTGATCAAGGCTGCATGTCTGGCAGCCGAAACGCGTCATGTTGGACCTTTTCTGATGTGTGAATAAACTACCATCCTGTTTCCACACCAACTGTTGGAGTCTGTGCCCGTGTGTTGCGCCGGAGTGCTTGTCGTAACATTGGGATTTCTTCGTGATTTATATGCAGAGTACGGCTGTCTCTGCTTCACAGACCCCTCTTCGTTTCATTGCTGGGCCAAGGTGATTTCCAAACGGCCGCATCTTCATGTGAGCTCCGGGAGGAGAAAGTGTTAAATCACGGCCCCCTGAAAGCCAGAGAAGCGCTCGCTGGGATCCAACCGTGACGGAGGTGCAGAGTGAGTCGGAGGACCCATACAGTATCCCGTCATTAGGTGGTGAGTAGCAGCAGCGTTCACGGCTTATATCAGGTGTAAGAAGAGGAGTATCGAGTTCCTGCTTAAAGTGTGTTAGCATTCACGCTTATATTCGCTTGGCAGGCACCACATTCAGTATTATATTTCCACATCATGTCCAACGAAGCGCTGCGAGAGAGGAAGCAGCTGCTGAAGCTCTATTTGAGAACCTACCCACAATTTCTAATCAGACAAAGCGTGCAGACACTAACTATGCGACAAGCAACGACAATTTCAAAGTCAAACTTAAAACACTAGAGAAACTAATGCGAACCGAAATCACCAAATGGTGGGAGGCCAAGTCACTACAAAAATATCAAGATGCTGGACGCGTCCCGCGCGGCTTGAGAATCATGTTGGCGCCGAGTTTCGATAATCCCAACCCTGACATGCTGAAGGAATGGGCGATCAGTAATTTGGATGCATCCATGCGATTAGTCATAATCCTTATCAAATATGCGGAAATTGACCGAGTCAAAACACAAAAAGAAATAGAACGTATTAATCAAGAACTCGATCAATTAGAGCAAAAAGATGAGATTTCCAAGGGCAAAGAAGAAATAAATGCACGCCTCAAAAAACATGAGGATACAATTAAAGCGCGTAAAATATTCAAGTTTGCCCGTAATAAGCAAGACTACGAGTGCGGCCAAATCTTCACTTTCGCTCGCAAATATGATACAATCAGGAAACAAAGACTCAATAAACCAATTCAGAAAGCACAAGACCAACCGACAACTATTGAAGAGGGAGCAGAATTAACCTCAATGTCGGATATGAGCTCATTAGCGGAGTCGGGCACTGACTCAGATGACGGAGGAAGATGGCGAGGAAGAAACGAGGCCTGTGCATCGGACATTGGCCTGGGGGACGAAATGAATTTTTAGTCTTCGACCGGAGACAAACACTGCGGCCGAGACCGCCAAAGAAACAAGGCGCCGAAGGAACCGCAGGCGGCGTGAAAGAAGGCAATGCAGGAAAACTGCAATCAAACAACAAGAGGCGAGGAAACTGGAGGCGCAAGTAAATGCGGACACTAAAACTATCATTAACCTCAGCACCATCAACCTCACTGAGGCAGAAAAACAACTTCTCTCGCTGGGCCTCACTTTTTGCCCCGAGAGCAGTTTTGACTATAGCAGCACACGCATTGATGTGTTCAAATTTATCAGAAAACTAAAACTTCTAAAATTCTTCAAATTGAAGCAAGGCACCAGAACTGATCAGGAGATGGTATCTAGCGATGCTCCAACAGATGCTACCCTTTCAGTCGCTGATATTGCTGTCATCCGTACTATGACTGAATTAGCAACTCCCGACGCCCCCGTTAACACACAGCAACTTTGCCTTAACGAAGGAATCACAATACAAACAAGAATACCTAGTCCTTTTAAGCCACACTCTACCTTTACACCAATGATGCCGAAAGATGCTATTGATGTATACAACGATGTGATTATTGATGAACTCAAAGCACTGCACCTTAAGACTGCAAGAAACTCTGCCAGACTTAACAAACAAAACCTAAAATATCACAGACTCATGACCAAACTTCAAAATGAAAATGAAGTGATTATTAATAAGTCTGATAAAGGGGGTAATATCGTGCTTTGGCCAAGGCAGCTGTACCTCGATGAGGCCAACAGACATCTATTGGATCAAGGCTGCTATAAAGTATCAAATCACAAAGAAGTTGCAAGTAGCAACAAAGAATTAAGGAAACTTCTATATGGCTACAGGACGCAAGGACTGTTGAGCAAGGAGGAAACCACTTTTCTCAGCACTGAATCACCTGTATTGCCATTCCTGTATTTCCTTCCCAAGGTTCATAAAAACTCCTTGCCGATTCCAGGTCGCCCCATCATCTCGGCAAGAAAAAGTATGTGTGAAAACATATCTAAATATGTGGACTTCTTTCTCCAAGACCATGTCTCCAGTCAGCCCTCCTACATCAAGGATACCAGTGACTTTCTGTGTAAAATCAAAGATATTCCATGGCACAATGATTATCTTTTAATTTCACTTGATATCACGTCTTTGTACACTAGCATTCATCATAATGATGGGTTGAATGCCTGCAAACACTTCCTAGATAAAAGACCTATACAATGTCATAACCATAATGCCATGCTCCTCAAGCTCATTCACTGGTGTCTCACACATAACTACTTTCTATTTAACAAAGCAGTGTACCAACAGCTTAGGGGAGTATCCATGGGGGCCTGTTTCTCACCCAGCTACGCATGTCTCCATGTGGGTTGGTGGGAGGAACAGGTCCTCAAGGGAGAACATGACACGGCTTGGCAGGACAACATCATCACCTGGCTGAGATACATCGATGATGTCTTTTTAATCTGGAAAGGCAACACTGAGAGTGCCAACATGTTCATCATGCAGATCAACAACAACACTTTAAATTTAGAATTCAATGCAAACATTAGCAACACTTCTATTGAATTTCTGGACGTGACTTTATACATATCCAATGACATCATGCACTCCAAACTTCACAGAAAACCCACAGCAGGTAATTCTGTCCTGCACGCCTCCAGCTTCCACCCCAGGCACTTAATAGCAAGCATCCCCTACGGAGAAATGCTGAGGTTACGGAGGATTTGTAGTTCCCCCACAGATCTAGTGATATGTCAAAAGGAGGCAGCTAACAGATTCAGAACACGAGGATATTCCACAGCTAACATTAACAGAGCTATGAAAAGAGCCAATGCACAACCTCGAGAGGCACTCCTCAAAGGAACCAGGGGACCTAGTGTAGATAGTGATCCCAATCTCCCCAGCGTAGAACATCCCCCTAGAGGAGGCACCGTTGAACTAGAAAATAGCAGTATCCCAACCAGTGAGAACCAACAGAAAGTCAGCACGAGACTTATCATTACCCACAACACTGAAGTGAGGGCTATTAGATCAGTCATCAACAGACATTGGGGAATCATTAGGTCTGACCCAACCCTGGGCCCTCTAGTTGCTCCTTACCCAGACATCACATTTAAACGGGCTAGATCCATGCATGACGCTCTCGTCAGAAATAGCCCAGAAATCAAGAGCACAGCAAATTGGTTATCTGACAGAAAGGGGTTCTTTAAGTGTAATAGCTGCAGAGCATGCAAATTTGGAAAAAACATAACACAATTAGATTCCTCATTCAGACTGACACCTCTCATTATCAAACACCACCTTACATGCAGAACAGAGTATGCCATTTACATTCTGGAATGTGATTGTGGTCTCCGCTACATCGGGAGTACCAAGTTAGCAGTACACATGCGCATCCTACAACACCTGAGAGCCATTGTGAATAGTGACCCCACATATCCAGTGGCCAGACATTTCAAAGAGACACATCATAATAACCTGGAACACCTGAGGTACTCGGTCATTGACTGTATTCCAACACTCAGAAGGGGAGGCAACAGGGAGAAGCTGTTACGACAAATGGAAAGCAAATATATTTTGCAATTTAACACCAAGGCGCCTGCGGGCCTCAACACTAGTGAGGACCTATACCACTTTCTGTAATCCTATCAGTATATGTATTTACTAGGGGCTGCTATTCAGGCACCTAGAACTAGAGGTCTGTGACATCTGTTGTCCTATAGGTAACATATGCTTGACTGAGTATGTTTCTTTTTCTGTTTCTTTTTCTTTTTCTTTTTCAATTTTGTTTCACTCCAATGTTATTGTTGTACTTGTCTGACGCCTTGCATTTAAGCAGTTATTTTTTAAATATTTTGTTTGCAACTTATTACACACACATTAGCTGCAACACGCACGTCTTTGTCGCCACACACTTTAGGTTAGGCTGGTTAGATCCACACATAAAGGATATTAAGGTTCTCCTTGACTTGTATGCACATGTTACTTATAGTCACAACATGGCATATAGATATTTTTAACCACAAGTCTTTTGGATTGGAGGAGATTTTTAATCAGGTAGTTTTTTTCACCACTTTATTCATTGTGCACTTTTCACGCACGTCTCCTCCACTCTCCCCTATGCACACCCTCTCCACCACTCTCACCATGTGCGTTCCTTTCACATTTGTGCTTTGCAGTAGCCGCTTACCTTTGTCCTGTTGGTTGCTTGTTTCTGGGCCTCATGTTGCCAGGACGATGTATTGTAGCACATAACTTAGAGGCTTGCGCAGCAGACAGTACTTTCATACATTTTGATATCTTTGGCGTACACATTATTTCTGTCCCGATTTTTTCACCTCCTAGGCTCCTGGCACGGTCTTTTATTTTCTCATTAACTGGCAGGGTCATCCAAGGGGCCCAGCGGCTGAGACTTTATGAGCCTAAACCAGAGTCATAGGCACTTCGCCACACGCTAGAATACGATAGAAGGCTGACACCTTCATCGCACCATATTGTGACAAACACAAACAGAATTAGATGTTTGTCTACTCAGGCCGTGTAATAGCCAGACAATTGGGAGTTTTGCTCGTGCATGTATTGCACTTGTAATGAATTTCGCCGCCACAGGTTTTTATCTTCATTTTTTCATAGTCTGTTTTTCCTGTTGTCTTTATGCCTTGTCATGTCACTAGTAGCTCGTTTTCCTGCTTGTAGTAAAATGACATGTATGACTTCTGGTACTAGCTGTAGTAAAATGCATTCTCATGACAATGGACATAGTAATCAGACTACTACATTCAAAGCACACTCACCTGTATATATATTGCACATGTCTGTTCATAGCGCTATGTGATCAAGGCTGCATGTCTGGCAGCCGAAACGCGTCATGTTGGACCTTTTCTGATGTGTGAATAAACTACCATCCTGTTTCCACACCAACTGTTGGAGTCTGTGCCCGTGTGTTGCGCCGGAGTGCTTGTCGTAACATTGGGATTTCTTCGTGATATATATATATATATATATATATATATATATATATATATATATATATATATATATATATATATATATATATATATATATATATATATATATATATATATATATATATATATATATATATATATACATATATATATACATATATATATATATATAGCTACCAGTCTCTCTCCCACCACCTGGAAAAGAGTGTGACACTGCTCCGGGGGACTTGAAAAGCGGCTTTATTTGATGACAGTGCACAAGCATTAAAGGGGTCCCTGAAACGCTCGGCAGACGCGTTTCATCCTTCAAATGGATTCCTCAGTGCCCGTTTCAGTTGTATCCTTGTGAGGGGTCCTTTGCAGTGGTGTTTTAACTGTTGTGACCACTCCCTGTCATGTGATCACGCCCTCCTCTGCCTCACAGGTGCGATGCTCCTTGTGCTGTGCCTGCTTCTCCACTGCATGCTGGACATCGTAGTTCGCCGCAGGGACCATACAGTGAAGGTACCCACTGAACACCAAGTGATGCTTCCAACTGCTGCTGGTCGGCGTTCCACAGCCGCTGCAGTGCGAAAGTAGGTAACAAAGTTCTCCCAAGTCCCCCTTGTCAGGCAGACAGTTCTGCCTACTCTCTCCCCATGCGCCGTTTCCAGCACCGGGGGCGACGCGACTGCCGTTTGCAGCAAAAAACCAAAGAGTCCACAGGAAGGTCGCGTAGCACCAGACCGAGAGGGAGGTCACAAAGCCAGCTCCTGCTAGCTGGCATAAACATAGCTACCAGTCTCTCTCCCACCACCTGGAAAAGAGTGTGACACTGCTCCGGGGGACTTGAAAAGCGGCTTTATTTGATGACAGTGCACAAGCATAAAAGGGTCCCTGAAACGCTCGGCAGACGCGTTTCATCCTTCAAATGGATTCCTCAGTGCCCGTTTCAGTTGTATCCTTGTGAGGGGTCCTTTGCAGTGGTGTTTTAACTGTTGTGACCACTCCCTGTCATGTGATCACGCCCCTCCTCTGCCTCACAGGTGCGATGCTCCTTGTGCTGTGCCTGCTTCTCCACTGCATGCTGGACATCGTAGTTCGCCGCAGGGACCATACAGTGAAGGTACCCACTGAACACCAAGTGATGCTTCCAACTGCTGCTGGTCGGCGTTCCACAGCCGCTGCAGTGCGAAAGTAGGTAACAAAGTTCTCCCAAGTCCCCCTTGTCAGGCAGACAGTTCTGCCTACTCTCTCCCCATGCGCCGTTTCCAGCACCGGGGGCGACGCGACTGCCGTTTGCAGCAAAAACCAAAGAGTCCACAGGAAGGTCGCGTAGCACCAGACCGAGAGGGAGGTCACAAAGCCAGCTCCTGCTAGCTGGCATAAACATAGCTACCAGTCTCTCTCCCACCACCTGGAAAAGAGTGTGACACTGCTCCGGGGGACTTGAAAAGCGGCTTTATTTGATGACAGTGCACAAGCATAAAAGGGTCCCTGAAACGCTCGGCAGACGCGTTTCATCCTTCAAATGGATTCCTCAGTGCCCGTTTCAGTTGTATCCTTGTGAGGGGTCCTTTGCAGTGGTGTTTTAACTGTTGTGACCACTCCCTGTCATGTGATCACGCCCCTCCTCTGCCTCACAGGTGCGATGCTCCTTGTGCTGTGCCTGCTTCTCCACTGCATGCTGGACATCGTAGTTCGCCGCAGGGACCATACAGTGAAGGTACCCACTGAACACCAAGTGATGCTTCCAACTGCTGCTGGTCGGCGTTCCACAGCCGCTGCAGTGCGAAAGTAGGTAACAAAGTTCTCCCAAGTCCCCCTTGTCAGGCAGACAGTTCTGCCTACTCTCTCCCCATGCGCCGTTTCCAGCACCGGGGGCGACGCGACTGCCGTTTGCAGCAAAAAACCAAAGAGTCCACAGGAAGGTCGCGTAGCACCAGACCGAGAGGGAGGTCACAAAGCCAGCTCCTGCTAGCTGGCATAAACATAGCTACCAGTCTCTCTCCCACCACCTGGAAAAGAGTGTGACACTGCTCCGGGGGACTTGAAAAGCGGCTTTATTTGATGACAGTGCACAAGCATAAAAAGGGTCCCTGAAACGCTCGGCAGACGCGTTTCATCCTTCAAATGGATTCCTCAGTGCCCGTTTCAGTTGTATCCTTGTGAGGGGTCCTTTGCAGTGGTGTTTTAACTGTTGTGACCACTCCCTGTCATGTGATCACGCCCTCCTCTGCCTCACAGGTGCGATGCTCCTTGTGCTGTGCCTGCTTCTCCACTGCATGCTGGACATCGTAGTTCGCCGCAGGGACCATACAGTGAAGGTACCCACTGAACACCAAGTGATGCTTCCAACTGCTGCTGGTCGGCGTTCCACAGCCGCTGCAGTGCGAAAGTAGGTAACAAAGTTCTCCCAAGTCCCCCTTGTCAGGCAGACAGTTCTGCCTACTCTCTCCCCATGCGCCGTTTCCAGCACCGGGGGCGACGCGACTGCCGTTTGCAGCAAAAAACCAAAGAGTCCACAGGAAGGTCGCGTAGCACCAGACCGAGAGGGAGGTCACAAAGCCAGCTCCTGCTAGCTGGCATAAACATAGCTACCAGTCTCTCTCCCACCACCTGGAAAAGAGTGTGACACTGCTCCGGGGGACTTGAAAAGCGGCTTTATTTGATGACAGTGCACAAGCATAAAAGGGTCCCTGAAACGCTCGGCAGACGCGTTTCATCCTTCAAATGGATTCCTCAGTGCCCGTTTCAGTTGTATCCTTGTGAGGGGTCCTTTGCAGTGGTGTTTTAACTGTTGTGACCACTCCCTGTCATGTGATCACGCCCTCCTCTGCCTCACAGGTGCGATGCTCCTTGTGCTGTGCCTGCTTCTCCACTGCATGCTGGACATCGTAGTTCGCCGCAGGGACCATACAGTGAAGGTACCCACTGAACACCAAGTGATGCTTCCAACTGCTGCTGGTCGGCGTTCCACAGCCGCTGCAGTGCGAAAGTAGGTAACAAAGTTCTCCCAAGTCCCCCTTGTCAGGCAGACAGTTCTGCCTACTCTCTCCCCATGCGCCGTTTCCAGCACCGGGGGCGACGCGACTGCCGTTTGCAGCAAAAAACCAAAGAGTCCACAGGAAGGTCGCGTAGCACCAGACCGAGAGGGAGGTCACAAAGCCAGCTCCTGCTAGCTGGCATAAACATAGCTACCAGTCTCTCTCCCACCACCTGGAAAAGAGTGTGACACTGCTCCGGGGGACTTGAAAAGCGGCTTTATTTGATGACAGTGCACAAGCATAAAAGGGTCCCTGAAACGCTCGGCAGACGCGTTTCATCCTTCAAATGGATTCCTCAGTGCCCGTTTCAGTTGTATCCTTGTGAGGGGTCCTTTGCAGTGGTGTTTTAACTGTTGTGACCACTCCCTGTCATGTGATCACGCCCCTCCTCTGCCTCACAGGTGCGATGCTCCTTGTGCTGTGCCTGCTTCTCCACTGCATGCTGGACATCGTAGTTCGCCGCAGGGACCATACAGTGAAGGTACCCACTGAACACCAAGTGATGCTTCCAACTGCTGCTGGTCGGCGTTCCACAGCCGCTGCAGTGCGAAAGTAGGTAACAAAGTTCTCCCAAGTCCCCCTTGTCAGGCAGACAGTTCTGCCTACTCTCTCCCCATGCGCCGTTTCCAGCACCGGGGGCGACGCGACTGCCGTTTGCAGCAAAAAACCAAAGAGTCCACAGGAAGGTCGCGTAGCACCAGACCGAGAGGGAGGTCACAAAGCCAGCTCCTGCTAGCTGGCATAAACATAGCTACCAGTCTCTCTCCCACCACCTGGAAAAGAGTGTGACACTGCTCCGGGGGACTTGAAAAGCGGCTTTATTTGATGACAGTGCACAAGCATAAAAGGGTCCCTGAAACGCTCGGCAGACGCGTTTCATCCTTCAAATGGATTCCTCAGTGCCCGTTTCAGTTGTATCCTTGTGAGGGGTCCTTTGCAGTGGTGTTTTAACTGTTGTGACCACTCCCTGTCATGTGATCACGCCCTCCTCTGCCTCACAGGTGCGATGCTCCTTGTGCTGTGCCTGCTTCTCCACTGCATGCTGGACATCGTAGTTCGCCGCAGGGACCATACAGTGAAGGTACCCACTGAACACCAAGTGATGCTTCCAACTGCTGCTGGTCGGCGTTCCACAGCCGCTGCAGTGCGAAAGTAGGTAACAAAGTTCTCCCAAGTCCCCCTTGTCAGGCAGACAGTTCTGCCTACTCTCTCCCCATGCGCCGTTTCCAGCACCGGGGGCGACGCGACTGCCGTTTGCAGCAAAAACCAAAGAGTCCACAGGAAGGTCGCGTAGCACCAGACCGAGAGGGAAGTCACAAAGCCAGCTCCTGCTAGCTGGCATAAACATAGCTACCAGTCTCTCTCCCACCACCTGGAAAAGAGTGTGACACTGCTCCGGGGGACTTGAAAAGCGGCTTTATTTGATGACAGTGCACAAGCATAAAAAAGGGTCCCTGAAACGCTCGGCAGACGCGTTTCATCCTTCAAATGGATTCCTCAGTGCCCGTAGGTGGTTATAGTTAGGACCTTGTTTCTATTCAAAAAGCGTTTTTTCTTTTGCCAATATCTTTGGTGCCGTTTGACGAATCTTTGCAAAATTTTAAAACTAATGGCCTTCCCAGGTCAGCTCCTGTCTTGAAAATTTCGGGGTGATTCATCAAGCGGGGTCCGAGAAAAAAGGGGGGTCCCAAAACGCGTTTTCCCCATGTTAATTTCCTTAGGAAACTTTAGACAAGGCTACAGCCCGAACTGCTGAACGGAATTACACCAAATTTGGCAAAAAGGTAGCTCTTGGTTCAGAAAGTGCCCTTTTTTTTAAATGGTGTAAATCCGTTCAGTAGTTTTTTAAATATTAAAGGAAAAATAAATTTATATATCTGGGCGGAGCCTAACCACACATCTCACCGTGAGATCTGATTGGCTGTCAGCACTTCATCCAAGAAGTGTTGGCAGCCATCTTGGGACCAATATACTTGATAACACCCCATTAAAATGCATTGTAGTGAATGGAAGGTTTTGAGGGTCACCAAAAGGAGAACATATAAAGGGTGATAAGACTTTAGTTACATTATAAATCATTTGTTGATGGTACCATACTAATTTTAGGAATTGTGGTGTGTTCTAAGGTGATTTTACCCTGTGAAAAAGCCTTCTGCTGGGATATCATGAATCATGTTTGAGAGAAAACTATTTTCTCATACTTTTCCCATAGAGGTTTGGAAGGTGATTTAGAAGCTAAAATGAGAGCATATTTTCTGTAAATTCACATTATCTTTCTCAGTCATGTGAGAGTGAAGTCTGAAATTCTCAGTAAAACATGTACATCCAACAAGGGCAGAGACTGTCAGTTGATTCCTTTGTGTTCTACTGCAGCTTCCCAGAGTGTTCTAAAGAACAACTAGAGCGCTAACAGTCTTACTTATGACAAAAGTATGGCACACCTGAAGCCATCATGATTGGAATAAACTGGTAACACTTAAAACATTTAATTTAAAAAGGAACAAAATGAGGGGGTTCATTTTGCCATAGAATTTATGATTAGTGCTGCAGAACGAAAAATTAGGGCACATTTTGAGTGACTTCTCAAATCCGCTTCTATTTCATTAACTAATTAAAAATTTGCGAACAAGTCGTGACGAGAATTTTCAATTCTATTAAGGACACGGAGGCGAGGATTATGCTTCTCATTTCTTTGCATTTATTACACAGCAGCCAATAAAAACACCCCTTTTTATTCAGTAAACTACAAATCCCATGAGCACTAGGTGCCCCATAACCATAGAGAGTACCCTATATAAGGTCTCACAGAGGTAGTCACTTCCTCTTTCTTTGCGTGATCCATTTGAAAACCATTAAGTCTAACGTCTTTGAGATAACCGTTCAATTTCGAACACTGTCTTTCACCAGACAATCCATTATGGTAACCAAACATTCTGAAGTCCAACAGGGACACTTCCTTTCTCGGGGAGGAAAAAAGTCCTCGTCTTGAGATAGGCGAACGACCGCCACACTTCAAGGAGGAAGAACACTCCAACGAACCATTTGAAGGAGAAAGCAGAATACCTTACTTGCCATTCGTATCTGAAGCAAAGAGAGAAAAATCCCGTAATAATGTTCATTCTAGAAGTTATCATATACATCAAATCATTTAACCAGGGTGGGAAAAATAAATCCATAGTACAATCAAAAGAACATTGACAGCGAACATTGCAGTTCATGCCATATGATTCAGTTTAATACATAACTTTGGGTGGGATAATCCTCGCCTCCGTGTCCTTAATAGAATTGAAAATTCTTGTCACGACTTGTTTGCAAATTTTTAATTCTATGTCAGGACCGGAGGCTCCGATTATGCTTGTTCAAAGCTTAGCCACCACTACTGATACCACATCCACAATAGGTTTATAATAAAAAAGCTTTAAAGGTGGACTCTGTTGACCAATCAGCTGCCGTCATTATATCGGCAAGCGTTACTCCCAGAGCATGTGATTTAGAGGCCATTGCCCCTCGAACAGAGTGAGCCCCAAACTTAGAAACATCAATACCTGCCTCGCTCATGAGCCAGCGAACCCAGCAAGCTAAAGTGGCTGGGGTCACCGGGCGAAACGGTTTTTGTAAAGCAATAAACAGTTGACCTTGCATATTAGAACGAAACTCAGCTGTACTTACCTCGCACGCTTTAAGACATTGAACCACACATAGTTTCGGATTATCCGGAAAACTAGGATATGAAACAGAGGTGGTATTACACTTGGTACGCCTGGAGATAGTAAAAGTGACCCCTTCAGTTGAAAAACGGCGACCTGCCAAATCCAAAGCCCGGATATCAGACACTCTCTTGCAGGAGACCAAACATAACAACATGGCCAATTTGGCGGAGATCTGCTTGCAGGATAGATATTTGTTAGCAGGCCAGGTTTCTAAAAACCGTAGAACCACTGCGACGTCCCATAGGAACGAGCACTTTGGACACGTAGGTTTAACCATCCTGATTCCTATAAACAACTTGCAAACCAAGGGATGTTCTCCTACAGGTTTGCCACCTAGCTGAACATGTCCCGCCGATATTGCTGACCGAAAGGTATTAACTGTTCTGTACACGAGGCCTGATGAGGCCAGGGAAGCCAGGTAATTCATGACCATGGAGACATTTGCTGTAGTGGGATCGATATCCCGTTGAGCACACCAGCTACACCATTTGTTCCATGCTGATGAATACCGCTAGTGGGTATTATCGGACCATGCCTGTCTAATGAAGGCGTTAGCATCTCTCGAAAGGCCAGGGATTTCCCATCTATCCCTGAAACTCGCTATGCTGCCAGAGGGAGTTGCCCTGCTAATACCAAGGGATGAGGTTGCTTGTGAGGGTCCAGCAACAGGTTCCATGTCTGTGGAAGCAATATTGGTACAGCAGAAGACATTTCCAGAACTACTGGGAACCAAGCTTGTGCTCTCCACAATGGAGTGACTAGAAGAAGCTCCGTTTGCTGATGCCTGGCCTGCGCCAGGACTCTGGGTATCATTACAAACGGTGGGAATGCATAGCAAAGGCCAGGAGGCCAGACCTGCAGAAACGCGTCCGAGGCGATCACCTCCGGATCCGGACGCCAACTGAAAAATTTCGGAAGTTGTTTGTTCAGGCGAGAAGCGAACAAGTCTAAGTGACAAGGACCCCATGTTTGATTCAGGGAGCGAAAGATTCGAGGGTGAAGCCTCCAATCAATGTAATTGCGTAGGTACCGAGAGTGCCAATCCGCCACCTCGTTGTTGCGTCCCGGGAGATATTCTGCCACTACTGATATTTTGTGTTGAAGACAATAGTGCCAAAAGTCCTTGGCGATTTCTGAAAGAATCCGCGATCTCGTTCCGCCCAGCTTGTTCACGTATCGGACTGCCGGTACGTTGTCCATCCGTAATAGAATACAGCAATCCGTCTTCTGGGGAGAGAGACTGCGAATTGCAAACGAGCCTGCCAGCAGCTCCAGACAATTGATGTTTAGGGAAAGCTCCCCCGGTGACCATCGACCCCCTGTTGAAATCGGACCGCAGCGAGCTCCCCAGCCCCAGCGGCTGGCGTCCGATTTGATCACTATCTCGGGACTGGATCCGAATATGGCTCTGCCATTCCACGACTCCTTGTGGTCCAACCACCACAACATTTCCCACCTCGCTTCCTCGGAAAGAGGAATCCGTTCTGCATATCCGAGGCCTTTGCGGAGATGTTGAATCTTCAAGCGTTGGAGTGCGCGGTAATGTAGAGGTCCCGGAAATATAGCTTGGATCGATGAGGCTAACATGCCCACAACTCGGGCCACCGACCTCAAGGATACAATCTGCTTGTTCACAATCAATCTCAATTCTTTCTTGATTGCTATGATCTTTTGCGCGGGAAGGAGAAGCTGGCAGCTCCGAGAATCGATCTGAAAGCCCAGGAATTCTATAGATTGCATGGGAGACAGAATGGACTTCTCAGGATTTACCACGAAGCCCAGGCTCTGAAGCAAATCAATGGCCCATTCCAGGTGCACGAGTACTAGGCGAGGGCAGCGGGCCATGATAATGATGTCGTCCAGATAGACGATCAAGCATACTCCTCGAGCTCGCAACGACTCCATGACCGGGCGCAGGAGTTTCGTGATGCACCAAGGTGCTGACGAAAGTCCGAAGGGAAGGACTTTGTACTCGTAGCAGACGCCCTGCCAGAGAAACTGAAGAAACCGTCGGTGTGGAGCGTATATGGGCACCGAAAGGTACGCATCTTTCAGGTCTAGACGGACCATCCAATCCCCTTCCTGCAGAAGGTCCCGTATCAAATGGATGCCCTCCATTTTGAAGTGTCGGTAAATGATCCACCCGTTGAACTCCTTCAGATTCAGAACCAGTCGGGAACCGCCTCCTTTTTTCTGGACTAAGAAAACTGTGCTGATGAAACCCCGTGGATGAGCCTGAGTGACAACTATAGCTCCCTTCTCGAGGAGGGATTGAATTTCGTCTGTAATGAAACTTTGGTCTTGATGGGAAAAATGTATGGGAGGGGGAGGGGAACCCTGGGAGGGAGTATCGTATAATTCCAGTTTGTACCCCTGAACCGTCTCCAAAACCCAAGCATCCTGCAAGATCGTTTGCCAGATCCGTAGGAAAGATTGAATCCGTCCCCCCAGAACCACTTCTGAACACAGAATGAGTCTCACCTGTATTGCCGGAGTCTTGGTGGTTGCCTTGGTTGCCACCAAATCTGCCTTTTCGGAAACAATTTCGACCCCTTCGAGAGGGGTAGAAGGAGGCGTTGCCTGAGTTATGATCTTGGTAGCCTCCTCTTTGATGCTGTTGTCCACGTGGGGTGCCTTGATTGTACCCACGGCCGAACGACCTTCCTTCGATTTCGTCCGGCCCTGGCGAAAACCGAGCGGAAAGCGTGCTTGAGTGATTCCTGCGCCTTATCCAGGCCGCTGAAGGTGGCAACGAACTTGGTCAGTTCCTTCAAGAATGGCTGACCAAAGAGGAGGCCCTGGGCCACGGGACCCGCCTCCGACCGAGGATAACTCTGCCAATTTGGGGTCCAGTTTGAGGACGATGGATCTTCTCCTTTCACTGGATATGGTGCAGTTGGCGTTGCCCAACTGGCAAATTGCCCGTTGCGCCCATCCGATGAGATCATCTGGGTCTACTGAAGTCCCCGATTCCTTTGCATGAAACCCCATCTCTAGAATTTTGGTCAATGGTCCTGAAAGGTCAAGCAATTTATCTTGGCAAGATCGCCAGGCGCGATCTATGCCCTTCTTGGGGTCTTTTGAATATTTCTTTAAGTAGGTTAGCATCGTGGGGTCCACTTCGGGAGTCTCCGCCACGTGTGCCGCCAGGTCCGGCCTCGGGCATTCCGACCGAAGTCGTGCCCTAACGTCCTTATCAAAAGGACGTCTGAGGTGCGATTGCACATAATCCGCCACCTCTTGCGGCGGAAGCCACACTGTAGAGTTAGGATGAATTATGTCTGCCGGCTCGAACGTGAGCACCCTAGGTTGTGGAGGGGGTACAAGGTGGTGCTCTTTTCTGGATTTCTTCGCCGGTCTGGGCGCTTCCTCTTGCTCTGACTCCTTATCGGATGAGAAGTCTCCATTCTCTCCCTGGGTTGATTCCGCAGGCTCGGCTGGTGCCAGGTACGCGTTGTCGTTGGCCAAGGCTCTGGAAAGCCGAGCAAAATCCTCTGTGTGAGGGTTGGGAGTCTTCTTTGCACTGGGTTGTGGATGGGCACCTGCGGCCGGGATCCACCCTTGCTGAAGTGTGTAATTATTTAAATGACGCTTGAGGGGTGCAATTTCGCGCACTAGTGCTGAATTGACGGAGTGTTGCACCCCAGCATCCAAGGCCTCCACGAGGTCCTGTTCTAGTGAACTGGCCGGTTTTGAACCAAAATACTCCTCCTCATAAAAATACTCGGCCATTGTGCAAAGTTATAGCAATGGGCCACCAAGAGTGTACCGGTCTGAGGTCAACTCAGTTGTCAGGAGGAACACGGGGGAGAGGGACAACCCCAGGCAAGCCAACCAGTGATAACTGAGAAGTATAAGTGGTGGAGGGAGGGCTTGCAAACGTCTCTAGGCAGAGCCTATGCACGATATTTTACTGCCCTCCACGAATAAAGAGCATCGGGCGTCACCGGGAGCAGCAGACGGGCGAAAAACATTTTCAAATTTAGATCGTTTTCCTGCTTTGATCTGTAGCGGTAAACACTGTCGGGACAATTTTCAAAATGGCCGCCGCGCATGCGCGGAAACGACCGCCCATTGCAGTAGAAAGAGGACTCAGCGCGATCGAGCGACGCACAGTCCTCGCTCCCACTCTCCCACTCCACCTGAACAGAGGCGTGGGCACAACGCGCCCGGCCGGGGAGGCAGAAGCGCTCCACGAACGACAGAGAATCGCAGCACGCACGTCAGACGCTCACGGAGGCGCAAAGCAGACAAACTGGAATTAAACCGAAGAACGCTGAGGTACCATGCTTATAACGTAATCAACCACACAATATAGATAATTAACCACACAATATAAAAGCATCCAGCGCATAATTACACAGCGCCTATAATGATGAATCCATGCCAAAACCCATGCGCTACCATACAAGAAGAGTAGTAAGGGAAGGCACTTAACTGGCTGCGGAGCAGCAAAGAAAGAGGAAGTGACTACCTCTGTGAGACCTTATATAGGGTACTCTCTATGGTTATGGGGCACCTAGTGCTCATGGGATTTGTAGTTTACGAAGAAAAAAAGGGGTGTTTTTATTGTCTGCTGTGTAATAAATGCGAAGGAATGAGAAGCATAATCGGAGCCTCCGGTCCTGACATAGAATTCTGACATGCAGACTGAAACATGCACTTTCAATACCAGCAGCAGACTTCCCTGGTGAGCAGAAGCTTTACTACAGTGATCTAATGAGCAACTAGAGTGCTAACATTCTGAATTTATGGCAAATGTGTGACACATCTGAATGCCTTCTTGATGGAATCAAAGTAAAAAACTGAAAGTATTTCCTACTGTGGAGACTGCAGTAAATGAGGAAATTAGGAAACTTCATAACAAATAAGTCTCCCAAGATGGCCACCAGAGACAAAAGAGCCCAAATGTAGCACAAATATCACCCAGATGTAGCCCATGTATAGCCCAATGACAGAATGTCCCAGAGTGTTCTAAAGAACAACTAGAGCGCTAACAGTCTTACTTATGACAAAAGTATGGCAAACCTGAAGCCATCTTGATTGGAATAAACTGGTAACACTTAAAACATTTAATTTAAAAAGGAACACAATGAGGGGGTTCATTTTGCCATAGAAATTATGATTAGTGCTGAAGAAAGAAAAATTAGGGGACATTTTGAATGACTTCTCAAATCCTCTTCTATTTCATAAAAAAGTCTGACATGCAGACTGAAACATGCACTTTCAATACCAGCAGCAGACTTCCCTGGTGAGCAGTAGCTTTACTACAGTGATCTAATGAGCAACTAGAGTGCTAACATTCAGAATTTATGGCAAATGTGTGACACATCTGAATGCCTTCTTAATGGAATCAAAGTAAAAAACTGAAAGCATTTCCTAATGAGGAGACTGCAGTAAATGAGGAAATTAGGAAACTTCATAACAAATAAATCTCCCAAGATGGCTGCCAGAGACAAAAGAGCACAAATGTAGCACAAATATCACCCAGATGTAGCCCACGTATAGCCCAATGACAGAAGTGTGCAAAACACTATTTTTTGTGGTTTTTTGCAGTTTTATATAGTGCAGACTGGTCAGGTATTGGAGTGCTTTACATGAGCATTGGTTACATCACACAAGGACAAATTCATTTTGGTTGTAGACATGGGGAGATTAAGTGAATTGACCAGAATCACAGAATGTCGAGCTGAAGCAGAAACTCCAACCTGGTTCCCCAGTTGCAAAGTCTGCAGCTCTGGAAGTAACACCACATCCTCTCCCCTAAGTGCAACATTTAATCAAGTGGTCAACTGGATAAAAAAACATAAAGATAACAAATAATTTAAAAGTGCTTTGTCGCTATTTGAAAACTCAGAAAATATGTCCTCATTTTAGTTTTTAGAGCACTAACCATAATTTCGATGCAAATAAGACCCTCTCATTTCTGTAATTTCTAAAGGAAATGCTCTAGGTATTACAATTTTGATTACATCAAGATGACGTCAGGCGTGCCACACTTTTGTAATAAATATAGAATGTTAGCAATCTAGTTGTTTATTAGGATACTGTTGAGAGGCAGAGGCCAGGGGCACTGACTCAGAAAATTGAAGGCAGGTAGGAGGGTGCAGAGGGAACAATTTGACCACACTGGGCAGGCAGGAAGGGCAGTGGCAGCACAACAGACTATGGAGGGCAGTGGAAAGGGGGGCAGGGGCAACAAACCTACAATGCAGGACAGGCAAGAGAGGCTGTGGCAATATAATAGACCATTGTGGGCAGAAGGAAGAGGCAGTGGTAGTACATGCCAAAAGACCCGATTCAGCCAGGAAACGCCCAATGTTTTTAAGCCCAAATGGGCTTTATTTGATCTGTCTCCTGTCTACAATCTCCTCTTTTTCAATGTAAGTCAATGGGGAAAATCAATACCCCAGTTTTTTTTCAAAAATCTCCCTCTTACCAAGTTCAAAATGTTAGCAAGTATGGTACATTGGATCATGGAAGGCAGGAGGAATTGGGGTAGGGACATGGACTCGGATAACAGAGGACAGGAGGGACATGGACAGGTGCACCAAACTGATCTTACAGGGCAGGCATCAGGGTTTGCAGCAGCACAATACACCACACAGGGCATGCGGGACGGGAGTGCAGCACAACAATCCATGGAAAGCAATAGGGGGGCACAGGACCATGCACATGGACAACAGAGAACAGAGGGTAAAGAGGCAATGGCAGCTAGCTGACCATAATGGACAGACAGAAGAGAAAGCTGTAGCATAACAGACCATAAAGGGCAAGAGGGAGGGATCAGGGGCATTACAATGGAACAGACAAGCCAGGAGGGAGGGAATAGGGGTCTGCACATGGAAAAAAGAGGGCAGGGTAGGAGCAGCAAGCTGACCATGAAGGTCAGGCAGGATGGGCAAGCAAGACACACCATGGAGAGCAACAGTGAGACTATAATGGCATACACACAGACCATGGAGGGAAGGTGGGAGGGGGTCATGGGCAGCTTGCTGACCACACAGCGATAGTGGGAGGGGCCGTGGCAGCACAGAAGGCCATGCATGACAAGCGGGGGGGGGGTTATTGGCAGCACAATGGCCATGATGGGCAAGAAGGAGGGGGCAGGGGCATGCACAAAGGACCATGGAGGATAGAAGGGAGGGGTAGGAGCTGGGCACAGACAAGAGAGTTCAGAGGAAGGGGCCTCACAACAGACCACGGGGGGCAGGCAGGAGGAGCAATTGCAGCACAACAGACCAGTGAGGGCAGAAGGGTGTGGCAGTAAAATGGACCATGGAGGACAGAAGGAAGGGGATAGGGGCATGGAAAGTGGACAGGCATGGTGGAGGTGGCAGGGACAGGTTACAGTCATCTGACAATGCTAGGCAGGTAAGAGGAGAGTGGCAGCTCAACAGAACACTCAGAGTAGATAGGAGGGGCAGGTCCATGGAACATGGTGGGCAAAAAGGATGGAGCAGGGGCATGCACACAGACATCGGAGGGCAGGGGGAAGGAGAGTAGGGGCAGCAAGCTAAACACAGAGGCTAAGCAGGAGGTCAATAATGGGGCATAGAATTGGGCAATGGAGGGTAGGAGGAGTGGACTGGGATATCATGCTAAATGGAGGGCAGTGGTAGCACATCAGACCATGCATGGCAGGAGGGAGGAGGCTAGTGCATGGATTCAGACAACAGAGGATAGGGAGGAGGTGGATGGGGCAGCAAGCTAACTGTTCAGAGACGGCGGGAAGGCCAGTGGCAGAACAACGGCCACACAGGGCTGTAATGAGGGAGCAGGGGCATGGACTTGGACAATGGATGGCAAGGAGGAGGGGAGGCAGGAGCAGCAAGCTTTGGTGGGGGCAGCACAATCCCAGGCCAGGCCCTGCTTCCAACACCCACCATCCATTGTGATAGGCATCTTACTTAACGTTAAAAAAACCCTAGAAATTCGCTGAAAAAAACAAAGATTACAGGGACATTATAGTTAGACTCAGATTTCACTCGTACAAAACCAGGGAAATTCAGCAGTTATAGTTACCTGAGCTAACTATAACTTATGCCCCCGCAATGCACTGCTTATGACCTCAGACATTACATCATTCATGACACGGTCAGTGACATCACTCATGACATCACTCATGACATCTCAAATGAGCTGTGAATGGAATGGAACTATAATCGCTAGAACTTTATTTAGGGATAGTGTGTGTATATTAACACCCCTTTTTTTCTTTTCTTTCGTGTAAGAACCATTATAATGCGCAACATGCCCAGATCAATATGGCCGATAGCCTTTCACTTTAAAGTAATGTGTAGTCCATTGTTTATGTTGATGTTTGTAATCCTAAATATGTTTATTAAGAACAAGTCACGTTGATGAATATACAGGTACGGAGGTCACGGGGCAAGATATGCTGAAATGACATTGTGTGCATATTAACACTTGTTTTCTTTTCTTTATTGTATCAATTCCTGAATTTTCACATCGTGACCAGGCCAATATGGCCGCCAGCTTTTTGGATTAAAGTAATATGTAGTCCTTTGTTAATGTTGGCAACTGGAGGCATTTGTACATTTAAATAAGGAAGCTACAATGATGTCTTGTATCGTTATCAAGGTTCGGACGAGCCGAAACGCGTGGATCGCGTCCTTTGCAGATTAAATACTTCCAAACTACAACCTGAGTGCTGATTCCTTCCTTGTAAGAGTAAGAGGAGATTGAATACATATATATAAAATTCACTGAAAAAACCACAGGTTTCAGGGACGTTATAGTTAGAAATTAGCATTTAAAAAACCTTAGATATTCACTGAAAAAAACACAGGTTTCAGGGATGTTATAGTAGGTCTGACATTTCACTCGTACAAAACCAGAGAAATTCAGCCGTTATAGTTAGCTGAGCTAACTATAACTCACGCCCCCGCAATGCACTGCTGATGACGTCACATATTACATCACTCATGACATGGTCAGTGACATCACTGATAACATCACTGATGACATCTCAAATGACATTACTGATAATATCACTGATGACATCATCCAGTGGCTGTGAGTGTTTCTAAAAGGTTTAAGAATGTGATATATATATGATGATTCAGTCAGTGTGTGACTGACTGTATAAGTGAGTGATTATACGTGTCTGGGTGAATGTATGGATGAGTGACTAATCTGTGTGAATGTCTGTATCAGTCTGTCAGTTGGTGTGTAAATGGCTGCATGGGTTGGTGAATAGGTACATGAGTGTCTATATGGGTTATTGATTGGTTGTCTGAGTACCTGTATGGGTGCCTGAGGGTCTGTGTGTTGTGTGACTACCTGCATGGATGTGTGAGTGGGTGATTCACTGGGTGTATGGGTTCATGAGTGCATCTGCAAGGGGCTGTATAGGTGAGTGAGTGTGCATATGGCTGTGTTGGTGAGTAAATGGATGTCTTAGTGGTATATGTGTGAGTAACTGCATATGTGAATGGCAGTATATGTGAGTGTTGGAGTATATAAGTGACTGTATGTGAAAGTGAGTGATTGTGAGAGTGGATGTATGGATGAGTGTGTGCTTGTGTCAGTGATTGTATAAGAGAGTAAGTATGTGTTAGTATCTGTGAATAAGTGAGGTAGTGTGTGTATAACTGTTTAGGTGAGTAAATGGCATTGTGATGGACTCTCTGGGTGACTGACTAGGTGTGTGAGTAACTCTATGGGTGAGTGGTGATGTGTGAGTGTCTGCATGGGTGTATGAGTGCATATAATAGTGGCTGTATTGATGAGTGACTGCATGTATGAGTGACTGTATGGGTGAGTGAGTGGATGTGTGTGTAGACCTATGAATCAGTGAGTGGGTATGTACTAACTGGTATAGGTGTGTCTATGGTTTCGAGAATGGTGGTCTGTATTTTAGAGTGGGTGTTGAAAGGTTATATTAGGGTGTGAATAGGTGCATCAGAGATTAAGTGGATGATGCTATCAGTGATGTCATCAGTGATGTCATCAGTGATGTTACTGACCATGTCATGAGTGATGCAATATGTGATGTCATCAGCAGTGCACTGCGGGGGTGTGAGTGTATATATATATATATATATATATATATATATATATATACATATATATATATATATATATATATATATATACTGCTCTTCATCTGAAACATGGGAACTAGCCCGGGTTGCCTGCTCTCTTCTTTTTAAAAAAAAAAAAAAAACTTATGTCGCACACTAAGCCTTAAAGGGCATTTATTATATATAGAATGCCCCTTATATGGCTCAATACATAAAAAATGTAAATATTAAATGAAGACAGCCCATGGTTTAGCCAAATGTTATATGCGACGATGAAGTCGACTCTACCCCATGTTTTGTGCAATAATTTATTGACATGTTAGGCACAAACTCCCTCTTTAACTTACGGAGTGTCTATCCAATTTGTTTTTCCCCTGTATTTCCGACCCCTTGTACTACTCTGTGGATACTGCTTTCACTATTCTGTGGATGTTGTTCTTCATTTAAAGTGTTTACTTTTTTTAACTTTATTTTCCCCCAAACCTGCGGTAGTTTCGACCGCACCTAAACTCACTGATTTTCTGCGAGCTGCCCCCTTTGTTGGCACGCACCATGTGATACGTGTCACATGGCAATACACCTGTATTATCGGCGCATCGCCTCACGCCGCACTCTAGCAGCTGCTCAGAGGGACATTACATCTACTAGTATACCATACAGTTCCATAGAACCCTTCACATGCTAAGATTGTTAATCATTTCAAAGAAACCATGGCCTACATATATGTGTAACTATATAGATATTATGCACATTAAGAACTGCTGCATTCTTTTCGTGGCTGAAGCAAAAAAATATCCCGCGGTCAGCATGTATAGGGTAACAGAAGGCACACCATGCCTGCATCAAAGAAGCAGAAGGCGAAAAAAACACCCACACTTTTTGCCGTAGAACATTATTTTCAACAGGGGCTTTTAATTATTTTCGATAAAGTTTTGTTTTCTAAATTTCTGCCTCCATAGTGAATTGGGAGTAGGGTGTGCATTTGGTGTTTTACACACAACTCGTTCATTCTTTGCAAAATGTACTTGTGTTTCTTTTAGCTGTCGGTTGTTTGTCTTTCTGCCTGTCTTTTATTTCTAAGAGTGTTTTTTGTTATTCGCTTCCCACCGGTCTTTCTGTTATCATCTCAGTCTGATTTCACTCAATTTCCCTTTTATGCTAGTATCTGTCCTTCTGCCATCCACTAGCTGCAAATGTTTTTCAATCTATGTATTTTTCTATTTGCCCTCCCCTCTATCTAGAAGCCTGTCTTCTGCTTTTTAAGTCTTTCAACCGACCTATCTTTCCCCCTTTTATCATCCGCTGCACATCAGTAGCGCTTGTCTTTTTGACATTTTCTATCTGACTTTCTTGTTTTCTCTCCGTCTGCCCGACTCTCCTATGTTCAAGCTGTGCATGGCTGCCCGAATGTGTGGTTGCCATTTTCTGTCTGAGTTCCCATCCGCTTGTCATTCCATTTGTCTTTTGCCGAATTTCTTTTTTACCCTTGTGTCTGTGTGCCGTTTGCCCATTCTCTGTCCTACTGCTTAATGGTTGTTTTACTTTTTGGTCTGTCTTTCGTCATTATTTTATTCATCTGTCTGCCTGGTTAAATCTATTTTTTGGCTTTTTTTTAACTGCCTGTTTTTTTTATATTATTATATCTGTCCCTTATCCTGCCTTTCTTCATTTTCCCCTCTTGGTTTACTTGTGTGTATCCACACACTCTCACCTCAGACTTGGCTGAGGATGGGAACTAGAGGCACGGGGCCAAGGGGCTAGCCAGCCTCCAATCTGATATGTAAACACAAAATGGGCTGCCCCTAGCGTGGGTTCCTACAGTTTCCTACAGAGTTATACTGAGATGCAGCATCAGTGGGGGCATCTCATAAAAAGATTCGGACTGGCCTCACACACCGCCCGGTGTCATGCTTCATCATAGGCTGTCCTCGCCCTCTAAAAACTTCGTTTGATAGAGGGCGGGCATACACCTGGAGACAGGGATGCACTTCTAAAGCTAAGTGGTGGCCGTGTGAAAGTGAAAGGTGATCTAAATCCATTACATCTGTCACTAAACTGTGTTTATTCAGGGAGCAAATGTATGGTATTAAAATAGGTGAACGGTGATCTGGGACGTTATTCTCCCTTCACCGTGTTAAGTGTGGTCAACATGTTTCTGCGTTAGTGTCCCCGTAGGGTACGTTGCATTCGTCAGGACCAAAGGGTTTCTAACTGTGGGCGCTGCCTTTTTGCATCTAATGCAAGAAGGAGCTGCCAATCTGGGGATGGGTGCTAAGAGGGTCAAGCTACCCGTTTTGTGTAGTACCAATGTAAGTGATTCCTAAAATACTATCCTCTATACTCCATGGGAGGGCGAGGGTGGGAGGGCCTACTTGTGACTTTTGTCTGAATTCAGCGCTCCCAGCGGTTATCTCTACAGGCGTCCTCTCGGTCGACGGGGAGACCGAGAGGACGCCTGTAGAGATACCAAACGGGTAGCTTGACCCTCTTAGCCCCCGTCTCCAGATTGGCAGCTCCTTCATGCATTAGTATTACTTGTGTGTATCCCTTCTTTAACTGGCTGCCTGCCTTGTTGTCATTCTCTGTTTGCTTTTACTTTTTCCATAGCTAGCTTTTCTCTGCCTTTTATCTGCCTTCCTGTGTCTCTTTGCTGCGTGGCACCTGTCCGTCTGAATATTCGTTCATCCTTTTGCCTTTTTTTCTATCTGCCTGCCTCCGCTTTAGCCACAGCTCACTGTAACTGTCTCTTTGTTGTGATTTTAATTTTTTTATCTGCGTGTTTCCCTTGTTACCTTTGTTTCTGTCTGTCTTTTCTCATTTTCTATCTATCTTAATCTTTTTCTGCCTGCCTTTTGTGACAGTTGACCACTCTGACTCTTTTCCCCTCCTGCCCCTCTGCCCATCTTTTCCCATTTTCTATGTGTGCGTCTTCTCTGTTTTCTACTTTACTTGCCTTTTTCGAACACTCCAACTGTCAGGCTCCTCACGCCCCTTGCCTTTTCTATATGTTCCTGTTTTATTCTTATTATATATATATATATTTTTTTAATTCTCCCGCTTGTTTTGTACCTAACTCTAAATATTTGTGAAGTCATGCCATCTTGTTCCCGAGCTCTTTGGTACAATGCATGTTGATGCTTAGCAAGTGACAGTACCACAGGTCAGGCTTCTGCAATGGTTTACAAGGCTCATGTCATGGGTCAGAGGGACCTGAAGACAGACCAGCATTTCACAGCACATATATGCCCACACAGCGTACCTCTCCACTCCCTGCAGCAAGCACGCCAGTGGTGGACCCTAAGATTCTAGAGAAGCAAATGGTACTGCGTGGATCAATATGTCATAAGCTTCTTTTTGCACCTCTGTTGGTTCTTTCTGCACTGCACCTCTTTTGCAAATTCCTGCATCCCTCTTGCCAATTTCTGCACCCCTGCACCCCTGTTCCCTTTTTCTGCACCTTTCTTGCCTGCTTCTGCACTTGTCTTGACTCTTTCTGCACCTCTGTTGCTTCTTTCTGCACTTCTCTTGCCTCATTCTGCACCCCTCTTGCCTCTTTCAGCACCTCTGTTGCTGCTTTCTGCACTTCTCTTGCTTCTTTCTGCACCCCTCTTGCCTCTTTCTGTACCCCTCTTGCCTCTTTGTGCACCTCTCCTGACTCATTCTGCACCTCTCTTGCCTTTTTCTGCAGTTCTCTTGCATCTTTCTGCACCTCTTTTACTTCGTTCTGTACTTCACTTGCCTCTTTCTGTACCCCTCTTGCCTCTTTCTGCACCTCTGTTGGTTCTTTCTGCACTGCTCTTGCTTCTTTCTGCACCTCTGTCCCAAATTTCTGCATCCCTCTTGCCTCTTTCTGCACCCCTCTTTCCTCTTTCTGCACCTCTCTTGCCTCAGTCTGCCCACCTGTTCCCTCTTTATGCACCCCTTTTGCCTATTTCTGCAACTCTTGCCTCTTCCTGCAGTTCTCTTGCCTCCTTCTGCACCTCACTTGCCTCTTTCTGCACCTCTGTTGGTTCTTTTGCACTGCTCTTGCTTCTTTCTGCACCTCTCTTGCAAATTTCTGCACCCGTCCTGCCTCTTTCTGCACCCCTCTTACCTCTTTCTGCACCTCTCTTGCCTCTATCTGCACCCCTGTTCCCTCTTTCTGTACCTCTTTTGCCTGTTTCTGCAAGTCTCTTGCCTCTTTCTGTAGTTCTCTTGCCTCCTTCTGCACCTCTGTTGCTTCTTTCTGCACTTCTCTTGCCTCTTTCTGCACCCCCATTGCTTCATTCTGCACTTCTCATGCTTCTTTCTGCACCTGTCTTGCTTCTTTCTGTACCCCTGTTGACTCTTTCTGCACTCGTCTCCCCTCTTTCTGCACCTCTCTTGCCTCTTTCTGCACCTCACTTACCTCTTTCTGTACTTCTCTTGCTTCTTTCTACACCTCTGTTGCTTCTTTCAGCTATTCTCTTGCCTCTTTCAGCACCTCTGTTGCTTCTTTCTGCACTTCTCTTCCTTCATTCTGCACCCCTCCTGCCTCTTTCTGTACCCCTCTTGCCTCTTTGTGCACCTCTCCTACCCCTTTCTGCACCCCTCTTGCCTCTTTTAGGACCTCTGTTGGTTCTTTCTGCACTGCTCTTGCTTCTTTCTGCACCTCTGTTCCAAATTTCTGGATCCCTCTTGCCTCTTTCTGCACCCCTCTTCCCTCTTTCTGCACCTCTCTTGCCTCAGTCTGCCCACCTGTTACCTGTTTCTGTACCCCTTTTGCCTGTTTCTGCAAATCTCTTCCCTCCTTCTGCAGTTCTCTTGTCTCCTTCCGCACCTCTGTTGCTTCTTTCTGCACCTCTCTTGCAAATTTTGGCACCCCTCTTGCCTCTTTCTACACCCCTCTTGCCTCCTTCTGCACCTCTGTTGGTTCTTTCTGCACTGCTCTTGCTTCTTTCTGCACCTCTTTTGCCTGTTTCTGTACTTCTCTTGCCTCCTTCTGTACTCAAAAGGGAAGTGCAAGCTGTCAAGTTTAAAGGTCTGCATGCTCTCGTGACTGAGGTATATGTCTACTTGTATATGTATTCTTACATGTGTTATGCATCTGAAGATGGTAGCTTACAAAGCGGGTAACTTCTCCTATAAGTGGTCAAATCTTCTCAGTTCTGCTCTGTCATTCGGTTGCGCAGGCAGACATGTCTTATGTATATATGTGTTATAGAGCCCCTCAAATATACTATTGAATACTCATGTGCCCTGTATTGTGAGCAGAAAGAAATGCATACACCTTCTTTTACACAAATTTACAGAGTATGCTGTTTGAAACACAGGTATTCAAGTGTTTGTATGTTTATTTTAATTTAACATGTCACTAGGTAAAAGGATAGACACGTATGCATACCTTCACAAACTTGGTAAGACTTACAACAGTGATATGCTTAGGATTGCTGTTTTATATTTGGTAGGCCTAACATTCTGAGCAGTCCAAATAATAGTGAACCTTCAAGAGAAAAGTGAGGTTTAAGACATCTTCGGAGAAGGATTAGTGATTAGGGTACTTTGTATGAGTCTGTTGTAAGGTACAGTCAAAGTAGGCCTCTTTCTGCACCTCTGTTGGTTCTTTCTGCACATCTCTTGGTTCTTTCTGTACCTTTCTTCCTCTTTCTGGACTTCTGTTGCCTCTTTCTGCACTTCTCTTGCTTCTTTCTGCGCCTTTCTTCATCTTTCTGCACATGTCCTACCTATATAGGCATATTTAGAAATTAGCATTTAAAAAACCTTACAAATTCACTGAAAAAACCAGAGGTTTCATGGACGTTATAGTTAGGAATTAGCAGTTAAAAAACCTTTGAAATTCACTGAAAAAACCAGAGGTTTCAGGGACGTTGTAGTTAGAAATTAGCATTAAAAAAACCTCAGAAATTCACTGAAAAAACCACAGGTTTTAGGGACGTTATAGTTAGTTGGACATTTCACTCGTACAAAACCAGAGAAATTCGGCCGTTATAGTTAGTTGAGCTAACTATAACTCGCGCCCCCGCAATGCACTGCTGATGACGTCTCATGACATGGTCAGTGACTTCACTGATGACATCTCAAACATCATCACTGATGATATCACTGATGACATCATCCACGTGATAATCTGATGCACCTCCTCACACCCTAATATAACCTTTGATACACCCCCTCTAAAATACAGACTACCATTCTCGAAACCATAGACACACCAATACCAGTTAGTACATACCCACTCACTGATTCATAGGTCTACACATACATCCACTCACCCATACAGTCACTCATAAATGCAGTCACTCATCAATATAGCTACTGAAATATGCACTCATACACCTATACAGATACTCGCACAACGCCACTCACCCATAGAGTTACTCTCACACCTAGTTAGTCATGCAAAGAATCAATCACACTCCCATTTACTCACCTATACAGTTATGCAGATACCACCTCACTTATTCATACAGATACTAACACATACTTACTCTCTTATACAATCACTGACACAAGCACACACTCATTCATACTGCCACTCTCACAATCACTCACTCTCACATATAGTCATTTATATAGTCCAACACTCACATATACTGCCTTTCACATATGTAGTTACTCACACATGTACCACTGAGACATCCATTCACTCACCAACATACCCATATACACACTCACCCACCCATACAGCCCTTCACAGATGTACTCTTGAACTCATACACCCAGTGAATCACCCACTCACACATCTATGCACAGAGTCACACATCCCCCACCCACCGACACAGATACTCAGGCACCAATACAGATACTCAGACAACCAATCAATAACCATATAGGCACTCATGTAGCTACTCACCAACCCATGCAGCCGCTTACACACCAACATACAGACTGATACAGACATTCACACAGTTTAGTCACTAACCCATGCATTCTGTAAGACACGTTCAATTACTCACTTATACAGTCAGTCACCCACCTACTAAATCATCCATTCAGACACTCATACACTTACTCATTCTTCAATACACCTTGGCATATATATATATATAAAAACATATTTAAACTTTACAGAAACACAGTCACTGGATGATGTCATCAGTGATGTCATTTGAGATGTTATCAGTGATGTCATCAGTGATGTCACTGACCATGTCATGAGTGATGTAATATGTGACGTCATCAGCAGTGCATTGCGTGGGCGCGAGTTATAGTTAGCTCACTTAACTATAACGGCCGAATTTCTCTGGTTTTGTACGGGTGAAATGTCCAACTAACTATAATGTCCCTGAAACCTGTGGTTTTTTCAGTGAATTTCTGAGGTTTTTTTAATGCTAATTTCTAACTACAATGTCCCTGAAACCTCTCGTTTTTTCAGTGAATTTCAAAGGTTTTTTAACTGCTAATTCCTAACTATAACGTCCATGAAACTTCTGGTTTTTTAAGTGAATATATATATATATATATTTATATATATAACCTACTGGTGGCTGCCAGTAGGTAGTTATAGTTAGGATGTAGTTTATATAGGAAGAGTGTTTTTTCATTTGCCAAAAATGTTGGCGTTGTTTGACAAATCCTCCCAAAAGTTTCAAAACTAGTTTACCACTCACTTTAACTGCTGTCTTTAAAAGTTCAGCGTGATCGATCAAGTGGGGGCTGAGAAAAAAGGGGGGTCCCAACATGCTTTTTCCTCATGGTAATATCCATAGGAAACTTTAGACATAGCTACAGCCCGAACTGCTGAACGGAATTACACCAAATTTGACAGAAAGGTAGCTGTTGGTCCAGAAAGTGCCCTTTTTGTTAAACGGTGTAAATCCATTTAGTAGTTGTGGAGTTTTTTAAAGGTTTTTCAGATATAAAACTGGGGACGTGGTGTATCCGCTACCCCTCCGGAGATCTTATTCCGAGATCTGATTGCTGCCAACACTTCAAACAGGAAGTGTTGGTAGCCATCTTGTGACTCGGTTGAACTGAGTCACAGGACAAAATGAAAAGAAGGGGACAGGATAGAAACCCCCTAACCCCCTAGGCCTCTTGCGGGGTTCCTCAGGGACTTGGCAGGGCCAAAAAAGCATTTATTAAAAAAAAAAATTCGACAGTGGTCATGCTGGATCCCCGACTCCCAATGAAATTGTTTTATAAAAATGAAGCGCGGGCTCCAGCGCTTTGTTTCGAATTGGCCCCTGGGTATGTCAGGTACCGGGGCATTGTATGGATAAAGAGGAGGCACTCAGGCCCTCCTCCTGCACCGTATTATGCCCTGGGGACCACTACCTACACAGGGCTTATTTTTAATAAAAATGCGGGGTTGCCTGTTTGGCTACCCCCGTGCTCGGACGAGTGCCACCTCCCTAGGGAAATATGTGAAGTTTATGTGGGACCCTGGCGGTCCCTGTCGCAGCCTCTGGGACCCCCACCTCCCTGGGGCAAAATACAACATTAATGCAGAGGCTGCATGCCCCCCACAGCTCCGGGGCCTGCTACCTCCCCGGGGTTAAAATAAAGTTATTGCAGGGGCCCATGGGGCACCCCCGCAGCCCAGGGAACCGCCACCTCCCCCTGGCTAAAATAATTAGTGCAGGGGGGCCCGTGGGGCACCCCCACAGCCCAGTGGACCACCACCATCCTGGGGCTCTGTAGTCCACTGAAGGGGGGCCATAGATGGCCCTGAGGACTGCCACTCTCAAAGCTGGCTCCCGCTATCTCCCGGGGTGCCCACCCCAGAACATAGCTGTTTGCTATGGCTTGATGGGAGCTTTACAACTCTCACCAAGCCATAGCAAAATGTGCTCGCTTTCAGCAAGCGCAATTGCTTTGACAGAGAGGGAGCTGCATGTTAACAACTCCCTCTCTATCAAAGCAATGGGGAGCCGTCAGGGACCAAAGGGGCCTTAAGGCTCCCCCGCGTATCCCAACAGATTGGGTGCCCTGGTTGGGCCCCAGGGGATGGGTCCCCAGGGCCAAAATCAGCCTGGGAGGGGGCCACTCCGCTTCCCTCATTGTTAAAAAATGCATTAAGAAAAAAGGCTGGGGGATGGGGTTGGAGGGACCAAATTTGGCCCAGGGAGTGGGGCTGCTCGGTCCCCCTCCCTTAAAGTTAAAAAGATAAATTACAAAAAAGGCCAGGCCCAGGGAATAGGGTCCCCAGGGCCAAAATTGGCCCAGGGAGGAGGGCTGCAGGGCCCCTCACCTCCATTAAGAATAGGCATGGCCCCGGGGATGGGGTCCCCAGGGCCATGATTGGCCAAGGGAAGGAGGGTGATGCAGCCCCCTCTACCCAATAAATAAAAAAAAATCAAATGTTTAAAATAGACCAGCAAGTCACTGAAGGTCACGCCCCTTTTCTCCACCATGCTGGTTGGGGAATGAAGTCCCCTTGGATGCTGAGGGTCCTTGGGGGCCAACAAGTTCTCCAGTTACCTCCAGTAAATCCCACAGAGCGCGACTGCTGAGGGGATTTTAAAGGCCATGCCCCCTTTCTCCACCACTCTGTAAATGTGCCTCCTGGCAAACTGCTGATTTGGGGATGAAGTCCCCTTGGATGTTGATGGTCCTTGGGGGCCAACAAGCCCTCCTGTTACCTCCAGTAATTCCCACAGAGTACGATCGCTGTGAGGTCTTTGGAGGCCACTTCTCCTTTCTCCATCACTCTGCAAACACGCCTCCTGGCGTACTGCTCGTTTGGTGATGAAGTCCCCTTGGCTTTAGAGTGTCCTTAAGGGCCAACCAGCCCTCCTGTTACCTCCAGCAAGTCCCACACTGTGGAATTTCTGAGAGATCTTCGGACGCCATGCCCCCTTTCTCCACCACTCTGCAAATTCACCTCCTGGTGCACTGCTGGTTGGGGATGAAGTCCTTGTGCATGCTGAGAGTTCTAGGGGCCCAGAAGCCCTACTGTTACCTCTAGTAGGTCCGACACAGCAGGTTTCCTGAAAGCTGGTCGGATGCCCCTCCCCCTTTCTCCACCACTCTGCAAACACAACTTCTAGTTAAAAAACCATAGAAATTCACTTAAAAAGCAAAGGTTACAAGGACTTTATAGTTAGGAAATAGATTTTGAAAAACCTTAGAAATTACCTTAAAAAACCAAAGGTTACAGGGTCATTATAGTTTGCAGATAGAATTAAAAAATCCTTAGAAATTCATTTGAAAAACCAAATGTTACAGGGACGTTACAGTTAGGCTCAGATTTCACTCGTATAAAACCAGTGAAAATCAGCAGTTATAGTTACCTGAGCTAACTATAACTTACACCCCAGCAATGCACTGCTTATGACCTCACATGCATCACTCATGACAGGGTCAGTGACATCACTGATGACATCACAAATGACTTCACTGATGACATCATCTACAGAACCACTCACACACCTAATCACACCCCCGTACAACCTCTTGTATGCCCACTCACATACCCACACAACCACTCACATATTCATTCACAGACCTATACCAGTACTCACACACCCACTCACTTCTCCATAGAGCCACTCACACACCCACTCACTCACTCACTTACATAGCCACTCACACAACCATTCACTCACCCATACAGCCATTCATACAACCAGTCACTCACCCATACAGCGAGTCACATAAACGCATACTCACCCATACAGCTACTCACTCACCCACTTATTTAACTATAAAGTCACTCATACACCTAGTCACTCACCCAATCACCCTCTCAACACAGTCACTCACTTACCCCTACAAGCCCTTGCACACTCACTCACACACCCACTCAACCACTTACATACCCATTCACACATCCATACAAGCACTCACACATCCATGTACTCACCCATACAGCCATTCATACACCAACCCACTTATCCAAACACTCACTCAAACAGCCACTCACTCACACATACAGCCACTGAATCACTGACATATCGACAACATATTATCGACCTACATTTTTTTCGACACAAAATTATCGATAGCAATAATATCAACACTATATACAAATTAAAAAAAATATTATCGAAACCATAATATCGTTCTTCAAAAATATCGACATCAAAAATATAGTACACATTATTATCATTTTAAAAAATATCGGACATTGTTTAAATACATACACCATGTCTAAAATATCGACCACAAACATATCGACAGCTAAAATATTGTTATTTTATAATTATCGACTATCCAAAACTTGAGCAAACATACAAAATTAAACACCATAAATATAAATAAATACCTAAACATACATTACATATCAAATTAAATTAAACACATTGGGGCATATTAGCAAGACTGGCGATAAAATTATCGCCGTTTAGCGGCAGGAAACTGCCGCTAAAGCGGCGATAATTGGCTTGCTAATAAGCGTTATAGAATTCCAATAGAAGCCCAGGTTAGATGTCCTGCACATCTAACCTGGGCTTCTATTGAATTCCATAACGCATATTAGCAAGCCAATTATCGCCGTTTTAGCGGCAGTTTCCTGCCGCTAAAGCGGCGATAATTTTAACGTGGGTCTTGCTAATATACCCCATATTTTTTCAAAGAATAAAAACATCACTAAAAAATAAATTATAAAATACACTATTAACAACATTTACACATATAAACTTTCATCATATAAAATCATTTTCTTGCATTTCATATATATTATAACACATAATACAATAATTCTAAAAGTAAGGAGGGAAAAAAAAATAACTGACTCTTAGGGGCCCATTACGATACCCGGCGTAAATAAATCCGCCAGGCATGGAAGCGGCAAAAATCCGCCCGCACACACCGCCTGAACACCGACCACGCCATTACGATTACACAAACCGAAAACCGCCATCAGCGGAAAAAGCACACAAAATACCGCCCGCCAACGTCCGAGTCGGAGTCAAACCGCCCGCCACGGACGGAAACACGCACGACAACACAAAACCGCCCGCCCTCACGGCCGACACACCGCACGTGAAATTACGATCGCACCGACATGAGCGCGGAAAAACCACAAATATACCGCCTGCCAGCGCAAACAACGCCGATGAGAATCGACACGGCAGAAGCCATGGCGCCAACGTACCTGCACAGAAACCATCCGCACACAAAACCAATAGCACACAACATGGCCAACAAGTCCACACAGCAAGGCACGCACAAATACACAAGCACAGTACACATCCCGAAAACACCCCCGGACAAACAAAAAATACAAAGGCCAGAACCCCAGACACAACACACCTGAAAACAACAGACCATGAGGACACACCCACATAGGTGAGTACAAAAGCAGCACTCCCACAGACCACAACCCCTTGCTACATTGCAAACCAGAGAGGAGAGGAGAGGACACAGTGACACAGCAAGGACAGCAGCACACCACAGAAACGCACACATCACAACCACCAAACACCACCACCACCACCACCACCACCACCAAACACCGGCACCACAAACCCCCTGCACATTACACAACACACACCGCACCAGCACCACAAACACCATGGCACCACAAAGAATGCCCAAGTTCACGCCCATGGAGCTGACGGTCATGGTCGACGAGATCATCAAGGTGTACCCACAAATCTATGGGAACATGGTCCAGCACACACCACTAGCCACCAGAAACAGAATGTGGAACCGGATCATAGACCAGGTCAATGCAGTCGGGACCCTGCCCAGGAACAGAGTCGAGATTAACAAACGTTGGAATGACGTAAAGAGCCTGGTCAAGAAGAAGGAGGGCAAAAACAGAGAGCTGGCTGCCGTCACTGGCGGAGGGAATCCCGCGCTCTTTAAGACCTTCAAAGCGTGGGAGGAGAAGGTGCGAGTCGTAATACATCCGGAGATCCTCGCCGGATTAGCAGAGGGAGTGGAGGCTGGTAAGTACAAACTAATGTATACCAGCACACCGCTATGTACTCACATGCACTACCACCATGCCACAGCTCCCAGGGACAAACACCCCCATGTCCAGCACACAATACACAACACATCACACACACATGCAACAGACACTACCACACACAGCCCAAACCGAACAACTGTAAGATGCGTGGGGACATGTGTACACTAAGCCAGCCACGTAACCACCAACAGGTCCCCAAATATGCCAGAAGCGCCACAACGAGCACCCACCACACCCATGTGTCCGCCACAGCTGCACTAACCGACAAGTAACAGGTAAGTGGCAGGAACACAAAGTGCAGTGGGTGGGACGGTGGACAGCCCAAGTACAACACACACCAGGCCCCAGGCCCACAGCACAGCAAGGAGGAGCATCCCCCACACCCCACAGCCACGTGTCAGCCACCGCAGTGCACAACGACAGCCGAAAGGCAGACATCACGGTCCACAGCAATCGGTGTCAGTGGGTGTCCAGCCACCCCCACGACCCACAACACCCCCCACCCCCACAGACCTGCAACATGGAGCACCCCCGCTTAGAGCCATGTGGCATCCAGTACAGTGCACGCACGAACAACTTGCAGGTGGGAAACTGGACAGGGCTGGATTACTGGAGGCATGAGGACCATAACACGACCAACACATGGGACATGTCACGTAGCAGACGAACACGCAGCACCGCCCACCGTCACGAACAAGTGAACAATGTGCACACGGACATGAACAACAGACTCACACCCCACATGACCCATCACAGACATAGCAACACCCAAGGAGCCACGTCTGCATGCACAAGCCACACTGAATATAGTCCCACACGGCAGCCACTGTGCAACTCATCACACACAACCGAAACACCATTGAAGTCCTGTCCATGTAGCCCCTACTGCCTGTCAACAACACACCCCACAACTACGCCTATGTAAGACAAACAACACTAGACGCAACAGAGCGGAACAACATAAATGCACACGAACACCACTGAACCCATCAAACTCACAGACACACCATGCACATACAACATACCATCCATCCCATCCGTCAGCCCCAGTCTCATGAAAGGCATGTCATCCGCACAGCTGCCACACATACAGCAGTCACGCTAAGACACATGCCCATGACCAACCATGTGCCAGAAGTCAATTAAGCGCACAACACACTGTGAGCAACAACACACAACATGGGCCACACCCCCCGAGCACTGCAGTGATGCACATGGCACAGGGCAGCACGCACACCAAGGAGATGGGACAACTGCAATACGTTGGCTGGCACACAACTATCACTCACTCATAACGATGCGTCCAATGCCATGTCCAGTAATCACAACAGACAGCAAATATGCAGGCCATGTCAAGCATGCACACACCTCAAACCATGCACTGTCATGCTGCCACAACACATGTCACGTTCGGCACCCATGGCTCACAGCATGTACCCCAAAAGCATATCCCCTCCCAAATGCGAATCTGGGGCATAGCCCCCATGTTGCCATATGCGTTCCTAAGCGTTCCATTTGAACCCCAAAAGCATATCCCCTCCCAAATGCGAATCTGGGGCATGGCCCCCATGTTGCCATATGCGTACCTAAGCGTTCCATCTGAACACCAAAAGCAAAGTACAAACCAGACCCAGGATGGGCCAGGAGCCCGCATACACCAGAGTCACAATAAGTAGGGGCACAGCAACACACCCATCGGCATGGCCAATCCGTCCCATGCCACATGTGCACAGCACACAGTCCCATTGCCAAGCACACACAACTACAGATGCTACAGCCACACACACGCCTCCGGGAAACCCATGTACGAGATTGCACGAACTGTCAATGTCAGACGACAAATACATACTTCGCCAGGTGCAACACAATAACAAATCTCATTCTCTCCACAGGTGACGAACTGCTGGATGCTGGGGATGGAGCCAGCAGCCAGCACAGCCAGCCTACAAGCCCCCAACGAGGACACACGGATCTGGAGGATCTGTCCTCCTCTTCGGACACGGACAACCAAGCAGGCCCATCTGGTGTGGCAGGGCCCAGCCGCTCCCCAGGACCCCTCCTACCCACCAACCCATCATCCAGGGCTGCTGAACATTCCCAGCCCCCTGCTGCCACTGTCGTTGCGGCCACACCCACGGTCATCGTGGCCACTACCACTGCCGCAACCGCCACCATCGCTGCACCGACCACCACCGCCGCCACCACCGCCACGTCTTCGCTGGCACCAGCCCCAGCGCAGGTGGTGGCCCGGACGACTGGATCCACCCTGGGAGCCACAGCGAGGACCGTGGTGAGCAATGTGGCTAGTGGGCAGGCCGGTGGCAGCAGGACTGGTAGGAGGAGCAGGGTCAGGGAAACGCCAGCCTCCCCTGGGAGCCATGCCCTGCCTCACATGGCCAGAGTCCTTGGGGCCTATGAAGAGGCCCAAGGACAATGGGTCCGGTCTGCTTCAGACACGCGTGAGGTGCTGGGGGTGCTGAGGTCCATGGACGCCCGTATGGGCCAAATCGTGGACCTCATGGGACAGCTGGTGGTGGCGGTGAGGTCACAGCCAGGGACAGCAGCTCCCCTCCGCCACCACCTGCCGGGGCGCAGGGTGGAGCAGCAGTGTCCAGTTCCCCTGCGTCCACAGCCAGTGATCACACCTCAACCACCAGCATGTCGCAAGCAGGCACCCCCTCGCAAACGTGGAAGGGGCCGTCCGAAGTGGAAACAGATCTCCCGGGAGGACTTCGCATGCTCCAAACGCAAGTGAGGCAGCCAGCCAGCCTTCCGCCAGCCTTCCTTGACCAGCCACTGCATTGACTTGGACTACGATCCCACTCCACACAGCCATCTGGATGGCATGTGTGTGTTGGACTATGGACATAGAACCAGTGGGTACACCCTGATCATCACGCAGCCATGACCGACAGCTCATTGTCACTGCACGCACCACTTTTGTCATCACCTTACACACAATCACATGTCACAGTTTGTAATAAATGCACCTTTTTCACTAACTGCTGTTTGTGCCCTGTGTCTTATTTGTACGGAATACAACGGCCACCTTGGGCGGAAAGGCACCTGATGCGTGGCATGGCATTTGAATCCGGAGGGCCTGTAGGGACCTAGGGGTGGGAGACAGAACAGGAGCACATTCAATGAGTGTGTCACACACCCATCACACAGTACATGTCAACAACTACAAGCAATGTACACACATCGCACAGAGCAATAGGGCACAATGCCACAGCCACCAACAGTGGCATACTACCCTGGCCATGGAGCGTTGACACACAGCACGCAGTGAACAAACGGCCACCCTGACACAGCACACACACACCTGCACAGATACAGCCACATCAGCCGTCGTACATGGACACTCACCGTCAAGTGAAGTAGCGGGCGATGAGCTGCTGCCGCACATTACCAGCTTCCTCCTCTCTGCTGTCCTCCTCACTCGAGCTGTCCTGGTCTGAGGGCTGGGGCCCTGGTTGATCTCCGTCATCCACGATGAGGGGGATCTGCTTCCGAATGGCCAGATTGTGCAGCATGCAGCACGCCACCACTATCCGGCACACCTTCTGTGGGGAGTACGCCAGCGCACCCCGGTGCGGTCCAGGCACCTGAACCTGGACTTGAGGAGGCCAAAGGTACCCTTGACCACACGTCTGGTCCTCCCATGTGCCTCATTGTAGCGATCGTCTGCTGGGGTGCGAGGATTCCTCAATGGACTGAGCAGCCATGCCCCATTCGGATACGCAGAGTCACCTGGGTGTGAGGGACACAGAGAACCGTTGCTAATCCAACTGGACAGGGGACAGCATCGCACAGCCAGCACGCTACACCACTCCACATACTCACCGACAATACAGGCACGATCCTGTTGCATATTGGACATCAGTCGTGGCAAGATGCTGTTGCGCATTATGTGTGCGTCATGGGCCGAGCCTGGGAACTTTGCACACACGTGGGTGATCACCATGTCCGCAAGGCACACCACTTGCACATTCAGGGAGTGCGTGTGCTTCCTGTTGCGGTACAGGTGCTCAGTGGCCTGTGGTGGAACAAGGCCGACATGTGTGCAGTCAATGGCTCCAACGACGTGTGGGATTCTGCCAAGGGCATAGAATGCACCCTTCACTGCCGCCAATTCACGAGCCCTGGGGAAGCGGATGTACCTGTTCCGGTACAGCATCATGGCTGCCAGTACATCCCTCAGCACCTTGCTGAACATGGGCTGGGACATCCCTCCTCCACTGCCCACTGTGTGCTGGAATGACCCAGTGGTGAAGAAATGCATGGCGGCCATCACCTTAGCCGTGGGGGTGACAGCAGTCGGATACACCCTGCGGGGACGGAGATGGGGTTCTAACATGGCACACAGTCGATGCAGGGTTGGCCCGTCCAGCCAAAACTTCCTAATAACCTCTGTATCGTCCATGTCCGCCAGCAATTGGTATGGGCGGTCAATGTTCGGTCTCCGCCTAGGGACAATGGCAGAGGACACATGTCAATGCAACACGACACATAGCAATTTCGCATACACATCACTGACATGACTGAGCAAGCACATGAGCCACAGCCCAGCTGTCAAGCTGGGACGGCACGGCCACAATACACTTACACAGGTCTCCCAACAATGGCAATGGCTAGTGATACAAACCACTGCCATGTGCATGCACATGGGGATCTAGGCCCCAATGACTTGCGGGGCGTGCTGATGGGGACTGACTGCATATCCGTCAAGCGGCAACGCCACGGCAACATGAATGTCTGCTGAGCATGGAACTGCTTCCGCGGCTGGATGAGTATGGCACACGACGACGACGATGTGGGCACAGGCTGAGCGGCCAAAACAAGTGGGACCTGTGGCACGAGGGGATATGAGACAGTAGTAGGTGTCAGCACTGCACCCTATGTACAGCACTGTACGGATCACACCTCCCGAAACATTGACAGGTGTCCACATTGACAGCCCCATGCCAAGACGGCTGTGTGCTTGCAGTCACACGTCACAGGTGAGAGCTTACATTGCACGTGCCAGGTGGCAGTCGTACATAGTGGGAGCTGGCATGTGTGTGCATGTGTCTCCTGTTCAGGATCCACCAGATGGGCGCTGACTCTGTACTGACCATTGGACACAGCATGTTCCGTGGAAGGCTTGTGTGTGTGGGATGGTGGCACTGGATGTGCCTCCGTTGGGTGGGGGGCCATGCACAGGGCGGGTACGTCGATGATTGCGCATTGTTGGTCACGGTGGGTGCACCCACTAAGATGTGTTGCCCTGTGTTCAATTCCTATGTCCGCATGATGATGGACTGTAGATGTGGGCAGACTACACATTGGTCGATGTGCTGTCTATATGCATGTGCCTTCACACCAGGCACAGCTGCCCCTGCACATGTGACCCCTGCTGGACTCCCTGCTGGGTCTGTGGAGCTGATGCACCTTCTGCGCGTGGGGTGGGCAGCTCTCCTCACTTCCCTCATTGCGCATGTCATGACTTTGCCGCAGGTGACATGGATCATGGAGGGCCCACATGTACGCGTGGGTAGGCTACACATGATTGTACACTGGTCGCCACCCCCAGTCAGTGTTTCGAATGGGAAGGTTGTCGTGCTGGTGGTATGTTCGATGTGGCGGATGGGCGGGCCTAGGTGCGGGCTTACATTCCGGACATGGGGGGTAGTTGTATTGGCGACTAGTTGCAGTACACACGGGACACGTCTCTTCCTTTCCACATCTGGGTCATCCCTTGTACTAACTGACAGTGATACAGTCATCTTTGCCCCAGCCCTCATGTCCTCCCCTCGCTCCCCCAATATGCATGCTCACCTGCGAGGCTAGCGCTTGCACAGGCAGCCCCAAGCTCGCACCAGAGAGGGCAAGGAGTGTATGTGTGGGTCCAGTTGCACGAGTGGGCTGTCTCAGGGTATGATGTGTTGCGGGACGCCGTCCACCTGCGTGGTGCCCCAAATGGAGACCCGGCCTGCATGGACTATGCATCACAGTCTTCGCCTTCCGGATCCGCCACCTGCGACACCCAGTGGCTGTGGCTGCCCTTGCGGCCAGGCCGCGTCCGTCTGTGGCTGATGGCCCACACATTCACTCTTTGGCCTCCCTGGGGAGGGCTCGGGGGTGGTGGCGCACGCGCTTGCACTTAGTCGCAATGGCATGTGGCGTGGTTGGTATGATGGGCAATGGATGGGATGGTGCGAGCCACCTCCCGTGACGTCAGTGCTGCTCGTGCTGTGGTGCGTCCCCCTACACTTCCATGTGACTTGTGCCATGCTAGACGTTGAGGTTCTATTGCCTGCGTGATATGACCAGGAGGAGCGCGAGGAGACCTCTCACACACCATGCTCCACTGCCATCCCGTGCCCTGTATCGCCTGTGCGGATTGACTATGTTGGGGTTACACCTGGTCGACTGGGGCTGTGTGTGCCTTGTCAAGGGGCATGGCGGGCGCACAACAGGATCCAGCTTGTCCACAGAGGGTGGGCTGAGGTGCGCCTGGTACCGCTTTGTACGTGTGCCCGGCTGCTGTGCACACACGTGTTCACTCCCCCGACAGGTGTCCTCTCACAATGCCCAGGGAAGCGGTGGTGTACTGTTCATGACCCCTCCCAACACGGCGTGCTCCAACTTGGCATGTGCGCATCTACCCATCGCACCCACCCACCTGAGCACTGCGTCCATACGACTTCACACGACACATGTGTGTCTTCCACAGTAGTGCTACTCATTTGCGTTGACATCCAATACCAGTGGACTACATGGTCATGTCACGACTGCCGTGTACTTCACATACTCTCATCCTCTCTCATTCGTACTTGTGAAATGAGTCAGCGGAGACAGTTTTGGTTTCAAACATTATATTGAGTCTTCTGTCCTCTGTGATGCAGTATAGTGGACACTACTGGCAGCGGAATACATGTTGAGGATATACTGAGCATGATTGCAAATGGGATAGGGTGTGGGGTTACATGTGATTGGCTGTTGCATGTGGGATGTGGGCTTCAGAGTGACATCTGCTTGGCCAAGGCTGTGCTAATGTACATTTACGTATAGCTGCAGAGCTGCGGACTTTGACACAGACGGTATACATGTAGCCTACCAGACCACTTGGCATCATGGGCACAGTCCATCTCAGTTCCATGTGACAGGTTTGCTGTGGTTGTTCCTCATGCACGCGTGCATGTGAGTTGACATCAGGGCATGTGCTTGCGTGCATGCAGCGGCGTGCCACTTGTTGTTGCACTGTGGTGGTTACTGGACATGTCACAGTCACTGGGGTCGTGTTGTTGTTGTATGCACTTGTCGTCCATGCAAAGGTCCTGGTATGGGATTCCCGGGGCGGGGGTGGGAGGGGTGCAGCACCCACAGACTCCAGGCGACCTATTCATGTCCACTGAGCAGTGTGTGTGTCCATGTGCGCTGGATCCATGTCGTGTCCTGGTTGTTCGTGCAGTTCCGTCCATGTGGGTGCGATACACAGAGCCCATGCCACTGCCTCCCACGATGCATGCGGTGTTCCTGGATGTGATGGGGAACAGTGTGCATGTCCCGGTCATATCCGATGTCATGGCGATGTCGTTGATGGTGTGGTTACAGTTGCCGGTCGTTTGGTATGGCTGTTGTGGTGGTGACTGGCCAGTCCGTGCGGAAGCTAAGCATGGGTGCGGGGTTGGACATCATAGGTCACTCGGGGAACCTGCGTTGTGGTCCGACGTATTTACAGGTTGTCAGGTATGCGATGCCGTCCAGCAGGGCTTCCATGTCATTGGTGGTGTACATGTTTGCCAGCCAATGTAGCGGATGGTGGCTGTCAAGGTGTTGTTCGTAAGTTGTCCCTTGGAGGACCATGATGGGGCATGCTGGGTGACATTCGATGTAGCTGTTCTCGATGATCCGTCGTGTGGAGGCACAGTGGTCCCATTTCAGTGCGGGTGCGATGTTGGCCACATACGCCATGCCCCCATAGGCAGAGCAGGCCCTGTCGTGTGCGTCCAGAGGGAGGAGTAGTGGTAGCAGGTCCGCCTTCAGACATGCCGGGTTGGAGAGGCATATCTCGACGGGATGCTGGTAGGGACACCTCCGACAGTAGAAGACGGGCATGACGCAGCTGAACAATGTGATGCGGTAAGTCAGTCGGTAACTTACGTTCAGCAGGGACAGGAGATCGCATCCCAATGTATGGAACAGGTTGGTTTTGTACAGCTTGAGCTGTTCGGCGTAGTTGGGTAGGTGTGTTGCGGTTGCCATTTCGCAGCGGTTCGTTGAGGTGGCGTGCTCCGGCTGTGTGTGCAGTCTGCAATGTGCACGCTCCGGGGTTGCTGTGAGCTCTGTGTAGTCATAGGGAGACAGGACTTGTGTTCTGTTGGCTTGTTTGGAGGACACGGGCCCTCTTCCCACATGCTTCTCAGACAGTTCAAGGTCAGTGCTGTGTGACTCCTTCCAATTAACTTGCATGTGGCCGACATGGGGAGTGTTTTCTTCTTTCTTCCCCGTCCGTTGTGTGCTTCTGTGATATGCGCTATCTGCCCTGTGGTCGGTCTCCTCGGCATGCCTGTGTTGGTCTATTCTTGGACAATGGCTGTATTCACCGGCTTCTGTCGTAGGGCTGTGGTTTCAGAGTTGGAATGGAAGGTCATTCAGTGCTGTCTGCTCTCCCTTGTGTGGGCGGCAGGCTGCCTTTCCGCTCTGCGTTGGGCCTTGTGTGTGAATGTTATTCTTGGGCCACCTGTTGTCGGTCCCGGGCTCTTTGGTGTTCCGTTTTATATGTCTTGTTCATATGTGCAGGGTGGTATGGGTGTTTCTGTGTGGTACTGGCGTTCCTCTTCCCGAAGGGGCCCTGCTTCTCCTAGTTGGTGTTGCCGCCGCTGTGTGCTACGCCATGTTTGTTACACTGGGGTGTGTCCTGCTGTTGCGTGTCTTCACTGACATGTGTGCGTCGGTTGTGTGGCGTTGGGTGTTGTCCGTGAATTGGGCGTTGGGGACATGTCTGTGGCCAGCCTGTCACGTGTCATGTGCGTTCGGGGTGGGGCTGATGTGTGTGCTGCTTGGTTGTGTCCCTGTGTCTGTGTGCGACGCATGCATGGCGCTGCGGTTGGCCTCTGCGTTGTGCGCATGTGTGGCGGCGTCATCGGCGCTTTGGGGCCGTGACGGGGTGGTTGGTTCCTAGTCCCAGGTGGTGTGTACACATGTGTTCTGCGATGTTAAGATTTGGCCTGTGTGTCATATGTGGATGCGATGGTGGATGTGTAGTGTACACGCGCTGGTGGGGGTTGTCCGCTTTTCCACCCTTGCACTGTGTGCGCTGTTTGCGTGCACTTGTTGTGTGTGTGCCTACCTGCGTCTCCGCGGTACGTTGCGTCCTTGGTGGTGCATCAGCAGAAGCATGGGGAGTGCCTGCAGTGCTGGATTCATGCTCGGGGAGCCGCTTCTTCGTTGTCCGTGCTCGGCATCCGTGTTACCGCTTCGGTTTGTCGTACGGTATCTCTTGGCCGTGGGAGCCGTTTGTTTGCAGCATCGTAATTTATGCGCCGGGCGGGACGTGTTTCGTCGGACGGTGTGTGTCAGTTGGGCTGCGCCGCTACATGTACGGGCGCACTTTGATGGCGGACGGTGTTGCTGGCTTGCCGGCGGTGTTTGGCCTACTTTTCGCATCGTAATTGGACGGGCGTGTGGACTGCTGCGTGCCGGCGGTAACTGGTGGTTTTTGCATCCGCCAGCACGGCGGTGGTGCTTCCGCCCGCCATCGTAATGTGCCCCTTAGTTAGCGTTTTCCATATAAGGAAAACAACTTCCAAATCAATTAAAACAATATAGATTAACCGATAGAAACACACAATATTAAAGCGTACCAATAAAATTAAACTAACATTTAAGTAAACCCTATATAAACCAACAAATCTTACTCTTATTTTCCACCTCAAACAAACAAGCCAAAGAAGGCGAAACTATGCTGGTTTTCTACCTGTAGCAAGAACATCATCAAACCAAAACCTCTATAAATCTACTAAAAGTAAGTAAATTAAAATGTCCTAAATAACAGTTAAACTAATGTTCTCTAAATAATAACTTTCATACTCAAATAAGTAATTTATATCTTTGTTCTATTTTATATTTCCACTACAGACAACTCTAAACACATCAACAAAATTATAGAGGACACCCTAAAACCATCCACCTAATAAAGTAAGTATTGCTCAAAATGCATTTAATAAACCTGTAAAACACCCACCCAAACCCAAAATCCATCCCAAACACCCACCCCACCCCATGTAAAATTATTGTAAAACAAATAATAATATCTGCTTTCATTTTTTTCAGAAAAACAAACTACGTTAGAAGATTCCACACAGAAAGAATAAAAATCATCATTTTCAAGCATCTAAGGGGCCTATTACGATGGCGGTCGGAAAACCTCCCCGACCGCCATGGTAATGGGAAAAGACCGCCCACAAGGCCCGCGACATAACCGCCGGTCGCATTAGGATGTACCTTGCTCAAAATCTGACCGCGGCGGTCGGATCGCGGGCCTTAACATTGCGGAGGTTGCTGCTGCCCGCACCACCGCAGCGATGTCCAAATGAGCATGTCCTGCATTTCCCTGCACTGCGTGGCAGGCACTGCACAGTGCCTGCCACCTGGTACAGGGACATGTAGGGGGACCATGGTACCCCCAGTGCACCCACACCCCCACAAAACATTGGGGGCCCGCACGAGCCCCCGGAAGACAATCACTGCATGCCTTTCCATGGCGGTCTGACCACTGAGGAAAGGCTGGCTACCGCCGGCATCATAATCGTGCCGGAGGAGCCTGCCCTACACCGCCACCATTATCCCTGTCCTTCTCCGTCTGCAGGGCAGGAGTGCGGATGGCAACCGGAGGAAAAGCGACGGTCGGAATTTCCCACCGCCGCGGTCACCACCGCCATCCTAATCTGTCCGGCAGTTTTCTGGCTTGCGATCGTGGCGGATGTCTACCGCAGGTCCGGCGGTTGCCACCGCCGGCCGGGTGGCGGTCATCTGACCGCCATCGTAATAGGCCCCTAAATACGAACTTTGTAAGTATATTGTGAAAAAATGTTTTTTTAAAACATTAACATCTATAACAATAATTTTAATAATTCTTATATGCATTTATAATAGAATTTTCTACATCACAATGACAAAAGGCGCGCAATTTATAACATCCCAAAAGGAAAAATTTTATTATGTTACATGGGGTATGTCTACACCCAGGAGAAACAAACTGGCCTAAAAGTCAATTGGAAATGTTCTAAATATTATTCCAATAAATGTTACGGTCGTGCTACTACCAGAGAAACAACTGTAATGTACACCAGGGAACATAATCATCCTCCTAATATTACAGAATTTGAAGTTAGGGGTGCGCTTGAAAACATTAAAGAGGCTAGCACAAGCTCACAAAGACCTACCAGTGCAATGCTAAAAGAACAGCTGCCTAGAGTCCCCAAAGAAGCAACTGGACAAATGCCGAACTAGCTATTACTTTCAATAAGGAACCCTTTATTCTCTATGATAATAAATGCAAAGAAAAGAGAATAATTATGTTTGGTACAGCAAACAATTTAGTAAAAGCTTCAACAAGCTGAGTTATGGATGATGGATGGGACTTTCACAATATGTCCCAAACCATTCTTCCAACTCTATACTATCCATGGCCTACATCAAAATTGTAACATTCCCTTTATTTACGCCTTGCTGCCTAACAAACACAATGCAACCTATGTAGAAATCCTAAATAAAATTAAACAAGAGACAAATAATTATTTTCCTCAGAAAATAATTATAGATTTTGAACAATCTATGATAAACGCTATACTCAAAACATATCCACAAACCTCAATTCAAGGGTGTTATTACCATTTTAATCAATGCCTATGGAGACACCTACAACAATCTACACTCAGTGTAGAGTATGCAACTAACACAGCTTTTGTATACCAAATTAAAAAAAACTAATTGCATTAGCCTATGTACCAGTAACAGATCTTGCTGAACATTACAACCTTCTCCTAGAAAGCCCTTTTTACCAACAACATGAGCAACAATTAAGTCCCCTCCTGGACTACTTCGAAGACACCTGGGTGGGAAGACTACATAGATCAGGCATAGGAGACAACCCAAATTTCAAATTCCCTGGTGGAATGTCTATATTAGCACACTTAACCAACAAGCCAAAACCAATAACGCTGTTGAAGGATGGCATAATGCCTTCCAACAAACCACAGGAAGACTCACACCTACACTACACAAACTAATAACCTCCCTACAAAAAGAACTAAGAGGCCTATTACGATGGCGGTCGGAAAACCTCCCCGACCGCCATGGTAGCGGGAAAAGACCGCCCGCATGGACCGCAACATCACCGCCGGTCGAATTACGATGACCCGCGGTCGAAATCCGACCGCAGCGGTCTGATCGCGGGCCTTAAAATTGCGGTGGTTGCTGCTGCCCGCAGCACCGACGCGATGCCGAAAGGAGCATGTCCTGCATTTCTCTGCACTGCGTGACAGGCACTGCACAGTGCCTGCCACCTGGTACAGGTAAATGTAGGGGGGACCATGGGTACCCCCCAGTGCACCCACACCCCCCCAACACATTGGGGGCCCACAACGGGGCCCCGGAAGACAATCTCCGCATGCCTTTCCATGGCGGTTTGACCGCTGAGGAAAGGCTGGCTACCTCCGGCATCATAACCCTGCCGGCGGAGCCTGCTCTGCACCGCCACCATTATCCAGGTCCTGCTCCGAGCGCCAGGCAGGAGTGCGGATGGCAACCGGCGGAAAAGCGGCGGCCGGAATTTCCCACTGCCGCGGTCACCACCGCCATCCTAATTTGACCGGCGGTTTTCTTGGTTGCGATCGCGGGCAGATGTCCACCGCCGATCCGGCGGGCTCCACCGCCGGCCCGACGGTGGACATCCGACCGCCATCGTAATAGGCCCCAAAGCTATCAGGAACTCCGAATGGAGCAATCTGTCACTCAACTCAAACCAAAATCTCTAAACAAACTAAGCAAATGTACCAATACCTTCAACAGCAAGTTAAACTATACCCTAGTACAAGAGGCCCAGAATACCTAGGAATGATCGCCAAAAGCCTACTTTAAGATGTCCATACAAATTAAATGCATAATACTTTTCTTTTACTTCATAGCCATACATAAAAAAATATATTTATTACCTCACAATTATAATTACTGTGTGTAATATATTTTTTAAACTAAAAAATAATATATTTACACACATTAATTATATATTTCAGAAAATAAAACACAACAACAATAAAATATAACATTATTTCCCTCCCACTATTGAATAATTTTCAAAAACTTACTGTGTCCGTTGTTGTAGATTCAAAATGCCACATCTTCTAAAATAATACAGTTAGGTTTGAATAACATATCCATAAAATATGTCCCCCCAAAAATGCAATAATACAGCTGTACCAAAAATTAAATCCTCCATCGATAAATCCACAATCCGGAAACCATCAAAAACCCCCCCAAAAAATTAAAAAAAGAAACGCTGCATGAAACCCGAAAAATTAAGTAAGTGTAAAAAAATATTAGTTAGTAAAACTAATATACACTTCCTTAATTAAAAAACGCAATCTTCCGGCACCCGTAACTTCTTTTAGATTAAAACCTAGAAAATAAAAACACAAACATTCCCACCCACACAAAACCACAAATAATTCACTTAATTACATTATTACTAACATTGTACTATAAAAATAAACACATTAAACACTCTATTTTTACATTTCTAACTAGGCCTCAATTACGTAAAACTAGATAAACAGTTGATACCTATCTATCGCATATAAAACCTCATAACATCACTAACAAATCTCTAAATATACTAAATAGACTCTAACTACCTTCAAAATAACTTTAAAATATAGTTAAAATAAAGAAAATAAATCTTACCTTGCTCGACGTGAAGCAGCTTCCAGCCGCGAGCTTCTCCCCTTCCAAATGACCCAAAACAACAGCGAGCGGTTACAAAATACAAGGCCCAAACAAATATGGCAGCTTTAAACATAGTAAATTAAACCTTTTTAATTATTAAAAGTTTATTTCGCGTATTAAAAATGTTATTATATTTAATTTAAATACTACAAATAACATGTTATTTTTTGAAATGTATTACATTACTTTGAAACTTTGTAAAATTATAATAATAAATATTATAACACATATAATATTTAATATTATAATTCCATAAAATGAAAACTAACAATAAACAATATATTAAACATTGTACTATTTTTTTATGTTATTATAAAAATACACATTGTTAAAAAAATTACAATATAAAACATATGTAATAATTATTAATATTAATATATTATATATTAATATTATTAAGTAAAATGTATTATATTATTGTATAAAAATTAAACTATGTTTATATTTCTCAATTTTATTAAAAATGTTTAAACTTTCATTTATTAAAATATAACAATTATATGTGATAATGTAAAAATTGTTAATAATACAAAACAATTATTAACAATATTTTCTAAAATTATATTATATTTTGAAATGTATGCAAAGTATTGTAAATGTACAGTATCTATTATCACAAATTTGTTTACAAATATGTTAAAAAATCAAGTCATGTATTAAAATATGTGTTTTTCATTATTGTACCAAAACTATAAAAAAACAATACTGTCATATTATTTCTGCAATAAAGAATATTTCTTATATTGCCATTACAATTTTTATATGTAATAAAACATTATATTTACATTTACATACTACGTTTTCTTCATAATAAATATGTTACAAAATTAATATGTCTAATTTATTGTCTACCATTTTATATTTTAAAAGTCAATGTTTTATTTTACATATATTTATATAAATTACACTGTATTAAATAATATGTTATAATGTATATTTAATCTTTATTAATTTCCTGCACAACTATTTTTTATTTATGTTTATACTAATTTAAACTGTATAAATATGTTTATAAAATATTATAATTATAATTGTTCCTAAATTACTCTTACAACTCCACTTTACATAAATATAATATACATACTAAACACTAAGGGGTCGATTCCGATCTCGGTCGGCAGGGCTCCGTATCGGATTCGGCTTTACCGGATCCGAGTCGGAGGTTCTGTTTCCGACCGAGGGGCCGATTCCGATCTTGCCCGGAAGCGCACCTAACACCATTCGTCCGGAAAAAAAACAAGCCGAACGCGTGTTTCCCGACCGATTCGAACAGTCGTCCGAACGAGCAAGTACGATGCGCATAACTGCTCAGATTCCGAGCGAGCCATACGTACCCATTCCAGCTCCTGTTCCCCGCCCGAGCCGGATCCGTAAACGCCGATTCGAGTCGCACGGAAGTAAATATACAGCACCTTCCGGCCGGACTAGTACGATGCGCCTTCCATACGCGCCGAACCCGTCGCTACGTCTGGCATGTCAGAGCATCCGGGAGAGCTGCACATAAGCTCCGATTCGCGCCACAAGACGATCCACGGCTACGAGACGAACAAGCCAGCGACGAGTACGAGTCGAAGCCACGAGAAACCCGAACGAGACGACCCAACCATGAATCCCATCGCCCAGGTCCTACCAATACTCTACATCTATTACCGGAACCGGTACGGACGCGTACGGCGCAGACGGTAAGCCAGACACCCACTACACAAACAAACAACACGTACCCGACATATGTCACACACACATAGGGATGCAGAAATGACGTACACTAGCAACAGCCGAACCATAGGGGCGGGATGGCTATCACCAATGCCATACACACCCATAGGGGCCTGATGGCTACCACTACCACCACCCCTACTCATGTGGGCCTGGATGCCTGTCACTACTACCATCCCCACTCATAGGGGGATGGATGCCTACCACTAACACCACCCCTACTCATGGGGGGCTGAATGCCTAGCACTACCACCACCCCTACTCATGGGGGCCTGGATGCCTACCACTACCACCACCCCTACTCATGGGGGCCTGGATGCCTGTCACTACTACCATCCCTACTCATAGGGGGATGGATGCCTACCACTACCACCACCCCTACTCATGGGGGCCTGGATGCCTACCACTACCACCACCCCTACTCATGTGGGCCTGGATGCCTGTCACTACTACCATCCCACTCATAGGGGCATGGATGCCTACCACTACCACCACCCCTACTCATGGGGGCCTGGATGCCTGTCACTACTACCATCCCCACTCATAGGGGCATGGATGCCTACCACTAACACCACCCCTACTCATGGGGGGCTGGATGCCTGCCACTACCACCACCCCTACTCATGGGGGGCTGGATGCCCAGCACTACCACCACCCCTACTCATGGGGGCCTGGATGCCTAGCACTACCACCACCCCTACTCATGGGGGCCTGGATGCCTACCACTACCACCACCCCATCTCATGTGGGCCTGGATGCCTTTCACTACTACCATCCCCACTCATAGGGGATGGATGCCTACCACTACCACCACCCCTACTCATGGGGGCCTGGATGCCTGTCACTACTACCATCCCCACTCATAGGGGGATGGATGCCTACCACTACCACCACCCCTACTCATGGGGGCCTGGATGCCTGTCACTACTACCATCCCCACTCATAGGGGGATGGATGCCTACCACTACCACCACCCCTACTCATGGGGGCCTGGATGCCTGTCACTACTACCATCCCCACTCATAGGGGGATGGATGCCTACCACTACCACCACCCCTACTCATGGGGGCCTGGATGCCTACCACTACCACCACCCCTACTCATGTGGGCCTGGATGACTGTCACTACTACCATCCCCACTCATAGGGGGATGGATGCCTACCACTACCACCACCCCTACTCATGGGGGCCTGGATGCCTGTCACTACTACCATCCCCACTCATAGGGGGATGGATGCCTACCACTAACACCACCCCTACTCATGGGGGGCTGGATGCCTGTCACTACTACCATCCCCACTCATAGGGGGATGGATGCCTAGCACTACCACCACCCCTACTCATGGGGGCCTGGATGCCTACCACTACCACCACCCATACTCATGGGGGCCTGGATGCCTACCACTACCACCACCCCTACTCATGGGGGCCTGGATGCCTGTCACTATTACCATCCCCACTCCTAGGGGGATGGATGCCTACCACTACCACCACCCCTACTCATGGGGGCCTGGATGCCTACCACTAACACCACCCCTACTCATGGGGGCCTGGATGCCTACCACTACCACCAACCCTACTCGTGTGGGCCTGGATGCCTGTCACAACTACCATCCCCACTCATAGGGGGATGGATGCCTACCACTACCATCACCCCTACTCATGGGGACCTGGATGCCTGTCACTACTACCATCCCCACTCATAGGGGGATGGATGCCTACCACTACCACCACCCCTACTCATGGGGGCCTGGATGCCTGTCACTACTACCATCCCCACTCCTAGGGGGATGGATGCCTACCACTACTACCATCCCCACTCATAGGGGGATGGATGCCTACCACTACCACCACCCCTACTCATGGGGGCCTGGATGCCTGTCACTACTACCATCTCCACTCATAGGGGGATGGATGCCTACCACTACCACCACCCCTACTCATGGGCGCCTGGATGCCTGTCACTACTACCATCCCCACACATAGGGGATGGATGCCTACCACTACCACCACCCCTACTCATGGGGGCCTGGATGCCTGTCACTACTACCATCCCCACTCATAGGGGGATGAATGCCTACCACTACCACCACCCCTACTCATGGGGGCCTGGATGCCTACCACTACCACCACCCCTACTCATGTGGGCCTGGATGCCTGTCACTACTACCATCCCCACTCATAGGGGGATTGATGCCTACCACTACCACCACCTCTACTCATGGGGGCCTGGATGCCTACCACTACCACCACCCCTACTCATGGGGGCCTGGATGCCTGTCACTACTACCATCCCCACTCCTAGGGGGATGGATGCCTACCACTACCACCACCCCTACTCATGGGGGCCTGGATGCCTACCACTATCACCACCCCTACTCATGGGGGCCTGGATGCCTGTCACTACTACCATCTCCACTCATAGGGGGATGGATGCCTACCACTACCACCACCCCTACTCATGGGCGCCTGGATGCCTGTCACTACTACCATCCCCACACATAGGGGATGGATGCCTACCACTACCACCACCCCTACTCATGGGGGCCTGGATTCCTGTCACTACTACCATCCCCACTCATAGGGGATGAATGCCTACCACTACCACCACCCCTACTCATGGGGGCCTGGATGCCTACCACTACCACCACCCCTACTCATGTGGGCCTGGATGCCTGTCACTACTACCATCCCCACTCATAGGGGATTGATGCCTACCTCTACCACCACCTCTACTCATGGGGGCCTGGATGCCTACCACTACCACCACCCCTACTCATGGGGGCCTGGATGCCTGTCACTACTACCATCCCCACTCCTAGGGGGATGGATGCCTACCACTACCACCACCCCTACTCATGGGGGCCTGGATGCCTACCACTATCACCACCCCTACTCATGGGGGCCTGGATGCCTGTCACTACTACCATCCCCACTCCTAGGGGGATGGATGCCTACCACTACCACCACCCCTACTCATGGGGGCCTGGATGCCACCCACTACCACCACCCCTACTCATGGGGGCCTGGATGCCTACCACTACCACCACCCCTACTCATGGGGGCCTGGATGCCTACCACTACCACCACCCCTACTCATGTGGGCCTGGATGCCTGTCACTACTACCATCCCCACCCATAGGGGGATGGATGCCTACCACTACCATCACCCCTACTCATGGGGGCCTGGATACCTGTCACTACTACCATCCCCACTCATAGGGGGATGGATGCCTACCACTACCACCACCCCTACTCATGGGGGCCTGGATGCCTGTCACTACTACCATCCCCACACATAGGGGATAGATGCCTACCACTACCACCACCCCTACTCATGGGGGCCTGGTTGCCTGTCACTACTACCATCCCCACTCATAGGGGGATGAATGCCTACCACTACCACCACCCCTACTCATGGGGGCCTGGATGCCTACCACTACCACCACCCCTACTCATGTGGGCCTGGATGCCTGTCATTACTACCATCCCCACTCATAGGGGGATTGATGCCTACCACTACCACCACCTCTACTCATGGGGGCCTGGATGCCTACCACTACCACCACCCCTACTCATGAGGGCCTGGATGCCTGTCACTACTACCATCCCCACTCATAGGGGGATGGATGCCTACCACTACCACCACCCCTACTCATGGGGGCCTGGATGCCTGTCACTACTACCATCCCCACTCATAGGGGGATGGATGCCTACCACTATCACCACCCCTACTCATGGGGGCCTGGATGCCTGTCACTACTACCATCCCCACTCCTAGGGGGATGGATGCCTACCACTACCACCACCCCTACTCATGGGGGCCTGGATGCCACCCACTACCACCACCCCTACTCATGGGGGCCTGGATGCCTACCACTACCACCACCCCTACTCATCGGGGCCTGGATGCCTACCACTACCACCACCCCTACTCATGTGGGCCTGGATGCCTGTCACTACTACCATCCCCACTCATAGGGGGATGGATGCCTACCACTACCACCACCCCTACTCATGGGGGCCTGGATGCCTGTCACTACTACCATCCCCACTCATAGGGGGATGGATGCCTACCAATACTACCATCCCCACTCATAGGACGGGTAATGCATGACACAACCAGCATACTCCAACATAAGGAATGTCAGCAAAAGACATCCCCCCAACATCATGACAAGAGTGTGTAGTCTGTGTCAAATGCCTAAAACACTGAACATGACATTGAACATACAATGTGACCCCCTATCACATGTGTCACGCATAAATGTGTGTGGCCTCCACAATGCAAGCAGACCATGACCACTGTGGGAATAGGGTCTAAACCTCCATCATCACAGTGACCAAAAGGTAAGTGTGGGGTCCATAACTGAAGCACATTTTGAACATTGTGGCAATGGGGTCTAAACCCCCATCATTACAGTGACCAAAATGTAAGTGTGGGGTCCATAGCTGAAGCACATTTTGAACATTGTGGCAATGGGGTCTAAACCCCCATCATCACAGTGACCAAAAGGTAAGTGTGGGGTCCATAGCTGAAGCACATTTTGAACATTGTGGCAATGGGGTCTAAACCCCCATCATCACAGTGACCAAAATGTAAGTGTGGGGTCCATAGCTGAAGCACATTTTGAACATTGTGGCAATAGGGTCTAAAGCACCATCATCACAGTGACCAAAAGGTAAGTGTGGGGTCCATAGCTGAAGCACATTTTGAACATTGTGGCAATGGGGTCTAAACCCCCATCATCACAGTGACCAAAAGGTAAGTGTTGTAATGGAAAAAGCTGCAACTGCCAAACAGCATGGATGATTCCTGGTCACACAACAACAAACACATCAGTGGCACAGTAGTGGTTGTGTCCCATAGCAACATAGATTGGGTGAGGCAAACAGTGCAGTGCAAATAAAACATACCTTTGGCCATGTACAGACAAACATCACCCATGGGGGCTGACATTGTCAACATTTATCAATTACACAATGACAGAAGTGACCATCATAATGCAGACCCACATATCTGCACCAATGGACACACAAATGTAGATATCCTGTGGAGACTGTAGATGTGAGGTGAACAAATACCATACCATGGCAGCAATGGGACATACAAACCATGATTATTGTGCTGACTGATGACCTAGGAGTCCCAGGGACAGCAGGGGAAATCCTCCAAACAACATACAGCCACTGGCACACTAAAGATATGCCAATGCAGTGGTGCAGATGCACAAACACAAACAGGCAGTCTCACACTGCATATCAAACACAACAGGTGATGGGGGGTGTGCCAGTGTCCCCAGGCAACCACACAACACATGAGGAGGCCTGAATTCCAATTACACAGATGTGTATACAGTGCCATACAAAAGTCACTCATGGATCGGATTCCCCTATGTGGGCAATCAGGCATTGTTAGATGAGAGGGAGCCCAAATTACACATGTCACACAAGCTTGTAGGAACAGCAACTAACACAGCAAGAGACAGACCCACCACAGCACTACCCCCAGGGACCCCACATTGTGGTGACACTAGCCTGCATGATAATCCCACTGTGATGACAAAGGTAGATGTAGTTCACACTGTGAACCACAGCCATGTGTCCTGAGCAACAAACTACCATCACACCTACACAAGCACAAATCAATCAGCACGGCCTGTCAGCCAAGGCCAATATGGAGATAGGGGTCTAGCCGTGCAACAACTCACATTTGCACACACTCAACACCACACACCTTGATCTCCACCAATGTGCAGCAGTAAAGCTCACATGGACTGGTGACATTGCACATGCACCCATGACACTCCCAGGGGTGGTGGTGGAAACTAAGGTGCAGAAACCCATCACACATGGCCAGTCAACAAGACTCGTGAATGTCTGACACACTGCACAGTACGCGGGACATGGGCATGACGTGAAATCCACCCCAATCAATGGGATCCCAGCCACAGTCACACACCAATGAAGAAGCCAAGGTGACCCACAAAGAACACACATAGACAACTTCCAACATTGCAGCTCTGACCCTGAGGAGTGGCAGCAGTCACACACACAACGTGTCACAATCACTGAAAGCTACCACAAACTGTAAATTACATGACTTGTGTAACCAACAAGTGCCAAGGGGAATCCTGACTGTGTCCCATCTGCGTTTGCCCACATCCCCAGCCCTGACAACAAAGACAACTAGGGATGACAACCTGATGAACATTAGTTTGCCATGCACCCACATCCCGGAGAAACCAGGTCCAAGATGCTGGATGAACACAGGACAACTCAGCAAGCATCACAAACAGGAACATCCGTAGGGACACAGCCTGTGTAGGAAAACGGAAGGGAACACACACAGACATGCTTACACAACACACAACATGGGCCCAGGCAATGTCACAGGATTACACACTGCCATGAGGGCACTCCACTCCTGTGGAAGGTCCGCTGTGCCAAACCTTGTCTGTGCATGACTCAAACATGTCAGCAGAACACTCGGTCAGTGAGTCAACAACTACAACACACTGAAGGCTCTGCTCACATCAGCCTGGGTACAGGAGTGTCACGTCAGTCATCTGCATACACCCAAAACACTGGTCAAGCAAGTTGCACTGTATACACAGATGAGTCCTTCAACATTGATGTGCTAAACTGCATGTCCAGTGGAGATGGGCACACAGTCAGGGAAAGAGAAACATTGAACAGTGGTAAGCCCACCAGATGTGCATCAGTGTAAGCCAAAGATGTTAATTTACAAATGCAAAACGTACATCCCTGTGTCAAATGCTGAACATTACACCCTCAGACTGCAGCAAAGGATGCTATAGATCCAGACTAGATTAGGACACATATCCCATGGACCACATGGAGTCCATCACAGCAACACTTCATTTTCCTGATCTGAACACTATTACAACTGCAAATGCATGATGATACTCATCTACATCATGTACATCAAAAGAAAAACCACAAGTAAACAAAAAGAGGCTTTATTCAGCAAATGTGAAACTAAAATTTTAAGTCCAAAAGAAACTAAGGCCAATGGCCAGTCCACATACACAGTCCCAACAGGGTGATATGTGACAACTTGTCACCCATTGGTTGCCTGCACTGGTACGGACAGGGGACATCCCCTTCGGAGGGGCATACAAGGGGCAGGCCAGGCACCGCAGGGACAGGATCAGGGGATGCCAGCAGGAGGCAGTGAAGGGGTGGTGGGTGCAGGAATGTCACCGGCAACTGCAGTGGAGGTGTCTGACTCAATGGGGGCCGGCACCACTGTAGGGCACAAGTCAGATGGTGTGGGTGCTGCAACCACTGCAGTGGGCCGGTCAGATGGAGTGGACAGGGTCCCCACTGCAGTGCTCGAGTCAGACGGGGTGGTTGTGCACTCCACTGCAGTGCATAACTCCAAGGGAGTGGAAGGGGGGCAGATGAGGTGGGCAGGACAGAGGGGGGACCCGGTCTCCACACCAGTGGCACAAACAGGCAGAGCATCTGGTTTGGGGGTGGAAGAGCAAGTGGTGGGGGGGAGGGCCTAAGCAGTTTGGGGATGGGGTATCAGTGTGTGGGGGAACCTGGGGCAGGGTGTGGCGGGGGAACCTGTGGAGTGGTGGCCTGGGGGATGGAGGAGAGAGACTGTGTGGTGGAGCTGCGTGGTGGTGGTGGTGGGGTCTTGCCCTTCCTGGTCCGGGGGGACTTTCTAATGGGGTCCTCAGTCTGCCTGTGCCTGGGGGAGGGTGTCCGGGTGTGAGGGGCACTCACCTCTGTGTGTGGTGGTCGCCTCTTCCACCTGGACGTTGTGTCAGATGGATCTGTGGGGAAGAGGCCAAGCTCACAGAAGAAGAGCTTCTGGGAGGGGGGGGGTTGCAGGTGAGGCAAGGGAAGGGGTTTTGGAGGGAGAGGTATCTGAGGACTGCGGAGTGCTCGTGGATGCGTTTGTGTGTGTCTGGGCCCCATCCCCTGTGAGTGAGGTATCAGTCCCCTGACTGTGCGTGCGTGTGCGTCTGGATTTTGGCTTGTGTGTGTGTGTGCTGCTTGTGTCTGTGCTGGTGCGTGCCGGTGCCGGTGTGTGTGTGTGCTTGGAACAGGTAGGGTGCTGGGGATTGTGGATGGGGCAGAGGTAGGAGGGGTGAGGGACTGTTGTAGGAGGGACACTGCTGCCGTCAATGAGGAGGCCATGGACTGATTGGTCTGATGTAGGGCAGACATGCCAGATGACATGACCTCCATGAATGACACCAGTTGTGTCAACAGACCCGTGTGTGCATGGAGGACACTCAGCATTGATGTCTGCCCTACATGGATCTGTTTCAGCAAGTCCACAGACTCCACACTCAGGGCAGCAGGGGACACAGAGGCAGGGGGTGCGGTGCCTGGCATGAAGGAGACACGCTCCCCTACACGGGAGCCTCCACGGACATGTGGGATGGGAGCAGATCGGAGGGTGGAGATGGTGGTGGTGGCGGGGACAGACTTGCTTGATTTTGCCTCTGGTCTGCTGACACCCGCCTCCACAAGGGAGTCCTCACTGGAAGTGCTGTTTTCCCCAGCCGAGGTGGTCGTAGCTGAGGTCTCCTCAGTGTGGCTCCCCTCACCCTCCGTGCCACTGGGTCCCTCGGTCTCCCCTGCAGTGGACCCAGTCTGGCTCTGCTGCTCCTCTAGGTCGGTGGAGCTGTCTCCTCCTGTGGCCGTGGATGTATCTGCAAACAATCAGGATAAACAGAGCAACATTAGTCACCTGTACTGACCACACACACCACAGTAAATACAGCACATCACAGAGCAAGCCCTGCCATCATTTTCTAGACATTGCAATAAGTGCTGACACTGATTTGAAGAAGCCCATTGTCTGCCTGACAGTCATTCATGCCACACATATCCTACCTGTCCATGCACCCATCTGTCTGCTGCCTGTTGTATGCGACTAATCATATGTGCACACATGCACCACATACACAGTTGTTGGACATCCAAGAGAACATATGGAAATGTGTCACTCCAAACACATGCCATCTCCTGCCACTGACTCAGTACATGTGTCAGGAAAAGTGATGGGCAGAGTCTCTGTTGATATGCGGGTTTTGCTTCCATCACCAGACACAATGATGTCCTCATGTCCTGATAGACAATGCGACAATGGTGTGCATGCAGGACATATCACACTACTGCTGGATCACCCTTTGCAAGTTGAATGCCATGGCACAGGCCTGTCTGGCAAGTCAGTCATAACTGTCTCCTGTCACAGGGGCAGTGCATACACACAACACCAGTCTACACTGTGTCACAATAATGGAAGTTTTGGGAATGCAAGCCCTGTAGCTGACAGGTGCACATGTGCACCCCTGGCCACCCACATCATGAGGACTAAGATGATCCCACGTCAATCAAATGAGACATTTGAGTGACTGCAAACACAAATCCATACACATGAGCACTTCACCGTCTGATCAGAATGAACCAAAGCTGCCTGCACCTCAATGTTTCATACAACATTGTGCACAGTCAAGGGATCAGAGACCTATGCATTAACCAAATTGCAGATCCCATAGTCACAACTCAGATGGCTGGCCACCCCAAATTGTTAAACACTCCAGGAGTCCAAAAAGCAAGGCCACACCACGGTGACACAGAGGCATACACCTGAGTTCACTCTTCACAATGCCCAATATGTATGCTGACACACGGGAGTGGGAGAACAGAGTGCCTTCGATGTACGGAGTAAGCATTACAGTCCTTGTCCATGTGCAACATGATATTACCCTGAACACTAGGCAGTTGGCTATGCATGTGTCACACACATGATGTACATACTTCTGAGGCTCCTACCTTAGTCTCTGCTGCAGCATGGGTGTGTGGCACATACCCCAGACATGTGGTGATTCAGAGCAGCAATTGGAACACATATTAAAGCCATACCCAGAGTACATGTCAGATCACAGGCAATGTGAGCAATTGTACCACCCATGCAGCCCACCACAAAGTTCCTGTAACTGATGCTGTCCCCACAGTTCCCAGTACCCAGTACCCAAGTGACCTAAGTCACAGACTGTAAGGGCCACACCTGTGTATCAGATGAGGAGGGGGCATGACACAAGTGAGGGACATGAGTCCAGGACGACAAGACAGTTGTACTGTGAAAGTGGAACCAGGCTAAAGGAGTGCATAGAGCATGTTAGTCATAGTACACAGTAAAGGCTAGCACTTACCCCCTCCTTGCTGCTGTCTGGCCTTCAGCTGCCCATCCAGGTCAGGGAAGACCACCGCCAGAATCTGGAGCATGTGGGGGGTCAGGGTCCGGTGTCCTCCCCTCCTGCGAGGAGGCGACAGCTTCAGCTGGACCCTTGCGATCCTCCGGGTCCAGCCCCGAAGGTCCTGCCACCTCTTCTGGCAGTTGCGGATCCTGCGCCTGTAGACCCCCACAGATCGTACTGCCCGGATGATGGTCAGCCAGATCTCCTGCTTCTGGTGGGCATCAACCTGTGAGGATGACAAAGTGAAAAGGCCATTACTACACATGCAACATATTCTTGCATCACACAGTTGGATATACATGTCTCAATCACAGGGGCATATGATGTACACAGGTAGTGCAACTATGGCTATGAACAGTTGTCCAGCAGTTACTAAATGGTATCATTGCCTTGGAAGTCAAACCTTGTTGGAATGCACTGTTACTGCACTATACCTGTTCAGTGCATGTAACTACACACTTTGGGGGGTGACAACTACTCAGTGAGCATGCTAGCCACTGGTGTACACACTGTAAGTCTTGCTAGTCAGAAAACATGCACAATTAGTAAGGCAGTAGACAGCACACTCTCCTGCTCCCCTGGTTTCCCATACAGCTTGCTGTACTGTGGAAGGAGGCTGTCCAGGAGGGCCTGGTTCTCCTCAGTGCAGAAGGCTGGGGCTCTATCCACAGTACGTGCCATTGCAGTAGCCAGAGGATGCAGAGACAGCAGCAGTGGTGGTGGCAGATGTCGTCTTGGAGCATGTAGTGCAGGCAAGTGAGCTCTCAGGGGAACAGCCAGCATTATATGTGTGCTGCAGAGGCAGATACTGTCCCATGTGTCCAAAGTGATAAGTCCAAGTCGTTTGCATCTTCTGAATCTGGCCAAACCATGGAATTGCACCACTTATACACGCCCACAGCATCCTTCAAAAGTTCAACTTCATGACACCCATGAATTTGCAACATTGTTGTGGGTGGCCAACTGAATTCACTGCATCCGACTCGTAAAAGCTTCGAAAACGCGTCCGTTACCATGTCAGGCCATAGCCAATGCGTGCGCACCGATCGGACCATTGCTGTACGACGTGTATTTCGAAAAACAACACGCATCCGTCCACATCATATGCAATGGCCAATGCGTGCGCACCGATCGGTCCATTGCTGTACAACGCGTATTTCGAAACACAACACGCATCTGTCCACATCATATGCAATGGCCAATGCGTGCGCACCGATCGCTCCATTGCTGTACAACGCGTATTTCAAAACACAACACGCATCCGTCCACATCATATGCAATGGCCAATGCGTGCGCACCGATCGGTCCATTGCTGTACGAAGCGTATTTAGAAACACAACACGCATCCGTCCACATCATATGCAATGGCCAATGCGTGCGCACCGATCGGTCCATTGCTGTACAACGCGTATTTCGGAGCACAACACGCATCCGTCCACATCATATGCAATGGCCAATGCGTGCGCACCGATCGGTCCATTGCTGTACGACGCGTATTTCGGAGCACAACACGCATCCATCCACATCATATGCAATGGCCAATGCGTGCGCACCGATCGGTCCATTGCTGAACGACGCGTATTTCGGAGCACAACACGCATCCGTCCACATCATATGCAATGGCCAATGCGTGCACACGGATCGGTCCATTGCTGTACGACGCGTCCCTGTACAAGTCACTCGCATATGTCACCATGGTTGTCACTGGTGAACGTATGCCAGCCACAATTACTTGCCAGGGACTCAGGGGCACACCTACAACACCACAGCCTGTCCACACTGTATCCTAAGGCATGTAAGGCTGCATTACCTGTGTGTGTATGGGGGTCAACATGTGGTTTTTTGGGTGGCACTTGGGGGCAGCCACTCCCAGGCTATGCACGTGTTCATGGGGACAGAATCCTTTGTGTGTTGTGCACATGAGCACTGTGATGTGCAACTGTTCAGTTCAGAGCATGTGGCATGGTCACATTTCCAGGTTGTGTATGTGTATGTCATGTCACATACACCCTGAGTCCCATGTGGGATGGTATGTACATCACAGGGTGACCCATTGCCACAATTGTGATGGCCCTCCACAGTCTGTGTGCATGTTGTGTTTCAGATGTCTCTGATTCCATGTGCACAATGGGAGACAGTCTCCACATCCACGTTGTTTGTGCATCTACTTTGATGTTGTGCGTGTGTGTGTCACAGACGTCCATGTCTGTCCTGCAGTGGCAACAGGGGCCACTACCTGTGGGAGTCATGGTTGTTTTGCTGACGTGTACATGATACGCCATGTCATGCCAGTGCCCATGTGGCAATACAGGGTCCCTGGGAATCTACCTCTCAAAGAGATGTGATGCCTGTGGCACATCTGTCCTCACTTGTCACTGTGGTGTGTGTTTGGAACGTGACAGCAGTACATGGGTACTGTGACACAGCCTAATGATTTCCCATAGCACAACCTGGAACTTGTTGTCAACACATGTTGAACTGAGATGTTAGATGTTGGCCATGTAGGTGCCATATATGTCCATACAGAACGGCACACACATCAAGTACTTGTGTCTCGTAATGATGTATCATGTGATATTGAGTATGGTCAATGCCACATATGTGGGGTGACTGACAATCTTTCTTTGTTCACCTATGCACTGCAGGGCACCAGCTGTCCATAGACCATTCCCTGACCTTGCAACCATGGTTGAACGTGACTGCATCCGACGGTACCGCTTCAACAGGCCGCTGATTGAGGAATTGGTGGTGCGGTTGGCCCCACATTTGCAACCTGACTGGCCATACCCTACAGCGCTGACCCCCAAGGTGAAGGTGATGGAAGCCCTACACTTCTTTGCCACCGGTACCTTTCAACACACTCTGGTGACTGCTGGTGGGATGTCACAGACAATGTTCAGCCATGTGCTACGCGATGTTTTGGAGGCGATGTTGAGATACCTGAACCAGTACATCTATTTCCCTAAACGTCAACAACTCACTGACGTCAAGAGTGACTTCTATGCCCTGGGGAGGATGCCACATGTCATCGGTTCCATTGATGGGACACATGTGGTTTTGGTACCACCACAGGCACATGAGCAGGCATAGTGGAACAGGAAACATTACCATTCTATCAATGCTCTGGTGGTATGTCTTGCAGATATGAGCATCTCACATGTGTGTGCACGTTTCCCCGGTTCTCCACACGATGCCTACGTAATGAGGAGTAGTCGCATCCCGAGGATGATGTCACAGATGCAGAACCAGCGTGCCTGGCTTGTCGGTGTGTACTGACTTTTTACCATTGTGTGTGTTCTGCAATGTTGTATTCCACCCTCTTTTCCAACTCAGCTAATGTGCAATTGTCTGTATGTAGGTGACTCCGGATACCCCAAAATGCCATGGTTGCTGACACCCCTCAGGAACCCTGTGACACCAGCCCAGATGCGTGACAATGAGGCATATGGTCAGACCAGGAGAGTGATCGAGTGGACATTTGGTCTCCTGAAGAGCCGCTTTCGCTGCCTGGACAAGACAGGAGGGGCCCTCCCATATGCCCCTGCAAAGGTGAGCAAGATTGTCATCGTCTGCTGCATGCTACACAACCTGGCAGTGCGGAAGGAGTTGCCTCTCATCCTGGATGACGATGACCAACATCCGTCACCTGTGGAGGATCCTGGCCTGGGCCACGATGCCAGTGATGATGTTGAGGGTGATGTCCGCACACAGCTCATCACCAACTTCTTCAGCTGAATGTGAGTATACAGAGATGTTATGTCAATGATTTGAGTTTGCATGATATGTGTTGGTGGTGCTCTGTTGCTGTTTGAGTGTGGCCATGTGCTACTTGACTGGATGCGTGCAGCGATGTGTCCTTACAGGTAGTCTGTACTCCCCAACAGTGTTGACATGCTAACTTGGTTTTGTGTAGGTATCTTGTGACATGTATTGGACATGAGTATTGCAGTTCTGTCCTGTTCTTCAGTGCTTTTGACTGTGTGTCATGTCTGTCCTTCACAGGGTACTTTCAGAGTTGTTTGGTCAACTCGGATCCCCCGACACCATGATTCAACTTCCAGGGTGGAAGCAGTCGTTTCCCTACAGGTGATGTGCCACACACCCCTGGACTTTATTTCTTCTAGACTTGTTGACTGTGTGGCCACTGCCACGTGGGATTACCTTGCATCTGTAGTGGAAACAACATGTTGCAAATGTGTAATAAACCTGTGCTTCACTTTGGGATGTGCGTTGTCTGTGGTCACACATCTGACTGACATTTGCTTACTGCACCTGTGGGCTAGTTAACACAGACTCTGAGTAGGTGTGGTGTCTGTGCATTCCACTGTATTTCCTGGCAACATCAGTGTAGGCGATGAGTCAGATGGCCCTGGTGTGTATGTGTTGTGTAGCCCTAGTGGTGAGTCTCCCTCATATGTGTCACGTCGCCATGACTCACATGACGGTGTTGAACTTGCTGTAGCAGTTAGCATGCACAGTGTCATTTAGCAGATCATCATCTCCATGACAAAAACAACGTTGAAATCACTACAGAGGCAAGTATGGTGTATTAGTGAGTTTATTTACATACATGTGTGAGGATAGTGCACAGGATGGTGCATGCTGTACATTGGGATTGGAATCCAAAGTTCACAGATGAGTTGGAAGTGTTGGTAGCAGAAATGTCCTGAGTAAAGTCCACAGTCATCTGATACATTAGTCCAAATTAAACTCCCCATGTCATGTGGGAGAGTTGGGTTGCATTCGACAGGGTGAACAGTTTGCACACAAAGGAGAATTTCCAGAACAGGTGTTGGGCTCCTGGGGGATGTACATGGCCATCGGCCTCTCAGTTGTCCTTCCTCGGACGACCCCTCTTCTTTCTGGGGGGACCCTCACGTGCAGGCCGCTGCGGTGCAGAGGACTCTCCACCAGAGTCATCCTCCCTCCCTGTGGCAGTTGCAGTTGTTGCGGCACCAGATGTTGTGGGCACACAAGGAGGTGTGGACATGTTGGTGCTAATCTGGCGGAGGCATGTCAATATGTCCCTCTGCACCGCTGTCAGTTCTTCCAATGTGTCCCACTTGGACTCCATGCCAGACATGTGTGTCTCCACACGGGACATGTGGGAGTCCAAGCGGGCATGATGGGCAGCCTGCTGCTGTTGAATGTCCTTGAGGATCCCCACTACCTGGCTGACCTCTTCCGGTGCTATTCTGGTACGCATCAGCAATGCGTACCAGTTGTGGGTCATCATGCAGTCCAGACCCCTCTGCAAACAGCGACCTCTGCCTACCACCCCTCCCACCACCCCTGGCCACACGTGCGGGACCTGCGGTGGCATGCACAGGTGACCCTAGGCCCCCTTGGGGTTTGGTACTGGGGTTGTTGTCCGTTGCTTCACGGTGGGCTGGGGTCCCTGTGCTATTGTCATTCAGTGCCCTTGGTCTGTCCGTGTCGGCGGGGGTGGTCTGTGTGTTGCCAGATGTTAGAGGGATGGGTGCAGGGGGTGCAGATGGTGGTCCTAGTGGTGCTGCATGATGACTCACACCGGAGGTGCCAGGTTGGTCTTCGCCATCCGAGGAGGGCAGAGGCTGTTCCACACCAGAGAGCTCAGGGGCCACCGGAGCCTGGGACAGGGACTCCTCATCATCTGCTGCTGTGTCCCCATCATCACCTGTTTTTGGAAGAGACACACAATGCATGTTATGTTTCTACAGGCATCAATGGTTCAAACACATGACAGTTGTGACTGTACCTCTGGATGCAGGCCTGTACATTGCATTGTCCTAAGTTGTCACAGTCAGAGGTTGATATTGGTGTGGCTCATTGTCCTGCCAACCTGAAGCATTTCAATGTGAATGTTGAGGTGTGTGCATGACCAGCATTGGTGGTATTTGGTTGACATCCGGACCTCCTTCTCCCCCAGCCCAGTTATCCCACCATGAAGCATGCCACCCTTGCAGTGGGTGCAGGTTAACTCTCAGGATGTCAGTCAGTGGTGTCCTGCTGTTGGTTGGTGCCCAGTTCCCAGCAGGGCCTGGTACTCCCCCCAACAGAGCACCATTGTCAGACATCTTAGAAGTGGCTTTTCACTGCCTGTGAGGTGTGCATGCTTCAGTGTGAGCTTGCTGGGCCATGTGGGTGGGGGATGTTGAGCTGTGACTACCACTCCCATCATGCTATTGCCTACACCCCCCTTCCCAGCATGCCATACTTCCTTCCTTTTGACTCTGCTTCCCTGTGGGGTAGTGTGCCTGTGCTGACAGGATGGCTGACAGTGTTGTCCTGGCGTTTGTTTGGCTGCAAGTCACAAAAGTGTCCCTGTGCTTCACACAGCATAACCCAGTGTGGTTGTTCTTTGTGGGATATTTAATTAGAGTGTGAGGCATTGCATTCTCCCAGGTGAGTTGTGTGGAGTTTTTGTTAAGGGGGTGTGTGAGAAAAGCTGCTGGTAACTATGGTCAGAGCTGTCAGTCCGCCTTCCAACCCAGCCAGATATCCCACCATGGAACGTGCTTCCATTGCAGGGAGTGCAAGTTGGCTTAGAGGATGTTAGGCAGTGGTGTCCTGCTGTTGGTTGGTGCACAATTCCCAGCAGGGCCTTGTGCTCCCCACAGCAGTATCCAGTGTCAGACATCTTGTCAGTTCTTTTCCACTCCCTGTGATGTGAGCATGGTTCAGAGTGGTGTTGATGGGCCAATTGTGAGGGTGACCAATATCTGTGACTACAACTCCCATCATGCTATTGCCTACACCACCCTTCCCAGCATGCCCATACTTCCTTCCTTTTGAGTCGACTTCACTGTGTGTGAGTGTGACAGCAATGGCAAGATGGCTGACAGTGTGGTCCTGTTGTTTGTTGGTGCACAGTTCACAGCAGGGCCTTGTGCTCCCCACAGCTGAGGCCAGTGTCAGACATCTTTGAAGTTGCTTTTCACTGCCTGTGAGGTATGCATGCTTCAGTGTGAGCTTGCTGGGCCATGTGGGTCGGGGATATTGAGCTGTGACTACCACTCCCATCATGCTATTGCCTACACCCCCCTTCCCAGCATGCCCATACTTCCTTCCTTTTGACTCTGCTTCCCTGTGGGGTAGTGTGCCTGTGCTGACAGGATGGCTGACAGTGTTGTCCTGGCGTTTGTTTGGCTACAAGTCACAAAAGTGTCCCTGTGCTTCACACAGCATAACCCAGTGTGGTGGTTGTTTGTGGGATATTTAATTAGAGTGTGAGGCATTGCATTCTCCCAGGTGAGTTGTGTGGAGTTTGTGTTAAGGGGGTGTGTGAGAAAAGCTGCTTGTAACTATCGTCAGAGCTGTCAGTCCTCCTTCCCACCCAGCCAGATATCCCACCATGGAACGTGCTTCCATTGCAGGGAGTGCAAGTTGGCTTTCAGGATGTCAGTCAGTGGTGTCCTGCTGTTGGTTGGTGCACAGTTCCCAGCAGGGCCTTGTGCTCCCCACAGCAGTACCCAGTGTCAGCCATCTTGTCAGTTCTTTTCCACTCCCTGTGATGTGAGCATGGTTCAGAGTGGTGTTGATGGGCCAATTGTGAGGGTGACCAATATCTGTGACTACAACTCCCATCATGCTATTGGCTACACTCACTTCACCAGCATACACACAATTCCTTCCTTTCAGTGAGCTTCCCTGTGAGGTGGTGTTCTAGTGGTGGCAAAATGTCTGACAGTGTTTGTTGGTTAGATTTGTGCCACTGCCTTGCTCTATTTGTTGTTAGGTTTGTACATGTCATGACACAGTTACATATCACTATGAGATGGCATGTATTGTGTTTATCTAACTAACATACACATCTTGGGATGATTATCTTTTGGTTACTGTGGCTTTGCTAAGGGTGCATGGTTTGACTATCCCCTTGACAGTGATGTGTGTGTATTGTCACACAATATTGGGTATATTGGTTGTGTACTCACCAGGCTCTGGGATGTTTGATAGTCCATGTACGCTCTCTGGTGGTAGGATGGCCCGCACCTTCTCCTCCCAGGGCCTGAGGTATACTGGTTTGGCAGGAGGGCCACTGCCGGTGAGATGACTCAAGGCGTAATCCTTCATGAGTTGGTTTTCTGCGACATGGGGGTCTGTTGGACCAATGTACCAAACAATTGTGGCTCTACCCTGAGGATTTCATCTACCAGGACTTCCAATTCACTGTCTAGGAACTTTGGATTCTTCTTTGGGGGCATGGTGATGGGTGGTGGTGGGGATTGATGTGTGTGTGAGTGTGCAAGTGAGGGTGGGTGAGTGTAGGTTTTGCTGGGTGTATGTGAGGGTGCTATTTGGGAGGTGCTAATGGTGTGTGGCTTGTGTGATGGATGAGTTGTGAGTGTGTCTGTGGTTGCTGTCTGATGGTGTTCTGTGCTGGCAGGTCAGTTGAATTTGCAAAGGATCATGGTAGGGATTTGTGGCCTTTATATGGGTGGAGTTGTGAGTGTGTCTTTGTTCCATGTTTTTTTCCCCCTGTATTTATTGACTTTGCCATTGCTTGTTTGGCCCTTTTTTTTGTATTTTTTCCTTTGTAGGTTTTAGGCATGTAGGAGACGTTCTTCTGACCGAGTAGGACGCTGCAGTTGGCTCGTGCGGGCTTCTCCGAGTCTTTCAAGCTGTGTTTCTGATGGGTTTCATGTGTGGCGTACGCGTCGGTCGCGGAGTATTGGGTTGCTTTGGCTCGGTTTTGTGTGCGTGTCGGTCGTACGGCTTGAGCTCCGTGCAACTCGGTCTGGTTTTACACGCATTGCATCATACTGCGCTGGTCGGAGTTCACAGGTACGTTTCTGTCAGGTTCATTCCTGGTGCGTGTCGGTCAGTTCTATTCGCGTAGTTTTCCGGCCAGATAGCTGGTTTCCGTGCGGTTCGGTCGTTTGGCTTGTGTTCCGTACGAGTCGGTCATAATTCACATGCATTGCATCGTACTACGCGGATCGGGCAGCGCCGGTAATTGTTGGTCGGACTACATTCCCGTACCGAGTCGGTCGGTATAATTTCCGGCCCGAATCGGAATCGGCACCCGAGTCGTACTGAGGTCCGGACGCCCAAGTACGATGCGATTGAACGCGAAATCGCCGACCGACTCGTTTCCGGGTCTGAACCGCTCTGTCCGACTCGTCCGCACTCGATTCGTACCGCGCAACAGAGACGTTTTACGACCGAGCCAGTACGATGCACGATCCGGACAGCCGGATCGAGTCGGAGCCTCCGACACGGAATAGCTCTCGGAGGCGGACTTCGGGGTCCGGGTCGGACCCCCCTTCACCTGTAGCCGTACGAGTCGGACACAGGGGGGACCCATGGGTCCCCCTATACATGCGTGTATGGTGCGGATGGCACCAATGCGTACCCACTACAGGGGGCCCCTTTGTGCGCAACGTACCCATTGAGTCAATGGGAGCCCATGTACGCGTCGTACGACCGGCTCCCATTGACTTCAATTGGAGTCCGGCAGCATACGGCCGCATCGTACTCGCTCGGTCGGACTGCAGGGGTCCGGCTCGGTCGGAAAACAATTCGGATCGGTCGGAGAGCTTTCCGACCCAGATCGGAATCGGCCCCTAAGTTTAATTAAATTACTATTCCCACTCCAGTCAGTATTAAATTGGGGTAGGTGCTGCACACTAAACTTAATTAATTTACTATTCCCACTCCAGTAAGGATTAAATTGGGGTAGGTGCTGGACACTAAACTTAATTAATTTACTATTCCCACTCCAGTCAATATTAAATTGGGGTAGGTGCTGGACACTAAACTTAATTAACTTACTATTCCCACTCCAGTCAGTATTAAATTGGCGTAGGTGCTGAACACCAAACTTAATTAATTTACTATTCCCACTCCAGTCAGTATTACATTATTATAGGTGCTGGACACTAAACTTAATTAATTTACTATTCCCACTCCAGTCAATATTAAATTGGGGTAGGTGCTGGACACTAAACTTAATTAACTTACAATTCCCACTCCAGTCAGTATTAAATTGGCGTAGGTGCTGAACACCAAACTTAATTAATTTACTATTCCCACTCCAGTCAGTATTACATTATTATAGGTGCTGGACACTAAACTTAATTAATTTACTATTCCCACTCCAGTCAGGATTAAATTGGGGTAGGTGCTGGACACTAAACTTAATTAATTTACTATTCCCACTCCAGTCAGCATTAAATTGATGTAGGTGCTGGACACTAAACTTAATTAATTTACTATTCCCACTCCAGTCAGTATTAAATTGGGATAGGTGCTGGACACTATACTTAATTAATTTACTATTCCCACTCCAGTCATAATTAAATTAGGGTAGGTGCTGGACATTAAACTTAATTAATTTACTATTCCCACTCCAGTCAGTATTAAATTGGGGTAGGTGCTGGACACTAAACTTAATTAATTTACTATTCCCACTCTAGTCATTATTAAATTGGGGTAGGTGCTGGGCACTAAACTTAATTAATTTACTATTCCCACTCCACTCGGTATTCAATTGGGTAGGTGCTTAACACTAAAATTCATTAATTTACAATTCCCACTCCAGTAAGGATTAAGGGGTCTATTAAGATGGCGGTCGGACGTCCACCGCCGGGACGGCGGTGGCACCCGCCGTACCGGCGGTGGACATCCGCCCGCCTTTGCAACCAGGAAAACCGCCGGTCATATTAGGATGGCGGTGGGAAATTCCGACCGCCGCTTTACCGCCGGTTGCCATCCACACTCCTGCCTGGCGGACGGAGCAGGACCGGGATAATGGTGGCGGTGCAGAGCAGGCTCCGCCGGCAGGATTATGATGCCGGCGGTAGCCAGCCTTACCTCAGCGGTCAGACCGCCATTGAAAGGCATGCGGTGATTGTCTTCCAGGGGCCCGTTGCGGGCCCCCAATATGTTGGGGGGGTGTGGGTGCACTGGGGGGGTACCCATGGTCCCCCCTACATTTCCCTGTACCAGGTGGCAGGCACTGTGCAGTGCCTGCCACGCAGTGCAGGGAAATGCAGGACATGCTCCTTTCGGCATCGCGGCGGTGCTGCGGGCAGCAGCAACCTCCGCAATGTTAATGCCCGCGATCAGACCGCCGCGGTCGGATTTCGACCGCGGGTCATCGTAATTCGACCGGCGGTGATGTCGCGGTACATGCGGGCGGTCTTTTCCCGCTACCATGGCGGTCTGGGAGGTTTCCCGACCGCCATCGTAATAGGCCCCTAAATTGGTGTAGGTGCTGGACACTAAACTTAATTAATTTACTATTCCCACTTCAGTCAATATTAAATTGGGATAGGTGCTGCACACTAAACTTAATTAATTTACTATTTCCACTCCAGTCAGTATTAATTTGGGGTAGGTGCTGGACACTAAACTTAATTAATTTACTATTCCCACTCCAGTCAGTATTACATTGTTATAGGTGGTGGACATTAAACTTAATTAATGTAATATTCCCACTCCAGTCAGTATTAAATTGGGATAGGTGCTGGACACTAAACTTAATTAATTTACTATTCCCACTCGAGACAGTATTAAATTGGGGTAGGTGCTGGACACTAAACTTAATTAATTTACTATTCCCACTCCAGTCAGGATTAAATTGGGGTAGATGCTGGACAATAAACTTAATTAATTTACTATTCCCACTCCAGTCAGAATTAAATTGGGGTAGGTGCTGGACATTAAACTTAATTAATTTACTATTCCCACTCCAGAGAGTATTAAATTGGGGTAGGTGCTGGACACTAAAATTAATTAATTTACTATTCCCACTCCAGTCATTATTAAATTGGGGTAGGTGCTGGACACTAAACTTAATAAATGTACTATTCCCACTGCACTCAGTATTAAATTGGGGTAGGTGCTGAACATGAAAAATAATTAATTTACTATTCCCACTCCAGTAAGGATTAAATTGGGGTAGGTGCTGGACACTAAACTTAATTAATTTACTATTCCCACTCCAGTCAATATTAAATTGGGGTAGGTGCTGGACACTAAACTTAATTAACTTACTATTCCCACTCCAGTCAGTATTAAATTGGCGTAGGTGCTGAACACCAAACTTAATTAATTTACTATTCCCACTCCAGTCAGTATTAAATTGGGGTAGGTGCTGGACATTAAACTTAATTAATGTACTATTCCCACTTCAGTCAGTATTAATTTGGGATAGGTGCTGGACACTAAACTTAATTAATTTACTATCCCCACTCCAGTCAGTATTAAATTGTTATAGGTGGTGGACATTAAACTTAATTAATTTACTATTCCAACTCCAGACAGTATTAAATTAGGGTAGGTGCTGGACACTAAATTTAATTAATTTATTATTCCCACTCCAGTAAGGATTAAATTGGGGTAGGTGCTGGACACTAAACTTAATTAATTTACTATTCCCACTCCAGTCAATATTAAATTGGGGTAGGTGCTGGACACTAAAGTTAATTAACTTACTAGTCCCACTCCAGTCAGTATTAAATTGGCGTAGGTGCTGAACACTAAACTTAATTAATTTACTATTCCCACTCCAGTCAGTATTAAATTGGGGTAGGTGCTGGACATTAAACTTAATTAATTTACTATTCCCGCTCCAGTCAGTATTAATTTGGGATAGGTGCTGGACACTAAACTTAATTAATTTACTATCCCCACTCCAGTCAGTATTAAATTGTTATAGGTGGTGGACATTAAACTTAATTAATTTACTATTCCCACTCCAGACAGTATTAAATTAGGGTAGGTGCTGGACACTAAAGTTAATTAATTTATTATTCCCACTCCAGTCTGGATTAAATTGGGGTAGGTGCTGGACACTAAACTTAATTAATTGACTATTCCCACTCCAGTTAGTATTAAATTAGGTAGGTGTGGGAAACTAAATTGAATTAACTTACTATTCACACTTCAATAAATATAAAATTAATATAAATACTAAACTATAAACTTAATTATTTGAATAATAACACTACAAACACTATTAAATTACAAAACTTGCTGGAAAGTAATCATATCTTACAATAAATTACTTAATTTTAAATTACTTCTCTCATTTAACAACTATAAAATATACATACCACTCCTAGCTAATATTTTATCAAACTTTTTATATATATTACTAATATTTATTTTTTCAAATTATAATGTATATTTTTTTAATTTACATTTTTTTAATCACTCTCCACTGTTATTCCCTATAAAAACCAAACTGCTCTCAAAAATTATTTTATTATAAAAATTTAAAATAAAATGTAATGAAAAATGTTAATTAAATACATACATTTTTTAAATTGAGCAAAATATTATTATAATATATATTTTTTTTAAACACTCCCCACCCTTATCCACTATAAAACCAACATCCCACTCCTAAAAATATATATTGAAATTCGAAAATATATTTTCAGAATAAATGTTAAAATTTATAAAATAATTTTAAATATTTTATAAAATTTTATTTTAACATGACACACCCTTCTCCCCTATAAACACAGTTTCACTCTCATTAAAATTATATTTAAAAATTTAAATTTATGTATAAATATTTAGGGGCCCATTACGATACCCGGCGTAAAAAAATCCGCCAGGCATAGAAGCGGCAAAAATCCGCCCGCACACACCGTCTGAACACCGACCACGCCATTACGATTACACAAACCGAAAACCGCCATCGGCGAAAAATCACACAAAATACCGCCCGCCATCGTCCGAGTCGGAGTCAAACCGCCCGCCACGGACGGAAACACGCACGACAACACAAAACCGCCCGCCCTCACGGCCGACACACCGCACGTGAAATTACGATCGCACCGCCATGAGCGCGGGAAAACTACAAATATACCGCCCGCCAGCGCAAACAACGCCGATGAGAATCGACACGGCAGAAGCCATGGCGCCCACGTCCCTGCACAGAAACCATCCGCTGACAAAACCAATAGCACACAACATGGCCAACAAGTCCACACAGCAAGGCACGCACAAATACACAAGCACAGTACACATCCCGAAAACACCCCCCGGACAAACAAAAACTACAAAGGCCAGAACCCCAGACACAACACACCTGAAAACAACAGACCATGAGGACACACCCACATAGGTAAGTACAAAAGCAGCACTCCCACAGACCACAACCCCTTGCAACATTGCAAACCAGAGAGGAGAGGAGAGGACACAGTGACACAGCAAGGACAACAGCACACCACAGAAACGCACACATCACAACCACCACCACCACCACCACCACCACCAAACACCGGCACCACAAACCCCCTGCACATTACACAACACACACCGCACCAGCACCACAAACACCATGGCACCACAAAGAATGCCCAAGTTCACGCCCATTGAGCTGACAGTCATGGTCGACGAGATCATCAAGGTGCACCCACAAATCTATGGGAACATGGTCCAGCACACACCACTAGCCACCAGAAACAGAATGTGGAACCGGATCGTAGACCAGGTCAATGTAGTCGGGACCCTGCCCAGGAACAGAGTCGAAATAAACAAACGGTGGAATGACGTCAAGAGCCTGGTCAAGAAGAAGGAGGGCAAAAACAGAGAGCTGGCTGCCGTCACTGGCGGAGGGAATCCCGCGCTCTTCAAGACCTTCAAAGCGTGGGAGGAGAAGGTGCGAGTCATCATCCATCCCGAGATCCTCGCCGGATTAGCAGGGGAGTGGAGGCTGGTAAGTACAAACTAATGTATACCAGCACACCGCTATGTACTCACATGCACTACCACCATGCCACAGCTCCCAGGGACAAACACCCCCATGTCCAGCACACAATACACAACACACACATGCAACAGACACCACCACACACAGCCCAAACAGAACAACTGTAAGATGCGTGGGGACATGTGTACACTCAGCCAGCCACGTAACCACCAACAGGTCCCCAAATATGCCAGAAGCGCCACAACGAGCACCCACCACACCCATGTGTCCGCCACAGCTGCACTAACCGACAAGTAACAGGTAAGTGGCAGGAACACAAAGTGCAGTGGGTGGGACGGTGGACAGCCCAAGTACAACACACACCAGGCCCCTAGTCCCACAGCACAGCAAGGAGGAGCATCCCCCACACCCCACAGCCACGTGTCAGCCACCGCAGTGCACAACGACAGCCGAAAGGCAGACATCACGGTCCACAGCAATCAGTGTCAGTGGGTGTCCAGCCACCCCCACGACCCACAACACCCCCCACCCCCACAGACCTGCAACATGGAGCACCCCCGCTTAGAGCCATGTGGCATCCAGTACAGTGCACGCACGAACAACCTGCAGGTGGGAAACTGGACAGGGCTGGATTACTGGAGGCATGAGGACCGGTACACGACCAACACATGGGACATGTCACGTAGCAGACGAACACGCAGCACCGCCCACCGTCACGAACAAGTGAACAATGTGCACACGGACATGAACAACAGACTCACACCCCACATGACCCATCACAGACATAGCAACACCCAAGGAGCCATGTCTGCATGCACAAGCCACACTGAATATAGTACCACACGGCAGCCACTGTGCAACTCATCACACACAACCGAAACACCATTGAAGTCCTGTCCATGTAGCCCCTACTGCCTGTCAACCACACACCCCACAACTACGCCTATGTAAGACAAACAACACTAGACGCAACAGAGCGGAACAACATAAATGCACACGAACACCACTGAACCCATCAAACACACAGACACACCATGCACATACAACATACCATCCATCCCATCCGTCAGCCCCAGTCTCATGAAAGGCATGTCATCCGCACAGCTGCCACACATACAGCAGTCACGCTAAGATACATGCCCATGACCAACCATGTGCCAGAAGTCAATGAAGCGCACGACACACTGTGAGCAACAACACACAACATGGGCCACACCCCCCACGAGCACTGCAGTGATGCACATGGCACAGGGCAGCACGCACACCAAGGAGATGGGACAACTGCAATACGTTGGCTTTCACACACAACCATCACTCACTCATAACGATGCGTCCAATGCCATGTCCAGTAATCACAACAGACAGCAAATATGCAGGCCATGTCAAGCATGCACACACCTCAAACCATGCACTGTCATGCTGCCACAACACATGTCACGTTCGGCACCCATGGCTCACAGCATGTACCACAAAAGCATATTCCCTCCCAAATGCGAATCTGGGGCATGGCCCCCATGTTGCCATATGCGTTCCTAAGCGTTCCATTTGAACCCCAAAAGCATATTCCCACCCAAATGCGAATCTGGGGCATGGCCCCCATGTTGCCATATGCGTTCCTAAGCGTCCCATCTGAACACCAAAAGCAAAGTACAAACCAGACCCAGGATAGGCCAGGAGCCCGCATACACCAGAGTCACAATAAGTAGGGGCACAGCAACACACCCATCGGCATGGCCAATCCGTCCCATGCCACATGTGCACAGCACACAGTCCCATTGCCAAGCACACACAACTACAAATGCTACAGCCACACACACGCCTCCGGGAAACCCATGTACGAGATTGCACGAACTGTTAATGTCAGACGACAAATACATACTTCGCCAGGTGCAACACAATAACAAATCTCATTCTCTCCACAGGTGACGAACTGCCGGATGCTGGGGATGGAGACAGCAGCCAGCACAGCCAGCCTACAAGCCCCCAACGAGGACACACGGATGTGGAGGATCTCACCTCCTCTTCGGACACGGACCACCAAGCAGGCCCATCTGGTGTCGCCGGGCCCAGCCGCTCCCCAGGACCCCTCCTACCCACCAACCCATCATCCAGGGCTGCTGAACATTCCCAGCCCCCTGCTGCCACTGTCGTTGCGGCCACACCCACGGTCATTGCGGCCACACCCACGGTCATTGCGGCCACTACCACTGCCGCAACCGCCACCATCGCCGCACCGACCACCACCGCCGCCACCACCACCACGTCTTCGCTGGCACCAGCCCCAGCGCAGGTGGTGGCCCGGCTGACTGGATCCACCCTGGGAGCCACAGCGAGGACCGTGGTGAGCAATGTGGCTAGTGGGCAGGCCGGTGGCAGCAGAACTGGTAGGAGGAGCAGGGTCAGGGAAACGCAAGTCTCCCCTGGGAGCCATGCCCTGCCTCAAATGGCCAGAGTCCTTGGGGCCTATGAAGAGGCCCAAGAACAATGGGTCAGGTCTGCTTCAGACACGCGGGAGGTGCTGGGGGTGCTGAGGTCCATGGACGCCCGTATAGGTCAACTCGTGGACCTCATGGGCCAGCTGGTGGTGGCGGTGAGGTCACAGCCAGGGACAGCAGCTCCCCTCCGCCACCACCTGCCGGGGCGCAGGGTCGAGCAGCAGTGTCCAGTTCCCCTGCGTCCACAGCCAGTGAGCACACCTCAACCACCAGCATGTCGCAAGCAGGCACCCCCCTCGCAAACGTGGAAGGGGCCGTCCGAAGTGGAAACCGATCTCCCGGGAGGACTTCGCACGCTCCAAACGCAAGTGAGGCAGCCAGCCAGCCTTCCTTGACCACCCACTGCATTGACTTGGACTACGATCCCACTCCACACAGCCATCTGGATGGCATGTGTGTGTTGGACTATGGACATAGAACCAGTGGGTACACCCTGAGCATCACGCAGCCATGACCGACAGCTCATTGTCACTGCACGCACCACTTTTGTCATCACCTTACACACAATCACATGTCACAGTTTGAAATAAATGCACCTCTTACACAAACTGCTGTTTGTGCCCTGTGTTTTATTTGTACGGAATACAACGGCCACCTTGGGCGGAAAGGCACCTGATGCGTGGCATGGCAATGGAATCCGGAGGGCCTGTAGGGACCTAGGGGTGGGAGACAGAACAGGAGCACATTCAATGAGTGTGTCACACACCCATCACACAGTACATGTCAACAACTACAAGCAATGTACACACATCGCACAGAGCAATAGGGCACAATGCCACAGCCACCAACAGTGGCATACTACCCTGGCCATGGAGCGTTGACACACAGCACGCAGTGAACAAACGGCCACCCTGACACAGCACACACACACCTGCACAGATACAGCCACATCAGCCGTCGTACATGGACACTCACCGTCAAGTGAAGTAGCGGGCGATGAGCTGCTGCCGCACATTCCCAGCTTCCTCCTCTCCGCTGTCCTCCTCACTCGAGCTGTCCTGGTCTGCGGGCTGGGGCCCTGGTTGATCTCCGTCATCCACGATGAGGGGGATCTGCTTCCGAATGGCCAGATTGTGCAGCATGCAGCACGCCACCACTATCTGGCACACCTTCTGTGGGGAGTACGCCAGTGCACCCCCGGTGCGGTCCAGGCACCTGAACCTGGACTTGAGGAGGCCAAAGGTACGCTCGACCACACGTCTGGTCCTCCCATGTGCCTCATTGTAGCGATCGTCTGCTGGGGTGCGAGGATTCCTCAATGGACTGAGCAGCCATGCCCCATTCGGGTACGCAGAGTCACCTGGGTGTGAGGGACACAGAGAACCGTTGCTATTCCAACTGGACAGGGGACAGCATCGCACAACCAGCACGCTACACCACTCCACATACTCACCGACAATACAGCCACGATCCTGTTGCAGATTGGACATCAGTCGTGGCAAGATGCTGTTGCGCATTATGTGTGCGTCATGGGCCGAGCCTGGGAACTTTGCACACACGTGGGTGATCACCATGTCCGCAAGGCACACCACTTGCACATTCAGGGAGTGCGTGTGCTTCCTGTTGCGGTACAGGTGCTCAGTGGCCTGTGGTGGAACAAGGCCAACATGTGTGCAGTCAATGGCTCCAACGACGTGTGGGATTCTGCCAAGGGCATAGAATGCACCCTTCACTGCCGCCAATTCACGAGCCCTGGGGAAGCGGATGTACCTGTTTCGGTACCGCATCATGGCTGCCAGTACATCCCTCAGCACCTTGCTGAACATGGGCTGGGACATCCCTCCTCCACTGCCCACTGTGTGCTGGAATGACCCAGTGGCGAAGAAATGCATGGCGGCCATCACCTTAGCCGTGGGGGTGACAGCAGTCGGATACACCCTGCGGGGACGGAGATGGGGTTCTAACATGGCACACAGTCGATGCAGGGTTGGCCTGTCCAGCCGAAACTTCCTAATAACCTCTGTATCGTCCATGTCCACCAGCAATTGGTATGGGCGGTCAATGTTCGGTCTCCGCCTAGGGAAAATGGCAGAGGACACATGTCAAAGCAACACAACACATAGCAATTTCGCATACACATCACTGACATGACTGAGCAAGCACATGAGCCACAGCCCAGCTGTCAAGCTGGGACGGCACGGCCACAATACACTTACACAGGTCTCCCAACAATGGCAATGGCTAGTGATACAAACCACTGCCATGTGCATGCACATGGGGATCTAGGCCCCAATGACTTGCGGGGCGTGCTGATGGGGACTGACTGCATATTCGTCAAGCTGCAACGCCACGGCAACATGAATGTCTGCTGAGCATGGAACTGCTTCCGAGGCTGGATGAGTATGGCACACGACGACAACGATGTGGGCACAGGCTGAGCGGCCAAAACAAGTGGGACCGGTGGCACGAGGGGATATGAGACAGTAGTAGGTGTCAGCACTGCACCCTATGTACAGCACTGTACGGATCACACCTCCCGAAACATTGACAGGTGTCCACATTGACAGCCCCATGCCAAGACGGCTGTGTGCTTGCAGTCACACGTCACAGGTGAGAGGTTACATTGCACGTGCCAGGTGGCAGACGTACATAGTGGGAGCTGGCATGTGTGTGCATGTGTCTCCTGTTCAGGATCCACCAGATGGGCGCTGACTCTGTACTGACCATTGGACACAGCATGTTCCGTGGAAGGCTTGTGTGTGTGGGATGGTGGCACTGGATGTGCCTCCGTTGGGTGGGGGGCCATGCACAGGGCGGGTACGTCGATGAGTGCGCATTGTTGGTCACGGTGGGTGCACCCACTAAGATGTGTTGCCCTGTGTTCAATTCCTATGTCCGCATGATGATGGACTGTAGATGTGGGCAGACTACACATTGGTCGATGTGCTGTCTATATGCATGTGCCCTCACACCAGGCACAGCTGCCCCTGCACATGTGACCCCTGCTGGACTCGCTGCTGGGTCTGTGGAGCTGATGCACCTACTGTGCGTGGGGCGGACAGCTCTCCTCACTTCCCTCATTGCGCATGTCATGACTTTGCCGCAGGTGACATGGATCATGGAGGGCCCACATGTACGCGTGGGTAGGCTACGCATGATTGTTCACTGGTCGCCACCCCCAGTCAGTGTTTCGAATGGGAAGGTTGTCGTGCTGGTGGTATATTCGATGTGGCGGATGGGCGGGCCTAGGTGCGGGCCTACATTCCGGACATGGGGGGTAGTTGGATTGGCGACTAGTTGCAGTACACACGGGACACGTCTCTTCCTTTCCACATCTGGGTCATCCCTTGTGCTCACTGACAGTGATACAGTCATCTTCGCCCCAGCCCTCATGTCCTCCCCTCGCTCCCCCAATATGCATGTGCACCTGCGAGGCTAGCGCTTGCACAGGCAGCCCCAAGCTCGCACCAGAGAGGGCAAGGAGTGTATGTGTGGGTCCAGTTGCACGAGTGGGCTGTCTCAGGGTATGATGTGTTGCGGGACGCCGTCCACCTGCGTGGTGCCCCAAATGGAGACCCGGCCTGCATGGACTATGCATCACAGTCTTCGCCTTCCGGATCCGCCACCTGCGACACCCAGTGGCTGTGGCTGCCCTTGCGGCCAGGCCGCGTCCGTCTGTGACTGATGGCCCACACATTCACTCTTTGGCCTCTCTGGGGAGGGCTCGGGGGTGGTGGCGCACGCGCTTGCACTTAGTCGCAATGGCATGTGGCGTGGTTGGTATAATGGGCAATGGATGGGATGGTGCGAGCCACCTCCCGTGACGTCAGTGCTGCTCGTGCTGTGGTGCGTCCCCCTACACTTCCATTTGACTTGTGCCATGCTAGACGTTGAGGTTCTATTGCCTGCGTGATATGACCAGGAGGAGCGCGAGGAGACCTCTCACACACCATGCTCCACTGCCATCCCGTGCCCTGTATCGCCTGTGCGGATTGACTATGTTGGGGTTACACCTGGTCGACTGGGGCTGTGTGTGCCTTGTCAAGGGGCATGGCGGGCGCACAACAGGATCCAGCTTGTCCACAGAGGGTGGGCTGAGGTGCGCCTGGTACCGCTTTGTACGTGTGCCCAGCTGCTGTGCACACACGTGTTCACTACCCCCCGACAGGTGTCCTCTCACAATGCCCAAGGAAGCGGTGGTGTACTGTTCATGACCCCTCCCAACACGGCGTGCTCCAACTTGGCATGTGCGCATCTACCCGTCACACCCACCCACCTGAGCACTGCGTCCATACGACTTCACACGACACATGTGTGTCTTCCACAGTTGTGCTACTCATTTGCGTTGACATCCAATACCAGTGGACTACATGGTCATGTCACGACTGCCGTGTACTTCACATTCTCTCATACTCTCTCATTCGTACTTGTGAAATGAGTCAGCGGAGACAGTTTTGGTTTCAAACATTATATTGAGTCTTCTGTCCTCTGTGATGCAGTATAGTGGACACTACTGGCAGCGGAATACATGTTGAGGATATACTGAGCATGATTTCAAATGGGATAGGGTGTGGGGTTACATGTGACTGGCTGTTGCATGTGGGATGTGGGCTTCAGAGTTACATCTGCTTGGCCAAGGCTGTGCTAATGTACATTTACGTATAGCTGCGGAGCTGCGGACTTTGACACAGACGGTATACATGTAGCCTACCAGACCGCTTGGCATCATGGGCACAGTCCATCTCAGTTCCATGTGACAGGTTTGCTGCGGTTGTTCCTCATGCACGCGTGCATGTGAGATGACATCAGGGCATGTGCTTGCGTGCATGCAGCGGCGTGCCACTTTTTGTTGCACTGTGGTGGTTACTGGACATGTCACAGTCACTGGGGTCGTGTTGTTGTTGTATGCACTTGTCGTCCATGCAAAGGTCCTGGTATGGGATTCCCGGGGCGGGGGTGGGAGGGGTGCAGCACCGACAGACTCCAGGCGACCAATTCATGTCCACTGAGCGGTGTGTGTGTCCATGTGCGCTGGATCCATGTCGTGTCCTGGTTGTTCGTGCAGTTCCGTCCATGTGGGTGCGATACACAGAGCCCATGCCACTGCCTCCCACGATGCATGCGGTGTTCCTGGATGTGATGGGGAACAGTGTGCATGTCCCGGTCATATCCGATGTCATGGCGATGTCGTTGATGGTGTGGTTACAGTTGCCGGTCGTTTGGAATGGCTGTTGTGGTGGTGACTGGCCAGTCCGTGCGGAAGCTAAGCATGGGTGCGGGGTTGGACATCATGGGTCAATCGGGGAACCTGCGTTGTGGTCCGACGAATTTACAGGTTGTCAGGTATGCGATGCCGTCCAGCAGGGCTTCCATGTCATTGGTGGTGTACATGTTTGCCAGCCAATGTAGCGGATGGTGGCTGTCAAGGTGTTGTTCGTAAGTTGTCCCTTGGAGGACCATGATGGGGCATGCTGGGTGACATTCGATGTAGCTGTTCTCGATGATCCGTCGTGTGGAGGCACAGTGGTCCCATTTCAGTGCGGGTGCGATGTTGGCCACATACGCCATGCCCCCATAGGCAGAGCAGGCCCTGTCGTGTGCGTCCAGAGGGAGGAGTAGTGGTAGCAGGTCCGCCTTCAGACATGCCGGGTTGGAGAGGCATATCTCCACGGGATGCTGGTAGGGACACCTCCGACAGTAGAAGACGGGCATGACGCAGCTGAACAATGTGATGCGGTAAGTCAGTCGGTAACTTACGTTCAGCAGGGACAGGAGATCGCATCCCAATATATGAAACAGGTTGGTTTTGTACAGCTTGAGCTGTTCGGCGTAGTTGGGTAGGTGTGTTGCGGTTGCCATTTCGCAGCGGTGCGTTGTGGTGGCGTGCTCCGGCTGTGTGTGCAGTCTGCAATGTGCACGCTCCGAGGTTGCTGTGAGCTCTGTGTAGTCGTAGGGTGACTGGACTTGTGTTCTGTTGGCTTGTGCGGAGGACATGGGCCCTCATCCCACATGCTTCTCAGACAGTTCAAGGTCAGTGATGTGTGACTCCTTCCAATTAACTTGCATGTGGCCGACATGGGGAAGTGTTTTCTTCTTTCTTCCCTGTCCGTTGTGTGCTTCTGTGATATGCGCTATCTGCCCTGTGGTCGGTCTCCTCGGCATGCCTGTGTTGGTCTATTCTTGGACAATGGCTGTATTCACCGGCTTCTGTCGTAGGGCTGTGGTTTCGGAGTTGGAATGGAAGGTCATTCAGTGCTGTCTGCTCTCCCTTGTGTGGGCGGCAGGCTGCCTTTCCGCTCTGCGTTGGGCCTTGTGTGTGAATGTTATTCTTGGGCCACCTGTTGTCGGTCCCCGGGCTCTTTGGTGTTCCGTTTTATATGTCTTGTTCATATGTGCAGGGTGGTATGGGTGTTTCAGTGTGGTACTGGCGTTCCTCTTCCCGAAGGAGCCCTGCTTCTCCTAGTTGGTGTTGCCGCCGCTGTGTGCTACGCCATGTTTGTTACACTGGGGTGTGTCCTGCTGTTGCGTAACTTCACTGACATGTGTGCGTCGGTTGTGTGGCGTTGGGTGTTGTCCGTGAATTGGGCGTTGGGGACATGTCTGTGGCAGGCCTGTCACGTGTCATGTGCGTTCGGGGTGGGGCTGATGTGTGTGCTGCTTGGTTGTGTCCCTGTGTCTGTGTGCGACGCATGGATGGCGCTGTGGTTGGCCTTTGCGTTGTGCGCATGTGTGGCGGCGTCATCGGCGCTTTGGGGCCGTGACGGGGTCGTTGGTTCCTAGTCCCAGGTGGTGTGTACACATGTGTTACGCGATGTTACGATTTGGCCTGTGTGTCATATGTGGATGCAATGGTGGATGTGTAGTGTACACGCGCTGGTGGGGGGTTGTCCGCTTTTTCCGCCCTTGCACTGTGTGCGCTGTTTGCGTGCACTTGTTGTGTGTGTGCCTACCTGCGTCTCCGCGGTACGTTGCGTCCTTGGTAGTGCATCAGCAGGAGCATGGGGAGGGCCTGCAGTGCTGGATTCATGCTCGGGGGAGCCGCTTCTTCGTTGTCCGTGCTCGGCGTCCGTGTTACCGCTTCGGTTTGTCGTACGGTATCTCTTAGCCGTGGGAGCCGTTTGTTTGCGGCATCGTAATTTATACGCCGGGCGGGACGTGATTTCGTCGGACGGTGTGTGTCAGTTGGGCTGCGCCGCTACGTGTACGGGCGCACTTTGATGGCGGACGGTGTTGCTGGCTTGCCGGCGGTGTTTGGCCTACTTTTCGCATCGTAATTGGGCGGGCGTGTGGACTGCTGCGTGCCGGCGGTAACTGGTGGTTTTTGCATCCGCCAGCACGGCGGTTGTGCTTCCGCCCGCCATCGTAATGAGCCCCTTAATTTGTTATTTATCAATTTTTATTATATTTTAAACATTATTTAACAGCACTCCCCACCCTTATCCCCTATAAACCCAACATGCCACTCATAAAATATTATTTATAAAATGTAATGTTTTTTTCTATTTTAAAAATTTATACTTTATCAATTTATAAGATATGTTTTAAATTTATTTTATAAAACACTACCCACCCTCATCCCCTATAAACCCAACATCCCGCTCCTAAATTTTTATTTCTAAATTCAAAATTTTAATTTCAAATTTTAATTTATAACTTTTAAATTATTAATACATTTTTTAAAATATTTTTAAAACACTCCCCACCCTTATCCCCTATAAGCCCAACATCCCGCTCCTAAAAAATATTTTTAAATTCTAAATTTACATTTCAAAATTAAATCATTAATTTTTAATATTTATATAATTTTTTAAAAATTATTTTAAAATACTCCTCACCCTTATCCCCTATAAACCTAACATCCCGTTTCTAAAAATATATTTCTAAATTCTACATTTAAATTTCAAAAATAAATTTTATATTTATCAGTTTATAATATATTTTTACCCATATTTTTGAAACACTCCCCACCCTTATCCCCTATAAACTCTACATCCGCCTCCTAAAAAATATTATATATATAATTTTTTTTAACAGTATTAAAATAATATAGTACTACAAACAAATAAAAAAACCACAAATATCATACTTCGACGATATTTTTAAAGAACGATATTTTTTCATTCGATATTACATACTTCGATATTTTTGATGACACTTAAAAAGGATATTTTTTACATCGATATACAGAACATCGAGATTTAATCCCATCGATATTTAAAACTCGATATTTCTGTATATCGATATATAAAATTCGATATTTAGACTACTTACCACAGCCACTTACATACCCAGTCACTCCCTCATACAGCCATTGAGACACCCACTCCCTTACACATACAGTCACTACACACCCACTTTCCCATCCATAGAGCCACTCACACTGCCACTCACCACACCCATACAGTCACTGTTACATCCATTTACTCACCAATAAAGCCACTCACACAGCATCTCATTCACCCGCAGCTACTCAGAGGCCCACTTATACACCCAAACAACAACTCACACACCCATACGCACAAACATACATACAGTCATACAGCCACTCACATAATATATTAGAAAGAAATATAACGTATTAGTAGTACATCTATTATACTACTTTAACTTTTGTAGTACCTTAGTATATATGTTTAACAATCATAAACTCTTACAAAATATTTACACTCACTGGATGATGTCATCAATGACGTCATTTGAGATGTCATCAGTGATATCAGTGATGTAATATGTGAGGATATAAGCAGTACATTACAGGGGTGTAAATTATAGTTAGCTCAGGTAACTATAACTGCTGAATTTCACTGGTTTTGTATGAGTGAAATTGTGCTTTACTATAACATCACTGTAACCTTTGGTTTTTCAGTGAATATATATATATTTGCCATATTTTTGTTTGTCATCACTTGCATTTGCACTTTTTAAAAAGAAAATAAAACAACACAGATTTTGGAAATCTGACCTGGCTGTGGTGCCTCATTTTTACTTGAGTTGCCTCTATCTATCTATCTATCTATCTATCTATCTATCTGTCTATCTGTCTATCTGTCTATCTATCTATCTATTCCCACTCCAGTCAGTATTAAATTGGCGTAGGTGCTGGACACTAAACTTAATTAATTTACTATTCCCACTCCAGACAGTATTAAAATTGGGGTAGATGCTGGACACTAAACTTAATTAATTTACTATTCCCACTCCAGTCAGGATTAAATTGGGGTAGATGCTGGACACTAAACTTAATTAATTTACTATTCCCACTCCAGTCAGAATTAAATTGGGGTAGGTGCTGGACATTAAACTTAATTAGTTTACTATTCCCACTCCAGACAGTATTAAATTGGGGTAGGTGCTGGACACTAAACTTAATTAATTTACTATTCCCACTCCAGTCATTATTAAATTGGGGTAGGTGCTGGATACTAAACTTAATAAATTTACTATTCCCACTGCACTCAGTTTTAAATTGGGGTAGGTGCTGAACACGAAAAATAATTAATTTACTATTCCCACTCCAGTAAGGATTAAATTGGGGTAGGTGCTGGATACTAAACTTAATTAATTTACTATTCCCACTCCAGTCAATATTAAATTGGGGTAGGTGCTGAACACTAAACTTAATTAATTTACTATTCCCACTCCAGTCAGTATTAAAGCGGGGTAGGTGCTGGACACTAAACTTAATTAATTTACTGTCCCCACTCCAGTCAGTATTAAATTGTTATCGGTGGTGGACATTAAACTTAATTAATTTACTATTCCCACTCCAGACAGTATTAAATTAGGGTAGGTGCTGGACACTAAAGTTAATTAATGTATTATTCCCACTCCAGTCTGGATTAAATTGGGGTAGGTGCTGGACACTAAACTTAATTAATTAACTATTCCCACTCCAGTTAGTATTAAATTAGGTAGGTGTGGGAAACTAAATTTAATTAACTTACTATTCACACTTCAATAAATATAAAATTAATATAAATACTAAACTATAAACTTAGGGGGTCATTACGATGGCGGTCGGAAAAGCAACACGACCGCCATGGTAGCGGAAACTCACCGCCCGCCGCTACCGCGGGAAAACCGACATCCTGATTAGGATCCACGGCGGTAAAAATCCAACTGCGGCGGAAAGGAGACCCGAGAAACCGCCCTTCGCGTGCGGAGAAGTCCGAAACCTGTCCGCGGCGTTCAGATTCGCGGCGGAAACAGCCCAAACCACCGCAACCACAGCGGAGACACCGCCATGGAAATTATGATATCCCCGACATGACCGCGGTGCAGAGCGCTGTTTCCGACCGTTGCGGTCGACAATAGTGAGGAATGAGAGAGTCCGCGGAAGCGCCGTAGCATAGCCACCGCTGCGTACACGCCGTGAAAAAAGTGGCGGTTGCAAAAAATACACACAACATGCCCACAAAGTGCAAAAAGCAAACAAGTCATGCACCCAAAAACACCTAACACAGCCCAAAGACACACCCCCATGGTAAACTCAAAAACTACAAATCCCAGGACGACACACACACCACACCTGCAACCAATACCCCATCCTGACACACCCACATAGCCCAGTATAAATCCAGCCCCCTACCAGACCACAATCCTTTGCAAAACTCCAGAACTGAAGGGACATACACCACAGCTGACAGGAGAGGCAAATCTGCACAACACACACACACATCACTACCACCACCACCACCACTTCTACACCTGCACCTCTAACCCCTTTGCACATCACACACCATACACATCACCACCACCACCACCACTTCAACACTTGCACCTCAAACACCTTGGCACATCACACACCATGTCACCACAGAAAATGCCCAAATTCACTGAGAGTGAGTTGAGGGTACTGGTAGATGAGATAATCAGGGTAGAACCCCAATTGTTTGGTAACCTGGTCCAACAGACACCAGTAGCCACAAGAACGCTAATGTGGAGAAGGATAGTAGATAAGGTAAATGCAGTAGGGACTGTGCCACGCAATAGAAATTAAATTGTGAAGCGCTGGCACGATCTGAAGGCAGTGGTCAAGAAGAAGAGAGCCAAGAACCATGAGCTGGCTCACAGGACAGGCAGTGGCCGTCCTGTTCCACCCAAAACATTCACCGAATGGGAGGAGAAGGTGTTTGGCATACTGCATCCAGAGAGTCTCACAGGAATACCCGGGGGAGTGGAGGGAGGCTGGTAAGTACAAACAAATGCCTAACATCCCACTGATATGTACTGTCTTGCACCACTCCTAAGCTATACCTCCTAGGTACAAATGCAGTCATGTGCACCACACTCTCACCAACACATCTCTCACACATTAATCCAACAGTCCCTCAGGTTCACCTTCAAGGTAGCTACAAACATCACCATGGGTACATGTGTACATGCTGCCAGCTCTACAACTCCCACCAGGCCCCCTTGTCCTACAGCTGCGCAAGATGGAGCCCTGACCCCCCCATGTGGCAGCCATTGCATTGCTCACCTTAACCTAACAGGTAGGTAGCCATCCTCACAGGGAGGTGTGTGGGTGGTTTGGAAGTCTGCACTACAACTCCCACCAGGCCCTCTTGTCCTACAGGTGTGCAAGATGGAGCCCTGACCCCCGCCCCATGTGGCAGGCATTACATTGCTCACCTTAACCTAACAGGTAGGTAGCCATCCTCACAGGGAGGTGTGTGGGTGGTTTGGAAGTCTGCACTACAACTCCCACCAGGCCCCCTTGTCCTACAGCTGCGCAAGATGGAGCCCTGACCCCCCATGTGGCAGCCATTGCATTGCTCACCTCAACCTAACAGGTAGGTAGCCATCCTCACAGGGAGGTGTGTGGGTGGTTTGGAAGTCTGCACCACAACTCCCACCAGGCCCCCTTGTCCTACAGCTGCGCAAGATGGAGCCCTGACCCCCCCATGTGGCAGCCATTGCATTGCTCACCTCAACCTAACAGGTAGGTAGCCATCCTCACAGGGAGGTGTGTGGGTGGTTTGGAAGTCTGCACCACAACTCCCACCAGGCCCCCTTGTCCTACAGCTGCGCAAGATGGAGCCCTGAACCCCCCATGTGGCAGCCATTGCATTGCTCACCTTAACCTAACAGGTAGGTAGCCATCCTCACAGGGAGGTGTGTGGGTGGTTTGGAAGTCTGCACTACAACTCCCACCAGGCCCCCTTGTCCTACAGCTGCGCAAGATGGAGCCCTGACCCCCCATGTGGCAGCCATTACATTGCTCACCTTAACCTAACAGGTAGGTAGCCATCCTCACAGGGAGGTGTGTGGGTGGTTTAGAAGTCTGCACTACAACTCCCACCAGGCCCCCTTGTCCTACAGCTGCGCAAGATGGAGCACTCCCCACAACCACAACCATGTGGCAGATATTGACTGTGACTCATCAAACTTACTGGTAGGTAACCATTTCAACTGGGAGTGGTGTGTGTAATTGGTGACACTGCAGTACAACCCACAACAGGCCCACTTCTTCAACAGTTCAGCATGATGGAGCACTTGTCCCACTCATAGGCATGTGACGTTTGTTCCCCCGCACATCACACCATACCACTTTGTCCACAGTCACTTACACAAATCATGCTAAACAGTCGTATTGTACTCAGCATGCACAAGTCTCAGTGCAAAACTTAGCCACATTGTGTCTACTGTGCCAGGCATCACACACAGCAACACTAACACCGATCATGCTTCCATGCGCTAATCACCCATGTCATACCACAGTGTTGCGATGTAAACAGTGGAGATTACCCAAAAACTCCACTGGACCTGGGACTCACACTGCTAAACTATGCACATCCCAACTGTCTTGCAACAGACCCAGCAGCCACAGTGCTGCACTGAATTGCATTAGATTTGGGGTATTACCAAGTTTGGCCGATCAACCAGCATGGAAGTATAAAGGCGTGAAAACATGTAGCTTATGTGGTGCAGCATGGCAAGATTTTATCCACCTCATTTGTGTCTGCCCCATCTTAAAATCGAACCGCGTATTGCTTCTAAAAAAGATTTTTAATGACAGAGGCATTCGAACTTGCAGATCGGCCATCATCAGAGGACTCGGTACAACAGACCCTCAGACCTTCAGAAGACTCCTCACGACCTGGCTCTTCGATCAGTAGCAGCACCACCCCCCTCTTCCCCCAGCGCCTTGAGACCCTCGCGGGTATGTAGTGCGCTTTATAAGTGACATGATTGATTGATTGATTGATTGAGTTGACATGTAAAATGATGAAATTTGTATTACTTTATGAAAAAACCAAATGGCTGACAGAATCAGACACTTCCAATCCAGTAATGTCTAGCAACCCTATTGAAATTTTAAAATGTGAAACTTTTTTTTTTTTTTTTTTTAATCTGATGAAATTGCGATTCCGTCAACAATTTTACGATATAGAATCATGATAAGGATATTGTCTCTCGCTTTTAGGATAAAATAAGTAACATGCTTTTTTTTTATATTTTAAATCATTTATATGTTTGTAAACTGTTGATCCCTCATGACATTGTTATGGTTTTAATTAACTTAAACAATAAAGTGTTAATTGATTGATTGATTGAATTGCATAACAAGAGTACTTTGTCTAACTAAAATGCACAAATGTGTCTGCTTGGGACCAGCAATGTGTGTATGCATTGTGTATGCATTGACAATGGTCACATCTCACACTGTCTGTCTGAACAGTGCTGGTATAGTCTGGCCCCAAAAGCACACATTGTCTGCACATGGCTGACTGTATCTTACACACACACCACTGTTGATGACAACATGTAAGTGTATGGATGCCCCAGAACAACTGCATCACCAGTACTTTGCTCATGTTCACAGGTCCACAAATACCATGAAACCATGATAGTGTGGAAATGTTTGCTGGGTGAGATGTTCAACCTGCTGTATGTCACCACAGTGATAGGAGCCTATACCCCATACCCTATTGTGCCTTCAAATGTTGGGGGAGTGGACCCCACACCCAGATACTTGGGACATCATTGATGGGGGATAAACCCCATGACCTATTTTGCCTGCAAATCTTGGGGGAGTGAACCCCACACCCAGATAGTTGGGACAACAGTGATGGGGGGCTATACCCCATGCCCTAATGTGGCTGCAAATGATGGGGGAGTGAACCCCACACCCAGATACTTGGGACAACAGTGATGGGGGGATATACCCCATGACCTATTTTGCCTGCAAATCTTGGGGGAGTGAACCCCACACCCAGATAGTTGGGACAACAGTGATGGTGGGACTACACCCCATGCCCCAATGTGATGTGAAAAGTTTGGGTACCGAAACCCACACACACCTTCTGCTCTCCACAGGCATGTTCCTCCCAAGAATGACTCTTAAGTCACATAGCCATGTCATTGCTCACCTTCACCTCAACCGGAAGGTAGCCATCTTCACACGGAGACGGTGTTGTGGGTTTGGCAAATTGTCCCACAAATCCCACCATGCATGCTGTCCCACCCCTGAGAAGGATGGGCCACTCCACCCCTAATCAGAATCATGTGGCAGGCATTGTATGCTACCCACTCAACTAACAGGTAGCTAACCGCATATCACATGTCGGGGTGTGTGGGGGTGGGAAGCTTGCACAACAACTCACACAAGCCCACATGAGCTCCAGCCCCCAAGACTGATTACACCCTCGCACTAAGATGCATGTGTCAGTCATTGCACTGTCCACTTCCAAATCACTGGTAGGTAGACATATCATGCTGACATGTCCCACACTGGACCAAGATTGAAGCCTTCCTTATACACACACAGTGAGGTCTCACAAATACAAGCAAAAAACAGCAAACAGAACATATCACCAGCCACTACATGCAGCCAGATATGCTTCACGACAATCATGGTGGCATAGGACACCAGGCCTCACATTGCACAACTGCACACCCAGATAGCATTGGCCACTATAGTGTGCACACACCTAAGCAAATGAAACCATGACAGCAACCAAAGTGTGACATTCAGATCCACATGTAGATGTAACTCAGTGCACAACCCTGCACACCACTGCATGCCATTTGAAAATGGCAGGGGTCCAGACCAGCAAGGACCAAATGAAAGCAAAGAAAGCATGGCTGGAAGTGCAAATACAGATATGTACACCACATGCCAAAGGTATGGATGCAACTACAATGTTCACCCAATGTGCAGAGTAAACGGCTGCAAGGGCACAACAAGTGACATACATGCGTAACTTGATCACATATGATTTAACACTCACTAGATGCCAACATGAACCTGTCAATGTAAAATATGTAAATTGTGCATGTCATGTCTTGCCAACTCCCAATATGGACAAGTAATGCATGTACCTCAACAGCTTGTAATGCATCACTGGATGTCGGTAACTGCAAATTAGCTCAGTGAACAACTGCTGGATGTACAAACAGTTGATGTAACAGTGCGAACAGAAACTTTGATGGTTGCAACACAATGACCATTTCTCATCTTACCCATAGGTGACCAAGAACTCACTGCAGAGGACGACACCACCAACCTGCAGAGCCAGTCCCCCACCCCGGAACAGAGACTACTGGATGAAGACTCCCTGGATTCCTTGGATGAGGAGCCCCAAGCCAGCCCATCTGGTGTGGCAGGCCGCAACCAGTCCCAGGCACCCATTGTCCCCACAACCACATCTGCTGCAACCCATGACCTTCCCCAGACAGCTGTTGTCACGGCCTGTGTGTCAACTACTACCACCACCACCACCCCACCACAGCTGCCCGCAATACCCTCCCTGCCCCAGGTGATGAGCACCCCACGACAACTACTCAGGAGGCCAGGGAGAGGATGCCACGGAGCAATGTGGGGAGCCAACAGGCCTGTGGCAGCAGTGTAGGTGGGAGGGGCAGGGTCATGCGGAGGGGAACTGAGCCTGGGACGGAAGCCCTGTCCCACAGCAACAGAGTCCTTGGGGCATACGAACAGGCCCAGGGATGAATGGGCAGGTCTGAGGAAGATTCTCGGGAGCTCCTCCTGCTGATAAGGTCCATGGACACCCGCATGGGACAAATTGTGGACCTCTTGGGGCAGCTAGAGGTGGTTCGGAGGGACAGGTCAGCGCAACATTCAACACCTCCGCCTCCCCCTGATGGGCAGCAGGATGACAGTTCATCATCCTCCCCTGCGTCCACAGAGGGGGGTGAGTCCTCAGACACCACTGCCCCTGCAGCACAAGCCCCTCCAGTCAAGCGCAAAAGAGGCCGTCCAAGGAAAGGCCAGGAGGCATCTTGTGCCAAAGCACCTGCCAAAGGCAAGTCCCGGAGCCAACCATGATGGCAAACCACTGCACCACTGCATTTACCTTTTGGACTAACCTTCCCCACACTGCCATGTGAATGGCATCTGTCTGTTGGACTGGGCCTCCACATCACTGTGGTGACTACTCAATTATCTCATCTACCATGACCGTCAACTTATTTCTTCAAATTTCCCACCCCCTGTACATTTTCTCAACCCTCACATGTCACAATTGTAAATAAATACACCTTACACACATGTTGTTGTGTCTGCTCCATCTTTAATACAGGATGTGCAACCTCCACCGTGATGTAAATGTCCCAGGGAAATGGAATGTAGGTAGGCAAGGAGAGGCTGAAGGGACCTAGGAAAAACATTAGAACAAGAGTCACTTGTTTTGGGGTGGCATCACACACATCACACAACACTTGTCAACAAGGTACTCCAATCTTCACACATTACACAGAGCAACAGTCGCCATAGAGACATCCTGTATCTGTGTCAAACTACCCTATCACACAAACATTGCCAACCAGCAATGAGTGAACACAAGGCTGCAGTCACCAAGCTCACATACACCCTCACAGCAACTGCAACACCATCAGACCATGTGTCCCTCCTACATCGTCACTCACCTTCAAGTGAAGTAGCGGTTGATGAGCTGTTGACGCATGTCAACACCTTCCTCCTCTCCACTGTCCTCGTCACTGGACCCGGGTTGGTTTGCAGGCGGGGGCCTTGGCTGCTCATCATCATCCAGGATCAGGGGTATTGCCTTGCGAATGGCCAGGTTGTGTAGCATGCAGCATGCCACAACTATCTGACACACCTTCCTCGGCGAGTACATCAGGGCACCTCCGGTACGGTCCAGGCAGCGAAATCGTGACTTTAGGAGACCAAATGTACGCTCTATTACACGCCGTGTCCTCCCATGGGCATCATTATATCGCACATCAGCTGCTGTCACAGGATTCCGCAGTGGGCTCAGCAACCACAGACGGTTAGGATATGCAGAGTCACCTGGGTGTGAGAAACACAGATTAACCTTGATGTTCCACAATGCCACAGGACAGCATGTCACACACACACCACGCTACTCCACTATGCATACTCACCCACAAGCCATGCACGCTCAGGAAGCAGATTGGTCATCAGCTGCGAGACAATGCTGCTGCGCATGATGTGCGAATCATGGGCTGACCCAGGATACCTGGCACACACGTGGAGATGATCATGTCCGCCTGGCACACCACTTGAACATTTACCGAGTGTGAATGCTTCTTATTGCGGTAAACCTGTTCACGTGCCTGTGGTGGCACAAGCCCAACATGTGTGCAATCAATTGCACCAATGACATGGGGGATATGTCCAAGGGCATAGAAATCGCCCTTCACAGCCACCAACTCAGGCCCCCTGGGAAAATGGATATATCTGTCTTTGTAGAGCATCATGGCCGACAGGACATCCCTCAGCACCATGCTGAACATCGGTTGTGACATCCCACCTTCACTTGCTACCGTGTGCTGGAATGAGCCTGTCGCATAGAAATGCAGGCACGCCATCACCTTTGAAGTCGCGGTGAAAGCTGTTGGATATGTGCGATGTGGCTGCAGGTGGGGCTCCAACATGGCACATATGTTTTGTAGGGAAACTCTATCCAGCCTGAATTTGCGGATGATCTCTTCATTCTCCATGTCAGCCAGCACTGTGAATGGACGATGGATATTGGGCCTCCTCCTAGGTCAGATGAAAGTGCACATATGTCAATGAAACACACCATGAGATGTACAGGACATTTCAATTTTCTACAGACACATTGCCAAATGTTACAGACTGCACCATCAACCAACAGAGCATTGCACAAGTCGGTACACATCAGGCACACTACTCGTACACTTGTCCCCTTCCCCGCAGCAATGATCTGTGCACACCTCCTGCTCATTGGCATGCACAGTGGGATATGAAACAACATGTGTGCGCACACCTGTGAGTATTACACCCAGCATATGTGTCAGACCACAATACTACCCTAGCACACCGTGCTGCTGTCCATGATACACCTCCCAACACAGGTTGCACATGGCACACATCAAGTACACACTGACCACAGGCTGAGCATGGTAAACACGTGTGTGCATGTGCAGTAGACAATGTGACAGTCAATGATGCCCCTAGTTCACACAATGAGACAGCATTGTACGTTACATTGCACCTACACACAATGACCAATGTCTACATATGCTATGCAACACAAAAACTGTACAGTCTACATGCCCTTACACATCACATGTGACATGTGCGTGTGTATGTGTCAATGCAATTTATCACATACACATATATGGCATGTGTAGGTGACATGGAGTTAAATGTCCCATTCGTAATGTTGGCCTCATGAGGGTCCTTCAATGTTGGAGACACTGGGCACTGTTCATGTTGGGCTATGGATAGAGCTGGATGACTCCATATGTGCAGCAAACCTGCTCCGCGAGTCCACTGACGGTCACTACAGGCACTGTATGGCACCCATTTTGCAGTGCCTATCGTCTGGCCCCTGCGGACTGTCACCGCCAATATCCCAGACACGATCGCGGTAGTCTCAGCCATGCCTACATGTGTAAATGGCAGTTGGCATGCACCGCTACCCAGCTCACGGTCACTGCAGGCACTGTATGGCACCCATCTGGCGGTGCCTACCGCCTGGCCCCTGTGGACTGCCACCGCCAATATCACAGACACGATCGCGGTAGTCTCAGCCATGCCTACATGTGTAAATGGCGGTTGGCATGCACCGCTACCCAGCTCACAGTGACTACAAGCACTGTATGGCACCCATCTGGCGGTGCCTACCGCCTGGCCCCTGTGGACTGTCACCGCCAATATCACAGACACGATCGCGGTAGTCTCAGCCATGCCTACATGTGTAAATGGCGGTTGGCATGCACCGCTACCCAGCTCACGGTCACTACAGGCCCTGTATGTCACCCATCTGGCGGTGCCTACCGCCTGGCCCCTGTGGACTGTCACTGCCAATATCCCAGACACGATCGCGGTAGTCTCAGCCATGCCTACATGTGTAAATGGCGGACGGCATGCACCGCTACCCAGCTCATGGTCACTACAGGCACTGTATGGCACCCATCTGGCGGTGCCTACCGCCTGGCCCCTGTGGACTGTCACCGCCAATATCACAGACACGATCGCGGTAGTCTCAGCCATGCCTACATGTGTAAATGGCGGTTGGCATGCACCGCTACCCAGCTCATGGTCCCTACAGGCACTGTATGGCACCCATCTGGCGGTGCCTACCGCCTGGCCCCTGCGGACTGTCACCGCCATGGCCCATGCCCTGGAAGGCAATGGGAAGCACCCTCGCGGTAGCCTGATGCAATTTTGAAAATAGCGGTAGGCGTGTTCCGCAACCGCGGAGCCGGTCATTGGAAGCATTCAAAAGATGCACCACCGCGGGAGCGTGCGCCTGGCCCCTGCGGTGTGTCACCGCCATGGTCCATGCCCTTGCAGCCAATGGGACGCACAGTAGCGGTTGCTTCATATGTATTTGAAAATCGCGGTAGGCGTGCACCGCCACCGCAGAGGCGGACATTGGATGATTTTAAAAATAGCAGACCTGGTACACCAATTGCAGCAGCGTGGGACCACTGACACAGCCCCAGGGGCCTATATATGTGTGGGAGGGTGCCCCACATTTCCACTGCTACCAGGGACTGCTGCCTGACACCCCTCACCTGCTGCTGCTGCCTCCAGGGATTGCTGCCTGCCACCCTCCACCTGCTGCTGCTGTCTCCAGGGACTGCTGCCTGCTACCCTCCACCTGCTGCTGCTGTCTCCAGGGACTGCTGCCTGCTACCATCCACCTGCTGCTGCTGCCTCCAGGGACTGCTGCCTGCCACCCTCCACCTGCTGCTGCTGCCTCCAGGGACTGCTGCCTGCCACCCTCCACCTGCTGCTGCTGTCTCCAGGAACTGCTGCCTGCCACCCTCTACCTGCTGCTGCTGTCTCCAGGGACTGCTGCCTGCCACCATCCACCTGCTGCTGCTGCCTCCAGGGACTGCTGCCTGCCACCCTCCACCTGCTGCTGCTGTCTCTAGGGACTGCTGCCTGCCACCCTCCACCTGCTGCCTCCAGGGACTGCTGCCTGCCACCCTCCACCTGCTGCCTCCAGGGACTGCTGCCTGCCACCCTCCACTTGCTGCTGCTGCCTCCAGGGACTGCTGCCTGCCACCCTCCACCTGCTGCCTCCAGGGACTGCTGCCTGCCACCCTCCACCCTCCACCTGCTGCTGCTGTCTCCAGGGAGTGCTGCCTGCCACCCTCCACCTGCTGCTGCTGTCTCCAGGGACTGCTGCCTGCCACCCCTGAACTCCACCTGCTGCTGCTGCCACCTGTCCACAGTGATGTCGAGGACACAGAAGATCCGGGCCAGTCCCTTCACCAGCGAGGAGCTGGAGGTCCTGGTGGACGGGGTGCTTGCACAGTACTGCTCTATTAGTTGTCTGGACTCCTATGGACATCCACCATATATTTTCTCAGGCACACAATATTGTGTGACGCAGCAGTGGATCAATATCTCCCATCTGCCATCAAGTGTCTGAAATCACTACTTTTAAACCACGTGTTCTGTACTGTATCTACTGGTGTAACCCCCTACAAACATCACCAGGAAGGGGGTTGAGGTGCTGAGCGGTGGCCGGTAACCCGAGGAGTCTCGACTGACTGAGAGCAGCGACTGAGACGGACGTTGTGTCTGTGGACTAGTACACACACACAGGGTTAGAAGCAGTTTTTATGAGGTTGCAGGTATGCCGAAGTTTGGCAACCTTTCGGTCTGACAAACAGAGGAAAGTGGTGCAGTGAGGACGCTGACCCTACCCTGATGAAGTTGCCGCAAATTTCTATGGGCAATGAAACATGTTGGTTTTAATAGAGCAGACACACAGCAAAGAAATAAAGTAGTTCAGCTAGTGGTTGTCTAGCTCGGTTTTAGACTAGGTATACTGGGTGTTCTACGTTAGACCCGGTTTCCTATATAGGGTTCACGTATAGTACACAGAACATACACAGTTTTTGCACTCTTTCTTTTCTCCTCACTCTTTACTTTGTTTTAAAAGATGGCAGTTGCTAATGATGAGAACCTGAGGATATAGGCGAGTATCAGTCTGTAAACTCCCATGGTGTTACTCCCGTGAGGCACTGCCTTCTTTGTTCCCACTTTTCACCCCCCTTCCTGGTGATGTTTGTAGGGGGTTACACCAGTAGATACAGTACAGAACACATGGTTTAAAAGTAGTGATTTCAGACACTTGATGGCAGATGGGAGATATTGATCCACTGCTGCGTCACACAATATTGTGTGCCTGAGAAAATATATGGTGGACGTCCATAGGAGTCCAGACAACTAATAGAGCAGGTCTTTGATTGTATTGAACTCTGTGAGTGGGGGGCGACCTGTTCTTTTTCACCCCCTTGGCTCCTAGTTGTGAATAGTGCTTGCACATTACCCAAGGCTCTATGGTGCCCCTAATGTCGTGGTAAGTCTCCAACAGTGTGAGTGAGAGTGCAGGGGGGGCACAGGTGAGGTGGAGGTGCTGCAGTATGTGTCAGTGAGTGTGGGGCTCTGACATGCACTGCCTAGCATGTTTTCTCCAGGGGGAAGGGCTGTGTAGCCTCTTTCACGCATTTCCCTGCATGCCCATCCAGATTTGAGGGACATGTGTTGTCCTGTCAGCCATATAGTGAAGCAGCAAATTGGTAATGCAGGAGTCAGGCCAGTGATTGCTTGTGTGAATGGCTGTGTGGGTCCCAAATGTCCCTCAGTGTCAGCCCACCTGGCCTGCACAGTCGCCACCCAATCCCACAAGTACACATCACTGCATGTACATGTGTTCCATGTGACTTTTGTTCACACATCTTCATCAAAGAGCCATCTCAGCCCTGTAGATTGCACACAACAAGCCTTGTGACAAGGGTGTGTGTATGAGAGTTGATGTCACTGTATGTGAGCTCCATGACACAGTGAGCCATTCACAGGGTGAGGACATTGGGGGCTGCGCAGTGTTGGACACAGTGAGTCCACCAACAACCATGTGTTGCTATCTAATCTATGTGTTGCTCTAGCTAACAGCGGACAGTATATGTGGGCAGACTATGCATTGCTTGATGTGCTGGCATCCTGCATGTGAATGGGATGTACAGGTACTGTGTCCACCCTCCCACCTTCATGGATTCACGTGTGGTTCTCCAATGCCGTTGTACCATGTGCCATGCATTCTTGGCTCTGTTACACATATCTGTTGATTTGGGATGAGTGAGTATCGTGCCAATGTATTGAGAAATTTTGGTAGCATACACTGTGTCACTGATGTATTACCCCTCTTGTCTCCCATGCCTGCAGCTGAAAGTCCACCAGCGTAAAGCTGTGTGGAGGGCCATTGCCTCCAAGGTGCGTGATCTGGGTGTGTCAAACCGACGGCGCAACCAATGTCATAAAAGGTGGGACGACATCTGCCGGCTGAGCAAGAACGTGGCCGAGATGACGCTGGGGCTGCTCCCTCGGAGCGGCAGGTTGGCCCGTCGCATCATGACACCGCTAATGGCCCGCATCTTGGCCGTAACGCAGCCTGAGTTGGATGCACAATTGAAGGAGCATCAGCAGCAAGCTAGGGGTGAGTATTTGTTGACGGGTGGCTTTGGCAGGGAGTGGCTGCATGTGTCCACAGATTGGACAAACTCTGAGCTATGTGAAGTGGGTAGTGTGATGCAGTGGATTGTAAGTGGCATCTGTGCTGGGTGCATCTGACATGCATTTGTCCCACCTGTACTCACTGATGTGATCTGCGCAATGTGCATTGCCATTGCATTCAAAGCTGTGGCATTCAGGTACCTTGTGCAGTGGGGTACTGTGGGAATTCATATTGATGTTGATGGCAGTGTGCCTAATCTGAGTGTGTTTGAATCAATGCGTGCAATGCCTGACAGCAGATTTCAGCTGCTACAACTTCTGAGGACAATGTGCTACAGTACTTGTGCCCGTGCAAGCAACATGGTGGCTGGCATGCGCTAATGGCCATTGTGGGCTATTATGTTGTGGTCTGTGTGTGTGCTCCCCTACTGCTCCATCCATGTACGTAATTGACACCATGTTGTGGTGTTCATCCTTGCCATCCTCAGCACCCTGTGTGGTCAGAGAGATTTTTGTGCCTGTGTCTTAAGTGGGCCACAGGCAGGATGGTGTGCTGTGTGAGTCACCGGGATCACTTATGGCTGGATTTGTTCTTTACATGCACTGTTGGGTTGATAATTGAGGTGGCAATGTATATTTAGTCAGGGTGATGTGCAACGTGGATAACACATCTTCTTGAATGGTGATTTACTTGCACATGTTACTTCAGTTGGTGCCACTCCACTAACACTACATCTCTCTCCCATGTAGCATCTCCCGTGTGTGTTGAGGGACAGGGGACGGACACCAGCAGTGAGGCACCCAGTGCAACAGCCGCACCGGAGCAGAGTGACACAGATGTGACCAGCGCCGAGGAGAGGGACAGGAGTCTGCTGGAGGAATCACAACCTGAGACGCAAAGCTCTACGTCATCTGACGCCAGCTGTGACGCATCCATGTTGGGGGCCACAGGGAACGGGGACTCTGCCTCCTCTTCCGCCACACAGCGTCCACTGCCCAGCCTCCCATCTACTTCCACTGGTGCTGCCCGTGTTCGCACAAGTCGAAAGGGAAGAGTGTCCTTCACCCCAGGCACTGCTGCCCCGGCCCATGTCAGCCCTGCAGCCTTCAGTGCTGAGTCAGTAGAGTTATTGCGCCAGCTGTGTGTGGGGCAGACAGCTCTCCTCAATGCCTTCCTAGACCACGATAAAAAGTTGGGCCAGGTGATAGCTTTCATGGAGGGCATACATTCGGATGTGGGTGGGCTACACCGGACTGTGCAGTCATTGTCCTCAACAGTGACGGCAGCCCTGCAACAGGCACATTCTCAGGGAGCAGCTCCTGTCCCTTTGTCCACCGTCCTGTCAGTGTGCACCTCTGATGACAGTGACAATGCTCAACAGTCCCCAAAGTCCAGATACAGCACACGCAGCACACAGCAGCAGCAACAGCCCAAACGGTCCAGGCCGCAGACACCATCCCCACAGAAAACTAAGACCACCCCAGAGCACAGAGATAAAAGCCCGTCAGGCGACACCAAGGGCCAGAGGGGCAGGGTCACAGGCCTCACGAGTCATCCCCCGCCAAGGACTCTCCTGTCCCAAGGACTGCTCGCAAAGCAAAGAAGACAGTTTCCCTGCCCACTGAGGAGGTGTTACAGTGGATGAGGGCCCTATGGCTGATCCACCAACAACCTCCACTCCCATCCCGAGCCCTGTGAAGCAGACACAAGGGGGCACTGTAGGGGCCAAACATGGTAGACAGGGTTTGGAAGGGCGGAAGCAAGCCCCAGGGAAGCGCACAGCTGGATCCAGCATGTCCCCAGAGGGGGGCCCAGAGTCAGCACCAGGAGCAGGTTTGGTGGTGGGGTTACCTGTTGTGTCCACGCCAGTTCACATTAGTCCCCAGACAGGGAAGCCTTTCAGGATCCCTAAGAAGTGGAAAGGCACCCCTCCACAATCTCCTGCACACACTGGGTCTCACCACAGCATCAGTCCACCTCCCCGTGCCACCACCCCACCTGGTCCAAGCAGCCCTCCAGCTTCCCAAGCCAGAGATGTCTCTTCCACAGATGTTCCTCACACTCCCCGGGGCAGTCCTCCTACTGACCGTGACACACAGTCACCTCCAAGTCCGACAGACAGCCACATCTGAGTAGTAGTCACCCTCACACACCTGTCTGTCCACAGCGGTGTCTGTGATGCCCATTGTTATCCCCATGACTCTGTTGCTGAGCATGGCATGGTATAGTCGCACACATTCCCTGTGCAGCTTCTGATGTAACTACTCTGCACATTGTACTTGCCTTGTTGTTCACTGCTGTTTGCCCCCTGCCTGTGCAGCTTCTCGTGTACCTCACCTGCACTTTGGAGTGGCCACTGGCCTTGCTGTTCACTGCTGTTTGCCCCTTGCCTGTGCAGCTTCTCATGTACCTCACCTGCACTGTGTCCTGGCCACTGGCCTTGTTGTTCACTGCTGTTTGCCCCTTGCCTGTGCAGGATCTCATGTACCTCACCTACACTTTGGACTGGCCAATGGCCTTGTTGTCGACTGATGTCCTAGACTTGCATGTGCAGCTTCTCATGTACCACACCTGCACTGTGTCCTGGGCACGTGCCTTGTTGTTCACTGCTGTTTGCCCCCTGCCTGTGCAGCTTCTCATGGACTTCATCTGCACATTGTACTTGCCTTGTTGATCACTGCTTTTTGCCCCCTGCCTGTGCAGCTTCTCATGGACTTCATCTGCACATTGTACTTGCCTTGTTGATCACTGCTGTTTGCCCCCTGCCTGTGCAGCTTCTGATGTAACTACTCTGCACATTGTACTTGCCTTGTGGTTCACTGCTGTTTGCCCCCTGCCTGTGCAGCTTCTCATGGACTTCATCTGCACATTGTACTTGCCTTGTTGATCACTGCTGTTTGCCCCTTGCCTGTGCAGGATCTCATGTACCTCACCTGCACTTTGGAGTGGCCACTGGCCTTGCTGTTCACTGCTGTTTGCCCCTTGCCTGTGTAGCTTCTCATGTACCTCACCTGCACTGTGTCCTGACCTCTGGATTTGTTGTTCACTGCTGTTTGCCCCTTGCCTGTGCAGGATCTCATGTACCTCACCTGCACTTTGGACTGGCCACTGGCCTTGTTGCTCACTGCTGTTTGCCCCCTGCCTGTGCAGCTTCTCATGGACTTCATCTGCACATTGTACATGCCTTGTTGATCACTGCTGTTTGCCCCTTGCCTGTGCAGCTTCTCATGTACCTCACCTGCACTTTGGACTGGCCAATGGCCTTGTTGTCGACTGATGTCCTAGACTTGCCTGTGCAGCTTCTCATATACCTCACCTGCACTGTGTCCTGGCCACTGGCCTTGTTGTTCACTGCTGTTTGCCCCCTGCCTGTGCAGCTTCTCATGGACTTCATCTGCACATTGTACTTGCCTTGTTGATCACTGCTGTTTGCCCCCTGCCTGTGCAGCTTCTCATTGACTTCATCTGCACATTGTACTTGCCTTGTTGATCACTGCTGTTTGCCCCCTGCCTGTGCAGCTTCTGATGTAACTACTCTGCACATTGTACTTGCCTTGTGGTTTACTGCTGTTTGCCCCCTGCCTGTGCAGCTTCTCATGGACTTCATCTGCACATTGTACTTGCCTTGTTGATCACTGCTGTTTGCCCCTTACCTGTGCAGGATCTCATGTACCTCACCTGCACTTTGGACTGGCCACTGGCCTTGTTGTTCACTGCTGTTTCCCCTTGCCTGTGCAGCTTCTCATGTACCTCACCTGCACTGTGTCCTGGCCACTGGCCTTGCTGTTCACTGCTGTTTGCCCCTTGCCTGTGCAGCTTCTCGTGTACCTCACCTGCACTGTGTCCTGGCCACTGGCCTTGTTGTTCACTGCTGTTTGCCCCCTGCCTGTGCAGCTACTCATGGACTTCATCTGCACATTGTACTTGCCTTGTTGATCACTGCAGTTTGCCCCTTGCCTGTGCAGGATCTCATGTACCTCACCTGCACTTTGGACTGGCCACTGGCCTTGCTGTTCACTGCTGTTTGCCCCTTGCCTGTGCAGCTTCTCATGTACCTCACCTGCACTGTGTCCTGGCCACTGGCCTTGTTGTTCACTGCTGTTTGCCCCTTGCCTGTGCAGGATCTCATGTACCTCACCTGCACTTTGGACTGGCCACTGGCCTTGTTGCTCACTGCTGTTTGCCCCCTGCCTGTGCAGCTTCTCATGGACTTCATCTGCACATTGTACTTGCCTTGTTGATCACTGCTGTTTGCCCCTTGCCTGTGCAGCTTCTCATGTACCTCACCTGCACTTTGGACTGGCCAATGGCCTTGTTGTCGACTGATGTCCTAGACTTGCCTGTGCAGCTTCTCATGTACCTCACCTGCACTGTGTCCTGGCCACTGGCCTTGTGGTTCACTGCTGTTTGCCCCCTGCCTGTGCAGCTTCTCATGGACTTCATCTGCACATTGTACTTGCCTTGTTGATCACTGCTGTTTGCCCCCTGCCTGTGCAGCTTCTGATGTAACTACTCTGCACATTGTACTTGCCTTGTGGTTCACTGCTGTTTGCCCCCTGCCTGTGCAGCTTCTGATGTAACTACTCTGTACATTGTAGTGGCCACTGGCCCTGCAGTTGGCCACATTTGTTGTCTATCTATGCACAAGTGTGAATAAAGACAGTTGTTCCTGTTGTCAGTTCTGTCAGTGTAATTTCTCAATGAAACTGTTTCTGTGTGTGCATGGTTTACTGTGTCACATGCTCAGTATGGCACTTCAACATTGGCAATGAGTTGTCGCACGTTTCCATGTTTTTACAGGGGTGACAGGGACTTCAATTCTTCCTGACTCTTATACTTGTGGGTGCAGTGAAGGTGGTTTGTGCAAATTTCTTGTTGTCATCATCCTTCTTTGTCCATGTTGTCTATGGTGTAGACATGTCATGTTTGGAGGCAATGTCAGCACAGGGTGGGAGTTTATGCACAGGCTTTCATGCAGGTTGGCACGGGTCATGGTGTCTGTGTGATCTTACTTACTGTGTGCCCAGCAGGGTATGTGTACGGTCATCTTGTGGTGGTCAGTAATCCTGGTCCCATGCCTTACTTCCAAAGTGTACACTTTGGTGGTGGAGAAGTGTGTGGTGTGAAGGGGGTGAGTTTGTGGTGACTGCTGATGTGTGTGCACCTGCATTGTCAACTACACCCATGTGTCACCCTGGAGTGGTGTGCGTGAATGTGTACTTGTTGTGCCCTGCAATTGTGATTTGGTGCACATGGGGGTGTAGTGTGCTGCTGATGTGAGAGGGGGATGTGTGACGTATCCTACTTGTGCTTCTCAATCATGGAGTGTGTGAATGGGGCCTGTGTGTTGTGGTGCAGAGATGCTCTTGTCAGGTAATTGCATACCTATGTGTGTCTGTTCAGTATTTGACTTCATGGCCTTCCTCTCATCCCTGTGCCTTGACATGGGTGGCCTTGCTGTCTCCCTGAGTTGTTGAATTGAGGTGCTTGTGGTTTGGGTTGACTCACTGTGGCAGCCATGTGTGATTTGATGGGCTGTGGGTGTTCTCAGATGTCTGTTGTCTTGCATGTGATGTACACATGCTTGATAGTTGTGTCCTTGTCCTTCCATTTCTGGGCACATCACTTTAGCTTTCATGTATGTTGTCCTCCATTGCTGCTAGCATGTGGTCTGTGTATGTGGCTGTGAGGCAGGGTAGGGTGTGTCTGTGTAAGTTGGTAGGCTGTGTGTGCAGTAGATTGTTTGATCATCAATTTGTGTGTGTGTGTACATTTTGTGCTGGGGCTCAGTGTTCTTGGCATGTGTGTGGTGTTGTTGTGGTGTGTGTGTTGGCTGGGGCCTGGCCTTCTGTGGCATGTGTTCCTGTGCAACAATTCCTGCTGTGGCTATCTCTGCAGCTGTTAGGGCTGTGGGGCAGGGTGTGTATTAACCTGTGTTGTTGTTGTGCAGGAGTGGCACATGGAAGGCACATGGTATGTCCCTTCAGGGAGAGGGCTAGTGTGTTGTGTGTTGAGTAGTGGTTTTGTGCTGTTTGTAATGTGGCCATGGCTGGCACTGGCACTGGCCTCTGCGTTGTGTACATGTTTTCCTGCACACTGACCGCGGCGGTGATGAGACCGGGACATTTGTTCATGATCGCGGAACATGGGTGACCAGGATGTGGCGAGGTGTTTTTGTGACAGGTGGGACATGTGTGGATGCAGTGATGGCTGTGTGCCTGTCCCCACAGGGGTGTCTGGTGTGGACCTGCACCGTTTTCAAACCCTTGAGTATTGTGTTGCATGCACAGTTGTGTGTGTACGTACCTGCGGCGGCGTCCACGCCGGTCAATGACTTGCAGGTGGTGTATCATATACAGCACCGGAAAGGCGTGTAGGGCTGGATCCATCGCGGTGTGGGCCGGGTGTCTATTTTCTTGCTCCGCTGTGGTATCTCTGCCGTCTCTGGCTATGCGGTTGCTCCGCCGCGGTGTGCTGCCCTGTTTCCGGCATCGTGATTTGTTCAGGGACGGGACGTCATTCCGCACTGCGGTGAGTGCTCATTGGCTCACACCGCCGCAGTGGCGGGCGCACTTTGATGGCGGTCCGCGTCACGCCGCAGCGGACGGGAAATGGGCTCTGTCTAGACATGCTAATATGGCGGACGTGAGGACCGCTGCCGGCGCACGGTATATTGCATTTTTCCGCACCGCCAGCGCCGTGGTGGTGCCTCCGCCCGCCATCGTAATAGGCCCCTTAATTATTTGAATAATATCACTACAAACACTATTAAATTACAAAACTTGCTGGAAAATAAACATATCTTACAATAAATTACTTAATTTTAAATTACTTCTCTCATTTAACAACTATAAAATATACATACCACTCCTAACTAATATTTTATCAAACTTTTTATATATATTACTAATATTTATTTTTTCAAATTATAATGTATATTTTTTTATTTACATTTTTTTTAAATCACTCCCCACCCTTATTCCCTATAAAAACCAAACTGCTCTCAAAAATTATTTTATTATAAATTTGTTTAAATAAAATGTAATGAAAAATTTAATTAAATACATACATTTTTTAAATTGAGCAAAATATTAATATAATATATATTTTTTTAAACACTCCCCACCCTTATCCACTATAAAACCAACATCCCACTCCTAAAAATATATATCGAAATTTGAAAATATATTTTCAGAATAAATGTTAAAATTTATAAAATAATTTAAAATATTTTATAAAATTTTATTTTAACATGACACACCCTTCTCCCCTATAAACACAACTTCACTTCTCATTAAAATTATATTCAGTGGCCTTCAACACCGTCTCCCACCGCACACTAGTCGCCAGACTACACGACGCAGGCATAGAAGGAACAGCCCTGGACTGGATCCGATCATTCCTCACCAGAAGAAGCCAAAGGATCAGACTCCCACCCTTCCTCTCCGACCCCACAAAAATCACCTGCGGAGTCCCACAGGGTTCATCACTGAGCCCCACCCTCTTCAATATGTACATGGCCCCCCTCGCAGCCATCGTCCGACAACACGGCCTCAACATCGTATCCTACGTCGACGACACCCAGCACATCCTCTCCCTCACCAAAGACCCCACCACTGCCAAACTCACCTTCCAGAAAGGAATGCAAGACGTCGCAGTCTGGATGACCAACAGCTGCCTGAAGCTCAATGCTGAGAAGACAGAAGTCCTCGTCCTCGGTACCACCCCTTCTGCATGGGACAGCACCTGGTGGCCGACCGCCCTTGGAAGCCTACCTACCCCCTCAGACCACGCCAAGAACCTCGGCATCGTACTCGACTCATCACTCACCATGAACCGACAGGTCAACGCCGTCACCTCCAGCTGCTTCAAAACCCTCTGCATCCTCCGCAAGACCTTCAAGTGGACCCCCCCTGAGTCAAGGAAGACAGTCACCCACGCACTCATCACCAGCAAACTGGACTATGGAAACGCACTCTATGCCGGCATCAACAAGTCCCTACTCCGCAAACTCCAAAAAATACAGAACACCGCCGCTAGACTCGTCCTCGGCATCCCCAACATGAACACATCAGCCAACACCTACGAAGTCTCCACTGGCTCCCCATGGAGAAAAGAGTCACTTTCAAAATCCTCACTCACGCCTACAAATGCCTACACAACAACGGACCCAAATACCTCAACGACAGAATCAACTTCCACGTACCCAAAAGAAACCTCCGATCTTCCAACCTCGCACTGGCCGAAATCCCGCGCATCCACAGAGCCAGAGTAGGCGGAAGATCCTTCTCTCACATTGCAGCCAAGACCTGGAACGAGCTACCGGCAGACATCAGACGCACCCCCTCCCTGAACACCTTCAGGAAGACCCTCAAGACCTGGCTCTTCGGCTAAACAGATCTGCGGACCCCCCCTCAGCGCCTTGAGACCCTCACGGGTGAGTAGCGCACTTACAATTCCCTGATTGATTGATTGATATTGGTTGATTGGTTGTATGAGTGCCTGTATGGATGATTTAGTGGATGACTGTATAAGTGAGTGAATATACGTGTCTCAGTGATTACATGGTTGAGTAACTAGGTTGTCTGAATGTCTGTATCAATCTGTCAGTGTGTAAGTGGCTGTCTGGGTTGGTGAGTAGGTAAATGAGTGGCTGTATGGGTTATTGATTGGTTGTCTGAATACCTGTATGGGTGTATGAGTAACTGGGTGGGTGGGTGAGGGGTAGGCCTGGGCGGTGAACTCCGCTCCGCTCTTGGAGTTTGAGGAGTTTTCCACACTCTGCGTTACACGAAGCTCGTGGAGTTCCAAAAAACTCTGCTTCACGCAGCGGAGCGGAGTTTTTTTCCTCGCTCGCGTTCACCAACGTCAAGTTGGCGAGCGTAAGCGAGGAAAATCAACCTCCCGGCGAGATTTTTCCTCATTCGCGATCATCAACATCAAGTTGCTGAGCGCGAGCGTGGAAAATCAACCTCCCGGCGAGATTTCTAAACGCGGGGCGTCAGGTTTCTCAATGCTAGTGGTCGCGTATGCTCGCGACCGCTTGCATTGAGAAACTGCCCGTTCGCACTGAGAAAGCTGCCGCTCGAGTAAAAATCTACTCGAGCGGCAGAAAAGGAAAGCTTGCACTGTGCATGGTGCCGTTGCATTGATTGCACAGTGCGGACAAGCATCCGGCAGTGTGCAATCACCGCGAACAGCATTTTTCTATTGAACTCTGCCGCTCGTGGAGCTCCACGTAGTGCGGAGGAGTTTTTTTACCACTTTGCAGAGTTTTGTGTAGCGCAACTCCACGAACTCTGCCCAGGGTTAGTGAGGGGGTTTGTGACTGCCTAAATGGATAAATGAGTAGGTGATTCAGTGACTGTATGGGTTTGTGAGTGCATCTGTGAGGGGCTGTATGGGTGAGTGATTGTGCGTATGGCTGTGTTGGTGAGTGAATGGATGTGTCAGTGGTATATGTTTGAGTAACTGCATATGTGAAAGGCAGTATAGTGAGTGTTGGAGTACATACGTGACTGTATGAGTGAGTGAGTGATTGTGAGAGTGGCTGTAATGGTGAGTGTGTGCTTATGTCCATGACTATATAGGTGAGTGAGTATGTGTTAGAATCTGTATGAATAAGTGAGTAGGTATGTGTAACTGTATAGGTGATTGAGTGGCTGTTTGATTGACTCTATGGGTGACTGACAGTTTGTGAGTGGCAGTATGGGTATATGAGTGAATATATCAGGGGCTGTATGGTGACTGAGTGGATGTGTGTGTAGACCTATGAATCAGTAAGTGGGTGTGTACATACTGGTATGGTTGCGTCAATGGTTTTGAGAATGGTAGTTTGGAAGTTGGAGTGAGTGAATGAAAGGTTATTTTGGGGTGTGAGTGGGTGAGTGAGAGATTCTGTGGATGACGTCATCAGTGATGTCATTTGAGATGTCATCAGTGATGTTATCAGTGATGTCACTGACCATGTCATGAGTGATATAATATGTGAGGTCATAAGCAGTGCATTGCAGGGGTGTGAGTTATAGTTAGCTCAGCTAACTATAACTGCTGAATGTCTCTGGTTTTGTACGAGTGAAACCTGAGCCAAACTATAATGTCTTTGTAACCTTTGTGTTTTTCAGTGAATTTCTAAGTTTTTTTTAATTCCATTTCCTAACCAGAACGTCCCTGTGACCTTTGTTTTTTTTCAGTGAAATTCTATGGTTTTTAAAGTAGTAGTCATGTTTGCAGAGTAGTGGAGTAAGGGGGCAGGCCTCTGACCAGCTCTTAGGAATTCCCATTTGTAGGACTTACAGGAGGTACCAGGAGGACTTCTTGGCCCCCAAGGTCCCCAAGGTCCCTCTGGAGCCAAGGGGACTTCATCCCCCAACTAGTAGTGCACCAGGAGGCTTGTTTGCAATGGTAGAGAAAGGGGGCATGCCTTTGACAACTTCTAAGCAATCCTGTTGTGTAGGACTTACTGGAGGTAACAGGAGAGGTAGTTGGCTCCCAAGGTCATCCTTGGGGGCCACCTACCCCTCCTATTACCTCCAGTAAGTCCCATACAGCAGGATAGCTGAGATCTGATAGCAGGCCACGCCCCCTTTCTCTACAACTCTGCAAACACACCTCCTGGTGCACTACAAGTAGGGGTATGAAGTCCCCTTGGCTATTGAGGGTCCTTGGGGGCCAACTACCCCTCCTATTACCTCCAGTAAGTCCCATACAACATGACTGCTGAGATCTGAAAGCAGGCTATGCCCCCTTTCTCTACCACTCTGCAAATGCACCTCCTGGCACACTACTTGTAGGGGGATGAAGTCCCCATGGCTAAAAAGGGTCCATGGTCAGAGGCCATGCCTATACGTTTATACACCCACCGCCAGTCTTACTTAGACATTCACATACCCACTTACAAACCCACTCTGAGACTGATGCTCCCACTCACAGATGTACTCAGACACTTATGAACCAACTCACAGACTCACTCAGACACTCATACACTCACTTACAGATCCACTCAGACACTCACACATCCACTCACAGATCCGCTGAGACTTATGCATCCACTCACAGACCCAGTAAGAGACTCAGACACCCACATATAGACCCACTCAGATAGTGACACACTCACACACAGACCCACTTAGACACTCATGCACTCACTAACAGGCCAAATAATGTTCTCATGCACTCACTCACAGACCCATACAGACACTCACATTCTCACTCAAAGACCCATTGATATTCTGACGCACTTAGTCACAGACCCACTAAGACACTCACTCACAGACCCACTCACACACCCATTCAGACACTCATGCATCTACTCACAGACACACTCAGATACTCACACACTCACTCAGACCCAATCATATTATCATACACTCACTCACAGATCCACCACTCTACAAACGCCCCTCCGAGTGCACTGCTGCTTGGGGAATAAAGTCCACTGTAGTCCTAAGGCCCTCAGGAGGTAAGGGGACACCATCCCCCCACCAGCAGTGTGCTGAGAGAGGCATGTTTCCAGAGTAATGGAGAAAGGATGTGGCTTTTGACCATCTCTCAGCAATCCCACTGTGTGGGGCTTACTGGAGGTAACATGAGGTCTGCTTGGCCCGTAAAGACACTTAGCAGCCAAGAGGACTTTATTCCCCACATTCAGGAGTGGGCCAGGAGGCTCATTTGCAAGGTAGTGAAGAAAGGCGGCAGGGCCTCCCGTGTGTTGCAGGTGTTTTTATTTTTTAGGCCCCGGGGACCCCATATCATGGGGCCCAGCCTCTATTTTTATTTTTCACTTTCAAAGAGAGTGGGGTCAAGTGACCCCCCTCCCGGGCCATTTTCCACCCCAAGGACCCCATCCCCCGGGGCATGCACACTTTTTTTTATATTTAGGAAGGGGGCAACGTGGCCCCCTCCCCAGGGCCAATTTCAGCCCTGCGGATCCCAACCCCAGGGCAGGCCTTCAACATTTTTTTTAAATGGGCAGGGGGCAGTGCTGCCCCCTTCACTGGGCCGATATTGCCTCGGGGACCCCATCCCCTGGGGCATGGCCACATTGGTGGATACCGCGGGGCGAGCCTGAAGGTCCTGCGGTCCCTGCCGGCTCCCCACCTCCTGAGGGAGCCGGCATTGCTTTTGGTGCTCTGCTTCATGGAAGCAAGAGCATTTTTAATGCTCTCGCCTCCACGAAGTGGAGCAGAGTTTGCTGTGGCATGGCGGGAGCGGTGTTCCCGCCAAACCATAGCAAACTGCAATGTCTCGGGGGAGGGCACCCCGGGACATTGCTGTAGCTGGCTCTGGGGGGTGTCAGGCCCCAGGGACATGCAGGGGGTTCCAAGAGGGTGGCTGCATGGCCCCATCCCATCTTATACATAGCCCTGGGGAGGGGGTAGTCTCCAGGGCGGGGGGGCTGCAACAGACCCCCTTCATTCATGAGGTGGCAGTCCCTGGGGCTGTGTGGGGGGCCAGATCCCTCCACACATTATTATGGCATATAGCCCCGGGGAGGTGAGGGTCCCTGGGGCTGCGGGAGGCCATAGGGCCTCCCCCACTGTTTTTTATTTTTATTAAAGTATGTGCCCAAGGACGTGGTGATCCCTGGGGCAGGGGGGTCCAGAAGGTCCCGTATAATGTAAATTAGTCCCGAGGAGGTGACGGTCCCGGACCCCCCACATAATAGAAAATAGCCCCCGGAAGTTTGCGGTCCCCAGAGCAGGGGGTCCACAAGCCTCCCCATATTGTTTCAATAGCGCCGAGGAGGCGGCGGTCCCCGGGCTGTGAGTGGGCCCACTGGGCCCACCCCCATTAATAATGTAAAGTGCCTCGGGGAGGTGGCAGTCCCTGGGGCTTTGCTAAGCACTAGGAGGGGGCCCTGTGCACCCCTGTCCTATATTAATCATATGCCCCTGGGATCTGGCTCACTCAGAGGTTATTTTAAAGCAAGCGCGGGAGCCCACGCTTTCTTTTTAAAAGAAAATTGCTGTGAATATCGCGAATTTGCAGCAAATAAAAAAAAATGCTTTTATGCCATGGCGGGGTCACAGGGGGACCTCCAGACCATGGCCTTTTATTTGTTTTCACTTTTTTGGGGGAACTCATTGAAGCCGAGTTCCAAGATGGATGCCAATACTTCCTGGTTCTTTGTTCGCGAAGACTTAGTGACCAGAGATATCACTATCCTATATCTTGCCTATATCTGTTTGACAAATCTTCACAAAATTTTCCAAAAATGGTGTCAAGTTAGGTATTGTTGTGGATGGAATGTTTTGGGGTGTTCCGTCAAGTGGGGGCCAAGAAAAATGGGGAGGGGTCACAAAAGTGAGTTTCCCATTTTAAATCCCACAGCAGCTTTGAACATGACTACAGCCCGAACCGCTAGAAGGAATTACACCGAATTTGGCAGAAAGGTAGATTTGATTACATAGATCACAATTTCACTTATTTGGTGTAAATCTTTTCAGTAGTTGTTGAGTAATGTAGGGAAATCCAAATATGTATATCTACGATCGTGACTAATTCATGACAATTTCATGATTAATTGCGGCTGCGTGCGCCAACAGGAATGCCATGATAGGCTGCCCGGAACCTGAGCAGAGAGTTGCGGCTGCCATTTTACTTCATCAGAACAGTTCCTGGGCTCAAACCAAATTTCAGAAAGTTGCATAAAGGGTTTGGTTGTATGTGCCCTGAACCCATGAGAGGAATATATGGGTGTTTGATGATATTTGTGAATTTTCTGCAACCATCAGAACAGCCCCCTATGTAAAATCATGATGAATTTGTGAATATACATTGCAACATCTTTTTGAATATCACTGAAAAAACTAACTATACGTTTATACACCCATCGCCAGTCTTACTTAGACACTCACATACCCACTTACAAACCCACTCTGAGACTGATGCTCCCACTCACAGATGTACTCAGACACTTATGAACCAACTCACAGACTCACTCAGACACTCATACACTCACTTACAGATCCACTCAGACACTCACACAGCCACTCACAGATCCACTGAGACGTATGCATCCACTCACAGACCCAGTAAGAGACTCAGACACCCACATATAGACCCACTCAGATAGTGACACACTCACACACAGACCCACTTAGACACTCATGCACTCACTAACAGGCCAACTAATGTTCTCATGCACTCACTCAGAGACCCATACAGACACTCACATTCTCACTCAAAGACCCATTGATAGTCTGACGCACTTAGTCACAGACCCACTCACACACCCATTCAGACACTCATGCATCTACTCACAGACACACTCAGATACTCACACACTCACTCAGACCCAATCATATTATCATACACTCACTCACAGATCCCTACAGATATTCACATACTCACTCACTCACTCACTCACAGACCCATTGATATTATGATGCATTCACTCACTGACCCACTCAGACACTCATGCCCCATCACACATACACTCACACACTCATGCACTCACTCACTGACCCACTGAGACACTCGCACACCCACTGAGAGACCCAGTCAGACTTATGCAAGCATTCCTAGACCCTCTCAGACATGCGATAACTCTCTGATCCATTCATAGACTTATGCACCCACGCACACTCATGCATCCACTCACAGACCTAATGAGGCAATCATGTGCCCAGTTAAAGACCCACTCAGACACTGATGCACCCAGTCACATACCCACTCAGACACTCACACCCTCATCCTGATACCTAGTCAGAGACTCATGCATCCACTCTCAGACCCAGTCAGAGACTCAGACACCCACCTACAGACCTACTCAGATATTGAAAATCCCACTCGCAGACCCACTCAGACATTCATGCACTTACTCACAGACCCATTCATGTTGTCATGCGCTCACTTGCAGACCCATATGGACAATCACACACTCACTCATAGACCCATTGTTATTCTGATGCACTCACTCACAGACCCACTCAAACACTCATGCAGCCACTCACAGATTCACTCATAGACTCATTCACCCACTCCCAGACCCACTCAGACCATCATGCCTCCACTCATAGTACCACTGAGAGACTCATGCATTTACTCACAGACCCACTCAGAGACTCATGCATCCACTCACAGACCTACTCAGAGACTCATGCACCCACTCACAGATCCACTCAGAGACTCATGCACCCACTCATACATTCCTGCACCCACTCACACACTAACTCAGAGACTCACGCTCAGTCACAGACCCACTCAGAGACTCACACACCCACTCACAGACCCACTCAGTCAGTTATGCACCCACTGACAGGCCCATTCAGACACACTTGCACTCACTGACTGACCCACTCAGACACTCATATACATACTCACAAACTCTCTAACAAACTCATGTACCCACTCAAAGTCCCACTCACAGACTCACGCACCCACTTACAGTCCCACTCAGATAGTCATGTACCCAGTAACACACCCACTCATAGACTCATGCACTCACTCATACCCCCCTCAGAGACACATGTGCCCTCTCCCAGACCCTCTCAGAGACTTAATTATACACTAACAGATCTACTCAGAGACCCATGCACCTACTCACAAGTCCACTCAGAGATGTGCGGGTCCAGTCCCAGACCCACTTGGAGACTAAAACACCCACTCACAGACCGACTCAGACACTCATCCACCTAATCACACACCTACTCAAAGACTCATGCACCCACTCACATACCCACTCAGACTCATGCACCCACTCACGCTCGAAATCAGGTACTCTCCCCCACTCACAGTCTCACTCAGAGACTCATGACCCACTCACAGTCCCACTCAGAGACTCATGCACCCACTCACATACCCACTCAGAGATGCACATGTCCACTCACAGTCCTACTCAGAGAGTCATGCACTCACTCATGCATCCATGTTGATGATCATGCACCCATTCACAGACTCACTCAGAAACTCATGCACCCAGTCACAAACCCACTCAGAGACTCATGCACCCACTCACACACCCACTCAGAGACTCACATGCAGTCACATACCAATTCAGAGACTCTTGCACCCACTCTCACACCCACTCAGCCCCTCAAGGACACACTCACAGACCTACTCAGAGACTCATGCACCTACTCATACACCCACTCAGAGGTACAAGCACCCACTCAGAGACTCACACACCCACTCACACACCCACACAGAAACTCACACCCAGTCACAGACACACTCAGAGACTCATACATGTTTTTATAGATAGTTATGTACCCAGTGTGATGCACAGAATCACTTATATAGTTATGAATTTTAAAGTTACTGGTGTCCATTGAATATCTGCTTTTGTTCTGCCTATTTGTGATATTGTCGTGAATATTTAAAACATTTTATAAAAGAAAGATATTTATAAAGAAAATTAAAAACATTTTGGGTAATAGGGTGGCTCTGAGAAGAGCCTTTGTGCTTATTGTGAGTATGTGACTGCTACACATAAGACAGGATGCAGAGCTTCAAATGGTTGAGAAACACTCTGTTGCCTTCATCTGTGAAATGAACTCCATCACTTGTACAGATTCCATGCATGCCAAAACGCAGTTTGTTATTGTATATAGAACCCATGTTATGGTCTCTGAGGAATGCAGAAACAGTTTTATTAACATGTTTCTGGGCTTTGTCAATCTGTGGACAGAACTGATTTGACCACTTCTATTTCTGCCTTTGGCATCTGTTGGAGTACACCAAGACAGTGTAAGGGAAACATGTCATTAATTGTGCAGTAGTATCCTTCATTAGGATTTCCAGTTCTACCACAGTCAGTGTGTCTAGGTCATTGACACCACAGTGCACAATTATAGGTCAGGGGGGTTGGCAATCCACAATGCTTTTAACCAAAGACAGCAACTAATGCCACTTTAACCCTCTCTGACCAATCTAAGTAATGTCCACATTAGCCAAACCCAAGTCCCTGTCAAGACCAATCTTTCTAGCAGATTCTCTACCCCAAAACACATAGCTGTGGCACACAATTCACATATAACGTACTAAAGTACTTATGTATGCAGCAGAATCAAAGACAGTTGCAGACAAACCTACATACCCCTCTAATCCTTAACACAGGCACTGAGGTATTTGTTCAGCCACTTACATACGCATTTAAAGAGCCATAGTCACATCACATACCGGTACATGTACTTAAACATCTCATGGCACTGCTATAGGTGGACTTCCAAACTCACTGAGATATGTAGGCAAGTAGTGACATAACCTCATCATTCACTCCAGACAAATAGTCCTTTAAACATGGGCAATGTCTTCTAGTGCAGACCCTGTCTATGCACTCTCACTGCTAGCTTCACTTGATATGTAAAATGTGTTTGTCAATTCCTAAATCCATGTTTTAGTACACATAACTCACCCTTGAAATTTCTGGTGGTATGCCATAAAGCACAGCGCTTTCTGCTTAAAAAAGTGAGAGATTTATTTTTGAGTTTTAGTAACTTGCTCATGCACTTGCACATGCCATGTCAAGCACTACATTGAGTATACCACCCACAAAGGAACTGGCATACATGTTTCAGAAGCATATAGCATGTCCCTCACCTAGTCACAGAGAGACAGAGGCACTTCTACATTCACTCATATACTCAGAAACTACTTATGTGTGTAGTGGTATCAAAAGCAGTTATAGACACACTCACAAACCCCTCTAAACCCTAACACAGGCACTGAGGTATTTGTTCAGCCACTCACATACACATTTAGAGAGCAATAAAGTTACTGAAATAGACAGTCATTATCTGGCAGAATTACTTAAACACCTCATGGCATTGCTATAGGTAGAGTCCTACAGTCACTCAGATATGTAGGCAAGTAGTGACACAATGTAGTTATCCATTAAGACAAGTAGTCCTTTAAACATGGGTCAGGCCTACTAGTGCAGAGCCTGTATGTGCACTCTCACTGCCAGCTTCACTTGTCAAGTAAAAGCTGTTTGTGAAGTCTTAAACCTCTGTTTTAGTAGACATAACTCACCTCTGAGATATGTTCAAGGTATGCCATAAAGCATAGTGCTTTGTGTTTTATAGATTTATAGATGAGAGATGTGCTTTTCAAAGCATAGAGCCTCTCTCTCACCCAGTCAGACAGCAACCGAGGGACTTATACATTCACCCACAAATTCAGAAACTAGCTATACATGCAGCAGTATCAAAAACAGTTGCAGATACACCTACATACCCCTCTATTCGCTAACAGAGGCAGTGAGGTATTTGTTCAGGCTCTCACATACACATTTAGGAAGCCATAGAGTTACTACAACAGAGTCATACACTGGTACACTTACTTAAACATCTGATGGCACTTCTACAGGTGGACTCATACACTCACTCACATATCTAGGTAAGTACTGGCACACCCTGCTCTCTCATCCAGACAAGTACTCCTTTAAACATAGGTTGATACACAGCAACACAGTAATGGATATGGTAGTATGCCTAGTGAGAGACTAATACATACACTGACACTAAAAAGACATAGAGACATGAACATTAATAGAGTAATGTCAGCTTTATTATTATAGGACAACTGGTTTTGTTGGTAATTAAAAAATGTAAATATGTAATGTGATAGTATGCAATTAACCCCTTCCCTGTGGCGCAAATTCTGCTGCGGTGCGGGGATTTAATTAGGGGGCGTAACCCCTTGCGTGCTCAGGACAGCCCCCGGCCGTCCTACGTCACGGTAGGCATGTGCGGAGGACGGCCGGGGGCCGTCCGAACTCCGCCCACTAATTAATTCATCCGCACAGGCGGGGAATTTGCGCCACGCTGGGGAATCGGCGGCGTTCGGACGGCCCCCGGCCGTCCTGAGCACACGCCCACTGTGACCCAGGATGGCCGGGGCCGTCCTGAGCACACAAGGGGTTAAAAGGTAAATGTAGTTATTTTTTTTCCTTTTCAGGCATCAATTTGTAGTTGCATACAGACACTGAAAATATCATTAAAAAGTCAGAGAAGAAAGAAGCAGAAGCAAGGATACTATCTCCTCACAGCTGAGAAACAAAAAAGGCAAATTGTGGAGAAAGTGGTGAAAGAGAAAATAGCTGCTGGTAAGAGAACAAAGACATTTCTTAAAATAGTATGTGGACAATTGGATAGTCAGCCAAATCAAGTTAATAAAAACAAATATTAAGATCAACTAAGAAAGGAGAAAAAGTACATGATATGAAGAGTAAAAAAAAGCAGAAAGTATAACCAGAAGACAGAGGTATTTTAAGGAAGTCAGAGTTAGAAGTTTCCACAGTAGAGTAATTCTGAATCTGATAAAAACTATGAAGAATTGTAAAAGAAGAAGAGAAGCAGTCAGACAAAAGAAACATGTTGAGGCTATAGTCTATAAGACCTTTGCTGTCAAGAGGAAGCTATTTATTTCGATTCTAAAAAGAATAAGGAAACTGTATAAATGTTGTCTATGAGGAAAAGAAGCCAAAATAAAAGACTTGTCAATAGAAGTAACTTTTGCAAAGTTTTTAGCAGTGAATGGAGACATACTTCTAGTATTGAGCCTTTCTTTAATGAAGAAATACTTCCAACACACTTTAGTGCATGGAGCTGAAGAATCGGGAAGATATTATGAGATGATAGATGGTAGTCCTATTCCTAAAGAGGTGATGGTACCTAGAAATGTAGAAGAAGTGATAGCTGAAGAGGTACAGGGAAGGTGTAGACAGGCCCCTATATATAAATGGAACTGTAGCAGTATTTGTAGTGTTTGGCATGAATCTATTGATATATTAAAAACTTCCTACATATGTTTCCCTGAAGATGTTTAAATAGGTACATTGTAAGGGTTAAATCAATGCAAAGTAAGAAAGTATACCAATTTACAGGGGCACTCACTAGCATGTCTATCAAAGAAAGTGTGCCAAAGCACCTTTCATCATTTCAAGATGCTGGCTGTACACCACTCGAAAATATAACTTTAGTTAGGAGGCGTTACCATGTCAAAACTCCTGCACTATGTTTTGGAGGAATGAATAGAGCTCTTCTGCATGGTACAGTGGCAGAGGTAGAAAAGGTGTGTGATGATGCCCAGTTTTGTTTCTTTAGGCCTGAACAAGAGAGTAGGGAAAATGAGGACACAGTAGCAGCAAGTGCAGCAGAACAGGACTGTTAGAAATGGGGGCCTGATTCACAGAACTAACTTACGTCAAAACGTAAAGTTAGTACTTTTTGGTATTCACAGAATACACTTACTCATTTTGGTATTCACAGAATGAACTTACTCATTTCGGTATTCACAGAAGTTAGTAGTCCTAACTTTAGGACTCCTAAATGCCTTCTGTGAATACCGAAAAGTCTTAAAGTTAGGATTTTTCTCAGTTTAGGAGTAGTAAAGTTAGGAGTCCTAACTTTACTACTCCTAAACTGAGAAAAATCCTAACTTTAAGACTTTCGGTATTCACAGAAGGCATTTCGGAGTCCTAAAGTTAGGAGTCCTAACTTTACTACTCCTAAACTGAGAAAAATCCTAACTTTAAGACTTTTGGTATTCCCAGAAGGCATTTAGGAGTCCTAAAGTTAGGACTACTAACTTCTGTGAATACCGAAATGAGTAAGTTCATTCTGTGAATACCAAAATGAGTAAGTGTATTCTGTGAATACCAAAAAGTACTAACTTTACGTTTTTGACGTAAGTTAGTTCTGTGAATCAGGCCCGGGGTTTCTGGTTGGCTAGGGTATGCTCCTAAGCCAGGCAGAACCCACCACTCTAGTCAAGGTAAAGGAGTTACACACCCAAGATCACCCCTGCTCACCCCCTTGATAGCTTAGCAGAGCCATCAGGCTTATCCCAGAGGCATTGTGTAAAGTGTTTGCACAACACACACACACACCAGTGACACGCTAGGCACATCACAAAAAGAGACTACACACAAAGTTATATAAAAATATCCTTTGTGTTGTACATAAAACACTTTTAGACCATAATCACATAAATCACTGTGCCACTAGGCACTTGTCATGATGTCACATAGATCATAAAATCACATTGCCAGAAGGCAATTGTCATACACCTAACAGTTAATGAACTCAAGTAAATACTTATAGGGTGCACACATTGCAACACATCATGCCAACATTATGCATAACATCATCACTGTGCACGTAAATGCAACTGCACAAATAATGGGTATTATCCTGATGAATGCAAGGTATACATGAAGTAAGTCATCACATCAGGGCATGGGCACCAAGCAGCTAGGGAATGCACAGCAAAGCAGAATTACTCTCAGCATATCCACATTACCATGCGTTACAATAAAAAACACCAAGAGCGGCACCTGCTCCCCTATTATAGGTTATACGGTAACTCTGTTCCCCACGCGTAGGTTCCAGGGCCACCTACCCACCTACAACAGGAAATGTGGTAATATGCCTTGCGCAATGGTCACTTGAGTGCCAGTAAATGACACCCCCTCAAGACCGAGCAAAGGAGGGAGGCCGAAGTGAATCAACTAGATTCATCAGCCCTGACCCCCCAGGACTGAAATGGCAGATGCCCCTCCTCAGTCCCCCCTCCCGGTATGTTTGAAGGGTAGGGGCAGGGCACCTAAGCTGCAGGGAGCACTGGAGAATTCACCGGGTCCACAGCGAGTGCAAGTTTGGGAAAGTGCAACTGCCCACGAGCACGTGAGACAACTGCTGCTGGTCCTCAGCGATGACAAACAGCAGGGAAGAAGAAAGAAGCAGGGGGTCCCCAGGCAGAACATCACTGCCATGCTGGGAGCCCTCCTTTTGGTCTCCGAGGTGAGAGACGTGAGGTGCCGGCACCTTCCAGCGAAGCACGATCCGGTGGTCCGGTGTGGCTGGGTTCCTGCTCCTAGCTCGCAGGTAATGCCCTCTCCGGCTTCCCTCCACAGTGCGGCCTGACTCCTGTGGCACTGCGCTGGCTGCCAATGAGTCATCACCCTTGCTTGGGGCTGCTTGGGTGGTTGGTTCTCCTGCTCCCCACCCTGGAGGAGCCCTTGGCGCTGGTTCTTCATGGTGATTCGTTGAAGCTTCTACCGCGCTTGGTCAGCCACTGATGTAGCCACCCCTGTTCTCAGCTTCCAGTGCAATAAAGGCCTCAAACAATAATTTCAGCCCAGTAGCTGCACAGGGGGAGTCTTCCCCCACCGCAAAGCACAGAAAAGTTTTCAGTCACTCAAAGATGAAGCGCTTCACCTTGCGATCGAGTTTGCAAGGACCAGAGGCATAGCAGCACTCCTGGGAGAGCATTGGGGACACACCAGGAGGGTGCCGATGGGCAGGCCAGCACAAGGGTCCTAGAGCATAATGGCAGTCCTTCTGTCAGCACTCCAGAGCAATCAGGTTTCAAGGAGGTTCCTCCTGGCAATTGTGCAATCCTCCGGTAGCATATAGAGCCAGCAGAATCTGGTTACAAGTCCCACGCAGTGTCTTCCCAACATGGGGTCACAGCCCCCTTACTTATAGTCCAAATGTCTTTGTTCTATAGGCACTTCAAACAATTTTCAGAATTGCATGACACCCCCATTCAGTCCCAAGCCCTGGCTCCAGACACACTATAGGGGTGCAGAGACAGCATTGCGAAAGTCAGGCACAGCCCTATTCAGGTTCAGGTGCAATTCCTCCCACCACTCTAAATGCAGACCAGGCCTATTCAGGCGCAAGGGAAACTCCTCCCACCACTCTAAATGCAGCCAAGGTCTATTCAGCCTAGCGCTGAGTCATCCAGGAAAGGCAGGACACACCTCAGCCCCCCTTGTGACTGTCTAGAGTGAATGCACATCCCCTTCTCCCGTCAGTCTAAACCAGATGGTGAATACACAACCAGGCAGGGCACAAAGAGTCATAGGCACACAGAAATGCCCACTTCTAAAAGTGGCATTTCTAAAATAGTAATAACAAATCTGCTTTCACCAATAAACAGGATTTCACACTACTATTCCAAGCATACCAAACATGGCCAGGTTACCCCTTTCATATCAGAAATTACCACTTAAACATACATCAGGGAATCCCCAATGCAAACCTATGAGAGGGCAGCCTCACAGCAGTGAGAAACCAAATAGGCTGTTTATCAGTACAAGGACATGCCACACAGTAAAGGCACATGTTGTACTTTTTACCTACACAGCACCCTGCCGATAGGGTTACCTAGGGCCTACCTTAGCAGTGACCTATATGTAGTAAAAGGGGAGTTTCAGATGTGGCAAACACTTTAAATGCCACGTCACTGCGGCAGTAAACTGTGCACGCAGGCCCTGCAGTGGCAGAGCCTGAGACAGATTTGAAAGGCTAGTTCTGTGGGTGGTGCAAGCAGCACTGCAGGCCCACTAGTGCCATTTAATGTACAGGCCCTGGGTATATGGGATATTATGGTACAAGGGCCTTACAGGTAAATTAAATATGCCAAACAGGTGTAGACCAATCTTATCAAGTTTACAAGAGAGAGCACATGCACTTTAGCACTGATCAGCAGTGGTAATGTGCCCAGAGTCATGAAACCAACAAGAACAGGTCAGAAAAATACAGGAGGAAGGCAAAAAGTTTGGGGATAACTCTGCAAAAAGGGCCTGTCCCAACAAGGACGCAACTATTACTGTTGATAACTTTTGAGAAGAGATTACACAATTTAACACAGTATGTTCAGAGAAACCAAACAGTGTTTGTATAAGTTGTTGACACACTCACTACAAAATTCAAACTTGTTATGCTGTTGTGTCTTCAAAAATTGAAGAAGAGAATGAAGATAAGTAGCAAGAATTTGCAGTTTATTTATTTGTAGAGTTACGCTTTGATTGTTTCACACGACAAATTATATTTAGGCACTGTTATGATAAATTGGAGGATAAGAAATGCCATCTAGTGCAGTCTACAACAAGTTTGAATTATTTCCAATCCCCCTAGAACTTGAAGATTCAAATATTTATGAATACATTCTAATACAATGTAGACATCCATTCCAAACTATGGTTCATATGGAGCCAAAGACAGGGAAGTTATCTCCAACAGAGTTACAGAAAGGTCTTAAAGGTAGAGTTGCATGCTTGCCAGTAGATTTCATGCAGTATATTGCAATGGTAGGGGTGCAGAGAGATTTGGAAGAAGCACTTATTATTCTAGTCAATGGTGTCCCTCCCAAGAGCAAAAAATATGGCAAGAGCTAGTGGATGTTAGTAAAGTAAAAAAAGCAACATTATATCTGGTACAAATATTTATTATAAAAATATAGATCTTCTTCAAGATATAACAAATATGGAGGATGACACATCGTCATCAAGAGGTCAGATTGAAAAGGTGGATCGATCCAGATCAGAAGAAATTTATGAACACTACAGTATTCATCCTCTGCATTCGAAAGAGATTATTGGTGATGCTATTGATCTCTTTCAAATGAAAGAAGCAAAAGGAGCAACCTTGAATGTGTGGGAGAAATGTTTAGAAGCTCGATGTTTTCCACATCTGTTTTCTACTAGAGTAGGTGGCAGATATGATTACTGGCCTATACAAAAACCAGCAGCCAAGTACAGATCAACTAGACTATATTCACAAGATCCTAGATTTCGTCAGTGTATTCCCTATATTTCATCTACTATTTGAGAGCAACTTGTCAGGGCTACCTTATGCAGTAAATCACATTCTCAAAACAGGAGTGAATCTGCAAAATCTCACGGCAAGGAACTTTGTTAACAAAGTGCAAGGAAAAGACATAAACCTGGAATACAACTTGATTAATTTGACGGGGTGCCAATGTGGCACCAACGAGTATTGGTATCATCATCACAGTGAGTTGAAATGCTTGTAGAGAAATGTAGGAGCACATACTTGGGTTCTAACACTCAGTCGTGATGAGTATGCATGGGTTGACCTGCCTGAATTCTTGGGAGAAGTAAACTCAAACATAAAGGGAGGGGTTGAGGCATTAAAATCCTGCACTTGCCAACAACGGTATCTGGCAAAGTATGATAAGCTGCTAATGGTGCAATGAACCTGAAGTACAGCCCCTCTATACTCCAAAAGGAAACCAACATTTCCAAATAACTTGTATCATTGGTGGTTCAGCACTCAAAATTTAACAATTATAGCAAATTGACAAATTTATGTGTCTTTTTTTACCTTCTGCAGCATGAATATCCACAACGATTACATATCATGCATCTAACAAATACATATCAAGCAGGTTTCTTTTGTTCAAAGATTCTTTATTCATTTTCTTCTTTAAAAAATCAACACACCAACAGACAGTAGCCACAGTAGCCGTAGCCAACGTGTTTCGTCCTACAAGGACTTCTTCAGGGCTACAAGATATGTACAAAACAAAAAACATATATTAACAATATATGCAAAGATCTAAACAATATATATTTTACAAAATAACAATACAGACATATCAAAAAATTAACATAGCAAATACACAATACAGCATGTGAGTTGTATTCACAAAAAGAACTCATGCATGATAAGCGTCTTCCTGATTCCTTCCTATATGACAATAAGGATATGAATCACAGTGGTATATTTGTCACATACTCAGAATTACATATAACCAATGATGATGTTCCCATAAACATTAAAACATTAAAAGTAAAAAAAAAACACATGTTTAAATACAAATGTATCAATTTGATATAATTGTCAAATTTTGAGTGCTGAACCACCAATGATACATAAAGGACATCAAAGTAAAGATATCTGGAGAATTTTGGTCACTAGCTCCTGCAAATGTTTGCAGATATTTCAACCATGGGTTTCAAGCCATGATGTCTTTCATCTGCAACCAAAGTAATCCTCCTTTGAGTGAAGTAACTGATTTCTTTTGGACTAAAGAATATCAAACAAGAGGTGCTCCTCATATTTAGATGCTGCTATGGGTAAAATATGCACCAAAATTTGGAACAGACAGTGATGAGTCTGTCTTGTCTTTCATAGAACAGTATGCAACATGTGTGGTGAAAAGGGCTTGAGACATCAAGTTCTACGCTTCAAAACTCATAGATGTGAAAAATACTGCAGACAAAAATACAGATGCAAAGGAACTTTTTACACAAGATGTCGTTTTGGATTTCCACGACCCATCATTTCACAAGGAAGAGTAAACAGCTTTTGTCTGCAGTCAGACACACACTAACATAGAAATCACCAAAAATAAATACAATCTCAGAATAACAAAGGCTTCCAAGTAAATTAATGACTACAACCCTGTGATGTTGAAGATGTGGAATGCAAATATGTATCTACAATTTGCTGCAGACAACGCCATCGCTGTTGCTCGGTATATCACTTCGTATATAACAAAATCAGAGAAAACAGAAATTAAAGAGATGTGAGAGAGATTTCTGCAGAAAGAGTTGTGCCAAGAAATTGGATAGTTTTAGCTTGAAAATGCTTTCCCACAGAGAAATAGGTTCCCCTCAGTGCTCAGACCAGTTGCACTGGGCTAATTTGTTCTCAAAGTCAAGAGGAATTGTATGGGTAAGCCTAGGCCTTGCAAGCAGTCAAAATAGAGTATTCAAATCTTTCCCAGAAATACAGTCTATTGCAGAATTCAATCCAGAAAGTAGAGATATTCTGAAAACTAATATGTTGGATACATACTACCCAAGAAGGAGTCCACATCTCCAAAACATGTGTCTCTGTGAAGTACTTCAATATTACACATATAGAACTAATGTAACTGAAAAACATAGAAGAAGGAAGATATGCAGTACTTGGATGTGATGGTTGCTTGGTGAGACATAAGAAAGGAAATCTAATTAACCACCAAAAGCTTAGATGTCAAACTCCAGAGAGAAGAGTTTTACTCCTTCACACTTTTGCAGTTATTCAAGCTATGGCGTGCTATATCAGATTAACTTGGACAGAATAATTGTTACGAAGACTCTTTCAATGCTGTGAAAGACAGTATTGAGTGTTCAGTCTTTCCAACCTATTTGCAAATGTTAAAAGATGAGATTGAACAGGAAGTGCCATGTCCTTTAGGCTAGTCCTGTCATGTATGCCCCTTTTTACATACATTGTCCCATCCACACGATTATAACGGTTCTGAATAGGTGACCTTTTACCTAGTAGCTTGCTCCTGTCTGTTCGACACCAGACTCTTAGCATTTTATCATAATCCATGTACCTGACGCACATAAACATGTCCTGAGGCACTGCATAATTATTCTGTATAAGGGTCACCACTTTTTTCATCCTTGGCCAACAAGCACACTGTGCATGATCGCCTTCATTTGGAAAAACATTTATGATTGTTTTCAAAAGATTTATGATTGTTTTCAAAACATATCGATTCTAGAGGAAACCCTGGAGTGACCACTCTAGTATATTAGACCCTTATTCCCCCCTGCAATTTAGAGGAAAATTCCTTCCACGCTGACATAGGGTCCTGCATGCTGAATCTTCGACATGCAGTGGTCTGACATCCCTTGCGGGGTGTCATCCTCGTAGCAGAGACGAGGTCCTTCGTTCTCTACCATCAGGTGAAGGGTTTGGTTCTTCCCTATGGGATTCTTGGCTATATACATATATATCTATACACATATACATGCTACACCTACTTATCTAGGCTAGATACATGTGGCAAATTACTTAGGGTGCGCATTTTAGGAGTATGCAAGATGCTTGTTTCCGGTCCAGGGAGGACCTGGCTTGGCAGTTCAGGTTGGACTGTTCCCATGAGGCACAGGGTCAAGACTGATTTGCATATGGCTTGGTCTAAATTGGGGTGGCATGGTGAGCAAACGAACAATTGATTTTACCCAGCTCTATTGACTGGGGTGAATGTTTGTTTTGCTCTGCATTCCATCCATCATCTGTGTGTCTTTTGCTTTCTCTCCCTAAGTGCGCTGGGTATGGCCAGACATGGGTTCCGGGCTCACTGTGTCACTGGATTCAAGCTAGCCTGGCTGATGAGGGGTGATGCCCTAAAACCGGTCCTACGATGCTTGTTTCCGGTACAGGGAGGACCTGGCTTGGCAGTTTGGGTTGGACTGTTCCCATGATGCACAGGGTCAAGACTGATTTGCATATGGCTTGGTCTAAACTGGGGTGTCATGGAGAGCAAAAGAATGATGGATTTAACCCAGATCTATTGATTGGGATGAATGCTTGATTTGCTCTGCATTCCGTCTATCACCTGTGTGTCTTTTGCTTATATACTAAGTGACAGCATAAGTTAAATTATTATTCTTTCTGTACTAGTAATTAGTCATACTATTTCTAGCATATCTCATCTGAGTGGCTGTCTGTTTCAGTGTGTGGGTAGATGTCTGAGTGGCTGTATTGAGAGTGAGTTGGTGTGTGAGTAGCTGCATGGGTGACTGAGTGGCTATGAGAGTAGCTGTATGGGTGAGGGAGTGGGTGTGTGAGTGGCTGTATAGGTAAATGAGTGGGCGTGAATGGTTGTATTGGAGAGTGAATGTCTGTGTAAGTGGCTACAAAGGTGAGTGAGTGGGTGTGTGGGTAGTTGTATGGATGTGTGAAAGGGTATGTAAGTTGTTCTGTGGCTATATGAGTGGGTGTATGAGTGGTTGTATGGGTGAGGGAGTAGCTGTTTCAGTGGCTGTATGGGTAAGTGAGTGGGTGTGTCAGTAGCTACATTTGTGAGTGAATGGCAGTGTGAGTGGCTGTATGGGTAATTGTATGGATGTGTGAGTACCTGTATGGGTAAGAGAGTGACTGTGTGAGTTTCTGTATGGGTGTGTAAGTGTTTTTAATGTCTGTATGACTGAATGTGTGAGTGGCTGCATTGGTGAGTAAGTGGGCACATGACTGGCTGTTTGGGTGAGTGATGGGTATTTGAGTGGCAGTATGAGTGGCTCTATGGATGAGTGATTGGTTATGTGAGCACTGGTATGGGTATGTGAATGGGTATGTGAGAGGTTGTGTGGGAGTGGGTCTATGAAAGGGTTTGTTAGGGTTTGATTGGGTGTGTGAGTGGTTCTGTGGATGAAGTCATAAGTGATATCATCAGTGATGTCATTTGAGGTGTCATCATGGATGTCATTGACCATGTCATGAGTGATGTTATATGTGAGGTCATAAGCAGTGCATTGTGGGGGCATAAGTTATAGTTAGCTCAGTTAATTATAACTGGTTTATTTCATTGGTTTTGTATGAGTGAAATCTGAGCCTAACTATAACGTCCCTGTAAACTTTGTTTTTTTATTGAATTTCTATATTTTTTTAAATTCTATTTCCTGACTATAAATTCCCTGTAGCCTATAGATTTTAAGTGAATTTCTACATTTTGAGCATTTTATTTCCTAACTGTAACCTGTAACCTTTGAGAGTGAGTGTGTGAGTGAGTGCATGAGTGTCTCAGTAGGTGTGTGAATGGGTGTATGAGTGTCTGATTTGGTCTATGAGTGGGTATGTTAGTATCTGAGTGGATGTCTGAGTGGGTGTGTGAGTGGATGCCTGAGTGGGTGTGTGAGTGTCTGAGTGGCCCATTGATGTCACTGACCATGTCATGAGTGATGTTATATGTGAGGTCATAAGCAGTGCATTGCAGGGGTGTAAGTTACAGTTAGCTCAGTTAACTATAACTGGTTTATTTCATTGGTTTTGTATGAGTGAAATCTGAGCCTAACTATAACGTCCCTGTAAACTTTGTTTTTTAGTGAATTCCTATATTTTTTATCAAATTCTATTTCCTGACTATAAATTCCCTGTAGCCTTTAGATTTTAAGTGAATTTCTACATTTTGTATATTTTATTTCCTAACTCTAACCTGTAACTTTTGAGAGTTAGTGCATGAGTGTCTCAGTACGTGTGTGAGTGTATGATTTGGTCTATGAGTGGGTGTTTTAGTATCTGAGTGGATGTCTGAGTGGGTGTGAGAGTGTGTGAGTGGATGCCTGAGTGGGTGTGTGAGTGTCTGAGTGGGCCTGAAAGTAGCTGCATAATTGTCTCACTAGGTGTGTGAATGGGTACGTGAGTATCATATTGGGTCTGTGAGTGGGTATGGGAATGTCTGAGTGGGTGTGAGAGTGTCTGAGCAAGTGTGTGAGTGGGTCTGCAAGTGGGTGTGAGAGTGTCTGAATAGGTTTGCGAGTGCCTCCATGTGTGTGTGAGTCAGTCTGTGAGTGAGTGCTTGAGTGTCTGAGTGGGTCTGTGAGTGGGTGCATGAGTCTCTGAGTGGGTGTCTGAGTGTGTGAGTGGATGTCTGAGTGGGCGTGTGAGTGTCTGAGTGGGCCTGAAAGTAGCTGCATAATTGTCTCATTGGGTGTGTGAATGGGTGTGTGTGTCTGATTGGGTCTTTGAGTGGGTACATGAATGTCTGAGTGGATGTCTGAATGGGTGCATGAGAGTCTGAGTGAGTGTCTCAGTGGATCGGTAAGTAGGTGTGAGAGTGTCTGAGTAGGTTTGTGAGTACCTCTATGAGTCAGTCTGTGAGTGAGTGCATGAGTGTCTGAGTGCGTTTGTGAGGAGGAGTGTGAGTCTCTGAGTCTGTCTGTGAGTGGGTGTGTGATTGTTGAGTGGCTGTCTGAGTAGGTGTATGAGTTTCTGAGTAGGTGTCTGAGTGTCTGAGATTTGCGACTGCTTCCATACGTGTGTGAGTCAGTCTGTGATTGAGTGTCTGAGTGAGTCTCTAAGTGGGTGCACAAGTCTCTAAGTGAGTCTGTGAGTGTGTGTGCGTCTGTGAGGGAGTCTGTGAGGGAGTATATGAGTCTCTGAATGGGTCTGTGACTTAGTGCATGAGTCTCTAATTGGGTCTGTCAATGAGTGTGTGTGAGTCTCTGAGTGGGTTTGTGAGTGGGTCTGTCAGTGGGTGTGTGAGTCTCTGAGTGGGTGTGTGAGTCTCTAAGTAGGTCTGTGAGTAGTTGCATGAGTGTCTAAGTTAGTCTGTGTGTGGGTTCCTGAGTGTCTCAGTGGGATTGTGAGTGGGTGCATGAGTCACTGAGTGGGTCTGTTAGTGAGTGAATGTGTCTCTAAGTGAGTCTATGAATAGGTCTGTGAGTGAGTTCTTGAGTCTCTGAGTGGGTCTGTGACTGAGTCTCTGAATGGGTATGTCAGTAAGTGTATGAGTCTCTGAGTGGGTTTGTGAGTGGGTGCTTGAGTCTCTGAGTGGGTGCGTATGTCTCTGAATGGGTCTGCAAGAGGGTGCGTGAGTGTCTAAGTGAGTCTGTGAATGGGTACATGAGTGTCTCAGTAGGTCTGTGAGTGGGTGTATGAGTCTCTGAGTGGGTATGTGAGTGACTAAGTGGGTCTATGAGTGGGTATACAAGTGTCTCAGTGGACTTGTGAGTGGGTGCATGAATCTCTGAGTGGGTCTGTGAGTGAGTGCATGAGTCTCAGAGTGGGTCTGTGAGTGAATGTGTGAGTCTGAGTGGGTCTGTCAGTGGATGCATGAGTGTCTGAGTGAGTCTGTGAGTGGGTGTGGGAGTGTCTAAGTGGGACTGTGAATGGGTGCATGAGTGCCTGAGAGGGTTTGTGAGTGCATGCATAAGTTTCTGAGTTGGTTTGTGAGGGGGAGTGTGAGTGTCTAAGTAGGTCTGTGAGTGGGTGCATGAGTGTCTCTGTGGGTCTGAGAGTGGGTGCTTGAGTTTCTGAGTGCGCTCTGTTTTGCCCAGGGGACCACCACCTCCTCGGGGCTAACTAAAAAATTATGCAGGGGCAGTTCAGAACCCCCCCTGGGGACCACCACCTCCCCGAGGCCAAATACATTAATTAAACTGGCCACGTATGACCCCAGGAACCGCATCCCCTGGGGCCTGACTTTAACTTAATAGAGGAGTGAAGCCGCGCGGCCACCCTCAGGCAAATATTGACCCTGAGACCCCATCCCCCGAGGCCCAGCCATTTGTGCAGCATGGGGACTGAGGGGGGATCCTCAAGGCCCCTGCGGCCCCAGCCAGCTCAGTGCCTCTTGCGGGAGCCTGTAATGCTCACACAGACAGGGGGCTGCTAAACATCCAGCTTCCTGGCATTTGACAGCAATCCTTTTGTCTGTTTCCCTGCCCGCTTGACAACGGGCAGGGAAACAGTCGAAAACTCCGCTCTCAGCAAGCGGGAGTGGTTTCACAGTTCTCGTTTGCTGAGAGAGGAGTTCCTATTTGCTCTGACTTGGCTAGAGCTGTCAAAGTTCCAGCCAAGTCAGAGCAAACAGCTATGTCCCGGAGGGGGGCACCCCAGAATATAACAGGAGTCATCCCTGGGGGATGGTGGTCCCCAAGGATATATATGGCATGGCCCCCTCCTTCTGTTTGCATGGGTTGGCCAGGTGAGGTGGTGGTCCATAGGGCCCGGGGGTCCATGTGGCCCTTCAAAATGTGTTGAATTTTGCTCTAAGGAGGTGGTGGTCCCCGGGGCTTCAAGGAAGCCTAGGAGGGGGGCCCACATGGCCCAAAATATAAGCCCCGGGAGGTGATGGTTCTTGGAGCTCTAAGAGCCTTAGGAGGGTGGCCCTTTGCGCTTCCCTCCTTTTAATTTTATTTTGCTGCTGAATTGCTAATGTGTGAATTCAATGCAAACTTTTTTTTTTAAATGCTTTTTTGCCCTGCTGCGGTCCCTCTGGAACCCCAAGAACAAGGCTTGGGTTTCTGGGTATTCCTACCCTGCCCCCTTTTCTTGTTTTCATGCTTTTTTTTGAGACTCGGGTTCCTGGTTGAAGTATTGGCAGCCAATCAGAGCTCTGCAGATCTCTGCACGAGCTCATTATTATTCGCGAATTAGCTGCAATTGTAAATATACAATTTTGAATTTCCTTTAATTTCTCACAAACTACTGAATGGATTTAGACTAAATAACTGAAAACGTGATCTGTATAACTAATTCTACCTTTCTACAAATTTGGTGTCATTCCGTTCATATGTTCAGGCTGAAGTCGTATTCAAAGCTCCTATGGGAATTAACATGGGAAACTCACATTTGAGATGTCATCAGTGATGTCATCAGTGATGTCACTGACCATGTCATGAGTGATGTAATATGTGACGTCATCAGCAGTGCATTGCGGGGGCGCGAGTTATAGTTAGCTGGACTAACTATAACGGGGGAATTTCACGGGTTTTGTACGAGTGCAATGTCCAACTAACTATAACTGTCCCTAAAACCTATGGTTTTTTCAGTGAATTTCAAAGGTTTTTTAAATGCTAATTTGTAACTATAACATGTCTGAAACCTACAGTTTTTCAGTGAATTTCAAAGGTTTTGTAAATGACAATTTTTAAATGTATTAATTGTTATATAAATTTTTTTCATACTGATTTCCAAATTTTTTAGAAACAATTTTTTTTACATATTTTATTTTTTAAATTACATTGTAATTACATTATACATTACATTACAAAAAATACTTTCTCCGAATGAATTACTTTAGTTTAATTACTTTGCACATAGGCAATAGACTTTTAAGTACAGTAGTTACAGTTGTTGCAATGGGCAACACATTTTCAAACACAATGCAACATTCAGCTCAATGTGAATTTCTAGTTAAATGCAATTAGTTACTTTATGGATTACTTTTCTAACCACATTACTGGATCCTAGATTCAGTCCTGGGACATCTCCTGTAAACAGTTGAGTAAAAGCGTTTTGGTTACAGTCGTGATTTTTAAGGAATATTATTGTACTTTAAAAGTTCACACTTAGAAACTTTTCTCATAGAATCACCAATGTTATCCTATGGAAGGAAATTCACTTAGAAGTTAAAAACTGTTATCGTTACTTTTTCTTACTCAGTGTTGGATCCTGGATCCAGCACTGGTGCATCTCCTGTAAACAGTTGAAAGAATGCGTTTAAGTCATACAGGCGATTTTTAAGGAATATTTGTAGTTTGTGAAAATCGACACTTTGAAACTTTTCTGCTGAAAACCAGACAATGGATTCTTATGGAAGGAAATACAAGTTACTGGTAAGTACGGTTAAAATTACTTTTCAGGATCAGTACTGGGCTGAAAGATGCATCACTGAGGTCTCTCCTGATAACAGGTGAGTAAATCAGAATTCGGATTTCGGCTGATTTTAGAGGAATATTTGTATGTTATAAAAATCAACACTTAGAAACTTTTTCAGCAAAAAGCAGGCAATGATATCCTATGGAAGGAAATTCAAGTTACTGGTAAGTATGGTTAAAATTACTTTTGAGGATCAGTACTGGGCTGAAAGATGCAGCACTGAGGTCTCTCCTGATAACAGGTGAGTAAATCGGAATTCGTATTTCGGCTGATTTTAGAGGAATATTTTAAAGTTCCAAAACTCCACACTTAGAAGAATTTCCAAGTGAAACCAGTCAATGTTAGCCTATGAAGGAAATTCAAGTTACCGGTAAGTACGGTTAAAATTACTTTTGAGGATCAGTACTGGGCTGAAAGATGCAACACTGAGGTCTCTCCTGATAACAGGTGAGTAAATCGGAATTCGTATTTCGGCTGATTTTAGAGGAATATTTTAAAGTTCCAAAACGCCACACTTAGAAGAATTTCCAAGTGAAACCAGTCAATGTTAGCCTATGAAGGAAATTCAAGTTACCGGTAAGTACGGTTAAAATTACTTTTCAGGACCAGTACTGGGCTGAAAGATGCAGCACTGAGGTCTCTCCTGATAACAGGTGAGTAAATCGGAATTCGTATTTCGGCTGATTTTAGAGGAATATTTTAAAGTTCCAAAACTCCACACTTAGAAGAATTTCCAAGTGAAACCAGTCAATGTTAGCCTATGAAGGAAATTCAAGTTACCGGTAAGTACGGTTAAAATTACTTTTGAGGAACAGTACTGGGCTGAAAGATGCAGCACTGAGGTCTCTCCTGATAACAGGTGAGTAAATCGGAATTCGTATTTCGGCTGATTTTAGAGGAATATTTTAAAGTTCCAAAACTCCACACTTAGAAGAATTTCCAAGTGAAACCAGTCAATGTTAGCCTTGGAAGGAAATTCAAGTTACCGGTAAGTACGGTTAAAATTACTTTTCAGGACCAGTACTGGGCTGAAAGATGCAGCACTGAGGTCTCTCCTGATAACAGGTGAGTAAATCGGAATTCGTATTTCGGCTGATTTTAGAGGAATATTTTAAAGTTCCAAAACTCCACACTTAGAAGAATTTCCAAGTGAAACCAGTCAATGTTAGCCTATGAAGGAAATTCAAGTTACCGGTAAGTACGGTTAAAATTACTTTTGAGGATCAGTACTGGGCTGAAAGATGCAGCACTGAGGTCTCTCCTGATAACAGGTGAGTAAATCGGAATTCGTATTTCGGCTGATTTTAGAGGAATATTTTAAAGTTCCAAAACTCCACACTTAGAAGAATTTCCAAGTGAAACCAGTCAATGTTAGCCTATGGAAGGAAATTCAAGTTACTGGTAAGTACGGTTAAAATTACTTTTCAGGACCAGTACTGGGCTGAAAGATGCATCACTGAGGTCTCTCCTGATAACAGGTGAGTAAATCAGAATTCGGATTTCGGCTGATTTTAGAGGAATATTTGTATGTTTCAAAAATCAACACTTAGAAACTTTTTCAGCAAAAAGCAGGCAATGATATCCTATGGAAGGAAATTCAAGTTACTGGTAAGTACGGTTAAAATTACTTTTGAGGATCAGTACTGGGCTGAAAGATGCAGCACTGAGGTCTCTCCTGATAACAGGTGAGTAAATCGGAATTCGTATTTCGGCTGATTTTAGAGGAATATTTTAAAGTTCCAAAACTCCACACTTAGAAGAATTTCCAAGTGAAACCAGTCAATGTTAGCCTATGAAGGAAATTCAAGTTACCGGTAAGTACGGTTAAAATTACTTTTGAGGATCAGTACTGGGCTGAAAGATGCAGCACTGAGGTCTCTCCTGATAACAGGTGAGTAAATCGGAATTCGTATTTCGGCTGATTTTAGAGGAATATTTGCACAATGGTGAAGGGAGGGGCGGGGCCTGAGGTGACATCTGTGCAAACGCGCCCCGTGGCGCGTTTTAAGTTGGGGGATTAAGTCCCCTTGAATCATGAGGGTCCCTACGGGCCAACTAGCCCACCAGGAACCTCCAGTATGCGCCAGAGGGCTGCGTTGCAGAGACATGTACAGAGGCCACACCCCTTTTTACACCTCTCTGCAACGCAGCTCTGTGGCGCTTTCTGGACATACCTGTTGGGCTAGTTGGCCCCCAGGGACCCTCAGGATTGAAGAGGATTTAATTCCCCATCTTAAAACGCGCCACGGGGCCTGTTTGCACACATGTCACCTGAAGCCCCGCCCCTCCCTTCACCACTGTGCAAACGCGCCCGTGGCGCGTTTTAAGTTGGGGGATTAACTCCCCTTGAATCCTGAGGGTCCCTGGGGTGCAACTAGCCCACCATATACCTCCAAAAAGCGCCACAGAGCTGCGTTGCAGAGAGGTGTAAAAGGGCGTGGCCTCTGTACACCTCTCTGCAAGGCAGCCCCTGGCGCATACTGGAGGTTCCTGGTGGGCTAGTTGGCCCCAGGGACCCCCAGTATTCAAGGGGAATTCGTTCCCCCTCTGCAAGCGCGCCAGGGGCGCATTTGCAGAGTGGTGAAGGAAGGGGCGGGGCCTAGGGGCCAGATCGTTTTTTTTTTGTTTGTTTTTCCCCCTGAAGGGGGGCTGTGTAACCCCCTTCCTTTTTCCTATTTTTAGGCCCTGGGGACCCCATCCCCCAGGGCCTTTCCCCTTATTTTAAATTAAAATAAAAAAAAAACGGGAAGGGGCCGCGTGGCCCCCTTCCCTGGGCCTGTATTGGCCCCGGGGACCCCATCCCCCGGGCATGGCCTCTTTTTTTAATTTGGAGGGGGCTGCGTGGCCCCCTCCTGAGGCCATTAAGGCCCCGGGGACCCCATCCCCGGGGCCGGCCTTACACTTTTTTTTTTTTTTTTGTTACTTTGGGGAGGGGGGCTGCGTGGCCCCCTCCGTGGCCTCTTATGGCCCCGGGGACCCCATCTCCCGGGGCCTGGCCTCTCGTTGGGGACTGTGGGGGTCCCCAAACCCCCACAGTCCCGCCGGCTCCCCGTGTCCTACGGGAGCCGGCAGTGCTTTACACATGGGGAGCTGCTAACATGCAGCTCCCCATGTGGAAAAGCTGTCGGCTTTGGATATTGGAAGAGAGAGCAGGTTTCCCTGCTCTCTCTTCCAATATCCAGAGCAAGTTTGCAATGACAGGACGGGAGGCTCCCGTCCTGTCATTGCAAACAGCAGTGTCCCGGGGGTAGGCACCCGGGACACTGCAGGAGCCGACCCTGGGGGTGGCGGTCCCCAGGGCCACCACAGGCTCCAGGAGGGGGCCGCGCGGCCCCCTCCCTACATTTTGAAAGCCCGGGGAGGTGGTGGTCCCCGGGGCTCTGGAGGTCCAAACGGACCCCCATTTTAATTTTCCTTAGTGCCCCGGGAGGTGGTGGTCCCGGGCGTGTGAGGGGCTGGAGCCCCCACACAGGTTTTCAAAATTAAAAAGAAGCCCCGGGGAGGTGGCGGTCCCCGGGGCTGCGGGAGGGCTCAGAGCCCTCCCGCACCATTCTACATAAAGCCCCGGGGCTGGTGGTCCCCGGGGCTTGGGGGCCCTTAGAGGCCCCCACACATAAAATTAACCCCCCCAGCATGCCCCCGGGACTTGGCCCACCCGGGGGCCAGTGCTATCGAAGCGCGGGAGACCGCGCTTCGATTTTCTCGGCAGGATTCGCGCACCCTGAGCGCATCCTGCCAATTTTTAAAAAATGGCTGCCAACACTTCCTGATTTGGAGTGTTGACAGCCAATTAGCATGCAGCTCGTGATCGGGAGGGTGCGCGAATCCGACGCGGCCATAGATATATATGTACTTTTACTTTTGATTTTCTCAGCAACTACTGAACGGATTTACACCATTTAACAAAAGGGTTCTTTCTGAACCAAGAACTACCTCTTTGCCAAATTTGGTGTAATTCCGTTCAACAGTTCGAGGCTGTAGCCGTGTCTAAAGTTTCCTATGGAAAATTGCATGGGGAAAACGCGTTTTGGGACCCCCCTTTTTTCTCGGCCCCCGCTTGACGAATCCCCCCGAGGCTTTCAGGGTAGGAGCGGACCGGAGCGCCCCACAAAGTTTGAAAATTATTTCAAATAGAATGTCGCGGATTTCCTATGGATAATAGGTTGTAACTATAACTATCTACTGGCGACCGCCAGTAGATAATATATATATATATATCTCTCAAAACTTGCTCGCTCCTTCTGAACCACAGTGGACCCACGAAGAGTGGCGCGCACGCCGGCAGAGCACACCGGCATACAGAATCCTTCGGGAAAAATCACTCATAGCGCGCTCTCAGTCAAGAAGACGCTGTGCAAATCAAAATCACCGCTGTTTATTCACAACGCGTTTCGCCTACCGAAAGGCATGATCACGTGAAAAGTGCAACCAATGTCGGCAGATTAAGTAAGAGGGATGGTAAACACAATAAAGGGGACTTACACAAAATAATGGCAGACATCTTGGAGTGGTAAATGGACCTCATACATGTAATATGTGAATACGTTTCATGTGAATTCGTTCGAACGAGGGGCAAGATAAACCAGTTAAACATTATGCCCAAACACATAATTGATATGAAATAATTAATGTAAAACATGCTTAATATATTGCATATATTGCATTACTCACAAATGCTAATTTGCCCCCGGGTGGCCCAAGTCCCGGGGGCATGCGGGGGGTAGGTTTATGTTTTATGTGGGGGGCCTCCAAGGCCCACCAAGCCCCGGGGACCGCCACCCCCCGGGGCTTTAAATAAAACATGGTGCGGGAGGGCTCTCTGCCCTCCCGCAGCCCTGGGGACCGCCACCCCCCGGGGCTTCTTTTTTTTTTTAATTAATCACCTGTGTGGGGGGGCTCCAGCCCCCCCACATGCCCCGGGGACCACCACCTTGCCGGGGCACTTAGAAAACAAATGTGGGGGTCCGTTTCGGACCCCGAAGCCCGGGGACCACCACCTCCCGGGGCTGTGCAATTGAAGGGAGGGGGCCGCGTGGCCCCCCTCCTGGAGCCTGTGGTGGCCCTGGGGACCGCCACACCCCAGGGCCGGCTCCTGCAGTGTCCCGGGGTGCCTACCCCCGGGACACTGTAGTTTGCTATGACAGGACGGGAGCCTCGCGGCTCCCGTCCTGTCATAGAAAACTGCTTTGGATATTGGAAGCGAGAGCAGGAAACCTGCTCTCGCTTCCATATCCAAAGACAATTGCTTTTCCACATGGGGAGCTGCATGTTAGCAGCTCCCAATGTGGAAAAGCAATGCCGGCTCCCGCAGGACGCTGGGAGCCGGCATGGTCCGTGGGGGAGTTGGGGTCCCCCCACGGACCCCAAAGGATAGGGCCAGCCTCGGGGGATGGGGTCCCTGGGGAAAGTAGTGGCCCGGGAGGGGGGCCACGCGGCCCCCCTCCCCAAATTAGAAAAGAAAAAAAAAATTAAAAAAGGCCGGCCCCGGGGGATGGGGTCCCCGGGGCCTAAGGAGGCATGAGGAGGGGGGCAACGCAGCCCCCCTCCATGAAAATAAAATTTTTAAAAAAGGTGGCAATGACCTGGGGGATGGGGTCCCCGGGCCGAAATTGGCCACGGGAGGGGGGCCCACGCGGTCCCCTTCCCGTTCACATTTAAAAAAAAAAAAAAAGGGGGTCAGGCCCTGGGGGATGGGGTCCCCAGGGCCCAAAATAATTAAAAAGAAGGGGGGCCACACAGCCCCCTTTAAAAAAAAAAAAAATCCGGCATCGCGCCGGAGGCCACGCCCCCCTCCTTGTCAGCACTCTGCAAACGCGCCCCCTGGCGCGTTTGCAGAGGGGAACGAATTCCCCTTGAATACTGGGGTCCCTGGGGGCCAACTAGCCCACCAGGAACCTCCAGTATGCGCCAGGGGGCTGCGTTGCAGAGAGGTGTTCTGAGGCCACGCCCCTTTTTACACCTCTCTGCAACGCAGCTCTGTGGCGCTTAATGGAGGTAGCTGGTGGGCTAGTTGCACCCCAGGGACCCTCAGGATTCAACGGGAGTTAATCCCCCGACTTAAAACACGCCACGGGGCGTGTTTGCACAGTGGTGAAGGGAGGGCGGGGCCTGAGCTGACATGTGTGCAAACAGGCCCCGTGGCGCGTTTTAAGATAGGAATTAAATCCCCTTCAATCCTGAGGGTCCCTGAGGGCCAACTAGCCCACCAGGTACCTCCATTAAGTGCCACGGAGCTGCGTTGCAGAGTGTTGTAAAAGGGGCGTGGCCTCTGAACACCTCTCTGCAACGCAGCTCTCTAGCGCATACTGGAGGTATCTGGTGGGCTAGTTGACCCTAGAGACCCTCAGGATTGAGAAGAATTAATTCTCCAACTTAAACGCGCCACAGGGCGTGTTTGTAGACATGTCACCTCAGGCCCCACCCCTTCCTTCACCATTGTGCAAATATTCCTCTAAAATCAGCCAAAATACGAATTCCGATTTACTCACCTGTTATCAGGAGAGACCTCAGTGCTGCATCTTTGAGCCCAGTACTGATCCTCAAAAGTAATTTTAACCGTACTTACCAGTAACTTGAATTTCCTTCCATAGGCTAACATTGAGTGGTTTCACTTGGAATATCTTCTAAGTGTGGAGTTTTGGAACTTTATAATATTCCTCTAAAATCAGCCGAACTACGAATTCCGATTTACTCACCTGTTATCAGGAGAGAACCCAGTGCTGCATCTTTTAGCCCAGCACTGACCTTGAAAAGTAATTCTAACCGTACTTACCAGTAACTTGAATTTCCTTCCATAGGCTAACATTGACTGGTTTCACTTGGAAATTCTTCTAAGTGTGGAGTTTTGGAACTTTATAATATTGCTCTAAAATCAGCCGAACTACGAATTCCGATTTACTCACCTGTTATCAGGAGAGACCTCAGTGCTGTATCTTTGAGCCCAGTACTGATCCTGAAAAGTAATTTTAACCGTACTTACCAGTAACTTGAATTTCCTTCCTTAGGCTAACATTGACTGGTTTCACTTGGAAATTCTTCTAAGTGTGGAGTTTTGGAACTTTATAATATTCCTCTAGAATCAGCCGAACTACGAATTCCGATTTACTCACCTGTCATCAGGAGAGACCTCAGTGCTGCATCTTTGAGCCCAGTACTGATCCTCAAAAGTAATTTTAACCGTACTTACCAGTAACTTGAATTTCCTTCCGTAGGCTAACATTGACTGGTTTCACTTGGAAAATCTTCTAAGTGTGGAGTTTTGGAACTTTATAATATTCCTCTAAAATCAGCCGAACTACGAATTCCGATTTACTCACCTGTTATCAGGAGAGAACCCAGTGCTGCATCTTTTAGCCCAGCACTGACCCTGAAAAGTAATTCTAACCGTATTTACCAGTAACTTGTATTTCCTTCCATAGGAATCCATTGTCTGGTTTTCAGCAGAAAAGTTTCAAAGTGTCGATTTTCACAAACTACAAATATTCCTTAAAAATCGCCTGTATGACTTAAACGCATTCTTTTAACTGTTTACAGGAGATGCACCAGTGCTGGATCCAGGATCCACCACTGAGTAAGAAAAAGTAACGATAACTCTACTTACCTGCTAAGTGAATTTCCTCCCATAGGATAACATTGGTGATTCTATGTGAAAAAGTTTGTGTCAACTTTTAAAATACAATAATATTCCTTAAAAATCACTACTGTAACCAAAACGCTTTTACTCAACTGTTTACAGGAGATGTCCCAGGACTGAATATAGGATCCAGTCCTGTGGTTAGAAAAAGTAATCCATAAAGTAACTAATTGCATTTAACTTGAAATTCACATTGAGCTCAATGTTGCATTGTGTTTGAAATTGTGTTGCCCATTGCAACAACTGTAACTACTGTACTTAAAAGTCTATTGCCTATTTGCAAAGTATTTAAACTAAAGTAATTCATTCTGAGAAAGTATATTTTGTAATGTAATGTATAATGTAATTACAATGTATTTTAAAAAATAAAATATCTAAAAATAAATAGTTTAAAAAAATGTAGTAAATCAGTATCAAAAAAATAAATATAACAATTAATACATTTAAAAATTGTCATTTACAAAACCTTTGAAATTCACTGAAAAAACCATAGGTTTCAGGCACGTTATAGTTAGAAATTAGCATTTAAAAAACCTTACAAATTCACTGAAAAAACCATAGGTTTTAGGGACAGTTATAGTTAGTTGGACATTGCGCTCGTACAAAACCCGTCAAATTCCCCCGTTATAGTTAGTTCAGGTAACTATAACTCGCGCCCCACTAATGCACTGCTGATGACGTCACATATTACATCACTCATGACATGGTCAGTGACATCACTGATGACATCACTGATGACATCTCAAATGACATCACTGATGACATCACTGATGACATCATCCATGTGATAATTTCATGCATCTTCTCACACCCTAATATAACTTTTGATACACCCACTCTAAATTACAGACTGCCATTCTCAAAACCATACACACTCCAATACCAATAACTACATTCCCACTCACTGATTCTTAGGTCTACACACACACACACATCTACTCACTCACCCGTACAGTCACTCGTACTTACAGTCACTCAGTACAGGACTATCATATGCACTCATACACCTATATAAACACTCACACATCGCCACTCATCCATAGAGGTACTCACACACGTAGTCAGTAAGCAAAAAATTAATCACACACCCATTTACTCACCTATACAGTTATACACACACCAGCTCACTTACTCATACAAATACTAGCACATTCTTACGCTCTTATACAATAACTGATACAAGCACACATGCATCCATACAGCCACTCTCACAATCACACACTCTCACTTATAGCCATTTAAATACTCTAACACACATATATACTGCCTTTTACATATGTAGTTACTCGCACATGTACCACTGAGATATACATTCACTCACTAACACACCCATACACACACTCACCCACCCAAGCAGTCCATCACAGATGCACTCTTGAAATCATGCACCCAGTGAATCACCCACTCACACATCTATGTACAGAGTCACACACACCCCACCCACACAAACACTCAGGCAGCCATACAGATACTCAGAGAACCAATCAATAACCCATATAGACACTCATGTAGCTATTCGCAAATCCATGCATCCACTTACACACCAACAAACAGATGGATACAGACATTCACACAGTTTAGTCACTAACCCATGCATTCAGTAAGATACGTTTAATCACTCACTTGTATAGTCAGTCACGCACGTACTAAATCATCCATTCAGACACTTATACACCCACTCATTCTTCAATACGCCTTTCCCTATATATATTAAACATATTTAAACTTTACAGAAACGCACAGTCACTGGATGATGTCATCAGTGATGTCATCAGTGATGTCATTTGAGATGTCATCAGTGATGTCATCAGTGATGTCACTGACCATGTCATGAGTGATGTAATATGTGACGTCATCAGCAGTGCATTGCGGGGCGCGAGTTATAGTTACCTGAACTAACTATAACGGGGAATTTCACGGGTTTTGTACGAGTGCAATGTCCAACTAACTATAACTGTCCATAAAACCTATGGTTTTTTCAGTGAATTTGTAAGGTTTTTTAAATGCTAATTTCTAACTATAACGTGCCTGAAACCTATGGTTTTTTCAGTGAATATATATATATATTACCTACTGGCAGTCGCCAGTAGGTAGTTATAGTTAGGACCTTGTTTCTATTCAAAAAGCATTTTTCTTTTGCCAATATCTTTGGCGCCATTTGACGAATCTTCGCGAAATTTTCAAAACTAATTGTACGCTCAGGTCAGCTCCTGTCTTTAGAGTTTCAGGGTGGTTCGTCAAGCGGGGGCTGAGAAAAAAGGGAGGTCCCAAAGCACATTTTCTCCAAGTTAATGTCCATAGGAAATTTAGAAAAAGCTATAGCCCGAACTGCTGAACAGAATTACACCTCTTGGTTCAGAAAGCAACCTTTTTTTTAAATGGTGTAAATCCGTTCAGTAGTTCCTGAGAAATTCAAAAACAAATAATATTGATATCTGTTGACCGAGGAGGATTCGTGAACCCTCCCGATCACGAGCTTCATTCTTATTGGCTGCCAACACTCCAAACCAGGAGGTGTTGGCAGCCATCTTGTGACTTGGTTGAAACAAGTCACAAGAAAAAGGTAAAAAAAAAGGATAAAAATCAAGAAAAGGGGGCAGGGTAGAAACACCCCGACTCCCTAGGCCTCTCAGGGGGTCCCAAAAAAACATTTTTTTAAATTTTCAGCAGAATTCGTGCTGGGTGCGCGAATCCAACAGAATTGTTTTTTAAAAACGAAGCGCTTCATTTCTTTAAGCCCACGGGTGGGACAGGTCCCGGGCGCAATGTCACATTAGCATGCAGGGGCCCGAGCGGGCCCCTGCTGCCCTGGGGACTGCCACCTCCCTGGGGCGATAGTCATGAAATGTGGGGGGGCAAGCAGCCCCCCGCAGCCCCGGGGACAGCCACATCCCCGGGGCTTCTTGTTTAAAAAAAAGCATGGGGGGGCTCTTGCCCCCTCACGCAGCACAGGGGACTGCCACCTCCCTTGGGCTTTAATTATTAAATGCGGGGGGCCTTGAGACCCCCCGCAGCCCCATGGACCACCAACTCCCTGGGGCTTTTTTTAAAATTAAAGGTGTGGGGGGACCGCCACCACCCGGGGCATTGCTGTTATGTGTGGGGGGCCTCGCAGGCCCCCCAAAGCCCCGGGGACTGCCACCTCCCTGGGGCTTCAATAATTAAAAAAATAAGTGGGGGGCTCCTGCCCCCCCACACTGTCCCGGGAACCACCACCTACCCGGGGCATTTAATAAATAGCATACAGGGGCCCGTAGTGGACCCCTGGCCCTGGGGACCACCACCTACTTGGGGCTTTAATCATGATGGGAGGGAGGCCATACAGCCCCCCTCCTGGAGCCCTCCTTGGCCTTGGGGACCGCCACCCCCTAGGGCCGGCTCCAGCAATGTCCCGGGGTGCCCACCCCCGGGACATTGCAGTTTGCAATGACAGGGCGGGAGCACAGCTCCCGCCCTGTCATTGCAAACACTGCTTTGCTTCATGGAAGTGAGAGCAGGAAACCTGCTCTCACTTCCACGAAGCAAAGCAGTATTGCTTTTGGACAAGGGGAGTGGATATGTCAGCAGCTCCCCTTGTCCAAAAGCAATGCCAGCTCCCACAGGATGCGGGGAGCCGGCCCCAATGCCCCCGCTGTCCCCAACGTGTGGCGAGGCCTGGGGGATGGGGTCCCCGGGGCCAATAGTGGCCATGGGAAAGGGGGCCACGTGGCCCCCCTCCTGAAAAAAAATTAATTACAAATATGTGGCCATGACCCAGGGGATGGGGTTCCCGGGGCCGAAATCGGCCTCAGGAGGGGAGCCGCGCGGCCCCCTTCCTGTTTTTTAAAATAATTTTATTAAAAAATGGGTCATGCCCTGGGGGATGGGGTCAAAAAATATTAAGAGAAGGGGGCGACAAAGCCCCCTTCTAAATAAAAAAAAAAGAAAGGAGAGACCGACATCTCGCCAGAGGCCCCGCCCCCTCCCTGCATCCCTCTGAAAATGCACCTCCTGTCGCGTTCTGGATTGGAGATAAAGTCCTCTTGAATCCTAAGGGTCCTTAGGAGCCAAATAGCCCACCAGGTGCCTCCAGTAAGCCCCACACAGTGGGATTGCTGAGAGGTGGTCCGAGGCCATGCCCTTTTTCACACCACTCTGCAAGCGGGCCGCTTGGCGCACTGCTGGTGGGGCGATGAGGTCCTCTTGTGTCCTGAGGACCTCAGGACTAAAGTGGACTTCATCCCCCAAGCAGCAGTGCACCAGGAGGAGCGTTTGCAGAGTATAAAAAGGGGGCGTGATTTTGGACCACTCTCAGCAATGCAGCTGTGTGGGAGCTTACTAGAGATACCAGGAGGGCTAGTTGGCCCCCAGGGACCCTCAGGGGGCAAGGGGACTCCATCCCCCAACTAAGAGCATGCCAGGAGGCGCAATTGCAGAGTGGTGCAGAAAGGGGGCGTGGCCTGTGTCCACCTCTCATCACTCCCGCTATGTGGGGCTTACTGGAGCTGTCAGGTAGGCTAGTTGGGCCCTAAGGACGCTCAGCATCAAGGAGACTTTAATCCCCATCAAAGAGCGCGCCAGGGAGCGCGTTTGCAGAGTGGTGGGCAAAGGGGGTGTGGCCTGCTATGAGAACTTACCAATGCTGTTGTGTGGGACTTACTGGAGGTAATAGGAGGGGTAGTTTGCCCCCAAGGACGTCCACACAGTGGTATTGCTAAGTGGTCTTCGGAGGTCACGCCCCCTTTCTCCACCACTCTGCAAACGTGCCTCCTGGCACACTACGGGTTGGAGGATAAAGTCCACTTTACTCCTGAGGGACTTTGGGGGCCAAGAAGCCCTCCTGGTACCTCCTGTAAGTCCTACGCAGTGGAATTCCTGAGCGCTGGTCAGAGGACAAGCCCCCTTTGTCCACCATTCTGCAAACGTGACTTCTCGTTAAAGAAGCATTTGGAATCTAATAGGATTCGCATCCGCGAATGTTACGGCTATTGGCGTTGTAAATGGAAAAAATGTTCACTAATGTTTTTTGGAGTGGGGTGGATGTAAGTTGTGTGTAGTGGAATTATGCGGTATGTTATGCAGTGAAATTATGTGGATAGAAAGTATGTGGTATTTAGTGTATAGGAATTATGTAGAGTGAGATTATGTGCTATGGAGAGTAATTATGTGGTATGGTAGTCTATGTTGTGGAGTGGTAACCTCAGATTTAGTCTTCCTCGTTTCCATAGAAACTAAACTATAAACTCAATGAGACAAAAAAAAGAAGGAACAACTGAGGAGCACGTCTGGACCTAGTCGGAGGTATGAGCAGGGCCACTGGAATTATGCAACTGTTCGGCTGCACCGATTTTCGCATAATTAGACATTTTCCTCATTTGCCACATAATTCATCATCTGCTGCATAATCTGCAGATTTGAACAAAAAAAACCTTGTTTCTAGCTCAACCGGCTCAAACGTTACCAAAAATGCAGCGACAAGTGTTACAGCGTGGTGGAAGGCCCTTTGCAAACCTGGAATGGGTACCTGCTACTTATTGCTAAATGTGGGTGTTAATTTGGTACTAATGGTGTGTAAACCACTCTTGCTTCTTACTGCGCCTCTCTTGCCTCTTTCTGCATTTCTCTTGCTTCTTTGTGCACCTTTCTTCCTTTTTCTGTACTTCTTTTGCCTCTTTCTGCACATCTCTTCCACTTTTTGTACCTCCCTTCTTTCTGCACATCTCTTGCTTCTTTCTGCACCTCTCCTCCTTCTTTCTTCTGCACCTCTCTTGCCTCTTTCTGCACCTCTGTTGCTTCTTTTTGCACCCCTCTTGCCTCTTTCTGCACCCCTCTTCCATCTTTCTGTACCTCTCTTGCCTCTTTCTGCACCCGTTACCTCTTTCTGCACCTCTCCTGCCTATTTCTGCACCTCTGTTGTTTTTTTCTGCACTCCTCTTGCCTCTTTCTACACCTGTGTTGCTTCTTTCTGCACCCCTGCTCCCTCTTTCTGCACCTCTCCTGCCTGTTTCTACACATCTCTTGCCTCTTTCTGTACTTCTCTGGCCTCTTTCTGCACCTCTCTTGCTTCTTTCTGTACCCCTGTTCCCTCTTTCTGCACGTCTCTTCCATCTATCTGCACTTCTCTTCCCTCTTTCTGCACCCCTCTTGTCTCTTTCTACACATCACTTGCCTCTTTCTGCACCTCTCTTTCCTCTTTCAGCAACTCTCTTGCCTCTTTCTGCACCTCACTTGCCTCTTTCTACACCTCTCTTGCCTCTTTCTGCACTTGTCTATCTCTTTCTGCATCTCACTTGCCTCTTTCTGCACTTCTCTTCCTTTTTTATGCCCCTTTCTTGTTCCTTTCTGCAACTCTCTTGTCTGTTTCATCTTTTCTCTTGCTTCTCTCTGCTCCTCTGTTGCTTCTTTCAACACTTCTCTTGCCTCTTTCTGCACTTCTTTTGCCTGTTTCTGCAACTCTCTTGTCTTTTTTTTTTTATATATATATATTTTTTTTAATTTATTTTATTGCATTTTACATATAAGAAACATACAGTGAGCGTAGTAAAGAGGGGCCAATAACTATGGCCATGGATCATTATATCAGATTATGTATCGCTCTAATTTCGGAAACATAACAATTCAAAACAAAGGAGCATGTTCGGTCCATTATACAGTAATGATCACAGTGCAGACTGGAAACCGCAGCGGTTGAGACATTATTCATGGTTTGATGAATTACAGCTCAAAATACAAAAAAATTAGTAGTACTCATGTAATAGGACTCCGGCTAGTATCTGTAGCAACCTCACCAAATCAGCACACTCCATTATGTTTTATACACTGGCCTCAGACATTTCGCTCATTGGATGGGTCTGTAAATAGTCTTTGAGTGGCTGCCAAATGTCAAGTGGCATAGACATCACTTGTAGTGTTACAATAAATAAGATCGCGATTTGGGTGTCTGTGCTCTTCCCTAGTGTAGAGAGACTTGGCGTTTTGCTATAAGCAGGGCAATCAAAGAAAATCTCCTAATGCTTCTTTTAATTTGTTTCACGTAGCCCAATAGTGCCAGCAGTGGTGTAGGTCTCAGAGTATGCTCTACTATAAGAGACAAGTGATGGAATATCTCCTCCTAGTACTGCCTGATGGGGGGACAGTTCCAAGCAAGATGCGCAAAGTCCGCCTCCGGCTCCGCGCATCTGGCACATGTCTTTGGCATAGCAGGGTGCATTTTAGCTAAAAGTTTCGGTGTAATGTAGGCCCTATGGAGGTACTTAAAATGTAATAGTTTGTGCCTATGGTTTTGGAGATATGCCGCATCTGTGCACAGCAGTATAGCCATACATCGTCAGGCAGCGCTTCACCTAGATCCCCCTCCCAGGACGCCCAAGCCTTGGCGCCCACCGCAGGGCATATGGATTGTGACATGTGATAGAGTCATGAGACGAGGTGAGTACTATCCGGGGAGCTGATCACAAGAGTAAGTGGGGGGAACTCTTCCAGTTCTGCTGATGCATCTGGCATTACACTCAATAAGGCACCTCGAATTCTATGCAAAAGGAATCTGTCCATGTACGTGGCAGCCCCCCGGGATGCGAGGTCAGTGACTGTGCATGGACGAGAGTTTTTAAATAAATCTCCCACCGTCTTAAGTCTAAATTTATCTAACGTCTTTTTAGTAAGGGTTTTGGTGGCAGGGGGTATCCATGGGTTATTGGCCAATGGTATTTGTGAAGTATATAAGCAGGCGCACTGCAAGTAGCGTCATAATTTAGTCCACGCCCAGCAAGTTGTGGATAGTGTCTGAATTTCAGTAGGGCAGCGAGGTAGACCCTGTGGCAGAACCGACAATAGTGAGTTCGGGTGTATTTGAGATTGTTCAGGCTTAAGATATTGTATCCGTGCATCAGGGTGGTACCAATAATATGTAAAGTGGACCTGTGCCACCAGGTAATATAAATAAAAATCAGGAACTCCGAAGCCCCCTCGTTCATATGGCCTTATCAAAGTGTTCCAGCTTATGTGCGGTTGTTTGCCCGCCCATATTAAGCGCATCAGCAATGATCGCAATGTATCGAAGAATGTCGCAGTCAAAGCAATGGGAATGTTTAAAAATAGATATAGCAATTGCGGCAAAACCATCATTTTGATTATGGCGATTCTCCCAGCTATCGACAGGGGGAGCTTCGTCCATCTGTCAATCTGTGTCGTAAGATTGTCAATTGTGGGACCATAGTTAAGACGAATAACTTCTGCAGCAGTGCAATGCAGATAAATACCGAGATATTTAGGGGGGTTAACACACCATTTTAAGGGGAATTCGATATCTACTTGGATCGTGGCAGGGGTCAAGGGGAAGATTTCTGACTTGGTCCAATTGATGACCAATCCCGAGTGTACCCCAAAGCGGACCACTTCCCTTAGAAGCGGGGGCAGGTTCTCAGCCGGCTTCCGCACGAACAGCATTACGTCATCTGCATAGAAGGAAGCGGCGAGCGGGCCCGTGTGTAATTGTAGACCACGGTGAAGATGTCGCTCTTGTATATGATGGGCAAGGGGGTCCATGGCTACGATGAACAGTATGGGGGACAGTGGGCACCACTGTCTGGTGCCACGTGACAATGGAAATTGAGTTGTTATCGTCCCATTTACCTTTAGCCGGACTACCGGATTAGAATACAGAAGACGGACCAGGTTTAAAAAGCCAATGGGTATGCCTAGTTTTTGCATCACTGCATAGAGAAAGGGCCATTCCAGTGAATCAAATGCCTTCTCAGCATCTAGCAGCACCACTGCCGCAGGTAGAGTAGGTTCCATTTGATTCATTACTGAAAAGACCGTTCGCAGATGGAGCGTCGTGGATCTTCCGGGGACAAATCCAGCTTGAAATGGGCATAATGCAGTGTCCATTGACAGCGAGAGGCTGGTGGCTAAGACCTTGGCAAGAATGTTGTATTCGTGATTGAGTAACGATAGCGGTCTATACGACTGACATTGATTAGGGGGCTTTCCTGGCTTAAGCAAAAGTGTAACTACGGCCTCCCGCATGGTAGGAGAAAGGAAACCGCTCTCTAGGGCTTCAGCATAAACTTCCACCAGGCGTGGAGCGAGCATATCCTGATAAGCTTTATAAAAGTCCCCAGTGAGGCCATCGGAGCCAGGGGCACGGCCGCCGGCCAGATCTTTTATTGCCTGTCTAATCTCGTCAGTATCGATTGGGGACGCCAAGAACTCACGCTGCCCATCCTCCAGCCAGACCATGGCTATTTCTTGTAAATAGTCCATCAGTGCTTGCCCACCGGGGGGATCACGTGTTTTGTACAATCGCGCATAATAGTCAAGCAGAGCCACGGAAACGGCTGTGCTACTAGTCAGTGATTCACCCGTTTCAATGTCTAGGTATGTTATATAAGCTGATTGGTATTGTGGATGGAGAAGTCGGGAAAGCGTTCTCCTGGGTCTCTCACCTTTTCCATACATTCGGGCCGTGGAATATTTACTGAGATACTTGATCTCTTGGGCAGCTGCATCAGTGAATTCCACCATCAACACTGAGCGGCATCTCCCACTTCATTGCGAAAGACCGGGTCTAACAGGGCAGCCGATGGGAATCTCCAAAGTGGCCTTTGCTTGGGGATCATTGGGAAATCTAATACAAGGAGGGCTGGAGAGTGGTCAGACATTGTACGGGGTAGATAGTCTATCTTACGTACTTCTATCAATAATTGTGGCGTGAGATACCAGTGGTCAACTCAATACGGGACCAGGAGCCGTACGGGGCGGAATAAAAAGAGTAGCTACGATCCCCTTGGCGATGTATGTGCCAGGGGTCCTCCAACAATGTTGTCTGTAAAAGGCTGAGAAGACCCTGCGTGGCGTGTGGTTTTGTGATGTGTCCTGGGCCAGTAGTGTCGGTCGCAGGGTCTAGAGTGAGATTGAAGTCGCCCCCCATTAATATAATATCCGTATGCAGTTGATCGATATTTGTAGCTATCGTGGGAAAGAAGTCAGTGGTATCAATGTTTGGAGCATATATATTAACTAGAAGTATAGACTCACCCCCCAGCAATCCCTTCACCATAACATACCTCCCCCCTGGATCCGTCACCGCCTCGTCTACATGGAAGGGGAGGGAGCGGTGTACCAAAACACACACACCTCTTGAATTTGAACTGTAGCAGGAGAAGAAGCGGTTCTCGCCCCAGGTGGATGCAAATCTATGTGTAGGGAGTGGTGCGTAGTGGGTTTCCTGTAGGAAAGCGATTTGTATAGAGTTTCTAGCCAAGTAAGCTAGTACCTGCCTACTTTTTTGGGGATTGGCCAGTCCTCTCACGTTCCAAGAGACACATCTGAGACTGAGTCCAGAACCACTGTCTTCATCATTAGTCATTTAACCATCCGAGTTCTCAACACTAACAACCATAGATCCACGATACCAGTGATCTACACTGTAAGTAGGAAGAGCGCTCCAGACCAACCAAACGCATCAATAAAACAATCGTAAACAACAAACCCCCCACCTCATCCCACCCCCATCGGATACACAAATACAAGGCACCTGGTGAATCCCAACAAAGGAGCAACACCCTTGGACAGGGGAGAGGGAGAGGGAAAGGGGAAAGGAGAAAAAGGGAGAGTAGGAAAACATCCCAAGGGGGATGGCAACACTCCATTGGAGACTTCGAAATGTAGGATTATAGGTACCAGGGATTGTCCGCTAGTCTAGTGTCAGTTTCATGGTCATGGATCCGTTCATTAGGAGAAACACCGCATAAAACTATCAATGTCCATACCCGGGCGTAGTGGCTAGTAACATTCGCACCCAGAATATAGCAATTGTATAATCCATTTGAAATTCCAAAAACCTGAGTCAGATATAGAGTATCAGGATGTGCCGCAGTAAATCTTCATGGATCAGGTCTAGCGCCGTCGCCCGTGTGTTGCAGCGTTCCAGTTGGTTTCTGCTTCTTCCAGAATTTCCCGGCTTCTTCGGGAGTGTCAAAAATGTCAGTTTTACCTCCAAGTTGGATACGGACTCTGGCCGGGTAGAGAATGGCGTATTTGACATTCGCCTTTTGGAGAGTGCGCTTCACATTAATATACTTGCGACATGCGTCTTGAACTAATGGCGTAAAATCCAGAAATAGGGAGATGGTCGAGCCCTGATAGGTAAGCGTGCCTCGCTCCCTGGATAGACGGAGGGCTACATCACGGTCATTGTAGTTGAAGATTTTAGCAAATATTGTCCTCGGGGGGGCGGGGGGCTCCCGGAACCGGGGAGGCCCCAGTGTTCGGTGGGCTCGCTCGACCCCAAATGACGCAGAGAAGACTTCTCTTCCGAACAACCCCACAAGGACGGATTCTACAAATTTGGCCATGGGGCCGGTATTCGTGGATTCTGCAATTCCGGCAATGCGAACATTGCTTCTGCGCAAACGCGCTTCCAAATCTGCGGTCTTGGTGGCAAGTTGTTTGAGTAGGTTCTCTGTCCTTTCCAGTCATCTCTGGAGCGAAGGCTGTGCATGCTCCAGGTCCGAAAGACGTTGTTCCGCACCACCAATTCGCGTGTCTTGCGCCTCCAAGCGATTATGTATAGTGTCCAGCCAGCTAGTTAGAGTGTTGAAACATGTATCAATAGCTTGAAAACCAGCCCGGAGTTCGGCCATTATTGCGGCAGCGCCCTCACGTGGGGTCGACTCCTCTTCCGCGGTGTTCTCAGCCTCTTCACGCCTAGGGGTCTTTCCCCCATCGAAGTTGAGTTGGCGTTGTTTTGGGTCACTGCGACCCATTTCCAGTTGTCGAGACAGGGAGCAGATCCCCCAAGAGGCAAGCTGATGTGTTGAAGATCTACGGTTGCAGCAAGGGCAGGCAAGTGGAACTATATCATTTCCGGGGCCGCGGCATGCATGGATTCAGGAAGGGCCCAGGTAGAGAAAACAGGTGTCTGTGGACACCCATTGCCTTGAGTGTTTTCCCTGATTAGGGACAATGCTGCCAGGGGGGCAGTCTACAGTGGTGTGGAGGAGCGCAATCCAGTGGGGCTCAGGGCAATCCAGGATGCCAGGCGTCCCAGTGCAGACAGGACTGTAGGTGCAGCAATACGGCCGGCCACAGAACGGGTGGTGGGAGGTGCTTGCACACAGCAGGTCAGGGCTGGGAGGAGCAATGTAACTCGTACCGGACGGGATCCTCCACCTCCTGCTCCGGCAACCACAGAAACTCATTGTATTTCCCCCTGCTTGCAGGTATTGTCAATCGCCCCAGGTTAACAGGTCGCAGGAATCGCTCCGCATTAGCAGCGGGCAGACATGGCCGCCGCCTCACTCAATGCCAGCGCGCGTGCTCCGGGCCCTGTCCTCAGGCACACCCGAGTACCCTGTCGACTCGGGGCCTCCGAGGGCCACATCAGGCCCGGGCACATCGCGTGTCAGATCGCAGCATACCTGGTGGTTCGGGGCGCCACAATTAGGTCGATCCGTTCACTGGCATGCCAGGGGTCCTTGCAGTTGCATTCTGACTGGATTCGTAGCCGTGGGACACCAGCAGGTTGATACCACTTTCTGAAGTCTCCGGAGCTCCTGAGTCAGGCGGCCATTTTGGTCGCCGGCTCGGCCATGCCCAACTCTCTTGTCTCTTTCATCACTTCTCTTGCTTCTTTCTGCACCTCTGTTGCTTCTTACTGCACCCCTCTTGCCAGTTCTTCACCCCTCTTCCGTCTTTCTGTACTGCTCATGCCTCTTTCCGCACCCCTGTTCCCTCTTTCTGCACCTCTCCTGTCTGTTTCTGCACCTCTCTTGCCTCTTTCTGCACTTCTCTTTCCTCTTTCTGCACGTCTGTTGCTTCTTTCTGGACTTCTCTTGCCTCTTTCTGCACCATTCTTGCCTCTTCCTGTATCTCTGTTGCTTCTTTCTGCACTTCTCTTGCTTCTTTCTGTACCTGTCTTGCTTCTTTCTGCACATCTCTTGCCTCTTTCTGTAATCCTGTTCCCTCTTTCTGCACATCTCTTCCCTCTTTCTGCACTTCTCTTCCCTCTTTCTGTATCCCTCTTGCCTCTTTCTGCACCTCACTTGCCTCTTTCTGCATCTCTCTTGCCTCTTTCTGCACCTGCCTTGCCTCTTTCTGCACCTCACTTGCCTCTTTCTGCACTTCTCTTCCTTTTTTCTGCACCTTTCTTGTTTCTTTCTGCAACTTTCTTGTCTGTTTCATCACTTCTCTTGCTTCTTTCTGCACCTCTGTTGCTTCTTTAAGCACTTCTCTTGCCTCTTTCTGCACTTCTTTTGCCCATTTCTGCAACTCTCTTGTCACTTTCATCACTTCTCTTGCTTCTTTCTGCACCTCTTTTGCTTCTTTCTGCACCCCTCTTGCCTCTTTCTGCACCGCTCTTCTGTCTTTCTGTACCTCTCTTGCCTCTTTCTGCACCCCTGTTCCTTCTTTCTGCACCTCTCCTGCCTGTTTCTGCAGCTCTCTTGCCTCTTTCTGCACTTATCTTACCTCTTTCTGCACCTGTGGTGCTTCTTTCTGCACCCTTGTTCCCTCTTTCTGCACCTCTCCTGCCTGTTTCTGCACCTCTCTTGCCTCTTTCTGTACTTCTCTTGCCTCTTTCTGCACCTCTGTTGCTTCTTTATGCACCCCTCTTGCCTCATTTTGTACCCCTGTTCCCTCTTTCTGCATGTCTCTTCCCTCTTTCTTTATTTCTCTTCCCTCTTTTTGTACCCCTCTTGCCTCGTTCTGTGCCTCCCTTGCATCTTTCTGCACCTCTCTTGCATCTTTCTGCACCTGTCTTGCCTCCTTCTGCATCTCACTTGCCTCTTTTTGCACTTCTCTTCCTTTTTGCTGCACCTTTCTTGTTTCTTTCTGCAACTCTCTAGTCTGTTTCATCACTTCTCTTGCTTCTTACTGCACCTCTGTTGCTTCTTTAATCACTTCTCTTGCCAGTTTCTGCACTTCTTTTGCCTGTTTCTGCAACTCTCTTGTCTCTTTCATCACTTCTCTTGATTCTTTCTGCACCTCTGTTGCTTCTTTATGCACCCCTCTTGCCTCTTTCTGCTCTTCTCTTCCTTCTTTCTACACCTCTCTTGCTTTTTTCTGCACCGATCTTGCCTCTTTCTGCACCCCTCTTCCCTCTTTCTGTACCTCTCTTGCCTATTTCTGAACCCGTTCCCTCTTTCTGCACCTCTCTTGCCTCTTTCTACATCCCTGTTCCCTCTTTCTGCAGTTCTCTTGCCTCTTTCTGCACCCCTGTTCCCTCTTTCTGCACCTCTCTTGCCTCTTTCTGCACCCCTGTTCCCTCTTTCTGCAGTTCTCTTGCCTCTTTCTGCACCTCTGTTGCTTCTTTCTGAACTTCTGCTGGTTCTTTCTGCACTCCTTTTGCTTCTTTTGGCACCTCTCTTGCGAATTTCTGTACCCCTCTTGACTCTTTCTGCACCCCTCTTCCCTATTTCTGTATCTCTCTTGCCTCTGTCTGCTCCCCTGTTCCATCTTTCTGCAACTTGTTTGCTTGTTTGTGCAACTTTCTTACCTCTTTCTGCAGTTCTCTTGCCTCCTTCTGCACCTCTGTTGTTTCTTTGTGCACTTCTCTTGACTATTTCTGCACCCCTCTTGCCTCTTTCTGCACCCAATTTGCTTCTTTCTGCACTTCTCTTGCTTCTTTCTGTACCTCTCTTGCTTCTTTCTGCACCCCCTTGCCTCTTTCTTCACCCCCCTTGCCTCTTTCTGCACCCATTTTGCTTCTTTCTGCACTTCTCTTGCTTCTTTCTGTACCTGTCTTGCTTCTTTCTGCACCCTTCCATGCCTCTTTCTGCACCCCTCTTCCCTCTTTCTGCACCCCTCTTCCTTCTTTCTGAACCTCTCTTGCCTCTTTCTAGACTTCTCTTGCCTCTTTTTGCACCACTGTAGTTTTTTTCTGTACTTCTCTTGCCTCTTTCTGCACCTGTTGCTTCTTTCTGCACCCCTCTTGCTTCTTTCTGTATCCCCTTCCCTCTTTCTGCATGTCTCTTCCCTCTTTCTGCACTTCTCTTCCCTCTTTCTGCACCCCCCTTGCCTGTTTCTGCACCCCTGTTCCCTCTTTCTGCACCTCTCTTGCCTCTTTCTGCAACCCTGTTCACTCTTTCTGCAGTTCTCTTGCTTCTTTTGGCACCTCTCTTGCGAATTTCTGTACCCCTCTTGCCTCGTTCTGCACCCCTCTTCCCTATTTCTGCACGTCTTGCCTCTATCTGCACCCCTGTTCCATCTTTCTGCACCTTATTTGCTTGTTTGTGCAACTTTCTTGCCTCTTTCTGCAGTTCTCTTGCCTCCTTCTGCACCTCTGTTGCTTCTTTGTGCACTTCTCTTGCCTTTTCTGTACCCCTCTTGCCTCTTTCTGCACCCAATTTGCTTCTTTCTGCACTTCTCTTCCCTCTTTCTGTACCTCTCTTGCTTCTTTCTGCACCCCCTTGCCTCTTTCTGCACCCCTCTTCCCTCAATTTGCACCTCTTCCCTCTTTCTGAACTTCTCTTGCCTCTTTCTACACTTCTCTTGCCTCTTTCTGCACCACTGTTTTTTTCTGCACCTTACTTGCCTCTTTCTGCACCTATCCTGCCTCTTTCTGCACTTCTCTTTCTTTTTTCTGTACCTTTCTTGTTTCTTTCTGCAACTCGCTTGTCTGTTTCATCACTTTTATTGCTTCTTTCTGCACCTCTGTTGATTTTTTCAGCAGTCCTCTTGCATCTTTATGTACTTCTTTTGCCTGTTTCTGCAACTCTTGTCTCTTATATCACTTCTCTTGCTTTTTTCTGCACCTATGTTGCTTCTTTCTGCATACCTCTTGCCTCTTTCTGTACCTCTCTTCCCTCTTTCTGTAACTTTCTTGCCTCTTTCTGTACCCGTCCCCTCAGTCTGCACCTCTCTTGCCTGTTTCTGTACCTCTCTTGCCTTTTTCTGCACCTCTCCAGCCTTTTTCTGCACCTCCGTTGGTTCTTTCTGCACTTTTTGTGCCTCTTTCTGCACCACTCTTGCTTCTTTCTGTACCTCTGGTGGTTGTTTCTGTACTTCTCTTGCTCCTTTCTATACCTCTCTTGTTTTTTTCTGCATCCCTCTTGCCTCTTTCTGCACCCCTCTTCCCTCTTTCTGCACCTCTCTTGCCTCTTTTTGCAACCCTCTTCCCTCTTTCTGCACTTCTCTTGACTCTTTCTGTACCTCTGATGCTTCTTTCTGCACTTCTCTTTCTTCTTTCTGCACTTCTCTTGCTTCTTTCGGCACCTCTTCCAAATTTCTGTACCCCTCTTGCCTCTTTCTGCACCCCTCTTCTCTATTTCTGCACCTCTCTTGCCTCTGTCTGCATCCCTGTTCCATCTTTCTGTACCTTGTTTGCTTGTTTGTGCAACTTACTTGCCTTTTTCTGCAGTTCTCTTGCCTCCTTCTGCACCTCTATTGCTTCTTTGTGCACTTCTCTTGCCTTTTCTGCACCCCCCTTGCCTGTTTCTGCACCCCTGTTCCCTCTTTCTGCACCTCTCTTGCCTCTTTCTGCACTCCTGTTCCCTCTTTCTGCACCTCTGTTGCTTCTTTCTGAACTTCTGTTGGTTCTTTCTGCACTCCTTTTGCTTCTTTTGGCACCTCTCTTGCGAATTTCTGTACCCCTCTCGCCTCGTTCTGCACCCCTCTTCTCTATTTCTGCACCTCTCTTGCCTCTTTCTGCACCCCTCCTCTCTATTTCTGCACCTCTCTTGCCTCTGTCTGCACCCCTGTTCCATCTTTCTGCACCTTATTTGCTTGTTTGTGCAACTTTCTTGCCTCTTTCTGCAGTTCTCTTGCCTCCTTCTGCACCTCTGTTGCTTCTTTGTGCACTTCTCTTGCCTTTTCTGTACCCCTCTTGCCTCTTTCTGCATCCAGTTTGCTTCTTTCTGCACTTATCTTCCCTCTTTCTGTACCTCTCTTGCTTCTTTCTGCACCCCCTTGCCTCTTTCTGCACCCCTCTTCCCTCAATTTGCACCCCTCTTCCCTCTTTCTGAACTTCTCTTGCCTCTTTCTACACTTCTCTTGCCTCTATCTGCACCACTGTTTTTTTCTGCACCTTACTTGCCTCTTTCTGCACCTATCCTGCCTCTTTCTGCAACTGTCTTTCCTCTTTCTGCACTTCTTCTTTTTTCTGCACCTTTCTTGTTTCTTTCTGCAACTCGCTTGTCTGTTTCATCACTTTTATTGCTTCTTTCTGCACCTCTGTTGCTTTTTCAGCAGTCCTCTTGCATCTTTATGTACTTCTTTTGCCTGTTTCTGCAACTCTTGTCTCTTATATCACTTCTCTTGCTTTTTTCTGCACCTATGTTGCTTCTTTCTGCATACCTCTTGCCTCTTTCTGTACCTCTTCCCTCTTTCTGTACCTTTCTTGCCTCTTTCTGCACCCGTCCCCTCAGTCTGCACCTCTCTTGCCTGTTTCTGTACCTCTCTTGCCTTTTTCTGCACCTCTCCAGCCTTTTTCTGCACCTCCGTTGGTTCTTTCTGCACTTCTTGTGCCTCTTTCTGCACCACTCTTGCTTCTTTCTGTACCTCTGGTGGTTGTTTCTGTACTTCTCTTGCTCCTTTCTATACCTCTCTTGCTTTTTTCTGCATCCCTCTTGCCTCTTTCTGCACCCCTCTTCCCTCTTTCTGCACCTCTCTTGCCTCTTTTTGCACCCCTGTTCCCTCTTTCTGCAGTTCTCTTTCCTCTTTCTGTACCTCTGATGCTTCTTTCTGCACTCCTCTTGCTTCTTTCGGCACCTCTTCCAAATTTCTGTACCCCTCTTGCCTCTTTCTGCAACCCTCTTCTCTATTTCTGCACCTCTCTTGCCTCTGTCTGCATCCCTGTTCCATCATTCTGCACCTTGTTTGCTTGTTTGTGCAACTTACTTGCCTTTTTCTGCAGTTCTCTTGCCTCCTTCTGCACCTCTGTTGCTTCTTTGTGCACTTCTCTTGCCTTTTCTGCACCCCTCTTGCCTCTTTCTGCACCCAATTTGCTTCTTTCTGCACTTTTCTTGCTTCTTTCTGTACCTCTTGCTTCTTTCTGCACCCCTTGCCTCTTTCTGCAACCCTCTTCCCTCTTTTTGCACCCCTCTTCCCTCTTTCTGAACCTCTCTTGCCTCTTCCTACACTTCTCTTGCCTCTTTCTGCATGACTGTTGGTTCTTTCTGCACTCCTCTTGCTTCTTTCTGTACCCCCTTCTCTCTTTCTGCGGCTCTGTTCCTTCTTTCTGCACTTCTCTTTATTCTTTCTGCACCTTTGTTGTTTCTTTCTGCACCCCTCTTGCCTCTTTCTGTACCCCCCTTCCCTCTGTCTGCACCTCTCTTGCCTATTTCTGTACCTCTCTTGCCTCTTTCTACACCTCTCCTGCCTCTTTCTGCACCTCTATTGGTTCTTTATGCACATCCTGTGCCTCTTTCTGCACCCCTCTTGCCTCTTTCTGTACCTCTGGTGGTTGTTTCTGTACTTCTTGTGCATCTTTCTACACCTCTCTTGCTTTTTTATGCATCCCTCTTGCCTCTTTCTGCACCCCTCTTCTCTCTTTCTGCACCTCTCTTGCCTCTTTCTTCACCCCTGTTCCCTCTTTCTGTAGTTCTCTTGCCTCTTTCTGCACCTCTGATGCTTCTTTCTGCACTGCTCTTGCCTCTGTCTGCTCTCCTCTTGCCTCTTTCTGCACCTCTGTTCATTCTTTCTGCACTCCTCTTGCTTCTTTTGGCACCTCTCTTGCAAATTTCTGCACCCCTCTTGCCTCTTTCTACACCCCTCTTCTCTATTTCTGCACCTCTCTTGCCTCTGTCTGCACCCCTTTTCCATCTTTCTGCACCTTGGTTGCCTGTTTGTGCAACTTTCTTGCCTCTTTCTGCAGTTCTCTTGTCTCCTTCTGCACCTCTGTTGCTTCTTTGTGCACTTCTCTTGCCTTTTCTGTACCCCTCTTGCCTCTTTCTGCACCCAATTTGCTTCTTTCTGCACTTCTCTTCCCTCTTTCTGTACCTCTCTTGCTTCTTTCTGCACCCCCTTGCCTCTTTCTGCACCCCTCTTCCCTCAATTTGCAACTCTTCCCTCTTTCTGAACTTCTCTTGCCTCTTTCTACACTTCTCTTGCCTCTTTCTGCACCACAGTTTTTTTCTGCACCTTACTTGCCTCTTTCTGCAACTGTCTTTCCTCTTTCTGCACTTCTCTTTCTTTTTTCTGCACCTTTCTTGTTTCTTTCTGCAACTCGCTTGTCTGTTTCATCACTTTTATTGCTTCTTTCTGCACCTCTGTTGCTTTTTTCAGCAGTCCTCTTGCATCTTTATGTACTTCTTTTGCCTGTTTCTGCAACTCTTGTCTCTTATATCACTTCTCTTGCTTTTTTCTGCACCTATGTTGCTTCTTTCTGCATACCTCTTGCCTCTTTCTGTACCTCTCTTCCCTCTTTCTGTACCTTTCTTGCCTCTTTCTGCACCCGTCCCCTCAGTCTGCACCTCTCTTGCCTGTTTCTGTACCTCTCTTGCCTTTTTCTGCACCTCTCCAGCCTTTTTCTGCACCTCCGTTGGTTCTTTCTGCACTTTTTGTGCCTCTTTCTGCACCACTCTTGCTTCTTTCTGTACCTCTGGTGGTTGTTTCTGTACTTCTCTTGCTCCTTTCTATACCTCTCTTGTTTTTTCTGCATCCCTCTTGCCTCTTTCTGCACCCCTCTTCCCTCTTTCTGCACCTCTCTTGCCTCTTGTTGCACCCCTGTTCCCTCTTTCTGCAGTTCTCTTGCCTCTTTCTGTACCTCTGATGCTTCTTTCTGCACTTCTCTTCCCTCTTTCTGCACTCCTCTTGCTTCTTTCGGCACCTCTTCCAAATTTCTGTACCCCTCTTGCCTCTTTCTGCACCCCTCTTCTCTATTTCTGCACCTCTCTTGCCTCTGTCTGCATCCCTGTTCCATCTTTCTGTACCTTGTTTGCTTGTTTGTGCAACTTACTTGCCTTTTTCTGCAGTTCTCTTGCCTCCTTCTGCACCTCTATTGCTTCTTTGTGCACTTCTCTTGCCTTTTCTGCACCCCCTTGCCTGTTTCTGCACCCCTGTTCCCTCTTTCTGCACCTCTCTTGCCTCTTTCTGCACTCCTGTTCCCTCTTTCTGCACCTCTGTTGCTTCTTTCTGAACTTCTGTTGGTTCTTTCTGCACTCCTCTTGCTTCTTTTGGCACCTCTCTTGCGAATTTCTGTACCCCTCTCGCCTCGTTCTGCACCCTCTTCTCTATTTCTGCACCTCTCTTGCCTCTTTCTGCACCCCTCCTCTCTATTTCTGCACCTCTCTTGCCTCTGTCTGCACCCCTGTTCCATCTTTCTGCACCTTATTTGCTTGTTTGTGCAACTTTCTTGCCTCTTTCTGCAGTTCTCTTGCCTCCTTCTGCACCTCTGTTGCTTCTTTGTGCACTTCTCTTGCCTTTTCTGTACCCCTCTTGCCTCTTTCTGCACCCAGTTTGCTTCTTTCTGCACTTCTCTTCCCTCTTTCTGTACCTCTCTTGCTTCTTTCTGCACCCCCTTGCCTCTTTCTGCACCCCTCTTCCCTCAATTTGCACCCCTCTTCCCTCTTTCTGAACTTCTCTTGCCTCTTTCTACACTTCTCTTGCCTCTATCTGCACCACTGTTTTTTTCTGCACCTTACTTGCCTCTTTCTGCACCTATCCTGCCTCTTTCTGCAACTGTCTTTCCTCTTTCTGCACTTCTCTTTCTTTTTTCTGCACCTTTCTTGTTTCTTTCTGCATCTCGCTTGTCTGTTTCATCACTTTTATTGCTTCTTTCTGCACCTCTGTTGCTTTTTTCAGCAGTCCTCTTGCATCTTTATGTACTTCTTTTGCCTGTTTCTGCAACTCTTGTCTCTTATATCACTTCTCTTGCTTTTTTCTGTACCTATGTTGCTTCTTTCTGCATACCTCTTGCCTCTTTCTGTACCTCTTCCCTCTTTCTGTACCTTTCTTGCCTCTTTCTGCACCCGTCCCCGCAGTCTGCACCTCTCTTGCCTGTTTCTGTACCTCTCTTGCCTTTTTCTGCACCTCTCCAGCCTTTTTCTGCACCTCCGTTGGTTCTTTCTGCACTTCTTGTGCCTCTTTCTGCACCACTCTTGCTTCTTTCTGTACCTCTGGTGGTTGTTTCTATACTTCTCTTGCTCCTTTCTATACCTCTCTTGCTTTTTTCTGCATCCCTCTTGCCTCTTTCTGCACCCCTCTTCCCTCTTTCTGCACCTCTCTTGCCTCTTTTTGCACCCCTGTTCCCTCTTTCTGCAGTTCTCTTTCCTCTTTCTGTACCTCTGATGCTTCTTTCTGCACTCCGCTTGCTTCTTTCGGCACCTCTTCCAAATTTCTGTACCCCTCTTGCCTCTTTCTGCAACCCTCTTCTCTATTTCTGAACCTCTCTTGCCTCTGTCTGCATCCCTGTTCCATCTTTCTGCACCTTGTTTGCTTGTTTGTGCAACTTACTTGCCTTTTTCTGCAGTTCTCTTGCCTCCTTCTGCACCTCTGTTGCTTCTTTGTGCACTTCTCTTGCCTTTTCTGCACCCCTCTTGCCTCTTTCTGCACCCAATTTGCTTCTTTCTGCACTTTTCTTGCTTCTTTCTGTACCTCTTGCTTCTTTCTGCACCCCCTTGCCTCTTTCTGCAACCCTCTTCCCTCTTTTTGCACCCCTCTTCCCTCTTTCTGAACCTCTCTTGCCTCTTTCTACACTTCTCTTGCCTCTTTCTGCATGACTGTTGGTTCTTTCTGCACTCCTCTTGCTTCTTTCTGTACCCCCTTCTCTCTTTCTGCGGCTCTGTTCCTTCTTTCTGCACTTCTCTTTATTCTTTCTGCACCTTTGTTGCTTCTTTCTGCACCCCTCTTGCCTCTTTCTGTACCCCCCTTCCCTCTGTCTGCACCTCTCTTGCCTATTTCTGTACCTCTCTTGCCTCTTTCTACACCTCTCCTGCCTCTTTCTGCACCTCTATTGGTTCTTTCTGCACATCCTGTGCCTCTTTCTGCACCCCTCTTGCCTCTTTCTGTACCTCTGGTGGTTGTTTCTGTACTTCTTGTGCATCTTTCTACACCTCTCTTGCTTTTTTATGCATCCCTCTTGCCTCTTTCTGCACCCCTCTTCTCTCTTTCTGCACCTCTCTTGCCTCTTTCTTCACCCCTGTTCCCTCTTTCTGTAGTTCTCTTGCCTCTTTCTGCACCTCTGATGCTTCTTTCTGCACTGCTCTTGCCTCTGTCTGCTCTCCTCTTGCCTCTTTCTGCACCTCTGTTCATTCTTTCTGCACTCCTCTTGCTTCTTTTGGCACCTCTCTTGCAAATTTCTGCACCCCTCTTGCCTCTTTCTACACCCCTCTTCTCTATTTCTGCACCTCTCTTGCCTCTGTCTGCACCCCTTTTCCATCTTTCTGCACCTTGGTTGCCTGTTTGTGCAACTTTCTTGCCTCTTTCTGCAGTTCTCTTGTCTCCTTCTGCACCTCTGTTGCTTCTTTGTGCACTTCTCTTGCCTCTTTCTGCACCCCTCTTGCCTCTTTCTGCACTTCTCTTGCTTGTTTCTGTACCTGTGTTGCTTCTTTCTGCACCCCTCTTCCCTCTTTCTGCACCCCTCTTCCCTCTTTCTGTACCTCTCTTGCCTCTATCTGCACTTCTATTGCCTCTTTCTGCACCACTGTAGTTTTTTTCTGCACTTCTCTTGCCTCTTTTTGCACCTCTGTGTCTTCTTTCTGCACCCCTCTGTTATATTCCATATAGGGGCAGGTAACACTGCAACCTTTCACCTATATCCTTCCCTACATTACATACATAACGGTTCTTAGGCACTGACCATTTACCTAGAAATGACACTGCATTCAGAACGCGGGTTTTTCCCTGGTTCAATTCTCATACTTATGCATGAGTGCTTCTTGGAAGCACAGCAAGACTAACAGTAGGATTACCATCTACTGTATAATATCTCTGTATAATGTTTAGGCCCAATGTCATCCTTTAGGCCGACACAGTAACACAGCAAGGTAGGACCCCTGGGGAGACCTATGGGTATATATACAGCACATCTTGCTTAGGAAGGGAGAGGAGACCGTGACATCCCGGCTGACACACTGACCAGAGACGCTGAGGTTCCAGCATGCAGTCGCTCCAGCTAGCAGTAGTCTAACATCCCTCGCGGGGTGTCCAACTTGAGACCAGGACGGGGTCCCACCTTCTCTGACTCTCAGGTAATGGGGTTGACTAAATCCTAGAGGGATTGTTGGCATAACACCTACATAGATGCTAGGTACATTTAGGTACATCTAGTTAGGGAGGCATCGTAGGAGTACACACTTTTATCATGTGTTTTATGTACATGTATGTATTCATAATTTATGCAAGATGGTAGAACTATACCATCCCTTTACTTTTGTAGTATTGCTAATCATATATCTCTGCTACTGTCTAATGGTTGTTGCGGCTCATATATTCTACACTAGAATAACAACTGTTCAATAAATACTTATTGAAACGCCCAGCCTGTTTATTCTGTGTATCTCTCTGAGACAAACTAAGTGAGCACGAGTGACTGAGCGAAAGGTAGTATATTGTTTCCACGATCTTGTGGGATCGGGGTTGTCATGTTCTGAGGTTGCCAGAATCTATTCTCTCTGTGGTAATAGGAGATTATAGTGGCACTGTGAGCTAGCTGATACGGACAGGCTAACGTATCCGGTGGGGGTGCACAGAATCAGTATGCCACCAAACCCACAATTTATGTTATCCGAACGTGCAGATCATGTATAGGATATATAGGAACTACACGACATGGCGCCGCCAACGTTGGTTGGGTACTTATTTAACAGTAGAATCTGAGTAGTTCAGTCGTGCTATTCTCAGAGACCCCTACTCACAAAACACCAGAGATGTCTGGAGTGGGTGGGCACAAACTACGCCACAGCTGAGTAGGCGAGAAATCCTATTTATTGGCTGTTGGTTAATCAAGCTTGAAGGACACATTGTTCCTAAAATTGTGCATAACACTGTATCTTGGTTCCCTTGAAAAATTATTTAGTGTACTAAAAACAATGACTAGCCAAGAATTAGACCCACTGCAACAAGAACTGCCCCTCACAGACGAGGAAAATACAGACGCAATACAAATTGCACCAAATTTTAGAAATACAGTCACCCTGAGACTGGTAGAGAATGGTTTATCATCTAGGGGTGGCGTAGTAGTTTTCGTGATTGAAGCACACGAATCAAACAAAACAGAGGTATTTTATTTGTGGGTTACATTCCCAGTAGCAAATGCAAGAACAAAAACATTTCACTCTTACACGGAAGGAGATGCACCAGCGGAATACTATCCGTTCGAGGATATAGAGGTTCCGCTCACATACCAGGAATATTTATACTGGTTTAAAGGCACCCTACCCCATACAATAAGAAGAGTAAGACTCGGCCCTCTCGGAGGAGAAGGGACAACATGGCCGATATTAGCAGCCTACACACCACATCCTGCCATTGACACAATGCCACCAGGAGACTTACTCATACAACATAAAGATTTAATCAAAATCTATAGGAACTTGACGCAATTTGTCAGGGGGACACTTACAATCCAACCAGCAATAGTTGCAACTAATGGAACTCAAATTCAGGGTACAGCAACTAAAATTACACCACAAACATTACACGCGGTAATGGGTAAAATGCCCACAAGACGTGAACAAATGCCATTCTGGGTAGCTCAGAAAACAACACAGCTAGGGGCAGTATTCCCGAATACTACCCCTTATGAAAAACACAGAATGCTAACATTCTGCTTGCCCATGGGGATGACACCACAAGTAGAGGATTGTATCACTTGGGGTAAAGTCTTTGCTGCCATTTATACCAGAACACAAGGTATCCCGTCATTAGCAGTAGTACCTGATGTATTGAGACAAATACAAAATGAGTATGGAGCAGAACCTGCCCTAAACGTAGGGATGAAGTTACTAGGTAACTATGCCCAGGTATCAGCCATAATACTAGCTAACATTAAGGGGGAAGCAGCTTCAGTGGCCATCCGTCAACGCCTAAGGGAGTTCAGTCCTTTAGAACAGGAACACGAACTACCTAAAATAATTGAAACTGCGTATGCAGAATTAGGCAGAGACAGTTTGGGTGGGAAAGCTTTAAAACCACAACTGATGGGCAGTCCTGAAAAGGACACTTCCAAGCAGACACCTGCTTCAACTAAGAAGAAGTGGGACAATAAAAAACAACAAAAATTTAAAGGAAATAGATCTCAATCCTGAGCTAGATCTCCTCCACAGGAGCCCTCCGAAAAGAGGTACAATCTTAGGAATAGGGAAAATATTAGGAAACATGGCAGGTATCAGGATACTGATACACGTTCCTCTCGTTCCTTTCAGGGTTCATCAAAAAACTCCGAGAGGGAAGGACGGTCAGAAAGACAAGAAGAGTGTACAAAGTCCAGAGACAAGCAGCACGCTCAAGATTGCACTTCTAAAAAAGAAGAAAAACCAAAGCAAAAGCCACAGTTCAAAAAGAAGAAAGTTGCAGATCTAAAGATCAGACATGCCCAGAATTCTGAGGACTCGACTACTGAATGGGGAATGAGCTCTGACGATGCTAGACAGTGCAGCAGAAGTAACAATAGCTCGCCAGAACCTGAAGGAATTTCTGGTGACAGCGGACTTGAATGATTATATCACGGTAGAAACACCCGATACTAGAGTAAGTGTCCCACATAAAGTATATGAAATAACGCTCCAAATGGAGGGGGACAAATGTAGAACAGTGAGAGGTCTCTTTTGGAGAACCTGACGTTTGGCTATGATATTTTATTAGCTGAACAAGATTGACCGCCAGCATTCGTCATTGATTGCCCTAAAGGAGAAACGGTAATTCTTCTGGCCTCCTCAGACCATATTCCCAGGCACTTGCAGCACACATATGCGCAGGAGTGGGCGGTAGCCCAGGCTCCGGCATTATATAAAAACCATGTTGGATGGGATGAGGATTCCACCCACCACATAATTCCTATAAAAATACTCCAACTGCACAAAGGCAGTATCCAATAAAGCAAGAAGCTAAAAAACAGGTCAGGGAGATCTTAGATCAACTTGAATACCAAGGGGTGATTGAAACGTGCACCTCTCAAATGAACAATCCTTTGTTTCCAGTCATGAAACCTGACAACACATATCGTCTAGTTTTAGATTATAGACATTTAAACACTTGCACTAAGACATTTGCAGTCCAAAATGCACACAGTGCCGCATTAATGAATAACATTGTGTGGAAAAATATAAAACAACACTTGATATCTCAAATAGATTTGTCTGCCAAAATATAGCGCCTGAAAGCAGATATCTGACAGCCTTCTCAGCGCTAGGGACCCAGCGTCAATTTTGTCGACTCCCCCAGGGGTATAAGAACAGCCCGGGGTTGTTTTCGGCCAGAGTAACTGAGTTACTTCAAAATTTGGATGAAGAGGCATTGTCCTATGTGGATGATATTTATCTAACGGACGATGACCTAGAGGAACATTTGAACAGAGTGAATACCATTATTTTCTGATTTGCATCTGAGGGCTACAAATTCAACTTTAAAAAATCAAAAATTGCCCACCTCAGTGTCCTGTTTTTAGGATATGAGCTTTCAAGTGAAGGAAAAAGCATGGCAGCCAATTTTTTTTAGAAAAATGTGCACTGCTCCAACCTCCAAAATCATAAAAAACTTTACAATCAATCCTGGGATTCCAAAATGTTGGTCGAACTTACATTTTTGATTATGCAGCAAGAGTAAAACCTTTCTACGATTTAATAAAACCTGATTTTTCAGCAAAACAATGGACACAGGAACATACAGATACACTTTGTTCCTTACAAGCTGACATGAAAGCTTCCAAACACTTACAGACATGCGTAAACGTACGCAACCTGGTGATCCGTATAGTTGGGGGTCAATCTGGGTACACCTATCTAACATATAATGAAGGTGAAACAGTACCAATTGCATACAAATCGCATTTTTACACAAATGCTGAGATGCGCTTCGCAGTTACAGAAATAATTCTAACAGCAGTACAGACTGCTGTAGTGAGAGAAAGAGCACTGGCTCAGGGGAAACGAATAACAGTAGTGACTCCAGTTCCGGCCTTAAAGGCTGCGACAAAGGCAAGCATTCCTAATGCTAAAGCTTTACATCCGAGATGGATACAATGGGCTAATTCTCTCACTGCAACAGATGTAGAATACAGGTACGACCCAAATTTAAAGACACAAGCCTTTCTGCAATACGAACAAGAATATCCTCTTCCAAACGAAATAATGCCTCTAGATCAGTATTAATATATAATTTACACTGACGGATCTGCTCAACCGGCCATAGGGAGTAAGCAAAAATATAGCACAGCATGTGCAATCATTAAAGGTCGCATGCGGGATGGAAAATTCCACCTGAGTTGGACAAAGACGCAGTCCCTAGGAGACTGCACGGCACAGTTGGCAGAGTTAAAAGCGCTGATACTGGCACTGATAATTACGGATCGAGAATTCCCCACACTAATTGTGTGCGATTCCTTTTACTGTGTGCAGTCATATAATGAATATTTGCAGTACTGGGTTCAAAATGGGTTCAAAGATGCAAAAGGTGGCACAATTAAGCATAAAATGCTATGGGAACAGGTAGTGGAGTTGAAAACCGAACTACCGAGAGCTCACGTGATACATACACTGAGTAATCAGCGTGATGGCGTTCACGTTGAAGGGAATTCATTGGCTGATGAAGCCGCAAAGGGGGCTGTAGGCATGGCTTCCGTAGCTGCAATCACTTGTTCTAAAACGAGAATAGATGGTGAGATTATGGTAGCTATTAATACTTGTCGCAAAAACAGCGGAGCAGTACCAAAAAAGTTTCCACTCAAGTACTGCTACAAGTTAGATGCCAATAACATTCCATTTGCTCAGATTCCTGGAGTGGGGGATAGAGTAATTCCAAACATGGATCGTAGGTTAGGTTTAATTGTAGCAGCACACGAAGGGATAGGTTCTGCCCATGCAGGAGTTACGGCGACTGTTTCTTTGTTGAAACAACGCTATTGGTGGCCTGGATAAACAAAGCAGACTAAAGACTGTGGGGCCGATTCACAGAACTAATCTGAGATAAAATCCTAAATTTACTACTTTTGGTATTCACAGAAGGCATTTAGTAGTAGTAAAGTTAGGACTCCTAACTTTACTACTACTAAATTGAGACAAAATCCTAACTTTACGACTTTCAGTATTCACAAAATGCATTTAGTAGTAGTAAAGTTAGGAGTCCTAACTTTACTACTACTAAATGCCTTCTGTGAATACTAAAAGTAGTAAGTTTAGGATTTTATCTCAGTTTAGTAGTCGTAAAGTTAGGAGTCCTAACTTTACTACTACTAAATGCCTTCTGTGAATACCAAAAGTAGTAAGTTTAGGATGTTATCTCAGATTAGTTCTGTGAATCGACCCCTATGTCTTGAAATGCGACATCTGCCAGCAGATGAAAGGTTCCACCGTAACACATCCAGCACAGACACCATTATTAATATCTGACAAACCACTAGAGTGTGTTTACTTGGACCACTGCGGCCCCTTACAAAGAGACGAGGCTTACAGGTATATCATGGTTGCAGTGGATTCCTGCTCGAGATTCCTATGGGTGTGGCCCCAGCACTCGGCTGACGCTCAAACTGTTATAAAAGATTTACAAGTCTTTATAGGGACATACACAATTGGCACATTACATTCTGACCAGGGCCCTGCGTTTAGCTCTCGGGCTTACATGGAGGCCATGCGAGGATTGGGTGTAGCATTGCGGTACTCATCTCTGTACCATCCCGAGGGAAATTCGGTTGTGGAGAGAAAAACCGGGACTTAAAGCAATCTTTAACAGCTAGAGTATTAGGCACGGGTGAAAGTTGGGTAAAACATCTATATGGAGTCCAGCGAGCTTTGAACAACATGCCAAGATGTTCTCTAGGGGGTGTCACTCCATATGAGGTCCTATATGGGACAAGAATGTGGGTACCTGATCTTGATTGTGAAGGCACAGTGGCGGATGAAAAACCTTTTGACATCCATGATCGTTTGGCTGTTTTACAGGATCTAAATGAATCCAGCACACAACAAAGTAATGTCCACCTGAAGCAGACCGCCACTGGGGAAGTCAAATCAGTCACGGCAAGGCCTGTCTGGATCCCAAAAGTCGGGGATCTGGTCAGGGAGAAAATAGCGGACAAAAAAGAATTTGAGCCATCCTACAGAAAGCCTGTACAGGTCCTAGCAGTTGAAGGAACAAGAATTGTACTTCTGCCGCCTCTTGCTGGAAAAAAAGAGAAAAGATTTGTCTCAATTGACCTAATCAAACCACACTATGTGGCCGATACTAAGCAATAGGCCACGTGGACTCCAAAGTAGCAGACGCCCTCCTCTCGCCTCAATCCAAGAAGTTCAAATGGAAAGACACATCACATTCGAAGAACCTCCTGCAAAGAATGAAGGACTATGCAACAATTCTATGGAACTCGTTCCTCTTGAACCTGAAGTTCAAATTCAAAATCAACTCAAAATGAAAGACAACTCGCTATTCGACCAAATGCAGATGTCTACGTCAACATGCCTCGATAAGAGCAAACCACAATTTCTACAATCCTGATGCAATACCAACAATTGATCGAACTGCTTCTGGCTACTTCATAAACTTTGATACGTTTTCTTTGGATCCAAGCGAACCGGAAATGACGCCAGCCAAGAAATCACGCAAACAGCAAGTTAAAGACTTTATGCACTTTCTTAAAAAGACTTACCTGGTGTCACCTCGGGTAGAACTATGGGTAATCACCGGGATACTTTTCTTTCTTTTCTGGGAAGGATTAATAATAGTTTTTAGCATGCTTGTTAATGGAAGATACCTTCGACAAAGCTCTGCAGCCCAAAAAGTGAACTTACTTTTCAACCACACCAATCATCTCATCGAGAACAAAGAGACTTGTCATCAGTGAACATTACAGCAGTTCCTATACCTGATGGTATAGTGTGGGACAAGGTTGATTTCGATATATTTGGTCCGACTGAAATTTTAAGAATTCCACATTTATTTAAAATATCGTTAAGTGATATCATTACCTCAAATACATTTTCCGATGATTGGGATTTTGAAACTGTTAATAACATGTTATCTGATTTGGAAAAATCTGCTGCGTTTTCTAATAGTGAAACATTGGAAGACATGTCAGATTTTGAGGCTATGTATTATTATCAACATTATGGTCATCATTTTTTACATAAATCTGCTAATCCTAGAAATGTGTTCACGTTCCACCAGCGGGAACATTGCCCAACACCGCCGAAAGGCAGTTCAAAAACATTTACACAGAAATTTCCATATTTTTCAGGGTTTAATATGTCTGACCCAGCCTCATACTATTATAAGGTTGCACCAACATCAGCACAGAAAAATATGTTGACAAACACCAAACAGATTTGCTCTGCTTTCTTTATTGCCCAGTTGTCCGAAAAAGGTTTCGACTTGTGGAAAGACACCATAGACCTAAAATCAGTCTGGGGTACTAGGGAATGGCAGGTACAGGGAACAGAAGCTTTGTTTAGAGCATGCCTCATCCCTCAACAAATCGTGTTTTTGAACAAGACAGTACAACAGACGTCTTGCCTTGGACTAGCCAAGTTTGCCAACTCCATCACACACCGAGGGAAACATAACATCACAGGAAGAAATTACAGTAGGTGACCTCATACAGTACAACAGATCAGACCCCGATTGGAAAAAATGGTTGATTTGGCCCACAGACACTAATAGTCATCAGGCAAGATTCATGGGTAAAACCGAAGGGTTTAGTATCCATAGGCCAGATCTAGTTTAGGTACAAAGACAACATCCAGGGGTAGTGACATCCTACAGTGTTGGGAAGTTGTGCCTTGATTGGCTAAAAACCTCAACACTCACACAGGTGAAACAACACTTATCCTTACTGTCACAGGATGTGGATCTTTGGGATTTGTTAATGGGTCCCAGGAAGCCACGTCAGAAACATTTCTATTATGCTGTCTATAATGAAATATGAAAAATATCACAACAAGAGGCCGCAGAGAGACTGCGAGAGATAGACTGTATAAATCTAGACAAATCTCTAGCAGTGGTAGACAATGGGTTAACTACATTGACCTCCAGGATATATTCCTTAGGCAACATTGTATCTTCTGCGATAGACATACTAGAACAAGATTTGCCCATATTACAACACGGGAAATCTCAATTACGTTCTATTATGTTGTTAAGCTAGACGATGCAATCTTTGCGTGCAGGCTACGTACCTTGGCATTATATCAACAGTACGTCTCTGTTTTTTTAATACAATCTAACAGATAAACAGATAGAAATGGCACAAAGGGGAGCTAAATATACAATACTGTGTATCAAAAAACTGGATAGATTAGCATTTACAGTGGCAGAATCACCGTCCACAGAATGGCTAATCCATGGCCACATAACTCTACCGGTCACTACTTTTCAGTTTCAATATTGCCTTGAACAAAAGCAAGTAGGCAGATATGATGAAACGGGTAAGGAAAATGTGTGTGAAAATAGGGGTGCCCCTGAAAAAATTTCCTAAATCAGGGCATGAATATCAGTTGTAAACAAAACAGTTAGGAAATTGATAACAAACGTGGACCTAGGGTTTACATAAACAATCTGTAATGACCCAAGTATTAGGTAACAAAAGTATTTTTTATTTTATTTATATAGACAATGTTATCTTAATATAAATGGTAAAAAAGGAGAAAGAAGAAAAAATATTTTCCCCTCAGTACAGCATCTCAATGTGCACAATAGTGATGTATTCAGTACATTTCACTACATTGGATATCCATGTTTCTTATGGTGAATATTCAGTCATACTAATACATTCACACTGTGCCCAATAGTACACACATTTGTATGTAAAAATATTATACAAAATTTAAATAAAAAGAGAAACATGAATTGTACAAAACAGATCACTTCAATTCATGAAGCACAATCATCTTTGGCATGGCTCTTGAAAGTTCAGTGTCCTACGCGCGTTTCGGCGATGTGCCTTCATCAGGAAGCCATGTAAATATTAATACTGAAACCTAAACAGGGTGTATATAGAGACATATCATGTAAATGACATAAATGGGTCCTACTACAGTTTCTGCTCAATAGTCAGAGCAAGTATTGTTTAAAAAAAGGGCTTACTATTAAAAGAACTTGTCACAGGACAGAAAAGATGCACTAAGAGTGAAATAAATAGGAATATTAAGAGTGTCACAAATGAGCCCGAGTTGTAAAATGTTTTTTCTTCTTTCTCCTTTTTTACCATTTATATTAAGATAAAATTGTCTATATAAATAAAATAAAAAATACTTTTGTTACCTAATACTTGGGTGGTTACAGATTGTTTATGTAAACCCTAGGTCCACGTTTATTATCAATTTCCTAACTGTTTTGTTTACAACTGAAACGTGTAAGGAATACATCAAGGAATCATGGGTATTACCATACAGATTTCGATACCGGAGTGGGGATCGAGAAGTGTTTCTAAGCGGTACAAACTGTGAGAACGCTTTAAATGGATCACTCATATGCCAGGATATAATGCTGCATGGGGCTTGTAAGGGTTCTGTGGCAAACCTGTCCTGTCATTTGAGGGGTGCCCCAGCTGCAGTGATTACGCCAGCTTTTAGGCTGCTTTCAAATGGGAGTTACTTGATGCTGAACAGTCAAGGCTGCTGTGGCATGCTCCGGGCATCGCATATCTGGTAACCATGAGCTCCAGGGTTATTTGTTGTATGCAAGTATTGTTTCCACCGACACATACAGTCAGGGAGGCGCCGGTATGGCCTTCACTGAATGTTTCTTTAATACGGTTTGATACTCTAAGCAGAATGAAAGCCATGCTTCTACAAATGTCTGTGCCTTTAACCTCAGCTCGAGAGACTTTTGATCTCCAGATCGCAAGGTCTTCGGCAGAGATACAGGAGCTCATTCATACAAACTGCCCTTTCCATTTCGCAGAAATGGTAAATCGTATCTTTAACATGTCTGATATGACAGGCATTGTCCACCTATTTAAGACCATAGGTTCTGGACTTCTGAGCACCTTTCAGATGGTACTTGGAGTTATCCCAAACTTCATACACTCCGTATTCGGAAGAATCTTTGGAGGACTTCCACTCATCCTGTTCCTAGCAGCAGGTATCCTGATTGTTTTATATCTGCTACGCAATAGATGTCCCAGTCACCAAAAAGCTCTCCTGGAGCGTAAATACCGTGATCGCATGGTACAACATCTAGGCACGCCTCGCCTAAGACAACTAAGTGCATCTTGGTTCTTGTCATTTCGACCAGTCTGGATGGACTGCATCTTACCTGTCCTCCAATGCCTGTTTTGCGGAGAAGAATGCGTGTTAGAACTGTGTTTGACACTCCCATCATGTGTGCAACCGGACGTGAATGCATTACTGGACCCTATAACGGCCCATGTTCTGCAATGCCCTCAGCATATTCCAATGTTGATGGCGGCATTCCTTGAACCACCGCCGGTAGTAACTGCACCTGTTGGTAGGAGCACCGGCTCCTCCACTGACACTCAGGCTTTGGACGGCGCACAGGCTTCCCCAGCACTGGCTGTGGACAGTGTAGAACATCATCTGTGCTCAATTGACATACTCTGCGAGGTGTTACAGGGGCCATCTACTGCGGAAGCAAGCAACGGAAATGTTGCGTCTACCAGCCAGGACACATAAACATTTGACTCATTTGGCTCGTCGTGTGCTGGGAGAAATTCGCCCTTTTCTAAAACAAGCTCAAATTTGGAACTATAAACTATATTGACATTCCTTTCATTTTTTGGGCATACAAGGCTTTTTAATTCTTATTGCTTATAGTAGTTCAGACTATAATTACAGACACTTTTAGAGCTGGGGCTTGAAAAATTTTCTTTTGACATTTTTTAAGTTTTTAGACATTTTTATGAAGTTTTTAAACATTTTTAGCTAAAGAGATGTTTTTATAAACTTTGTGCGTACCACTATCTAGTTATGCTAGTAGTACAGTTATAGGTTACATATGTCATCCAGTCGGAAGAGGAGTGGGTGTTATATTCCATATAGGTACCCTATATAGGCGCAGGTAACACTGCAACCTTTCACCTATATCCTTCCCTACATTATATACATAACGGTTCTTAGGCACTGACCTTTTACCTGGATATGATACTACATTCAGAACGCGGGTATTTCCCTGGTTCGATTCTAAAACATTATGCATGAGGCTTCTTGGAAGCACAGCAAGACTAACAGTAGGATTACCATCTCCTGTATAATATCTCTGTATAAAGTTCAGGCCCAATGTCATCCTTTAGGCCGACACAGTAAAACAGCAAGGTAGGACCCCTGGGGAGACCTATGGGTATATATACAGCACATCTTGCTTAGGAAGGGAGAGGAGACCGTGACTTCCCGGCTGACACACTGACCAGAGACGCTGAGGTTCCTGCATGCAGACGCTCCAGCTAGCAGTGGTCTAACATCCCTCGCGGGGTGTCCAACTCGAGACCAGGACGGGGTCCCACATTCTCTAACTCTCAGGTAATGGGGTTGTCTAGATCCTAGAGGGATTGTTGGCATAACACCTACATAGATGCTAGGTACATTTAGGTACATCAAGTTAGGGAGGCATCGTAGGAGTACGTACTTTTATCATGTGTTTTATGTACATGTATGTATTCATGATTTATGCAAGATGGCAGAACCATACCATCCCTTTACTTTCGTAGTATTGCTAATCATATATCTCTGCTACTGTCTAATGGTTGTTGCAGCTCATATATTCTACACTAGAATAACAACTGTTCAATAAATATTTATTGAAACTCTCAGCCTGTTTATTCTGTGTATCTCTCTGAGACAAACTAAGTGAGCACAAGTGACTGAGCGAAAGGTAGTATATTGTTTCCACGATCCTGGGGGATCAGAGTTGTCATGTTCTGAGGTTGCCAGAATCTATTCTCTCCGTGATAAGAGGAGATTATAGTGGCACTGTGAGCTAGCTAATACGGACAGGCTAATGTGTCCGGTGTGGGTGCACATAATCAGTCTGCCACCAAACCCACAGTTTATGTTATCCAAACATGCAGATCCTGTATAGGATATATAGGAACTACATGACACCTCTTGCCTCTTTCTGTACCCCCTTCGCTATTTCTGCAGCTCTCTTGCCTCTTTCTGCACCTCTGTTTCTTCTTTCTGAACTTCTCTTTCTTCTTTCTGCACCTTTGTTGCTTCTTTCTGCACCTCTGTTGCTTCTTTCAGCACTTATCTTGCTTCTTTTGGCACCTCATTTGCTTCTTTCTGCACCCCTTCCCTGACTCTCCTCCTCTCTTGCCTCTTTATGTACCTCTGTTGCTCCTTTCTGCACTTCTCTTGCCTCTCTCTGCACCCTGTTCCCTCTTTTTGCACTTCTCTTGCTTCTTACTGCACCTCTCTTGCTTCTTTCTGCACCCCTCTTACCTCTTTCTGCACCTTTCTTCCCTCTTTCTGCACCTCTCTTGCCTGTTTCTGCACCCCTGTTCTCTTTTTCTGCACCTCTCTTGCCTGTTTCTGCAACAGTCTTTCCTTTTTCTGCAGTTCTTTTGCCTCTTTCGGCACCCTTCTTCCCTCTTTCTGCACCTTTCTTACCTCTTTCTGCCCCCCTGTTCCCTCTTTCTTCACCTCTCCTGTACCTCTGTTGCCTCTTTCTGCACCTCTGGTGCTTCTTTTTGCACCCCTCTTGCCTCTTTCTGCACCCTTCTTCCCTCTTTCTGTACCTCTCTTGCCTCTTTCTGCACACCTGTTCCCTCTCTCTTTCTGTACCTCTCCTGCCTGTTTCTGCACCTCTCTTGCCTCTTTCTGCACCTCTCTTGTCTCTTTCTGCACTTCTCTTGCCTCTTTCTGCACCTCTGTTGCTTCTTTCTGCACCCTTCCTGCCTCTTTCTGCACCTCTGTCCCCCAGCAGCCAAGGGAATTTAATCCCCATCCAAGAGTGTGCCAGGGAGCGCGTTTGCAGAGTGGTGGGCAAAGGGGGCGTGGCCTGCTTCAAGACCTTAGCAATTCTGCTGTATGGGACTTACTGGAGGTAATAGGAGGGGTAGTTGGCCCCTAAGGTTGTCCTTGGTGCCAACTACCCCTCCTGTTACCTCCAGTAAGTCCCACACAGTGGGATTGCTAAGAGGTCTTCGGAGGCCATGCTCACCTTTCTCCACCACTCTTCAAATGTGCCTCCTGGCACAGTACTGGTTGGGGGATGAGGTCCACTTTACTCCTGAGGGACTTTGGGGGCCAAGTAGCCCTCCTGGTACCTCCTGTAAGTCCAACGCAGCCCAATTCCTGAGCACTGGTCTGAGGCCAAGTCCCCTTTCTGCACCACCCTGCAAATACGACTACTACGTTATAGTTAGAAATTAGCATCCACTCATTCACCCATACAGTCACTTATTCACGCAGTCACTCATCTCTACAGCCACTGATATATGCAATCATATACCCATACAGACACTCACACACTGCCATTCACCCATAGAGTTACTCACACACCTAGTCAGTCACGCAAAGAATTAATCCCATTGCCATTTACTCACCTATAGAGTTATACATACACTACCTCCCTTATTAATACAGATACTAACACATACTTACTCTCTTATACAATCACTGTCACAAGTATACACTCATCCATACAGTCACTCTCACAATCCTTACTCTCAGATATAGCCACTTATATACTCCAATACTTACATATACTGCCTTTCACAAATGTAGTTACTCACACATATACCACTGAGATATGCACTCACTCATGAACACAGCCATATGCACACTCACTCACCCATACAGCCCTTCACACACACACTCATGAACCTATACACCCAGTGAGTCACCCACTCACACATCCATGCAGAGAGTCTCACACCCCCACCCACTCACACAGACACTCAGGCAATCATACAGGTAATCAGACAACCAATCATTAACCCGTATAGACACTCATGTAGCTACTCACCAACTCATGCAGCCACTTACACACCAACTGACAGACTGATACAAATATTCACACAGATTAGTCATTCACCCATGCATTCACTAAGACACATTTAATCACTCACTTATACAGTCAGTCACGCACCCACAAAATCATCCATACAGACACTCATACGCCCACTCATTCTTCAATACACCATGACATATATATAGATAACATTCTTAAACTTTTCAGAAACACTCAGTCACTGGATGATGTCATCAGTGATGTCATTTGAGATGTCATCAGTGATGTCATCAGTGATGTCACTGACCATGTCATGAGTGATGTAATATGTGATGCCATCAGCAGTGCATTGCAGGGGCACGAGCTATAGTTAGCTCAACTAACTATAACGGCCGAATTTCTCTGGTTTTGTACGAGTGAAATGTCCAACTAACTATAATGCCCCTGAAACCTGTGGTTTTTTCAGTGAATTTCTAAGGTGTTTTTAAATGCTAATTTCTAACTATAACGTTCCTGAAAACTATGGTTTTTTCAGTGAATATATATATATATATATATATATATATATATATATTATCTACTGGCGGTCGCCAGTAGATAGTTATAGTTAGGACCTAGTTTCCATAGGAAACGTGTTTTTTGTTTTCTCAATATCTTCGGCGCCGGTTGACGAATCTTCGCGAAATTTTCAAACCTCGTAGCCCGCTCCGGTCAGCTCCTGTCTTAAAAAGATTCGTGGTGATTCGGCAAGCGGGGGCCGAGAAAAAAGGGGGGTCCCAAAACGTGTTTTCTCCATGTTAATTCCCATAGGAAACTTTAGAGACGGCTACAGCCCGAACTGCTGAACGGAATTACACCAAATTTGGCAAAAAGGTAGCCCTTGGTTCAGAAAGAGACCTTTTTTTTAAATGGTGGAAATCCGTTCAGTAGTTCCTGAGAAATTCAAAAAATAGAGGTCGGAAAATCAATTTCCCATAGGAAACGGTTACAGCCGAAACTGCTGAACGGAATTACACCAAATTTGGCAAAAAGGTAGCCCTTGGTTCAGAAAGAGACCTTTTTTTTAAATAGTGTAAATCTGTTCAGTAATTGCTGAGAAAATCAAAAAATAAAAGTTTCGATATCTATGGCCGCGGTGGATCCGCGCACCCTCCCGATCACAAGCTTTATTCTAATTGGCTGTCAACACTCCAAACCAGGAAGTGTTGGCAGCCATCTTGTGCCTCGGTAACCAAGGCACAAGAAAACAGGGAAACAAACGCAAAAAACAAGAAAAGGGGGCAGGGTAGAAACACCCTGACCCCCTAGGCCTGCTCAGGGGGTTCCACAAGGACCCCCAGGGCCCAAAAAAGCATTTTTTTTTTTAAAAATCGGCCGAATTCACGCTGGGTGCGTGAATCCGGCTGAAAATGTCATTTGAGATGTCATCAGTGATGTCATCAGTGATGTCACTGACCATGTCATGAGTGATGTAATATGTGATGTCATCAGCAGTGCATTGCGGGGCGCGAGTTATAGTTAGCTGAACTAACTATAACGGGGAATTTCTCTGGTTTTGTACGAGTGAAATGTCCAACTAACTATAATTGTCCCTAAAACCTATGGTTTTTTCAGTGAATTTCTAAGGTTTTTTAAATGCTAATTTCTAACTATAACGTGCCTGAAACCTATGGTTTTTTCAGTGAATATATATATATATGTATTTATTTATGAATATATTTGTTACCTAGTGTGGCGTTCACCACTAGGTAGTTATAGTTAGGTCTGATTATCCATAGAAAGAGGGTTTTTTGGTTTGCTAATAACTTTGGCCTCATTTGATAAATCTTCGAAAAACTTTCCAAAGAAAAAAATGTCATCCACTACAGCTCCTTCCTGGACAGTTTCGAGGTGATCCAGCAAGCTGGGGCAAAGAAAAAAGGGGTGTCCCAAAATGCTAAATCCCTGTGCATTTTCCATACACTTATTTAGACAAGCCTACAGCAAAAACTGCTGAACCTAATTACACCAAATTTGGCAGGAAACTTGCTCTTAGTCCGCAGATGGTGCTTCTGGTGTAAATCTGTAGTTTTTGAGAAATTTAGTGTTAAACATAATTGTGTATTTTGGCAGTTGGGTCCTCAGGAGTCTTGAAAGACTATTGTGGGAGTGTCAATTAAAAAAATAGATCGTTCTGATTGACTCAGGGAGCTTTATTTCCCTTGGGCCATCTCTCTCCCATGAGAGCGAGCACTCTAATTGGCTGCTAGGAAGATGAGAAATATGTTGCTGGCGGTCGTTTCAAGACTCTGTGACTTAAGACCTAATTTAGATCTTGGCGGGTATGGTCCCGCTGTCACTTTTCTGATGGTTTCACCTCCCGCCTAGTTAGTGGTCCTCCCTCTCTATTTAGATGTAGTTGGGTCTATGGACAATAGCCCGTCGAGTACCGCATTCTCGTCGGGTTGGCAGAATTGATGGAAATGTGGTAGAAACGTACCTTTTTTTCCGTTTTCCACTTCCTTTACAATCTTGAACCCCACTGTCCATGTTTTTTCTTTGCTAATACTATTTGACCACAAGTCTCCTGTCCCGAAGTTAAAAACAAATAATGTAAGGGGGAAGGTAGTGATACTCCGATCCCATGGACCCCCCGGGGCCAAAAGAGAAAAAAAAATAGCAAAAATGCCACAATCATGCAAGACTCTTGCAGGATTGGATAAAAAACACAAAATGGGGGCCAGCACACATCTATTTCCTATACGCCCCAGGGGCCCACCCCTGGGGCTCTGTTCATGAAGGGGAGGAGGACCGTGTCGATCCCCTCCTTGAGCCTGCAGATGCCTTGGGGAACTCACCCCAAGGCTGAAATTCCTTTATCTGGACAGGGGGACCATCCTGCTCCCCTTGCCAATCCTCCCGAGGCCAGAGGAGCCCACCCTCAGAGCTAAAACATTAGAAAATAGGGATAGGGCCATGCCGCCCCCCTTCCCTAACCTCAAAAGGCCCTCGGGGGCCCACCCCTGGGGATGATTACCTTAAGAGAAGGTGGCTGCGCATTCCCTTTCCCTGAGCCATTAATGGCCCTGGGGAGTCCAGGGCCGGCTCGCAAGCTATGTCCCAGGGTGGTGGATGGAAAATTGCATGGGGAAAACACATTTTGGGTCCCCACTCCCCCTTTTCTTTATCCCTGCTAAACAGATTACCCACAAAATTTCCAGGAAGGAGCTAAGGTGGATGAGAGTTTTTTTTAATTTTCATGAAGATTTGTCAAATGGTGCAAAAGTTATTAGCCAACCAAAAAATGTATTTCCTATGGAAACATTGTCCTAAATATACAGAGGCAGTGAGAATATGATGAATAAATTACAATTTAAATATCTATGGGCTGCTGCAAGGGTCACAGAGATCTCCTAAGGAAGCATAAGAACATCAAAACTGACAAAAATGATTAAACTTAGAAATGACCCATACATCACAATAGTAAGATGTACCCTAGTCAAGGAGTTTCAAAAATTGCCTAAAATACACAATAATCAGCCATTTATGTCTTTCTATCTCTCTCTCTCTTTCACACACACACACGCACACACACACATATAGAGACACGTTTGAGATAATTGGAGATGATCATATGGCAAGGTATAAGAAGACTGAGAAAAAAGAAAAAAGTATGCCTGCTTGGGTCCTGAGATCCCTTAATCACAAATGCCCTGTGTTATGCGAGATTATAGTGGTGCAACAAAATGTCTTCCTTGGTTAGACTAAGTGCGTCTGTGACATGCCATATTGCCTTGAAGAAAGATTGTTGTGATAAGCTGGTGGTGTCTTCAGTGAATCTCTAGAAGGTCCCAGTGGTTCAAAACCATTGAGCACATTTCAGTTTTGCACTACATGCAGAATGAATTTCAGAATGTGAATTGTGCCGAAAGAGGTGCAGCAGGTTGCTGATGATGCCTTGGTGTGTCTGAATCTCTGTAGTCTTTCCCGGTGTGTCATAGTCAGAGTCTTGTTATTTGCAATTGCGTTCTTTTCTGGTGAGCTCGCCTATTTATCCAATGGTCTCACATAAGCAACTGCACCAATTGGATATATATGTTGATAAAACTCTTATCACAGATTGTCATTATCTGTGCAGTTCATGGTATTTGCAATTGCAAGAGTACGGTTGTATGATGCAACCACGCAATCCCCAACCATGCATGCCTGAACAACATGGTCTTAACAACGACTGCGTCTTAACCAGGCATGCATTTACAACGAATTTAGTAGAAATGGCATAATTGGTAAATTATTCCAATCCGGACGACGCCAGGAGTAACACGCGAAGACGGTGCAAAGGCTAAAAAACCCTAATTATGAAAGGGCTCCTCGTTGGTGCAAAAGACAATTTATAAAGTGCACTTAAGGCCGTACAAGACCAGTCTTATCTCTGCCTCCTTCTCGACAAACTGAGTACTACGAGAATCATATAAACCGTCAGAACGAGGCTAACGACGTTTGTCACCCGTGCATGTTTACTACCCGGGTGCCTTACAGATTCTTTAAGACAATCTACACTTCTGCTATTTGGACCTAAGTAGAACACAAGGAAGAATATGCTCCTGACTTCCTAAGGCATTTTTATGCCCGGAATGTCTTTTTCTTCACCTGGCTACAGTAGGAGGTGGTCCTAATTGTTCCAGTTTTTAACTTATATCTTTGTGAGAGTTACAAAAAAATCCCAGTCTTGATAAAGATGGCTATATAAAAGTCCCATCGAAATGCGTCGACACTTTACCAAAGGAACACAATCTGTGAAGAGACTGGGACCTTTGAGTGCTTATTATTCATTTGGTATCAGGTCTCAGCCTTAAAATTAAGTTATCACGGATGTGGGCCGTCCAATGACATAGGTTGTGTCTATTGTATGTACTCTCCCCCCTCCCTTCTTTTTTTATATGTTAATTGTTTTTTTAAATGAATTTGTGTGCAATTGATGTTTTTAATGCTAACAATGTTCTGACCGAACAGAAGTGTTGATTATATACACATTGTCAAGCTTATGCGTTTTTAATATAAAACCTGGATAAAATTGATTAATAAAGTGATATATTTTTGTGAAATACTTGCTTCTGACTTATAAGATAGGGTTCCGGGCGTGCAGTTATACTTCTCTCTCCATGTGTGATTGACCTTGCCAGGTAGGTCGCTCCCCCACCACACAGCTCCGCCTGTGTTGTCTGCCCGCTGCTCCTGCAGGTAAGATCGCCCTCCGCTTGTGATTTTGTCTCCCCTTTTTCCTTCTGTGCCCCTCGCTGCCCCATTGTCATTGTGCCCGTGTTTTTGTCTCCCCTTTTCCTTCTGTGCCCCTCGCTGCCCCATTGTCGTTGTGCCCGTGATTTTGTCTCCCCTCTTTCCTTCTGTGCCCCTCGCTGCCCCATTGTCATTGTGCCCGTGATTTTGTCTCCCCTTTTTCCTTCTGTGCCCCTCGCTGCCCCATTGTCGTTGTGCCCGTGATTTTGTCTCCCCTTTTTCCTTCTGTGCCCTCGCTGCCCCATTGTCGTTGTGCCCGTGATTTTGTCTCCCCTTTTTCCTTCTGTGCCCCTCGCTGCCCCATTGTCATTGTGCCCGTGATTTTGTCTCCCCTTTTCCTTCTGTGCCCCTCGCTGCCCCATTGTCGTTGTGCCCGTGATTTTGTCTCCCCTCTTTCCTTCTGTGCCCCTCGCTGCCCCATTGTCATTGTGCCCGTGATTTTGTCTCCCCTTTTTCCTTCTGTGCCCCTCGCTGCCCCATTGTCGTTGTGCCCGTGATTTTGTCTCCCCTTTTTCCTTCTGTGCCCCTCGCTGCCCCATTGTCGTTGTGCCCGTGATTTTGTCTCCCCTTTTTCCTTCTGTGCCCCTCGCTGCCCCATTGTCATTGTGCCCGTGATTTTGTCTCCCCTTTTTCCTTCTGTGCCCCTCGCTGCCCCATTGTCGTTGTGCCCGTGATTTTGTCTCCCCTTTTTCCTTCTGTGCCCCTCGCTGCCCCATTGTCGTTGTGCCCGTGATTTTGTCTCCCCTTTTTCCTTCTGTGCCCCTCGCTGCCCCATTGTCGTTGTGCCCGTGATTTTGTCTCCCCTTTTTCCTTCTGTGCCCCTCGCTGCCCCATTGTCGTTGTGCCCGTGATTTTGTCTCCCCTTTTTCCTTCTGTGCCCCTCGCTGCCCCATTGTCGTTGTGCCCGTGATTTTGTCTCCCCTTTTTCCTTCTGTGCCCCTCGCTGCCCCATTGTCGTTGTGCCCGTGATTTTGTCTCCCCTTTTTCCTTCTGTGCCCCTCGCTGCCCCATTGTCATTGTGCCCGTGATTTTGTCTCCCCTTTTTCCTTCTGTGCCCCTCGCTGCCCCATTGTCGTTGTGCCCGTGATTTTGTCTCCCCTTTTTCCTTCTGTGCCCCTCGCTGCCCCATTGTCATTGTGCCCGTGATTTTGTCTCCCCTTTTTCCTTCTGTGCCCCTCGCTGCCCCATTGTCGTTGTGCCCGTGATTTTGTCTCCCCTTTTTCCTTCTGTGCCCTCGCTGCCCCATTGTCATTGTGCCCGTGATTTTGTCTCCCCTTTTTCCTTCTGTGCCCCTCGCTGCCCCATTGTCATTGTGCCCGTGATTTTGTCTCCCCTTTTTCCTTTCTGTGCCCCCGCTACCTCTCGCCATTCCCGCCGCTGCATCCCTGCGGCCCCGCCCCCTGACTGCCCATTCGCTGCCCCTGCCTCCCGCCTCCCAGCTGCTCCTCCCTCCCACCTCCCCATAAATGGCGGCCGCTGCGCGCCACGCAGCGGACGTGCGCCGCTGGCGCGCCGAAGGCGCGCCTAAGGCAAGCCCGTCTGCGCCCGTCCGCGACTGGACCGCGCCCAGCGCCAGAACCCCTGGATCCCACCGATGCAACACCACTCGACGGACCTACGACGCCGCCACACTCACCGCACTCAATGCCGGCCGGAACCCTGCCTGCTACCGAGCCTCACCGAGACGCACCCACGGACCCTTCACCTGCCAAACCTGCCGATTCACCTGCCCCCGGACGTGCACCACCTCCGCCAAGTCGAGCACCAGCAGCAACCACCTGAAATGCATCCTGCTGAACACCCGCTCTGTCCACAGGCACGTCGTGGAACTCTGGGACCTGCTCGACGCAACAGCACCGGACATCGCCTTCCTCACCGAAACCTGGATGAACGCCTCCTCAGCGCCCGACATCGCCATAGCCATCCCGGACGGATACAAGATCACCCGGAGGGACCGCGTCAACCAGACGGGAGGAGGCATCGCCATCGTACACAAGAGCACCATCCGCATCTCGACTAACTCCGACGAGACCTTCACCGCCGCCGAACACCTACACTTCCAGATACACACTGACCCCAAGACCACCCTCCGAGGCACCCTCATCTACAGACCCCCGGGACCACGCACACTATTCAGCGAAGACATCGCAGACTTCATCAGCCCGCACGCCATGCCCTCCGCCGACTACATCCTCCTAGGGGACCTCAACTTCCACCTGGAGAACAACAACGACAGAAACACCACCGCCCTGCTGGACAACCTCGCCAACCTCGGACTCAAGCAACTGGTGAACACGCCCACCCACTACGCCGGCCACACGCTTGACCCCGTCTTCTCATCCAGCAAGCACATCTCCTTCAGCCACGCCACCGGACTCCACTGGACCGACCACAGCTGCGTCCACTTCAGCTTCAGAAAGACTGCGACCCACCACCACCCGCAACAGGTTCCCCGCCGGAGCTGGAGCAAGATCACCGCCGAGCAGCTCACCGCCTCCCTCAGCCAGAACACACCCACCAACACAACGGACCCAAACGAAGCAGCCAGCAACCTCGCCAAGTGGCTGACCGCCTGCGCCGACGACCTCGCACCACTAAAAAACCCTCCCAGCAGACCCGGAAGCAAGAAAACCCCTTGGTTCACCAACGAACTCAAGGAATCCAAGAAGAACTGCCGCACTCTCGAGAAAACCTGGCGACTCGACCAGACCACAGACAACAGGACCGCCCTCAAACACGCCACCCGCAAACACCACCAGCTGATCCGTGCCACCAAGAAGTCGGCACTCAAAGAACGACTGGACAACAACGCCCATGACAGCAAGGAACTTTTCAGCATCGTCAAAGAGTTCTCCAACCCCAGCGCCGGAAACAACGACATCACCCCCTCGCAAGACCTCTGCAACTCACTCTCCGCGTTCTTCCACCGCAAGATCACCGACATACATAACAGCTTCGACGCACAAACCACGCACCCTACCGCCGAACCAACGCCCGCCACCACCACCCTCTGCAACTGGACCCCGATCAGCACCGAAGACACCACCCGCACGATGAACTCCATCCACTCCGGATCACCAACCGACCCCTGCCCACACCACGTCTTCAACAAAGCCGACGCCACCATCGCACCCCATCTCCGGGACATCATCAACTCCTCCTTCCACACCGCCACCTTCCCGGAGAGCTGGAAGCACGCCGAGCTTACCGCCCTCCTGAAGAAACCAACGGCGGACCCCACCGACCTCAAGAACTACCGTCCCATCTCGCTCCTTCCGTTTCCGGCCAAAGTCATCGAGAAGACCGCCAACAGACAGCTTGCCGCCTTCCTCGAGACGAATGGATCCCTCGACCCCTCGCAGTCCGGGTTTCGGGCCAACCACAGCACCGAGACCGCCCTTATCGCAGCCACCGACGACATCAGAACCCTAACCGACAACGGGGAAACAGCTGCCCTCATCCTCTTGGACCTCTCCGCGGCGTTCGACACCGTCTGCCACCGCACCCTAGTGAAGCGCCTCAGCAACATCGGAATCCGAGAGAAAGCACTGGAATGGATCATCTCGTTCCTCGCCGGTAGAACCCAGAGAGTCCGCCTCCCCCCGTTCAGATCCGAAGCCACCGAAGTCATCTGCGGCGTTCCACAAGGATCTTCACTCAGCCCAACCCTCTTCAACGTCTACATGAGCCCCCTCGCAGCCATCGCACGCCAACACAACCTCAACATCATCTCCTACGCCGACGACACCCAGCTGATCCTCTCCCTCACCAACGACCCCACCACCGCCAGAGCCAACCTACACGACGGGATGAGAGATGTCGCCGACTGGATGAGGAACAGCCGCCTTAAACTGAACTCAGACAAGACGGAAGTCCTCATCCTGGGCTCATCACCCTCCGCCTGGGACGACTCCTGGTGGCCCCCGGCCCTGGGCACCGCGCCCAAGCCAACGGACCACGCACGCAACCTGGGCTTCATCCTGGACTCCTCCCTGTCGATGACCAGACAAGTCAACGCCGTCTCATCTTCATGCTTCAACACCCTGCGCATGCTCCGCAAGATCTTCAGATGGATCCCCACTGAAACCAGGAAGACCGTCACCCAGGCACTCGTCACCAGCCGACTGGACTATGGGAACACCCTCTACGCCGGAACCACAGCCAAACTTCAAAAAGACTCCAGCGCATCCAGAACGCCTCCGCACGACTCATCCTGGACATCCCCCGACACAGCCACATCACCGGACACCTGAAAGACCTGCACTGGCTCCCCGTCAGCAAGAGAATCACGTTCAGACTCCTCACCCACGCACACAAGGCCCTCCACGACCTGGGCCCAAAGTACCTCAACGACCGCGTGACCTTCTACACACCCACACGCCAGCTACGATCAACCAGCCACGCCCTCGCCACCGTACCACGCATCCGCAGAACCACCGCCGGAGGAAGGTCCTTCTCCTACCTGGCAGCCAAGACCTGGAACTCCCTCCCCACTCACCTTCGGCGAACCCAGGACCATCTCTCCTTCAGGAAGCAGCTCAAGACCTGGCTGTTCGAGCAGTAACTTACCCCCTCCCCCAGCGCCTTGAGACCCTCCCGGGTGAGTAGCGCGCTCTATAAATGCCGTGATTGATTGATTGATTGATTGATTGATTGATAGCTTGAATGAATGTAAGCTTGGTGTGTAACAAGATATATAGTGAATAGTTTTAGCCTCAGAGTTCTTTCCAAAGGAAACATTTTTTGCTGACATAAGTGTATAGTACCCTATTCCTTTGGTATAAGGGGTCCTTCTCAGTTTTTACAAAATAATTGGTAAAGGCACATGCGTGGTTAAGGTTCTGCCCTAGCCCCTGAGTCCTAAAACCCAGCCACCTGTCCCGAGTACGACCCTGATTCCTAACAGCAGACCCCAGCCCTAAAAACAAACCCCACCCCAGCCCTAAAAATACCCCAGCCCTCCCATGCCCTGAGTGCTAAAACCCATCCCCCAGCCTTGAAATCGACTCCAACCCCCTGCCCTGAGTCCTTAAACCTTGACCCCAAACCTTAAAAAACACCAAGGCCTCCCGCCCTGAGTCCTAAAACCGTCCCCCCAGCTTTGAAACCAACCTGACCCCGCACCCTGAGCCCTAAAACCTTGACCCCAGACCTATAAAACACCCCAGCCCCCCGCCCTAAGCCCTAAAACTGTCCCCCAGCTGTAAAAAGTATCCTGTCCTGAAGCCCTAAAACATGGCCCTGCAAACTACCCATCCCCCCACCCTGAGCCCTGAAACCGGCCTCCCCACCCTATAAAGTACCCTGACCACCCATCCTGAGCCCTAACTCCCAAAATGTTCTCCAACCCCAAAACTCCCAATTTAAAAAATCGTACTCACCAAGCCGTTCCTCGTCCCGGCAGGAAGTCACCTCCGACCCTCCGTCCAGTCTGCAACACCTCCAACCCTCCGCCAATTCCCTCAAAGGCTAGAGTGCAAACAATCACTAACGTCTAAACGATGCATATGCGTGGCAAAGGCATATGCGTGGTTTAGACGTGTGTGGTTCCACCTGGGTTGTTTAGACATGTGCAGTTTAGGCTGCATGGTTACGGCAGTTTCCCCAAGAGTACTGATGCTGGTGATTGCGGTTTAATTGTCTAGAGGCGCAGCCATGATGATGTGCAGAAGTCTGTGCTTTACTTGGCAATGGTGATGATGTGGCGGTAGGAAGGTAGTACTGCTCCTTTGATTTGTGCGATCGGTTGTTTGTAGTTTTCATTTGTGCCCCATATTACATTTGATGTGTGTTCAGGTCATAATAAACGCTGTTTTCATACGGTCTTTGTTGTCTTTGTAAATTACTTAGTGTGTGTGCATTTTTGTACACTGGACTTGTAAAACAGTTTTTTTCTGACACATTTTTGGTGTGACTATCAACAGTGTAGTCACGAGTAGTAGGTGTTAGTTTTATACTCGCTGTTTTTCATTGCTGTTTCATATTCTTTTGCTTTCCTAGGTGGACATGGAGCAGGTCAGCTAGAATTTCCAAAAGGGTCATCAATAATATAGGCATAATAGTGTCACCCCACATATTTAGTTGATATTTTATAAAATGAAACAAGACACTTGTTCCATGTTTTTCCAATCAAGTCGTTCCTTCCTATCATGCGCTTTAACACAGCTTTTCTTGCTTTTCACTCCATTAGTTTATTTTCCTGGCTCGCCTCTCAAACACTCAGAAAGAAAGGACGCCATTTAAAAGTCCCCTTCTGAAACGCGGCCATGCCCTTCGGTTCTGTTTTCGGCTCAGCTTCTCTGCCTTTTCGAGTGGATAAAAGAGCATGTGAAAGTGCTCTTTCAGGCCTTTGTCCATAATCCCATCCCTCCTCTCAGCCCTCTCTCAAAAGGGTACCTGTGACATTTCTAATAAATAAGCACGGAAGGAACACACAATAAAATAGGAACAGTGAAAAAAAGAAGCAGCAGCCCTGACAGACATGAATGATGTCAGCGCGTTCACCTGTGGGAACGGAATGAAATTCCTAATGCCTTATCCTGAAGGGGATCTGGCTCCTCGTGCGAGCTGGCGATGGTTCTGAACTGTGCGCGTGCTGAAGCTCACCTCCAACACAGACGGCAGCGCTCTGGGAACCAGTAAACCAATTTTCGAAGCGCATGATTGGTCTCTCGAGGTGTACTGCGCTTAATGCCATCTTGAAATGCCAAAAAGTGCCATGCTAGAGACAATTAACGCAGTAACTATACCGTGCGCTTCCAACGTGTAATTGTCGGAGGGATTTTTTGTACATATCGAAGAGACGTAAGGCAGAATCTAAATCTGAAATTTCTCCAGATATTGTTGTTGTTGCAGATCTCAGCTTTGTTTGATAATTAACCATATGCTGCGGAAATTAACACTGATAAAAATAGGTTGAGATACTTGCGGTGACACACACAGATTGTTTAATTGGACGAAAACATTGATATTACAGCCCAAGCATTCCAGCCTTGCATATGCAGTCTTTCAGCCAGAATGACTGAAAATCAAAGGTATTCAACTGCTTCTCAATGAATGAGAGATATGATCTGTAGATTGGATTTTCCATTTTCATGATTCTAGTAGTCACACACCGTGCCTGCCTTGGATTGGTCCAATGTCCGCTTCATTCTAGGATCATACATTTCATGCTGCAACATGTATCCTTTACCACCTCTCAATTAGTGTTTGAAAAGAATGAGTTTCAGAGAAGGAAACCTTCATTTATGCTCTTCGCATGGATTCCCATCATGCATTTTTGTGGATAGCGAGGGACCTGCCGACATCATCAGTCTCTTATTTCTACACCAATATGGGTTATGTAAGCCCATGAATAACTGTGTATGGTGTGTGTGACCAACCCTTGATTATTCTTGAAGGCAGGGCCAGCCTTGGGCATGGGTGAGTTTGGGCCCAGGCTCGGGGTGCCAAATTCCGAGGGGCACAGCAGGGAGCCATCTGACTTTAATGTTATGCAAACAGCAGCTCATCCATCCCACTTGGTCTCATTGGGGTCCCAATGAAGACTTTGTAATCAGCCCTTAATTGCCTCGGCATAATTGTTAGCACCCCATCAACCCCGCGCCCTCCTCCCGCCTACCTCACACCACCTGCCGTCACACCGCAATGACCCCTGTCCCCACAACAAACACCACATTTTCTTTCCTCCCAGGCCGCTGTCCCAGTCAATGTGATTTAAGGCTGGCCTTGCTTGAATGGCTGGAAGGTTGGTGAGTGAAGCCACAACAAAGGTAGTGAGCTGGGGTAACCAGGACCCTCAGACAATTGAAATATGCCACTTGTAAACGAGGAACCTGCGTACTGCGGCCTCAGTCACATGGCTGAGGGACACATGGTGACTACCTAAGCCTTGCAATCGGGGTTTTGGGAATCAGGCAAGTTGTGTATGTTTTTTTACACCTGAATTCCAGTTAGAAATGGGAGGTCTCTAGTTGGCAAAGGTTTGCACCTTTGTCCAAGTAGTGACCCTTGCATCTAGTCAAGGTAAGGGAGTTACACTCTAAGACAACTCCTGCAAACCCCCTTGGTAGCTTGGCATGAGCAGACAAGCTTATCTCAGAGGCAATGTGTAAAGCATTTGCACACACATATATAGACACAGTGAAAACACTACAAATGGACACCACACCACTGTAGAAAAATAGGAAATCTTTATCTAAACACAACAAGACCAAATAGACAAAAATCCACCATACATATATCAAAATATCACCAAAAATAGGCTATTCACAAAAATAAAGCTTGTAGCAACAAATAGCTCCACCTGGAGCTATAACGATGTTGTGACAGATGAAAATCCCAAAGTAAGACGCCGACCGCGAGGTGCGTGGCATTGGGCCCGGAGTCACATGGACCCCAAAGGACAGTACCTTGGCCAACAATAAAAACAAAAAGGGTGCAAGGCATCGGGGAGGTGATGCTTCATTGGTGCCGGGCAGCGTCGGATCCTTACGACCACAGGGGAGGTGTGGTGTCGGTTGCTTACTGCGATGCAGGGGAGGTGAGGTGTAAGATCCTTTAACGTGGCCAGGGAGGTTAAGTCACAGTGGCTTCGAGGCATCGGTTCCTTTCGACGAGGTGGGGTCGATGGATTCGGGAGGTCATCAATGTCAGGTATAGGCTCCGCAATGATGAAGCACCGGAGTCGGTGAGGTCGGGGCTGCGGTGTGAGTCGGTCGGAAGCGTCGTGAGCATCACAAGCAGTGCCCTTGGCTCTGGTGCTGGCAGCGGCCTCAATAACGGCGTTAGAATCGGTACGGTGTGGCATTAGCAGGCGTCTGGTCTGTGGTGCAAGCCAGGGCGGAGCATCGTGCACTTCATGAGCAGTACCCACGGCTTTTTTGCAGGTCGCGGCATTGCTTGCCGGCATCAGTGTTGTTATTTCCCTGTGTGGCAGCTGGAGCAGCAGTTCCAGATGCAGGAGGCAGAGGAAAATTAAGTCTTTGTGTCCCTGAGACTTCAGAACAGGAGGCAAACTCTACACCAAGCCTTTGAAGATCTTCTTCAAGCAGGATACACAGCACAGTTCAGTCATTGTCCTCTACTTGGCAGAAACAGCCACTGCAGACCAACCCCACAGAGCATAGGGGTAGTACTTCTCCTTCAGTTTTCCCAGTTTTTCTCCTTGGCAGAGGTTCCTCTTGAGTCCAGAAGTAGTCTAAAGTCCTGGGGTTTTGCCCAAATATTTATACCACACTTTCATTTGTTCTCTTGTGGCAGAGAGTCTCTTAGCTCAGTCCTATCCAGTTCTGTCCTCTTCGGCCCAGCTTTCTGGCAGGAGGTGGAGATGGCATTGTGAACAGGACCCAGGGCCCATTCAGGTGCAAGTAAATCTTCTCCCACTATTCTAAATGTGGCTCAGGTCTATTCAACTCAGCTCTGAGTTATCCAGGAAAGGCAGGACACACCTCAACCCCCCCCCCCCCAGTGGCTGTCTACAGTGAATGCACATCCCCAGCTCCTGTCACTCCAAAACCAGACAGTCAATACACAACCCAGCAGAGGCACATAGGATGGTTGAGCAAGAAAATGCCCACTTACTAAAAGATGTGTTTTTTAATTCTGAGTTTAGAGAGTCTAAACTACATTTTTCTATCTTGTGTCCATAGGAAGTTATACTTGTACGATGTTACAAAGTATCTCCCATTCTATTCTATGGGACAGATGGCCTCTCAATAGTGAACATCGAAATTGACCTATTTCACTATCAGAACCTGTCACACACACCAGGACATGTTCTACCTTTCACCTACGCTGCACCCTGCCCAGAGGGGTACCTTGGGCCTACCATAGGAGTGACTCACATGTAAGAAAAGGGAAGGTTAGGGTCTGGCAAGAAGGTGTAATTGCCAGGTCGACATGGCAGTTAAAAACTGCGTAAAGACTCTGCAGTGGCAGGTCTGAGACACCTTTGAAAGGCTGCTTTTGTGGGTGGCACAATCAGTTCTGTAGGCCCACTAGCAGCATTTGATTTACAGGCCCTGGGCAAACACAGTGCACTGTACTAGGGAGTTACTAGAAAATCAAATAAGCCAATCGTGGAAACACCAATCCATAAACACAATTTACGTAGGGAGCACTTGCACTTTGGCACTGATCAGCAGTGGCAAAGTGCCCAAAGCATCTAGACCAGCAAAAAAGAAATCCAGCACACAGCAAACATACAGGAGGCAGAGGCAAAAAGACAGGGGAACCAACAGAAAGGAATAATGATGTTTCACTTGTTGTCATTTACTTTCATCGGCAGGAAACCCTGGGCAAGATATTTAATATTACACAGCCCAGCTTCTAGGAAAATGAAAGGCTGAGGGACTCTTTCGGAAAATATAATTTTTAACCTTAATACTTTAAAACACACAATTTCTAAATTTGCAAAAAAAACTGGGTCTTGCCCACACAAACAATACAATGTATGTGCATACAATGTATACCAACCTACTGGATCCTTCCCAATCGGGATGCCACACTAATCATGGCACAGAAACCACCCTAATCGCAGCCACAGATGACATCCGATCTCTCCTAGACCAGAGAGAGACCACAGCCCTGATCCTCCTCAACCTCTACATAGACTTTAACACTGTGTCACACTACACCCTCCTACACAGACTACATCAGATGGGGATCCAAGGAAATGCACTTAAATGGATCGCTTGCTTTCACACTAGAAGAACCCAGAATGTCCGCTTCCCGCCTTACACCTCAGGTCCAAAGATTATCATCTTCAGCGTTCCCGAAGGGTCCTCACTAAGTCCAACCCTGTTGAATACATGCATGGCCCCCCTGCCACGCTGGTCACATCCTATGGTATGAACATCATATTATATGCTGACGAGACTCAGCTCATCCTCTCCCTATCCTCAAACCACACTAACATCAAAACCAATTTCCACATGTGCATGAGCAGCGTAGCCAGCTGGATGCACAACAAATGCCTCAAACTCAACATCGATAAAACAGAGGCAATCATCTCCAAGAGCAACATCTCCCAATGGGATAACTACTGGTGACCATAGGAACTGGGCCCTACGCCCACTCCCACAGATCATGCTGGAAACCTCGGCATCACACTCAACAACAAGCTCACCACGAAGAAGCAGATAAACGCTGTCTCCTCAGCCTGCTCTGGAAAATATTCAAATTGCACCCCATGAACACCAGATGCACCATCACCCAAGCCCTCATCACCAGCCACCTAGACTATGGAAACACCTTCTACATGGCCGTCACCTCACAACTACTGAGCAGACTGCAAAACATCCAAAATGCTGAAGCCATGCTCATCCTCGACCTCCAGAGAAGAACCCACATCACCCTCCATCTCAGAGCGCTCCACTGGCTCCCCGCCCAAAAAAGGTGCCAGTTCAAACTGCTGTCCCACGCCTACAATGCCCTGCACAACAAAGGACCAGCCTACCTCAACCACAGACTGAACTTCCACCAATCCGGCAGACAACTATGCTCCAACTCCCTCTCGCTTGCTCACACGCCCCGCTTCCACAAACGCGGATTCTTATGCGAATTTGAACATGGGACATTTTGAAAAGGAACAACTTTGGTCTAAATGCCCAGTGGTAATTACAGAACACATTCTATATTGGGGCAGGTATATAGATGACATGTTTGTCATCTGGACAAGAGACATGGAACATCTAGATACACTGTTTAACCATCTAAATGACAATACATATAACCTCTCCTTCACACATAATGTGAACCCCAGCCAGATAGAATTTCTGGATGTTACCCTATATGCAGAAGGTTCGAAAATAGCAAGTAAGTTCTATAGAAAACCAACGGCCTGTAATTCTGTTTTGCATGCAGAAAGTGAGCATCCATCATCTCGGATCAATGCTATACCAATGGGTGAAATGACACGCATACGTAGGAACTGCAGTGATGACCAGGTTTTCATGACAGAATTAGACAGTTTGGAGAACAGATTCAGAAGTAGGGGCTACTCTGACTATACTTTGACAAAGGCACGTAGAAGGATCATGAACACCAAGAGAGAGACACTGCTCAAGACCCAGTCTAAAAAACACAAAAATAAGCAACGCTTAGCACTTGTAACCAGATATTGTGACTAAAGCCAGAACATTTACAACATCATGAAAAAAACATTGGCACATTTTAGGCCTGGACAGCTCACTAAACAAACACATATCAAAAAAACCTCTGATAACTTACAGCAGGGGCAAGACACTGAGAAACCTCCTTTGCCCAAGCTACATAACACCAAGAACTAGCACTACTGAGGGTTCTTGGCTTTCAAGGACACCCAATGGCTTTTTCCGATGTACAAGATGCAATGTCTGCCAATATGCCTTGGACAAGACCAAATGCTTCCAAAACAATACAAAAATCTCTTACCAAATACAACATTTCATTAACTGCAACACCCAAGTTTGTGATACACTGTATAATTTGCAAGTGTAAATTGATATATGTAGGGAGCACTATAAGACCGTTGAAAGAACGCATACAAGAACATATCAGGGCAATCAGAAACAATAACTGCAACTATCCGCTAGCAACACACTACAACACTGCACATGCGGGCTCGGAACTGATAGACATCAAATTCCATGGACTAGCACATGTTGCTGATATCCCGAGGGGGGGGGCAATAGGACACTAACCCTAAAGAGGGAGGAAACTAAATGGATAACAAGGTTACGGGCAGTAGAATTGGGGCTCAACATAGATAAGGAGCTACATGTGTTCCTGAGAGACTGATCAATCAAGAACTGCATTGTCCTCTTCCAAATGAAATGGGATCTGCTAATGTTCTGGGGCTAAATGTTTTCCATAGATACATGTAATACACATAGCGAACATTGCTCTGTTTAAGATTGAACTACTATGTGGTACACTGAATATAAAGGTTGATATACAGGGATGACATATTACCTATAATATCAGCAAAAACGATTCCAGAACTGTGTTATATGATATGAAACACCAAATTTAAGTAATCCATCAAATACAGTATTGACATTGTTTGTGCAGAATTATGTGGTGATTTATACTACTTTGTCATAACAAATAGGAGTGTTTATACAGGACCACGAGTACTCACTTTTTAAAATCGTGTTAGATATCACTGACCATTCACCCTCATAACACATCAACTCGTATCCTCCACTATCCTTACTCCGGACCTTAGATCCTCCTCTCACATTGCACTTGTGTGATACTGGCCATTGAGGGCTTATCAACAGAATGTGGGTCTTTACTCATAATTCATATTTACTGGAGATTAATCTCGCAACTATCTACACAACGAATCACTAACATTTATCCGTATTCCATTTATTATCCCTTTGTATACATCTTCACATTAGACAATCCCTTTGATTAGTTTACAGAATTGACTTGTCCTGACATAATGTAGGACTTCCGGCACACTGTTTTGTCATTCTTTTTTTGTATCTATCACAATTGGGCACATAGAGTAAATAACTCAACCAAGATGGCGGCCGTTCTTGACCGTCACCCTTGAGGTTCTTCCAGTTCTCCAGTCCTCTTTCGATTTTCATGTTCATCGAAGCACGTCATATATTGCAGGCCTTTTTCGACCGGAGAGTGCACTACACTTCCGGGCGCTTGAGACTTTAAAACGGGACGCAGCAACTAGGTACAGGTAGGAGTCTGACCATGCGTTTGCGCTTTACTATCCATATCAGGATTATTTGTGGGAAAGATTTTACGTGAGGCAGAGTCTTCTGGATGCTTGCAGCTAGAGAAGACCGTTTAGATTGCTTAACATTACTGTTGGACGGGTAACCCCCCTTTTTTATTTACTCTTTTTAATGTGGACATAACGTATAGGCGAACTGGGGGACTATACGTCACGCAGAGAATAATGTGTCTCTTGCAGATACTCTTTGGGCCGTTAATATTTCTTTACTTTTGGAATTACGCATTAGCGAACTATGTGACTATTAGTCACGCACGGAGTAACGTATAATTTACGGTAACTCCACTGGAAATTCTGGACTACACCTTTATAATTCAGGCACTGCACCTCTGCGGATACGATTATAAGATCATTGCACTTACAAAACGAATTAGAACACTGTTGCAGAATATTGTATGATAACATAAGCAATAGATAACAATTGTGATATAGATGTATGACGGTTTGTGTTCATCACTAACTCAATTTGCTATGCCATACAAAAGAATAAGAGTAATAGCTCCTTTAGTCTAACCGCATCGAGGGAAGGCTTACATTTTTTCGAATGTCTAATTACCAGGTTGGCTAAATTATAATGTTTTGAGCCTACAGGAGACACGATTTCACCCCTAGACGATTTGGTGTGGACATATATGTCTTGAGTGCTATGTGTTTTATATATAATTTTTAATGATAGGACCTATTATTTATTACATAGGGGGCTTATCAAGGCTCGTATCATACCTCACGACGTCCCTAGGACGGGCAGCTGGAGGACGTTATTGATGTCCCGTATATCACTACCTCTAAGAAATTTACCACAGTAGGACGGTACAGACGTCCTCCACTTTTCAGGGTGAGTTGAGACTCTGAGAATGGGTTCATGTCCAGTAAATACATAGCACCAAGCAATTTCAGGATTTCGCTTGCAAACACCATGTTTTTATTATTAGCACCACACGTTGAAACTACATTAGACAACGTCATTATACCTTTTCGATGCATATTACTACCTAGGACGGATTTCACCAATTATATTAAAAGGGTCCCTTCGGATTTCTGAACCACATGTAAGTTCTTACTCTAGAGCTAACGTTCATTTCTCATCTTTGGCCTGCATTCAACGTCCGCAACTTAATGCACAAATCTTTATCTTAGCAGCCATTTCTTCATTCTGACTGCTCGACCTGATCGCCATACTGGATCGGCGGCTTTGTACCGCTGTTTTAGGTCAGTCGCATAAATTTAATTTTTCTCATCTTTCAGTCTACACTTTTAATCACAGTGCTCCATGGTTCTTGACCTTATGATGAATTATTCCTTCAAGAGTGTATACACACAGGGCTAATGGTTTCTCCTGTCTGTTTTTCATCTATCAATCACCAACTTTCAGTCACAAATACTCGTTGGATTGTCAATGTACATGCACAATAAGAGGTTGCATGTAACCAACTCATTCGTATCTCATTTTGCATGATGTGCACAAAGGTGAACTAGGAACCATCTAAACTGGCATGAGAACTGAAGTTCCACGATCTTTCCTGCCTAGCCTAAGTTTACAGTATACATAGAGTACACTATTGGTAACGCAATTGTTACGTAATATCGAGATCACCTTGTTTTTATAATATTCAAATCATTTGATAGGTGTGTATATATATAATTACATGAAAATCAACAAGAGAGTGAGGAAAAACCAAGAGGAGCTAGTTCATTTCCCCTGTTTAGATATGTATAATCAAGAAGAACTGGCTCGCAGTTGAGGCCTTTAGTTTGTGTTTGGGAAACCAATAGGTTTCTTAAGAAAACCCTCACCCACCAACCTAGTTGGTGGCATGCTTCATCATTGGGTCCCACCCAAGGCGCCAAGTGCACCCTGGGTGTGCTACGATGCCTGAACTACAGCGGAGCAGGTTTTTGGGTGTATGGTGCAGTGATAGTGATGTTAAAACTATCTATAGGGTCCCCTTCAAAAAATAGAAGTAATTTTAATAACGGGGCCCTATGACAGGGTTAAAAATTAGATTATGTGGATACGTGTTGAGTTTTATATATGGACTCAGGTATCCTAAAAAAAAGGTCTACATGTTTCAGCCAGACTGTGTCATATGCTGCTTTCGTCAGGACCAGAGCAAAAAGTGCGCAAACCGGTCAAGGAGAGTTCTCCAGCACCGGATTGTGAAAAGGGCGCACACGCTAAGGTGCGAATGGTTGGAGAGAAACTAGTCGTTTCCTCCTACTACTGCTTGTATTTTAGTAGTGCTGTTGAAATCTGTAAAGGAAAGTAAAGGACAAAACACAAACAATAATCGTCATGACACACATAGAACATATAGTATATAAACATGAGACAGGCATGCACTCATGTGTGCCACACGCAGTGTCAAGCTCGATCTATATTTGATCTATGAGGCGGAGACTAAATGGTACACCCATGCGTGCATCGGGCTTTACATAATAGTAAAATGCGCAATAACGAATTTGTTCAGTCTCATTCCCCGCGAGACACAGCAATCCCCCTAACTTGTGTTACCACTTACAACACAATTTCCAACAAAATGACCAAAATCATTAACAAACATTGGAAGATCCTAAATACTGGTAAACTGAAGTGGGAGAAACCTTTATTCTCGTTTAAACGAGCAGACGGTCTGAAAGACCGCCTGATCTCGAGACTCCCAAGGCTGACTACAAAATCAAGGGACACTTCGGTCCTCAATGCGTGGGGCCTTCCCAGTGTGACAGGCCACTTTCCATGTGGAAACTGCAGCGTGTCCCACCTGACTACAACCACGAAAACTCTGGAACTCGAACCAGACAAGACATGGTTCCTGAGGAAACATACTAATTGTAATTCCACACATGTAGTATACATGATCGAGTGCCCATGTGGTCTAATATACATCGGCATGACCAGCAGGAAAATAAAAATAAGAATTGGAGAACATAGGAGCAATATTCGTTGCAACAGGAACACCACTAGAATGACCGATCATTTCTTCAAATCAGGACACACACCGAACGATATGAAATGGGTCATCATAGAACAGATCGAGGTCACGTCTGGAGCAGCAGACAACTTGTTGCTAAACAAGGAGCAACATTAGATTTACCGTCTTTCAACGCACAAAAACGGATTGAATGACAATATCCCTTGGAATTCGCTTCACAATATGTAAACCATGAACAATGACATGCAGGATATGTGTTCACCCATAAGATCCTAATCTCACAGTTATTTGACATCTGCCCCTTGTCATTGGGATACAAACATCTAAAGATGCATGCTACATACCACAATCAAGTATCCTAATTGCACATCTATATGGGGTTCTATTACTCATAAGACAAGTGAGTCACATTTTCTGCTACAAGAAAGTTAAATTACCAGACATTATAAACAGCCTGTCAGAACTTAATTTTGAGAAACAAGACCCCAAATACATGAGGAAGGTATCCGGGTCAATAATAATTACCACTTCTGAGTCATGCTTTTGTCAGAATTACTTGTCTGATTTTTTTCTCCCTTTCTCTTTCTTTATAAACATTTCTTTATAAACAATTCTTTTTTAAAGTTGCTCCATGTGAAATATTGATTTAACACTCCCTAGAATTTGTAGCCATTTAAATTAATCTTTCACTCCACCAAATAGTCGAGTCAAGTATATTAGCACAATACAAAAAGCAAGGCACCCAGAAGAGTCTTTCTTCATGGTCCAATACACGAAACCACGCCCTGCATGATGACGTCAAGACGCAGGCGCCGAGGACGGGCCCTGGAAGACTCCGCATTAAATGCCGGTCTCCCGAGCAGCCGCACATCTTCGGGATTCCTACCGAAGGCCGCAACAGGTATAAATGGAGGGCAGTGGACCTTGACAATGTGAGTAGAGCCCCCGGTCTCACCTATCGGGAACATCATTGCGCTGAGAGTCTCGAATGAGACACCGGCGTGTTAACTCTCTGTTTTCTGACTTCAGCGTGTGACAACAGGCACTGCCTCCTTGCGGGATCCATGTCGTAAAATTGGAAAACGACTGTAGTAAGCATTACTTTCACTTTTATAAACCTAATACTCTACTCCGTTAGATGGCACGGGGCACAGCCCTTGCGGGGAATGAGACCGAACAAATTCATTATTGCGCATTTTACTATTATGTAAATCGTGATGCATGCATGGGTGTACCATTTTGTCACCGCCTCATAGATCAAATATAGATCGAGCTTGACACTGCGTGTGGCACACATGAGTGCATGCCTGTCTCATGTTTATATACTATATGTTCTATATGTGTCGTGATGATTATTGTTTGTGTTTTGTCCTTTACAGATTTCAACAGAACTACTAAAATACAAGAAGTAGTAGGAGGAAACTACTAGTTTCTCTCCAACCATTCGCACCTTAGCGTGTGCGCCCTTTTCACAATCCGGTCCTGGAGAACTCTCCTTGACCGGTTCACGCACTTTTTGCTCTGGTCCTGACAAAAGCCAGCATATGACACAGTCTGGCTGAAACATGTAGACCTGTTTTTTAGGATACCTGAGTCCATATATAAAACTCAACTCGTATCCGCATAATCTAATTTTTAACCATGTCATAGGGCCCCATTATTAAAATTACTTCTATTTTTTGAAGGGGACCCTATAGATAGTTTTAACATCAGTATCACTGCACCATACACCAAAAAACCTGCTCCGCTGTAGTTCAGGCGTCGTAGCACACCCAGGGTGCACACTGCGCCTTGGATGGGACCCGATGATGAAGCATGCCACCAACTAGGTTGGTGGGTGAGGGTTTACTTAAGAAACCTATCGGTTTCCCAAACACAAACTAAAGGCCTCAACTACTAGTCAGTTCTTCTTTATTATACATATGTATAATTACAGCCTTAAAAAAGTCACTGGCCTGACAAAACACGTGTCAGCTGTACTTTCCTGACTGGCTGTTTTTGCACCAATTGAAAATACAAACTTCAATGAAAAACAACATTTGGCTCCTGTTCCTAAATTATTAAAATATGCTAAATGACTTAAGTAAAATTGAAAATAACTCTATGTAGATTGTTGTAAGGAGTACTATGGTATTTGTCTTCCACGCTCGTGCAACATGAAGGCAAACCTGTCTACACCCGTCTGTGAGTGGTAGCCACTTATGCTGCCAGTGTCAAGTGCCACCCCCAGGGAGACCTATACCCAAATACTCTTCCTGGGAACTTGCAACTAGAGGCCTCCTTTCCCATATACCTCTCCCCCATGTCGTTGCCAAAAAAGAATTACTAAAATGAATTTTTGCCCGAGTACTCAAAGCATGCATTTGTGCTCTGAAAGCAGTTGACTCTGCTAATGAGATTAATTCTTCAGCTGCCTGTCCTAAGGCAGCCCCCTTATTTCTGATTACTTTCTTCGAGGGGCTCTTTTAACTGCATGTTTGGCCTTTAAAAAATGTCATAATATCTATGACTTAATTATTGAAAAGAAGTTTGATAATGTATCAGATTTATTATCACAAATAACTGCTGCTGGCATTTACGTCTGTGCTACAAACCCTCAAACGCTAATTTTAATCACGTACTTTCCAGAATAACAACACTCATTGTGAACCTTCAAACAGATAAAACCAAAAATGTTTTAGTTGGTGTGTTTAATATTCACTTTGATGTACTGCCAAGCCCTGCCCCCCCAAAAAATCAGAGAAACTATTTCCCGTTTTTATTTTTCAATTCCTGACTTTTGTCCCACACACACTGGTGGGCATATGCTTATCATTATTTGCAGCAATAGCCCCCTCTTCTGCCTGTTTCCTCCTTTTTCACTGCCTTTGTTAGGTTCATATTGTTTTATCGTTTGACTAGGCCATAACTATCGCTATTGCTCCCTCTCTGAGAAAAAGTCATACAATTTTAGGTTGAAATTGCAAAAATATAGTTCTTGAGGTTTTAGCTCAAAAGGTGGAGGTGGACCTCTAGCCTGAGGAAACAAGCATTGATCCCAATGTGGCATGGACCAACTACAATGGTCTCCTTGTGTCAGTGCTCAACAATCCAATCCCTTTACAGATTAGGAACCTTCAATCAGGCAAGAAACAACGTACTTGGTTCACTGAAGACTTGGCCAAGATGAAACGCAATCTGGCAGAAGCTGGGGGCATATTCTCAAGAACGTGTGATAACCACCGCAAGTTTAGCTTAACGCAACTTTGCATATCGCAGTCTTTCGCGGGAAAACAACGCCGTGTTAACGTAGTATTCCCAACCTGGCGGCACCATGCAATACTCCCACGATAACGCGTCAAATGACCGCGTTAAAATTAACGCGACGCCGCAAAAATGCGAAACACGAATAAAGTTGCGATGAGGCCAACCGCGATACAAAAATCAGCGATAACCAGCGACAGGCCTGCAATTCCCACACGTCATGTGGGAAGATGCACTATAAAAGCTGAACAAGAAAAACACACCATAAACAAAATAAACTGCGTAGCAACATGGATGCACCCGGAAAGAGTGCCCAGGTCAACGCGAACCCCACAAGCCCCACAGACCACCAGCAAGGAACCTCGGGGTCGGGGAAGGCCAAGGAGAAGAGGAAGAGGAAGACGGGGTACAGTCCGCATGACAACCAGATCGTTGTCACAGAGGTGACAGAGCACTAACAACAACTGTCCGTCACCTCCACCGTGTCATTGGCAACACAGACGGAAAAATGGCATTCCATCGTGAATGCAGCCGGAGTGTCGAGGAGGCCAAGATGCGCTGGTACGATGTGAAAAGCCAAACCAAGCAGAAACCCGCTGCCAACAGGAAGGCAGCAACAGCGAATGGAGGTGGGAGTCCTGCGCCACAAGAGGAGCTGGAGCAAATGGTGGCCACAGTCATCAGTGTGGAGACGGTGCAAGGAGTCGGGAGTCCGGACACTGCTCGACATGACCTGACACAACATCAACAGGGTGAGTAACGAACAGGGACTGTGGGGACGTGGGGGGACGGGCACACTGGCACACATGCACAACGACATGTAGCACACCGCACACCCACAATGACCCTGGGTCATGTCCCTGATCCCCGTGGCACACTGCAGCACACATACAAACATCAAGTAGGCCCCCGCCCACCATGTGCCCAAAGGGGTCCCACCCCACACATCACCAATTCCACAACACACACATGCACCCGTGCGAAACACAGCAAAGATGCGTATGTGAGAGCCACACTGACAATGCAAGTGACACCACATGACGAGCAGCATGGCTGGAGTACAATCACCATCACATTGTGCACGCCACGAGACTGAGGTGGCTGAGTGTGGACCACATCCGGAAAGGAGCAGGTCACACTCTGACACATCCACGTGCACAAACAACCACTGACGTCAACAATACATCTGCAGACAAACAATGCACAAGAGTACAAAAACCGTCCAAGAGCACAAATGACTCAAGTCGCCAACATCACAGCACCTTAAAAGCACAAAAGCCAAAGGCACAGCGCCTCCAAGGGATAAGGGGCAGCAAAATCCCAGCTGCAGGTGCGACTCTCACATAATGCAGCACACACACATAGCAATGACAGCAGATCCACATGGACGACAATGTGGTACACAGTGCAACACTTACACTGCAGAACAGAGGACACAACTGGGTCCGCCTGTGCATAGAAAATGGCCAATCACATCTGACATAGCAGGAAACTGTGAGATGCAAATAACCACCGCAAGTTTAGCTTAACGCAACTTTGCATATCGCAGTCTTTCGCGGGAAAACAACGCCGTGTTAACCCACGTCATGTAGTCCAAATGTCCACTGTCCCGCATCAAATAGTCCGCCCCTCCCAAACAGTCACAATGTACATTGTCATGCAGTCTGTATGTAAACTTGAACAATGCGTCAACATACATGCCAACACAATGTCAACAAGCATCTCCCCTTCACATTGCAGAGGGACAAACAACTCCTCCAGCAGAGCAGACCAGACAACTCTACGGTGATGCTGAAGAGGACCTCCACACTTCCGACACCGACGCCCTACAACAGTCCATGGACATCTGAGGCAATCGACCTCCAGGAGCAGGGCAGCACTGCTGTATCTAGGATACCCCACCCCTGCACAGACAACACAGCTGGACGCACCCACCACCCCGGCTGGCTCCCAGCAGCCCACCGAAGCACACATCGCATTCCAAGGCCAGGTGTCAGACTGCCAGAAGGGGGTGGCCGAACATGTGCGGTGGGGTACTACCTCATGGAAGCCGAACTAGATCACATACGTGGGTGTCTTAGTCCCATCAGGGACCACCTACATTCCCAAACGGAGACCCACACTGCGACAGAGACACATGCTTTTGCACATTTCCAGTACTGAACCACACCCAGAGCCACGGGATAATCATCCACACCCCCACCCTGGACTGGCGTACGCCGGCCCAGTTCACTCCTCTTACGTATTCAGTGGGGGACGACAAAGCTACATGTGCAATGTCTCACCCGCTGCCTGCGGTGACATGGCTGTGTCCTCTGTACATGGCACAATGTAATGTTGTAGGGCCCGGGGCCCTAATGCATACATCATGAGCACACGGACACACTCAGATAGTTCATTGAACTGGCTACGGGCACGTGCGCTCGACACCTTTATTGGCATGGTCACATGTACAGTGACGCATGTGCTGGATGTGTGTGGGGTGAGTGTAAGCCAGCCCTCATGGAGTCGTTGGTGCTGGCAACAACTTGAACAGTGATCACAATTAAAGCGGAAACAGAAAACACCAGCATAACAGAAACAACTGTGAAGCAACATGGTGGTAGCCGGAGAAAGTACAGTGTTCACCCAACATGCAAGCAGAATGGTCCATTATTTGCGGTGCACTGAGTTAGTTGCACCTGAAGAGCTGAGCAGGGTATCAAGCTGATGATGGCACCCACGACAGGTGTGAGCAACTCTGATAGTCTGGCAGTAAGACACTTCCGACTCTGGCACCTGTTGTTTGGAGTTGGTCCTGTCGGTGGTGGCGTGTGCATCCTGCGGTGATGCGACGTCTGGGCAGGTCAGGACTCGATTTGATGTGTGAGCCCAGGTGGACCGCAGTTGAGGCCGGAGGCAGAGGACAGCGCAGGTCCACAGACACATGGCGTTGATGACCCCCAGTCCATCGACCCAGAGGCCATCCAATATGCTATCAGACAGGGGCCATGACTTGAGCTGCACAGAGTTAGTGGCCCCGGATGCACTGCGGCCGGCACAGGCACACCTCCACGGGACGGTGACTTGCGGTGCAGGGAGATAGGGCCACGCGAGGTGAGCGGGTCATCGTCAATGTCGAAGGTGAATGTAGCGGAGGTTTGCGGGGGACAGTGGAAGGTGTCCTCCAGGGCATGATGCAGAGGGCAGAACCCGGCCGGAAGCAGCAAATGGAGGAGTGGAATGCTACAGCCTCGTTTTTGCCACAAAGTCAGTATCACCGACATGATGATGAAGACAACCCCCAGTCCATAGACTCAGTCGCCACCAAAGTTCAACAAGAAAGTGTCCATGGATGTCGGGGAACAGACTTAGTGGCTCCGGAGCTGAAAGGGGATGAAGTCTGCGATGAGGCCAGTACAATGATATACGGTCTGCCATAAATGAATCATGACTGAATTCCCAATGTGTGACCTACTCGACCACAGTGTAGGCCGAATGCGTAGTCATCAAGGGCCCACAGACATGTGTGGTTGGGATGCCATGCACATACTTTGTGTCACCACATCGAAGGGAGTGTAGTGATTTAAACTCTGCATTGATATGTGTACTCGGCTATTGTGTAATCAAGACTCAGTTCCAAATGTGTGACCTACTGGACCGCAGTGTAGGCCCGAAGCAGCGGTCAGCAGGGGCCCACAGCCACGTGTCATTGGCCCGCGATGCACAGAGTTAGTGACACCAGAGCAGTTGTCGGCAGTGTTCGATCACCTCCGTAACGATGATCCTTTTCTCCTCCGGACTGAACCGCGTCTTCCTCTTACTCGTCTCCTTGCGTACAATGATATGAACTCCGCCATGCAGAAATCAAGACTCAGTTCCACATGTGTGACCTACTCGACCGCAGTGTAGGCCGAAGGCAGTAGTCAGCAAGGGACCACAGACAGGGGTAGTTCGAATGCTATGCACAGGGTTGGTGGCACCACATCAAAGGGAGTACAGTGATATAAACGCAGCCATAAAGTGTGTACTCTGCCATTGCATAATCAAGACTCAGTTCCAAATTTGTGACCTACTTGACCGCAGTGTAGGCCGGAGGTAGCGGTAGAGTACGTTAATGAGAAAGGAGTAAAGCGGGCCTGTGTCGTGGAGGCCGTGATGGTCTGAGGAGGCTGCCAAGGTCGCGGGCTTCGGGCTTGGAGCTAGCGCCAGCACGTGGTGGGCCCTATTTGACACACGCCGGTGTCGGCAGGTGAGCAGTGAGGCCTGGCTGGGCAGGGGCGGGTATGACGGGTTTGGGGACCAGCAGCCCGGGGTGCAGCAGGTGCACAGGATCGCAGGCCACACCGCTCATGGCATCGGCCTCGTGGCGGGGTGGGAGGCGCCGCCCTAGCAGACATGTTGGGCATTCCGGAAGAGAACCACGCCCAGAGCTACGTGCTTTTTATTCACACCCCTATGCTGACCTGGCGTACGCCGGGCCAGCCCACTCCGCACACGCTTACAGAGGGGGACGTCACAAGCTACATTTCCGAGATCTTCCCCACTGGCTGGGGTGACATGGTTGCGTCCACTGTCCACTACACTCCAAACACCAGCAGTGCATGTAGACATGGATATGTCTGTGGTCTGCATACTGCAGTCTGTCCAGCACATCTCCGCCACACTTGGCATTGTGTACATTCTCATTCATGGGTCACTTGCCTCCTTCGCACATGCCTGGTTCCCACCTCTCCCCACATTCCGCTATTGTGTGGCTGAGGTGCCATGCCGTTGATGGCTCATGTACATGGCTAACCAAGGTTGCCACAGTAAGTTGTGCTGTCGTGTCTGGTGGGTGGGCATGTTGTTTGGCATGTTGTATGTGATTTTGTGACGTGTGCAGTGCCAGAGTTGTGAGTTGCATGATTGTGGAGTTGAGGTGTGTGGTGTGTTCATTTGGTACTTGCCAACGAGCAGTGCATTCCCATAGGTGCCATCCTGGAAGTGCTTGTTGATGTTGGACTGTAGGAAGATGAAGGGATCATGCACACTGCCTGGGTAGTTGGCTACGACATTGGTGAAGAGTCCCCTGTGGTCCACTATTGCCTGCACGTTGATGGAATGCGTGTGCTTTCTGTTGCGGTAATTGTGTGCAGTGTCGGCAGGGGGCACAAGTAGGACATGTGTGCAGTAGATTGCCCCCAACACGTGCGGGAATCCAGCTATGGCGTATAGTCCTTGCTTGGTCTCCAGCTGGTCCTGCGCATTGTAGGGGACGTATAGGTACTGGGGTACCTAGCTGATGATGGCATCCAGGACAGGTGTGAGAAACTTGGATGGGGCTGGCTGTGAGACTCCTCCGACTCTGGCGGTTGTTGGTTGGGAGGTACCAGAGGCCAACAGGTGCAGCACAGCCAGCAGCCTTGTCTGCGGAGGGATGTTGGTTGTCCGCTGTGTTGGTACCGTCAGCCGGTGGGCAATGATGTTCAGGATGCGGAGGGCGGTTGTCCTTTTGAGCCTGTAGTGGGCATTGACATTGTCTGGTGTTAGGTCTGTGAGGCTGGTGCATTTCCTGAAGGTCCGCTGTCTTTGTATGCGCTGCCTCTGTGGTGGTCCGGGGAGGGCGGGGGGGGCGGTCCTGGGGGTGGTGACGGTGGGTGTTGTTGCCCTCTCTGGGCTCCGGGATGCATGGTGAGTGGCTCCATGGCATCTGTTGTTCTTCATGTGTGGCTCTGGGCTGGGCTCCCTTTGATGGTGCAGGTTGTCGTCCGACTTTACACCAGGTCAGAGCAGGTGTTAATTTCCTGCTGCTAACGCGCCTTATCACCTGTTTTGTGGTCTTATCGCCGATGTGGCTGGTCATTGAGAATGTTGAGGTGTGGTGTTGTCGCAGATTTTTGCTCGGGAACGCCTACTCTTCATATCATTAGTGATAGTTGCCAGGGTCATCTGTGGCGATGTTTTTTGCGGATGCTTTCGCAAGTAAATTGGTGGTATCGGCTGTTAGCACCAGCTTGTGAATGGGGTGATGAATTTATCGCGACTTTGGCTGCGATAAAGTGCCGATAACTCGGCGATAGCTCCTTGAGAATATGCCCCCTGGAGTGCACTTGACGTTCTACCTATTCCCCTACTGCAAAAAAATTACTGGCTTCCCTATAGTAGTCGGTACAAAAACACCATTCAATGGATACACTAGATTATTACTCAGAAATACTTCTCAGCACAGAAAATTTCCAAGGCGTTTTTTTCTGTGATAAGTGAATCCATCCCTGAGTCATTCTCTGAATTATGTATTAATAATGCATGGAACATCTTTGCAGATTTCTTCATTGATAAGATTATCTCTATCAAGGATACTCTATCTAACAGAGGTGGCAGCCGGGCTGCATTAGAGTGGCCACTGCAGTTCTCTATAGTCTATGGATCTGTGTGGATCATGATGGTCAGCTGCTCTGGTTCTTTTTGGCCTCCTAGTCGCTTTTGACAAAACTGACCACCAGATTTTGCACAAGTGTTTGGCTTCTTTTAGCATAAGTAATACAGTGTTGCTTTAGTTTAAACATTTTGTGACTGCACTCTAGTTGGACCTCTTTCTATCTGAGCCCATTAATGTAACATGTGGCGTGCCCCAGGGATTATTACTTTCTTTGTTCCTTTTCAATCCTTATATGTTCCTTGTAGCTCATCTGGTTCACTCATTTGGCGTTTCAGTGTACATTTACACCAGCGACTCTAAAATTGTCCTAATGGTTGAAGGTGATCCGAGCTCCACAGCCTCTAATTTCTGCTAGTGCATGAAGATGATCGAGGACTTGATGTCCTCTAGCCAGTTCAAGTTCAAGGGTGGGGAAACAGAGATCCCAGCACCGTTCCACCAGTCAACTTTCTAGAATCTGCTATTTTTGCAAGACATCCTTGGACAGAAGCTCACACCCGCTGCTATTGTTACGAACGTGGGTGTTAAATTTGACCGATCCCTGCCTTTGGAGGCTCAGATCATTGCAGTGTTTCTATTACCTAAGGGTCTTGCGGCATATTATTTTTTCGGTATAGCAAAGAGAGCAGAGTATGAATGCCTTCATCTCCATTTGACTTGACTATTTCAATGCCCTGTAGCTTGCTCTTCCTATCAAAAACATAAACAGGTTATAACTGATCCAAAATAACTTTGAGCTTGAGTAGGCGTGATTCAGCCTCAGTGGCAGTGGTCAAGCTGCATTGCTTCACTGTATCTCACAGGGTTGAATTTAAATCTCTGTGCTTGGTCTATAGCTCATTGCATGATCAGCACTCAAGTGCTCTTTCTGGCAGATGTGTCTGCTATAAGCCCAATTGGGCTCTAAGATCTTCACCTCGCTTTTTGCTGAATGTTCCCAGATTGAAGCATTCTACAATGGACGGCTGGACATCTTGCATCGCTACTGCTAGGCTTTGAAATGAACTCCCTTCCCAGTTAAGAAGCGAGTCTTCGCTTCTGAAGTTTAGAAAAGTGTTAAAAACGTGACTATACCCCTCATTAAAAATGATGTGAATAATTTTTGGAATCCACTGAGTTTTTTTTTCTTTCCGTTAGGCCCCTTCAACTCCGAAGTACCCTGCGTGGTGTCTGTTTTGCACTTTAAAAATACAAAAAACAAATACAGGTCATTATTTCTATTTCAACACCAATGGTCTTAGAAACGTTGACTGCAATAATCAAATTCTGCTTCTGTTCATACACATTTTGCTCACTAATCCACCTGTGCAGCTCTATAATGATCCATCATGGATTCTGTAATCCTAAAGTCATTAACTAGAGCAAACACGTCATTCAGCGGCCCTCAGAAGAAAGGCCTTTATAGTGTACTTTACAGAATGTCCAGGCTCCATCTTATTCAATTTTGAGTTTTGTGAAAATTGAGAATAACTTTTTGCCATGGAATTACAGACTTGGAGCAGTGAGTTGCCTGGCCCTGAGTGGATTCAAATTTAATTTTTGCTAGAATTTGTGTACAGATTTCCTTGCTATATTTCCTTAGTGTGTTTTGTGTGTTTTGATAATATCCAAGAAAAGTTAGCCTATTAGTATCTGACCTTGGACCCTGGCACTGTGTTTCTTCATTTATGATAGCTCTGCTCAAATGTTTTGCCTTTTACTGCTTGCATGCATTGCCAATAACCTTTTGATTATATTGCCTCTTTCTTAGAGTCTTCTATGATAGCCTTCTTGGGACTTACTCTTCATTAGTGCTTCCTGCTTCTGTTGTAAAGCCTGCAGGAAATATCTGTCACTTTTAAAGCGAGAGGTAACCACATTTGTATTATTTGGTTGTTAGTTTCATTATTGAATGTGTTCTTTGCTTCCTCAGTTTTTTCCATAGTCTTTCTAATTGTGATGGAGGCGAATGTTGTGATTGCCAAGCTACCGCGACAATTAAAGCTTTATACAAAATGTACAAGGGCACGAAATCTGTATTTAAAGTGTTGTTTTCTTCATTTTTCTCCACAGAGAAAGGCTGGAATGCTGGCTCGCACAGGAGATCGATAGTCCTCCATTTCAGTAAACGACCAATCTTTTTGATGAAAAATGTTGCTCTGGCCGCTGACTAGTCCCACGTGTGGGGTGAGCGGATATGAAGGCTAACATATCCTGTGGTAATGAATGAGAGACAGAGAAATGCTGAGAGTCTTGCTTATGGTGTGAGGAAGAGAACATACATTGTTTATTTCCTGTACATTTCCAGCTACCAGTAAAAAATGCTAAGTGCTTCACCATACTGAAAATAGAATTTCACATTTTAATCATTTACTTGATTCCCTTTTTTCCCTTACACTGTACCCTGTGAACTTCTTTGAACTTCTCGTCCCCCTTGTCTGATCCACTCTTTTTCTTTCACTCCATGCTATCTTTCCCATTCAGTGGCTCACTTGACTTTCGTTTCCTCCATTTCACTCACAATCCACTTTGATTCATTCTCGCCTCGTGTTTTTCTCACTTTCTGGTTAATTTGAGGTGATGTTTATGGGGTTTGGTCAGCACACTGACTTGTTTCGAACAGGACATAACTATCGTTTTTATTTAAGCATTAGTGGAAATTGTACCTTTCACGTAAAAAATGAATTTGCTTATAAACATTTACTGGAAATGGAGCAGCCAGCGATGAAAATACGAAAAGGTGGGGAAAAAAAGTAAACAGGCACTGGCAAAACCAACAGTTTTGGTATTTCTTATGGAAAATAGCTTCTTCATTGATTGGTAAGTTAGTGTGTGTGTTTGTGTGGATGAATGGGTGAATGTGAAAATATGTAAACACCTAGATGAGTAAGTGGAAGTGGGGAGAGGAGTTGGCCTAAGGGCTAGTGGGGTCTACCTCGAATCTGGGGAACCGGGTATGAGTCCCGGCAATGACGCTGAACATTCTGTGATTCTGGGCAAATCACTTAATCTCCCCGTGCCTAACAAAAATGAATGTGTCCTCATGTAAAGCAACTGGTGCTCGTGTAAAGCGCTCTGATATCCGATACCTTCGGGTCAAGTTTGCGCTATATAAAACTCCGTAAAAAAAAAAGTGGATGGATGAAGAAGTGGACTGAACAAATGGATAGTTAATGGCTAGGTGAATGGTTGAATGGGTGAGTGCCTGGGGTAATGGTTGAATGAGTGAGGGACTCCATAGACGGGATCATAAATAAGTAAGTACTTCAATGGATGCAGTCAGGTTACACCAACCACACAGAAATAATATTGTTACTTAAGTATTAAGAATTATCAATATTAGTCAATTGCAAATATTACACCAGGACTGGGCATAATCATGCCAACAATGAACACAATACTTAAAGAATTACCACCATTTGCCGGTGCAAGCAACACACAGGACTGTGCACCATTGTGCAGCATCTCAAGAATTACAACCATTATACCATGGCAGGCAGTGTACTCATCGTGTGTATGAAAATACTATTGATGGCCACGTTTTCTCAAGAATTACTACCCTGATGCCAAGAATTGCCACCATAATGCCAGAGTCTGCCTTAAGCCAGAAGCAAGTACCATCATGTCACTGGTGTCCACAGTATGCAAGAAATTGCCACAGTTATGCCAATACCTGCATGGGTGGCATTTATCATGCAACAAATGCAAACATTTTGCCTGCAGTTAGAACATACCCCTTTTACCTACCACATCCACCTGAACATCCATGCAAAGGATCATTTGTACCCCACTGTTGAAATGGCCTTTTTTGTAGGGTTATTCCCAAGATTATTTGCTACTTCCTCCTAGTTTTCCTGAACTGTTTTTGTTGGCTTTAGGACTCTGGACACTTTACCACTGCTGATCAGTGCTAAAGTGCATATATGCACTCTGTGTAAATTATAATTATGATTGGTTATCCATGATTGGCATATTTGATTTACTGGTAAGTCCCTAGTAAAGTGCACTGAGTGTGCCAGGGCCTGTAAGTCAAATGCTACTAGTGGGCCTGTAGCACTGATTGTGCCACCCACACAAGTAGCCTTTCAAATGTGTCACAGAACTGCCACTGCAGTGTCTGGGCACGCAGTTTTAAACTGCTGTTTCGACCTGGCAAGTGCAACTACTTGCCAAGCCCTAACATTCCCTTTTCTTACATGTACGGCACCCCTCAGGTAGGCCCAGGGTACCCCCAAGAGCAGGGTGCGGTGAGAGGTAGGACATGTACTGGTGTGTTTTACATGTCCTGATAGTGAGATACTGCCTATTTTGTTTTTCACTATTGAAAGGCTATCTGTCCCATAGGCTAACATGGGAGTTGCTTTGTAATATCTTACAAGTAAAACTTTCCATTGGGACAAGATAGGAAAATGGAGTTTAGGCTCTCTGAACTCAGAATTTAATAACACATCTTTAAATAAAGAAGGTTTTTAAATTGTGTGTTTGAAAATGCCATTTTTAGAAAGTATCTGTTAGAAATGGGATCTCTGGTTGGATAAGGCTTGCGCCAAAGCCAGGCAGAGACCACCACTCTAGTCAGGGCAAGGGAGTTACATGCCGAAGAGAACCCCTGCTCACCCCCTTGGTAGCTTGGCACGAGCAGTCAGGCCTATCCCGGAGGCAATGTGTAAAGCGTTTGCGCAATACACACACAGCAACAACATACCAGGCACACCACAAAAGGAACTCCACACAAGGTTATATCAAAAATAGCCTTTGTATTACCATAAACACATTAGAATAGTAATCACACAATATACACTGTGCCAACTGGCACTAGGCAGTATTTACAGGGGATTATATACACTTGACAGGGCCAATTGGGCCACTGTCAGAAACATCACTTAGTAAAGATAGTAAATGTAGAACATATAATAAACGTAGAACACAACCAGTAATTACTGGCAAACACTGTACTCAGCATTATCTCCTGCAACATAAACCATATTATGCACAGTATCACATCAGGCGTGAAATACATTCTGCGCCAACCTCATAAGCCTAAACATATTAGACCATAACCTCACCAGCATAAATACATTATGTAGTAATCTCATAAGCATAAACACATTATGCCATAACCTCATAAGCCTAAACGGATTAGACCATAACCTCACCAGCATAAATACATTATGCAGTAACCTCCTAAGCATAAATCTCATATTAGGGAATAACCTCCTAAACATAAATACTAGAGGCATAAATTGCAGTGCATAAATCACATTTCCTAGCACCACATAAATCACATTAGGGCCTGGCGCCCTATCAACCTCCCAGTCCCCCTGGCCAACTGGCCTTCTTAGAGGGCTCAAATGCCCTATGTCCCAAATGTCAGGGCGGCTGCCACTGCAGCAGAATCCACAAGCGCAATTGCGCTGGGGCAGAGGAGTGCATCTCACTCCTATCTCATTTAAAAATGCCCCCACAGGAATGTTGGCCTAAACGTTGCAGCTGCCGCTAATTGCCGTGCAGCTGTGAAGCAAAACGTGGGCCTGGGCACTCACTGTGCCCTCTGATCAACTATGCCCAAAATGTTGCAGCTGCCCGCTCTGGTGCGGCGCAGCTGGGGACAAACAAAGTGAAGGGGCCCTGGCACATCGTGCCTCTTCAGCCCCACTGGGCCTCTCTAAACCCAATTGCCCCCATCGTTGCAGTTGCCCACTGTCAAGCGGGGCAACTGTGAAAGCATAGCCACACCGGGAAAAGCACGGGCCCCTCTGGGCCCTCAAACAACAAATATGCCTCTCGTTGGAGCGGTCCGCAATGGCGGGACCGCTCAGGCCAAAGTGGAAGGGGCACGGGCCCCTCTGGGCCCTCTCAACACAAATATGGCAAAACGTTGCAGCTGCCCGCGCTGGTGAGGTGCAGCTGTGAGCAAAAGAGGCACTGGCACCTCTGTGCCTCGGGGGAGTAACTGCGGGGGCAGGCACCGATAGTGTGCCTCGACACACACCCCCTCCCCACCAGCTCCACTCACCGGACTCTCTGCTCCGGACTCCTCTTTTCACTCGGGACCGGCACCGGGGATCCTCCTCACTTCGCCGGTGCTCTTGGTGTGCACGGGGCTTCCCTCAGCTTACACGGGAGCCCCGCTTCGAATCCAGCCGCATCCACGCAGGCGGGGTGGGCTCCCGTCTGCCGACATCTTCTCCCTCTGTCGCTGGGGATCCCAACCGCTCATGGGAGCCCCGCTCAGATTCGCCACTCTGGCACCTCTTCCGGCCCTATGCCGCAGGCCCCGCCCAGAGTCAGGCGCGGGTGCCTGTCTTCCGTTTTTGGTGCTCTCGGGCCGCGGCGGTGATCTCCTTGGCAGTAGAACGTGGGGTGGGCACCCGCCGAACATAGAAGCAGAAGTGGGGTGGGCACCCGCAATGTAAATAATCATAAAGCGGGGTGGGCTCCCTCTCAGAAACACGCAATTGGGGGGTAGGCACCCGCTCGGAACGGCACCGCGGGGGAATCCCTATGCTGGGGATTCACTCAGCAGCGATGTGCAGCCCAGCGCTGCGGAGCTCCAGTGCTCCTCTCTCCTGGGGAAATTAAAGCACAGCGCTCCCCTTCATGATAAAAATAAAAGCGACCACAGGGCGCAAGAGGTCCCAAAAAGTCCTTAGGGATCAAGGGGACCATGCTGGGCCCAGGGAGGCCAGCCCTCATGGAGGTTCCTCCTGGGCCCCAGCAGCAGCACGCCCCCACAGGTTCAGGAGCTAGCACAGAACAGAGCCAACATCAAGGGGTCACAGCCCCTATATTCATACCAGGTATTCCTTTGTCTGCAGTGTAGGGTTTGGGGGAACCAGATGCAACTGGTTCAGGGGGGATTTGGAGCACTTTGTTTTCCAAGCTCCTCTTCCCCTTTGTCAGGTGGGGGCTAGGTGATCAGACACACCACAGGGGGCGGAGCCAGCATTGTACAGGCTGGGCACAGTCCTATTCAGAGTCAGGGGATTACTCCTCCCACTACTCCCAGCACAGATGTCCCATTCAGCCTAGTGCTGACTCACCCTGCATCTCCTGGAGCCACACACACCTCCCAATCCCTGTCACTCACAAGCCAGACATTCAATTCACATCAGGCAGGCAGACACATAGCACACAGAAATGCCAACTTCTAAAAGTGGCATTTCTCAACTAGTCATAATAAATCTGCACACACCATTGCGCAGCATTTATTCTCACAATTTCATACATACTAAACTCGACCACTCTGCTCCTCCCATATCAGGAATTACCACTGACACACTGATCAGGGAATCCCCAGTGCATTCCTATGGGAGGGCAGGCCAATCTCACCAATGTAACACAGAGAGCGCACGCACTTTACACTGCACCACAGTGCTAAAGTGCCCAGAGGCCTAAAACCACCAACACCATGTCAGAGAAAAGGCAAAAAGTTTAGGGATGAACCTGCCAAAAAGGGCCAAGTCCAACAGTATCCATTTTCTTGTTTAACCATTCTGTGTTCCTCTGCTGGGTTGTGTATTAAGTGTCTCGTTTTGGAGTGACAGTGGCTGGGGATGTGCATTCACTGTAGACAGTCGCAAGGGGGGGTTGAGGTATGTCCTGCCTTTCCTGGGTGACTCAGAGCTGAGCTGAATAGACCATGGCTATATTTAGAGTGGTAGGAGGAGTTTCACTTGCACCTGAATAGGATGTGTATCCTTTGCACAATGCTGTCTCCACCCCCTGTGGTCATGCTGCACCAGAGAGGACAGAACTGGTTTGGACTGGGTTCAGAGACCCTTGCCACAAACAGAACAAAGACAAAATGGGGTATAAGTAGTGGACCTTAAACCCCAGAGAATTATATCACTTCTGGACTCAAGAGGAACCTTTGCCAAGGAGAAGAGCTGGAGAGCTGTGAGGAGGAGTACTGCCCCTTTGCTGTGTGCTTTGCTGGGTTGCTGCTTCTGCAAAGGAAAGGACAAAGAATGGAACTTTGTTGTGAACCTGCTTGAAGAAGAATCTCCAAGGGCTTGTGTTTGCTGGCCTCCAGTTCGGAAGTCACAGGAACACAAATACTTCACCTGCAACCCACTGACCAGCACCGGGACTCCTGTGTGGACTCATGCATTCAAAAGGGTGACAATTCCAGTTCCTGGGCCCTAAGAATTATGTGGTTGGTGCTGCAAAATCAACTCTCTTGCCGTCAGCGCCGCCGCCAGTGATGCCGCAACCTGCACCGAGGCCGGGGGCAACGCTCGTGAAATGCACGATGCACCACCCCGCCTGCACTGCAGCTCCGACGCCCTTCAATGCCTGCCGACACCTCTAGTGATCGGCCTTTCCGATGCCAGTGCTCACACTGACACTCTCACTGCCAGAAACTGCATGCCATTATCGCGGAGCTGATAACCGATTAGGGGGACTTCACAAACTCTTCGACTTCGCATCGCCTCACCGGAACCAACGCCTCACCGCCAACGCCGCCGACTTCCTCTGTCCTGGATTTGATGCCTTGCCTCCTCACGAACTCGATGCCTTGCCTCCCCGTGGCAACCAGGAAACCGGCCTCAACCTCAGCACCGACGCCTCACCTCCCCGACACCGCACATCACCCATAGACATCATTTTACATGCCACTGTTGTTTGGGGGTCCATGTGACTCCGTGCCCAATGCCGCGCACTTCGCGGTCAGCGTCAAACTTTGGATTAATGCCTGTCAAGACGTCGTAATAGCCCCAGGTGGAGCTATTTTGTTTCTACAAGTTCTATATCTGAAATAAATGTTCTAAAGTCATAATTTGATACTTGTATGTTGGATGTTTGTCGTTGTGATCTTGTTTGGTTTAGATAAAGATACTTTATTTTTCTAAACTGGTGTGCTGTCCATTTGCGGTGTTTTCAATGTTTTACTGTGTGTTGTGGGCATAAATGCTTTACACATTGCCTTTGGGGTAAGCCTGTTTGCTTGTGCCAAGCTACCAAGGTGGTGAGCAGGGGTTATCTAAAGTGTGTATCCCCCTTACCTTTCTAGAAGCAGGGGTCCCTACTTGGACAAAGGTACATACCTCTGCGAACTAGAGACCCCATTTCTAACACCCACCAAAAAAACAAACTACGTGCAAAACACCACAGGGCCTACTCACATACTGCATTTGTAGTAAATGAAGTAGTTCTGTAGTAGTACTACTCACATACCATAAAGTTCTATTCACAGCTGTGGGTAGAGAACCCCACTTCCTTTACTTCATTCATTTCTGTGTGTAGGTCTTTGCAATGTGTACGGAGATCTCTGCACAAGTAGGCTTACTTTTTAATTGTAAATGTGAGAGGGATATAGGCAGTGGGTGGAAAATGGGGAATATTTACACCTAATGGGAGGAGCTTATATAAGGACTTGGGGAGGGGCATGCAAATAAAACATTCACCCAAAAAAAGAGAATGCCCATTGCTATTCACAAATTACTCTTCGAAAGTTACTACAGCCTTGAAGGCCCCCAAACAGTGGAAAATGTACTCTAGCTCTGCCTTGGAATAAATCCAGCACCACACATGGCCACTCACAGGTATGTCTACACACTCCTGTAGAAATAATGGAGGCAGGGACTTAACACATATATTGTGTAGGGTTAAAAAAAAAATATGACAAACAGATAATTAAAATAAAATGTAGTATAAAATGCATTGTTTAACTTAACATTAAATTAAACTTTTATAACTTTACACTTATAAAAGTAAATTAATTCCATACATAACTTAGTAAATTTAAATACATAGTGAATAAAAATAAATCTATTCCTTGAGATGGGATTTATAAAATTATTAAAAAAATTATATTTTATAGAAATGAATTATGTTAGAGCTGTCAGCCTTATCGTGGTCTTCCCCCAAACGTTTTGCCTTCACCCTCCAACTTTTCTGAATTCTTTTTTAATGGCCTTAGGACTATGCATTTTACCACTGCTAACCTGTTCTAAAGTGCTTGGGTTCACTCCCTAAAACATGGTGAAATTATCTTACAGCTGATTGAAATATTTAATTTACTTATAAGTCCCTTATAAAGTGGCCTTAAGGTAGTAGTAAGGTGGTAAACCATATACCAAATGTAAATTAAATGCTGCTAGCTGGCCTGTAGTACTCATTGTGGTATTAAATTAGGCTTAGTAATAAAGTGGTATACCATATACCTTATATAAATTAAATTCTACTAGTGTGTTTGCGGCACTTATTGTGTCACCCACTTAAATAGTCCTTTAAAATATGTCTCAGGCCTGCCATTACAGCCTGCCAGCAGTTTTGAATTGCCATTTCAACTTGGCAAAATAACCCCTTTGCCAAGCCTAAATCCTCCTTTTTAATACATATGTCACCCTCAAGGTAGGCCCTAAACAGCCCAATGGACAGGGCGCATTACAATTAAAAAGTTGGACACATACTTTTAATGTGCTGGTAGTAAAAAAATTACAAATTAATTTTTCACTACTACGAGGCCTACGTCTCCCTTAGAATAATGTTGGGTTATTTATTACATTTATTAAGTGCAACATTTTGATTGGGAACAGGTCAGAAAGTCAAGTGTCTGAGGAAATGTAAATTAAAACCTTCTTTAATGGTAAAGTCCTATTTTAAGTCACAATTCTGATAAGCCACTTTTAGGAAGTTGGCATTTTCCTGTCCTAATTATTTGGTGCCTGCTGCCTGTTTCTGGATTACATGATGAGGTGTGAATGGCAGTTTACATTAGTATATTTCTCCCAGACAGCCACACAATAGAGAGACTAGTTGTGCCTGAATGGGCCATCTCAGGCAGGATGGAGGGCGTGGAGCAGTGCACAGACCCACCTACACATCAATAAGCTTTGCCCTGCTCACAAACAAAGAACTTCACACTTGCCTTTTGTGCCTCTAGCCAGGTTGGAGTCAGAGCAGGGAGGCAGGAAATTATGGACACTTCTGTGGGGGGAGGAAGCCTCCAGAAGTTTCTCTCACTTCATAGAAGGCACCAGGCATAAAAATGGAACCTCAGACACACTCTTCAGCTCACTCCTGGATCTGTGGACGACTCGGAAGGAGGATAGCTCTGCTGCCTGAGTATGAAGGACTGACCCTGTGCCTTCAACCCAGGACCACCAGGGTGACTCCAACGGCTTGTTGGCTGGCCTCCTGATTAGAGCGTCAGAGAAAGAAAAAGTTCCTGTCATCTTGAACCCTGCACCTGAACTCTGACTGCTGAGAGTCCTACCCCCCAAGTTGTGCTTCCCAGTCCTGGACCCTTGGAAGTGGGGATAAAGGTGCTCTGCCAACCCAGCTGTGGTCCCTATCAGAAGCGTTGCAGTGCGATACAGCACAACACAACCTGTTGCAGCCCTTGCTGCTCCTAATCTGAACTGATGCAGCGCGACACAACTCAATGCGTACCTCGCTTTGCAGCCCTCGCAGCTTCTCATTGGAACTGACGCAGCACGACACTACTCGGCGCAGACATCACATCGCAGTCCTTGCAACTCGACATAAGACCCCGCATCGCTCCTCGGAACTATTGCTGCGCTCTGCAATGCCCCACATCAAGGACATAAGGTACAATTATTAATAGGACTAACCTGGTCCCTATGCCCGGCCTGCAATCCATCACAGTCGGCATGAACTTGTGACTTGGATCTGGTCTGGCATGACCAGATAAGCACAGTTGGTGCTTTGTGCTTTTAAGCACTATTTTTACCTAAATCGTTAAAATTGCATTTTTGTGGTTCACCCTGACGGAGATTGTGGCTGTTGCTTAAATAGTGTTTCACCCCCCTCAACCAAAAACCCAGTTTCTCACAAATTAAATATTATTTATTTAGCAATGTATTTAATGCTCATTTAAGGTCATGTGCTGTAGCATTTTATTTTAATAGTTCTAGGTTTAAAATAACATGTAAATATTATTTTACATTCATATTTAATGTTAGAATATTTAAAATATTTTTGGGAGTTCATTAAAAATAAAGGATTTTGCTATACTTTCCCGCAGGGAGACCTGTGTCATGGTTGCGGAGGCAAACATGCACAAAGTTATAAGTAGCACTATTCAATTAGTAAATCCTGGTGTAGGAGGCTCCACCTGGGGTGGAAACATGTAAGTCTGTATTAATGAGTAACGTTATACTCAGCAATGTTGAAAAGCAAAAAAGGTACCACTAGCAGTAGCAATAAATATACACATGAGTAAATCTACATATCTAAATTGACCTTTGTGAATGGGGCCCTATAGCATTAGAATTATATAGCAAATATAAGCATACGGATTGTCAAAGCCCTTTTCCAAAACCCTAAAAAGTTTACAAATTCTCGGCACTTCCTTCCAACATAGTCATGATTTATTATTCATTTTAAAAATGCGCAAACAATCACACACTAGAACAACGCTATAAAAATGAAATCACAGCGCTGTGCCAGTTCACCACTAAATACAATACAACTCAAAACAACAAAAGCACAAAACACAATTGCATTGTTGTGTTGTTTTGATTTTGTGATGTCAGTTATGTTGTGTTACTGTTATCTCCTTGTGTGACTCTTGTGTTGCATTCTTATGTTACCTTTGTTATGTTTCTATAATGCTGTTATTGCAGAAATATATTTTGTTGGTATATTTTGTTGCTGTTATTGCGCTGAGTTAGTGTGTTATTTATTGTGTTTTATTTTAGTGATTTGCTACTGACTTGGTGTTGAGCTTTTGTGATATGTATTATTATTGAAATTGTGATGTGTTGTTCTGGAATTGTTGTGTCGTGTAGTTCCTATATTAACCATGCAGGAACTGCGCGTTTGGATAACATATACTGTGGGCTTGGTGTTAGACTGACTCTGTGCACCCCCACCGTGTATGTTAGCCGGATTTGCATTAGCTAGCTCACAGTGCCACTAGAATCTCCTCTTATCGGGGAGAGATTAGTTTCTGGCAACCTTAGATCATGACAACCCAAATTCCTCAGAATCGTGGAAACAATGTATTACTTTTCGCTCAGTCACTCGTGCTTACTTATTCGGTTTGTCTCAAAGAGTTACACAGAATAAACAGTGTGGGCGTTTCAATAAGTATTTATTGAACAGTTGTTATTCTAGTGTAAAATATATGTGCTGCAGCAACCAGCATACAATAGCAGAGATATATTATCAGCAGTACGATAAAAGCAAAGGGGTAGAACAGTTCTACCATATTGCAATAATCATGAATACATACATGAGTATAAAAAGCATTATGAAAAGTGCGCGTACTCCTACGATGCCTAACTAGATGTACCTGAGTGTATCTAGCATATGTGTAGGTCTAAAAGCCTAAGAGCCAAGAATCCTTCTAGGATTTAGTCAAACCCCCATACCTGAATAGAGAGAGTGTGGGACCCCGTCCTGGTCTCGAGTTGGACACCCGCAAGGGCTGTGTTAGACCGCTGCCAGCTGGAGCGACTGCATGCAGGAGCCTCAGCGTCTCTGGTCAGTGTGTCAGCATGGAAGTCTCGGTTCCCTCTGTCTTACCGGGGTAAGATGTGGTGTATTTATACCCTGAAGACTCTAGTTGCTTTGTATGGTTTGTATTGGACCTTGTTAGACTTGAGGAAGACGTCAGGGGTGAACTTTGTACATACATATTATGCAGGTGGTGTATTCCTAGAGAGTCATGCATAATTGATGAGTACAGTGTGGGCCTGTGTTTGGGAAAAACCCTGCTGTATTCAAAACTACAGGCTAGATAACGTTCAGCCCTCAGAGCTCGTTGTGTGCTAGCGAGGACCAATGTAGGTGAAAGATCATGCCTATATAAGGAATCATGACTATAATAGGACATGTACAGTTATGACCGTAATAGGGCATATGCGGCTTTGACCATAATAGGGCAAGTACGAATATGACCGTATTAGGGCAAATATGAATACGTCCATTTTAGGGCATGTATGAACGGGTCTACATTAGGGCCTCTATACGGGACATAACAGTTGTGGCATATTTTTGTCACTTTCTCTTATCATGTTTGTTGTGTTAGTGTGCTTTGTTAGTATTGCATTGTGTTTTATCTTGCTATTTGATGTTATCTGTGTTGTTCTGTTGATGGGTAATTGAGTTTCTCTGTCTTATTGTGTTAAGCAATTGTTGTGTTTTGTGTGTTGTAATATTTCATTGTCATGTCATTGTGGTTGGGTGTATTGTTTTTGCCTTGTGTTGTTGTGTGTGGTTTTGCACTCTTGTTTTTGTGTTATTTTATGTTGTCTGATATTGCATTGTGTGTTTTTTTTAAGTGTCATTCAGCTGTGTTTTTGCGCATTGTGTGAAAGGAACATAATTCTGTACTCTGCAGTTTAGATAGAATATAAATGTACACATTTATTCTGTGTCTACAAAATAAGGAGGCCCATGAATAGGCTGCCAAAACCTGGAGCTCTCTGAGTCCTGAACCAATCCCAAAATTATACACTGGATAGTGGGTGTACCTATGATAGAAATGTTTCAGTTAGAGAAACAGGTGATAGAAACCACTGTTCCACTGGATGAAGTGTTGCTGTTGGTGATGGCCTTTAAATGTGTTCTAACAATTTCCTATCCACCAGCTCATCACTTTCCCTGTGTGCCTGCTTACATGTGTCAAGGTTAGTTCTTTCTCTCTTTTGCCCGCAGGTACCTTTGGCAGCATCCATGATGGGCCTAGATGCTTTCTCTGACAGCTAGTGTGCTGTATTGTTATTGTATTGTTATTGTGCTGTAGATATCATTGGGAGTTGTTGCTTTTAATGTTTTGTCTATAATGCTGTTTTGTGTTATATTGTGTAGTGTGCTGTTCTTGTGTTGTATTTTTTCTGTTGTGCTGTGTTTCTGCCATTGTACTAAGTTGTACAGTTCTCGTTGTGTTTTTATATTTTTGTATTGTCTGTTTTTTGTATTGGTGTTGTGCTGTACTGTTTTAATGGTGGCAGTGCAGGTTTGTTGCTTTGTTTGATTGTGCTGTATGTTGTTTTTGTGTTGTGTTAATACAATGTTGTGGTACTGTAACATGTTTTGCTTGCCATACATCAACCTCAGTCTGTCTTCAGTGTGCAGGTTATGGTTATTTGGTATGCAGTTGTAAAGGGTGGTAGGGCCATGGTGGTGGGTGAAGGTAATTGGTGGGATTTGATAATGTGGTGCTGTTAGTTGATAGTGTCTTGGTGGGGGTGGTAGTGCAGTGGTGAGAGGCAGTAGCAGAGTGGTAGTATTTGGCAGAATGATAATGGTGGATGGTACTGTGCCTGTTAGGTGGTAGTACAGTGATTGGGTCACAGTGCAGAGATAGAATGTGGTAGAGTGGTGATGGTAGGTGAACTTACGGTGCTGTTAGGTATTTATGTGGTGAGGTTTGGTACTTTTGTGGTTAAACTGGTAGCATGGGGCTATGGGATGGATGTGTGGTGCCACCAGGTATGGTTCTGTCATGAACACAGTGACAGAACCAATTTTTAACTTTTTGTTTTTTTATTATATGCCAGCTTGCAAACCTTTCCATTTGTTTCTCTTAGAGAGTGTGAAGTTTTAGACATGTGCAGAAGTGTGAGCATCATATTTGTCTCCTTTCTAGGCTGATATATTTTTGTTGTTTATATTATGGTCACTGCAATGTTAAGATGGGCGCTTAGACTGGAGGCTAAAGCATCAACATGTGAATTGAATTGACACATTCAATGCCATACTTATTTTGTCTTATTGGGATTTTAGCGTAACCAAAGTTATAAGATAAAAATCAGCAATCAAGTGCTAAAAAAATCCCTGTATATTTGGCCAAAGTTTGGAGAGGCTTCACAATGGAACTATCAGGGCAGAAGTCATATTTGTTTGCTGCATACCAGTCCCAGTTGTGGGTTGCTCTAGGGCTCCAAGAGCGGCACAGAGAAGTGGCCTTCAGCTCAGCATTGCTTTTCATTCTCGGGAAAGGTCTGTGATGGAGAAGAGCTAAATAGGTATTTCTCAATAAGCAAGGTATGCTGTGCAACATATTTTATGAAACTTGATTTACGAGCTTGCTATTTTCTGCTTTTGCTAAATGTTTGCACAGTACTTAGAAGCAGATATGAGGGTTAGGGTGCTATGAATGTGCTTACCATGTTCGGACTGTTCATTTTGAATTCACTGGCCAAGTCATGCATTGCTGCATTTGTTTTCTCATTCTGTGTGTTTGCCATTCATATTGTATGAACTAGAATGGGATTTTCAAAATAAACATTGTAAAATTGTATCCTGTGTTTCTTAGTACTATTTTGAGTGTGTTATTCATTTACAAATAAGGGTTTGGAATTTCACTTTCACTTTCACTGAACTCAACTAGAAGGACTAATCATGACCAGAAAACGTGACTTGCATAGTATTGCTTAGAGGGTTGTGCACAGGTCATAGTCCAACTAGATTTCTAATTCATGTAGGTGCATTGAATTATGGCCTTGCTCCAGGAAGTTAGAAATCCAACCCCGGCAGCTCTGGGGGTAATCCCCCATAGTTGTATAGGGGTGGGGTTGATGGGCCAGGTTTGAAATCACACTGTCATAATGAAACATATCCCCTGATTCAACATCATCCACCCAGAAGCCAAAATGTAGAAATATGTAACAAAACCAGCTTATAAAGAACACCGAGAATGCATGCAAACCATGAAAGGCAGATGAAAACTAATTTCACAGTGTCATTCTTAACATCTTAACTCATGGATAGAAGATGTTGGCCCAATGATTATGTTTCAAGCTCACCATTGTGATCTCAAGCTTGGCCCACCTGGTTTCTTCTCTGGACTTTCAAGTAAGATGGTAATGTTGAAGTGGGCTGGAAGAGCCAGTTTGTAGCCTGGGTCGATGGCACTTGGCTGGCAGTGTGCACGGACTGTTGCTTGACTGGCGCTGTGCATGGACTGTCGCTTGGCTGTCGGTGAGCATGAACTGTCGTTTGGCTGACGGTTTGCGTGGATGGCACTTGGCTGGTGGTGTGCATGGATGTCGCTTGGCTGGCAGTAAGCGAGGATGGCGCTTGGCTGGTGGTGTGCTGATGGTGTGCGTGGATGGCACTTGGCTGGCGGTGTGCGTAGATGACACTTGGTTGGAGGTGTGGCTTGCGTGGAGCTGCCTGTGTTGTGTTACCCAACATCCCCTGCAAACCTCAAATTTAGCTATAAAGTCACTTTTTCCTCATATTTCTGTGTGGTAAAGCTGTGGGATCACTGCGCCAGCACAAATTTACCACCACCCAGAGTTCCCCTTGATCTTCTGATAAAAATGATACCTCACTTGTGTGAATGCCCAAAAGCTGAGAAATTAAAAACGGATAAAATAAAAAACAGAGGGGGAACCAAAGTGGGTCCAAAAGGGCAGTTTTTTAAAAGAGATTTTTAGGCTGCCTCTGCTTTGCGCACCCACACAAGTGAGGTACCATTTTTATCGGAAGACTGAGGGGAATGTTAGGTGGTGAGAAATGTGTGCCAGCGTGGTGATCTCACAACCTTCCCACAGAGAAATGTGAGGAAAATGTGACTTTTTAGCTAAATTTGAGGTTTCTCAGGGATCCTAGATAAGAAAACATTGGGGGATCCACACAAGCAACACATCCCGGGGCTCCCCCAGGTGTCTAGTTTTTAGAAATGTCTGGGTTTGCTAGGTTTCCCTAGATGGCCTCTTAGCCGAGGACCAAAAATGCAGGTGCCCCCTATCTATCACAAAACAACCTGTTTTTGCAAGGGGGTCATCTGCGATTTAGGTCCTGGACTCGGCGGCCATCAAGGAAGACCTACCAAGCTAATGCAAGGTGCAGGTCAGTTATTGGCTCTGGGTACCTCAGGTTCTTTGTGAACCTACAAGCCCTATATATCCCTGCAACAAGAAGGGTCTCACAGACGTAATGGTATATGGCTGTCAAAAATCTGCCATACTTAGAAGAAGTTACTGGCTGTTTTTTCAACTCGATTTCAATATTTTCTTATTTCAACTGTTAGTTTTTGAAGGAAAACCTTGAAGGATCTACACTAATGACCCTTTGCTAAATTCAGAATTGTATCTACCTTTCAGAAATGTATAGCTTTCTGGTATCCATTATTGGTTTCCCATCCATTTCTACCACTAACTGGAAGGAGGTTGAAAGCACAACAAATTGGAAAAATAGGCTATGTCCAAGTAAAATGCCAAACCTGTGTAGAAAATTTCGGATTTCTGAAAACAGTCTGCCTATTCCTGAAAGCTGAGAAGATGGTGATTTTAGCACCATAAACCTTTTGTTGATACCATTTGCAGGGAAAAAACACGACTCTTTCTTCTGAAGCAGACCCCAAATTTAGCTGTATTTGCCTAATTTCTCAGTCCCCTCCAGGGGAATCCCCAAACCCTGGTACCTTTAGAATACTCAGGATGTTGGAAGAAAAGAAATCAAATTTGGCATGGATACCTTATGTGAACAAAATGTTATGGGGGCCTAAGCGCGAACTACCCCAAATAGTCAAAAAAGGCATGGCACAGGGGCCTGGCAGCGAAAGGGTTAAGGTGTCACCAGTACATGTATGTTCAATGGCTCAACCAATTGCAATCCAATGCATAAATCCAAGGCACATTCAAAAGTGCACAGCAGATAGCGGATACAGGTTGTACACAGTGCAGCCAGATAGGCTGAAAGGACAAGAACCAATGCTCATTCAGTTCCTGAAGCAGAGGTGTGCTGAAGAAATGTACCATGCATTCATGGCACAGCAGCACACGTGGTAAGGCTTGTTCCATTAGGTTTGGAGATAGGACATTCATTGCGGAGCAGAAAAAACAAAATCATAGTCCCAGAAATCAGGAGCAGGACAAGCAGAAGACCTGGAAAACTGTTACAGAGTACGAAGTATACAAAAGATGGAATAACTCCAAAAAACATCTGGAAGGTACTAACCAACCCAGAGCCTATAAAAAGTGCACTATTCCCATTATATCAGTCATGTTAGCTATATGATGGACCACCTCCCCAAAATGCAGTGGGAAGTTAGAATGAAGTGGCACCTGTATCTCTTAAGAGGATGTTGTAACCTGGAGAACAAACGTTTCTTTAGTGGATGCTATGGCCACATCTTTTTGAAACAGCATGGCTTTCAGTTTGCTCATAGCATCAAAGCATGTGTTGGAAATGCTTATCGAAGGCACATCATTGCCTCCTTAATTGTGCAGGCAAGTGGAAACAGAACTTGAGTACAACAAGTAACTATGGAATTTGCCATCACCAGATAGGCAATGCCAGATTTCATCCCACAACAGCCTTGACTGTTCAGCATCAATTAACTCCCAGCAAGATGAATCATGACAGCTGGGGAACCTTTCAGGTAACAGGACAGGTTCGCCACAGATGCATTGCAAGCCTGTGAAGCGAAATGTCCTTGCAGACTAAGGACCTGCTTGAGTGCTCTCACAGTCGGAACCACTGAGAAAGACTTCAGCTTCCCCATTTCTACATCTATACTTGAAAGGTCCCGATACTTGTGAATGTACCCTTCCCCTAATGCTTCATATCTGCCTACTTGGTAGTGTTGCAGACAATATTGGAAATGGATTGTCGAAATTGGCAAAGCAATATACGCATGGATTATCCAATCCGCGGATGGCATTTCCACAATGGTGAAAGGTAATTTCAATAGTTTTTCAATATGTAATATGGTGTAGTTAGCATTCTTATCTGCTGTTTTGTTAGTTGTTATAGTGAAAATAGACTAGTGGTGTTTACCTTTGGAGGGCTATAAATCCTTCTTCGTCCCAGCCTCTCCCTCACCTGCAGGAAGATCAAGAGAAGGCCTGGCCATATACATCTCTTTGGCTGTGGAGTGTAAGATACTGGTCCTGCTGATAGAGAGAACCCATGTTTACAATCTGTGGTATTGAGCAAGGGGTGCCATAAATTGGGTATTATCAACTTTTATAATTCTTTGTCCTGTGCAAAGGGTGTGTGCAATATCGCCTTGTTGGGCTCTTTTTTAAGGAAACATGTTAACGCGGCTTTTAAAAACTTTATGATCGCCAGGGATTTTAACATTCACCATGTGGTGACCCTAGGACTTCTAGCCTGGCAGACCTGGGTTGTCCACATGTGAGCGGAATCCATTTTGAACACACCTCACAAGGTGACACACTGAACAGTCTTTCACATGATTTTGATTTATCGTCTCTCATGTGCTTAATTGGCCCCCGTAGTAAGGCACCCATACCATCATTTAAAGGGCGGGGCGGTGGGTCATTTATTGACTTCATATTGGTATCGACACCTCTACTTGAGTTATTCAGGGGATTTAACATTCATGCCAGTGTATATAGTGATCACAACCCTTTGTGCGTACAACTAAGTGGGCCTTTACTGTCACATAGAGGGGGGGCCGGGCAGAGCCAGGTGGTGAGACCAACAGATGGTGGGAGGCGGCGTAAATGGGCCCAGATATCCCCAGATGCTTTTTATGAGCTAATAACCGCCACATGCACTACAGAGTTAGCCCTGTGCACCACTCCGTCAACATCCCCGGGCGAGGTCATCAATGCCTTTGACATTATTTCTGCCAAGATTAGTGATTTCTTAAGTGCCCCGGGTTGGCGAACGGTTATCCAGAAACCTAGATGGTTCGATTCTAATTGTTCCCGGGCAGCTATGAAGTTGAGGGAAGCTTTGAATAAGAGCTCAAGAGACTTGACATTAGTCAGAATCTGCCGAAGGGAGTACAAGTGGGAATTGGGAAGACGTAAGTCCATGTTAAACGAGGAAACCTGGAGGGAGTTAATTGAGGCTAGCACGCTGAGGGACAGTTTCAGGTTCTGGAGAATAATTAATAGCCCTTTCTTGAATAAGGAGGAAGGAAGTGCGGTGGGTGCCCACATTACTGAAGAAGAGTGGGTGCTTCATTTTGAAACTATGTTCCAGTGTCCCCCAGACCTACACTGCACCCCAGGCTGTGAGGCAGATACCTCCAACTTGGTTTTCAACAAAGATGAGGTTAAAGATGGCATCATTGGGCTGTCAAGTAACAAAGCTCCTGATCCAGATGGTATCCCGTCGGATCTTTAAAATCAGACCCAACCTTTTGGGCACCGGTCCTTACGGCAGTGATGAATGCTGCAGTAAAGACAGGTTGCCCTGAGTCATGGGCTATTTCCACGATAGTGCGTATTTTCAAAAAGGGCGACCGAGATAGCACCCACTGCTATAGACCAATCTCACTGTTGGACTCAGTAGTAAAGGTGGTAGGTCGAGTACTCCTGGAAAGGCTGTCTAGTTGGGCAGAGGAACATACTATCCTATCAGATGTTCAGTATGGGTTTTGCCGGGGGCGGTCGACTGTGGCGCAGTGCCTTAACTTATCTATGATCCTGAATAAATATACAGTGGCCCGCCCAGGAACTATTTACCTAGCCTTCATGGATCTGTCATGTGCGTTTGATCGCGTGAATAGGGCTAAACTTTGGCAGGCCATGTTGGCTATGGGGGTAGATGCCAACATCGTCTGCTTTCTGGAAGACCTCCACCACTCAATCAAGGCGCAGGTTAGATTCTCCCAAGATTTAAGGGTTTCCCGTAATGTTGCAATAAGGAGAGGAATACGCCAAGGGTGTATTTTAGCCCCCTTCTTGTTTAATCTGTATGTCAATGATTTGGATAATGTTTTAACGAAGACAATGGTAGATTATCCACAGGTAGGCAGACGTGGTCTGCCTGTTTTATTATATGCAGATGACGCATTACTTTTATCTAGGACCGCAAGGGGTTTACAAACATTGCTTGACTCCTTCCTCTCCTTCATGGCAAACTTGGACCTGTCAATAAATGATTCAAAATCTTACGTGATGCAGGTGGGACCTCGCCCGAAAAAGCCTTTTCAATTTATGGTCGGATCTGCTCAAGTTCCTCGAACCGATGTTTTCTCATATCTGGGGGTCCTAATGGATGATCAAGTGAAATGAGGCCCATTAAAACAGAGAAAAAGGGGAGATCTAGTGCGTGCAAATACGGCTGTTTTAAACTTTGCTTCTAAATTAGGTAGGTGACTGATCGCTGCACTTTTAAAGATATACCAGGCCAAGTGTGTTGCGAAGGCCGCTTATGGTAGCAAATTATGGGATCATGTCTCCATGAATGAGTTACAGGTAGTTGAGAACTCACTCCTGAAGCGTTTGCTAGGTGTGCCCCGAGGAACGTCCAATATGGTGACTCATGAAGAATTTGGGGTGCCCTATCTCTGTGATTTATTGGCTTTACGACCTTTAACATTCTGGCTAAAAATTTGGTTAAATGAGGGAACGACTTTGAGTCGTTTAATCCTGAAGGAGTGTATGTCTCTCGATCATGCTCATTATATTCCCTGGCTTAGATACATCAAAAGCAGTTTTGAAAGTTTGGGAAGAGTGGAACTTTTTACAAATCCAGAATTGGTGACTAAGAGTGATCTGGGGTGGGTCAGAGAGTCCTTTTGTAGATTAAGGAAAATGGAGAGGGAAGAACTGGAATTGAGGAAACCCAGTGTTCGTAAATTTTTAATTTTGACAACAACACAGATGACCGAGCCATATCTCCTGGGAGCTTTTAGCACTTATGAATGTTTTTTATTGACCAGGTTCCTATTGGACTTGTTTCACCTCCTGTTGGCCTCACCAAGGGGGAGTAGTAGAGTCCAGATTTTAGAATCCTGTGGCTGCGACGGTGAGTCTAAACAGTATATGCTTCATTTTTTAATATTTTGTAATTATTATGTAACTCACTGGTAAACTTTTATTATCCCGGTCCTAAGGAGGTTGAAATTTAAGCAGGTGCGCCCAGCTTTTATTTATTTTCAATTGCTGTATGAAGATTCTATTTTATTTGTTCTCAATTTTTTAAAATCAGCAGTGAAGCTCAGAGCTTGCCTTGATTAAATGATTGTAGCCATAAAGGCATGCTGCCTTTATTTTAGCCATTCTGGCGATATATATATAGTATAAAGGAGACCTCTAGAATCACATTTTTGACTGTATTTTATGATCTAGGATAAACACACTTTATAACTTATTGTATGCATTGCACAAGAATTTTTAGGGCAGCTATGTCTTCAATGTGATGTTCGTATAAATATTTTACCCTTTTTATGTATGGTTTTGTAGAAAACCTTTATGGTTTCATTTGTGAAAACCGAATAAAGTTTGTTTGATTGATTGATTGACTAGTGGTGTTAATATGTCGCCATGGCACGTGACCGGAATGCAATGTTTTAAGATTCCAGCTCAATAGCATAGCATAGTAGACCTAACTTGTGACTGGCCATGTTGTAATGTGGACATTTCTTGCTGTATAATTTCTATTGCCAATGATACTATGTTGCCCAAAGAATATATTCTAGATGATAAAATGGTCATACCGTTGTCCACCGTTGCAAAAGCCTTTTCTAAATTGACCCTGTCAATTTCACGCAGCCTATCAGCAGCATCCTGTGAGAAACCTTCCATATTTCATTGTATATTGCATACAAGAAGCTCTTTTAACATGGCTTCCGGGACCCAATAAAAAGTTCTTGAAACCCAGGTCAGCAGATGAAAGGGACAAGTGTAGTTTTACCGGAGACAGTGTTGAGGTCTTTAGCCAATCAAGGCATAACTTCCCAACACTGTAAGTTGTCACCGCCCCTGACTGTTCACATTGTACATAACTCATGTTAAGGGGTCGATTCCGATCTCGGTCGGTAGGGCTCCGAATCGGATTCGGCTTTACCGGATCCGAGTCGGAGGCTTTGTTTCCGACCGATTCGTACAGTCGTCCGAGCGAGCAAGTACGATGCGCTTGAACGCGAAATCGCCGACCGACTCGTTTCCGGGTTCGAACCGCTCCGTCCGACTCGTTCGCACTCGATTCGTGGTCGCAATGGAGACGTTTTACGACCGAGCCAGTACGATGCACGATTCAGACAGCCGGATCGAATCGGAGCCTCCGACACGCAAAAGCTGTCGGAAGCGGACTTCGGGGGTCCGTGCCGGACCCCCCTTCACCCGTAGCCGTACGAGTCGGACCTATACATGCGTGTACGGTGCGGATGGCACCAACACGTACCCACTACAGGGGGCCCCCTTGTGCGCAACGTACCCATTGAGTCAATGGGAGCCCATGTACACGTCGTACGACCGGCTCCCATTGACTTCAATGGGAGTCCGACCGAACCGAGTCCGGCAGCATACGGCCGCATCGTACTCATTCGGTCGGACTGCAGGGGTCCGGCTCGGTCGGAAAACAATCCGGATCGGTCGGAGAGCTTTCCGACCCAGATCGGAATCAGCCCCTAAGTCTTTCAGCCCTGAAACCCTTGGCGATACCTAGGAATCGTGCCTGACACCTGTTAGTGTCCACTGGCCAAGCCAACCATCCCTTCCAATTTGGGAAAGATGAATTGTATGTGCCATTACGCAGAATTGCATCCAATGTGTCTTCACTGCAATGTGTAAATTCTTGCCAGTTGTCAAAACGTGCAAATGTAGGAATTTGTGGTGTGTTCAAATCTTTCATTTTGGCTATTCCAAGACATGATGTTTGTTGCACAATTTTGTTCAGGAAAATCAATTGTTGCGGTATCAGGCATGATCTAAACAAAGCCTCAGTTCCCTGAACCTACCAGTCTCTTGTCCCCCAAATAGATTTTACATCTGTAGTGCCTCTTCAGAAGTCGAAACCCTGTACAGACAGTTGGGAAAGAAAAAATGTGGAATATATCAGATTGATGTAAGTTACCATATTTTTCTTACCAGGTGTTGGTGCAAGCTTATAATAATATGAGACGGGTCAGATGTGTCATAAACAGAAACATAAGTAAACTGCTGTGCACATGTTTTTGAACTACCCATGATGGTGTAGGGCAATGTTCCCATTGAGTGTAATTGTAAACAGCACATGGAACACTGGCTTTATGCAGGAAATGATAACCATAATGTTGGAAACAAAACATGTCATCATAATTAGATGTACCATCATACAATTCATAAAAGGAAAACACAGTAGAATGCTCTAGATCTTCTATCAATTTGCGCACTGAATCACTGTCTCAATCATCAGAAACAGCAATAGGGGTAATAACATCATTCAACGAAATTCTGAACAAATATGGAATTTCTAGCAGTTCAGTGGGGCCATATACATCATACAATACCCTATCCCATACAATCCCTTCGAGAGCTGGAACTGCTGTAATGTTCACCAGGGAAAGATCTCTCCGTTCATGGTGTGTTGATGCAATGGTTTGAGTACCAAGTTCACAAGTTGTACTGCAGAGCGTTCGAGAAGAAAATGTCCATTTAAAAGCAGGAAAAAGACAGTTACCAAACCAATCCAGAGGACCAAGAAAAGCAATCCAATTGTAATCCAAAGATGCAAACAAGGATGAACAAAATATGTCATTTTCAGCCAAAGATAAAAAACACACACTTTCAGCCTGAAAGGGAGAGGCGGTGGGCGGGGGCAGTTGAATCCGATGAGAAGTCATCATGGTCGATGAAATAGCCAGAGGCTGTCCGATCTATTTTTGGCTGCTCAGCAGGGTTTGTAGAACTGGGAGATGACTTGATCTGTGGTACATTGATGTAGACTTTATGCTTGTTAGGTTTTCAAATCGAAATTTGTGTTTCTGTACTAGCTAACTGTGCAGTTGTAGTTGCAACAGGTAGGAGATAAATGTTGTTGTTGTTGGTTGGTGTCTCCCTTCCGAGAGAGGATTCTTCTTCAGTTATCAAAGCTTCCATCTGAACTTCCTGAACAGTAGCGAGAGGAGGCAGGTTGCTCCCCAGGAGCTCACATGGCTTACTGTTGAGAATCAGCCACTTATTGAGGTTTGATCAGATCAATCGAGACAAATTGTTTGGCTTTGCGACTGGCAAGGGGCAGAAGAAGTACAGTTCTGGTACCTTTTACAGCCAGGACAGGTACAGGCACTCTGTAGGTTGGCAGAAATTATTTTTTGTCCACAATTTTCTCCCTGACCAGATCTACCTTCACTTCTCCAGTGGCGGTGCGTTTTTGCTTGGACATTGCTTTGTTCTTCCTGGAAATCATTCCTAATGGGAATCAGTTCCTGTAAAACAGCCAAACATTAATTGATCTCAAATGGTGTTTCTGTCACCACTGTGCTGGGATTATCAAGGCCTGGGACCCACATCTTAACCCCAAACAGGATTTCATAGGTAGTCCGACCACGCAGGGATTTGCTTTGCATGTCATTTAAAGCCCTCTGGACTACAAATAGGTGATGGACCCATCTGCGACCTGAGCCAAGCATCCTTAATGTTAAAGACTGCTCTAAGTCATGGTTTTTCCTGTCCACTACTGAATTTCCCTCTGGATGATAGTGTGAGGATTAACGCAAGGTCACATCTAAACGTCCCATGGCCTCTTTGTAAGCCTGAGAACTAAACTCCCGACCCTTGTCGGAGTGTAATGTGGCAATTGCGCATGTTCCAGTAAAGACTTACAGATCCTTTATAAGAGTTTGGGTGTCAGTCGACCGCTGTGGCCATACCCGTAGGAATCTAGAGCAGGAATTCACTGTCACTAATATGTACTAGTAAGCCCCATCTGTTTGTAAGGGCCGCAGTAATCCAAATAGACACAAGCTAATGGCTTGTTTGGTAAGTAGACATAATATTGAGTTTTAAATATTGTTGTGCTATAATATCAAGTTTTAAATGGCGAAAGTAAAAAATATTGTTGTTTTTAATATCGATGTGAAGAATATCGATTTAGTGAGTTGTATTAAATGTTGTTGTTAATATTATCGATTTTGAAAATATCGTTATTTAAAAATATAGATTTTGTAAATGTAGTGAAATTTTTATTATAGTATATTTGTAAATGTATGAGTAATTTTTAATAAATTGGATATGTTTTATAGAAAAATTGTTTTAGGAGCGAGATGTTGGCTTTATAGGGGATAAAGGTGGGGAGTGTTTTAAACATTTTTGTTTTTAATTTTAACATTTTAAAAGTAATATTAAAACATATAAAAATATTTTTTAGGAGCGGGATGTTGGGGTTATAGAAGATAAGGGTAGGGAGTGTTTTTAAAAAAAAAAATTAAAATTTTTTTAATAAATAATAAAGAAATATAAAATTGTGTTTTAGGAGCGGGATGTTGGGTTTTAGGGGATGAGGGGGTAGTTTCTAAGTAAAAATAAATATATAAAATTTAAAACAAAAAATAATTTACAAATATTAATTAAAAAATTATTAATAGTGAAAATGTGTGGATTTTGCAGCTAATTATGTGCAGTAATGTTTAAATTTAAAAGATAATTGGAAAAAGTGAAAAGTTGAAATACAATTAAAAAATGTATTATGATTTGTTGGTTTTATATGGTATTATGGTATTGAAAAATAAAAATTTATAAAAATAAATATTGAATGTAGATGTGTTTTGTGTTGAGATGGGATTATTGTGCTTTTTAAAAAAACATTCTAATTAAATTCTTTAAAAATTCAAAATTATAATTAAAAAATTTATAAATTGTAAACTTTCAAGATGTTTAATGTTTGGGTTTGAAATTGTTAATGTTATAAAAATGAAAAGTATTTTTTAAAGATTAATATTTTTGTATAAAAATATTAATTATATTTTATTTTTTAATACATTTTTTTATCATGTAATTTATAAATACAAGAACATTCATAAAAATACTTTAAAAAGTCTCATAACTTTGTTCTAGATATGTTTTTAGAATTGTGGATAGGTTAATATATATGTATAATGTGTATTAATTTGTATGTGTTTATGTAATTTGTATGGGAATATTACATTTAATGCATATATTGTTTTGCACCTTCTTTGAGTTAATATAGTTTGCATTGGGAATAGTAAATTATATATGTTTAGTGTCCAGCACCTTCCCTGAGTTAATATAGTTTGGAGTGGGAATAGTAAATTATATATGTTTAGTGTCCAGTACCTTCCCTGAGTTAATACAGTTTGGGGTAGGAATAGTAAATTATATATGTTTAGTGTCCAGCACCTTCCCTGACTTTTTCTAGTTATTGGTGGGAATAATAAATTATATATGTTTAGGGTCCAGCACCTTCCCTGACTTTTTGTAGTTTGGAGTGGGAATAGTAAATTATATGGGGCCAATTACGATCTCGTCCTTGTGTAACGTAACTGGTGCTCGTGTAAAGCGCTCTGATACCCGAATCGGGTCAAGTTCGCGCAATATAAAACTCCGTAAAAAAATAAAGCCCTACGGCCGACTCGGTCCCGTGGAGCTTTCCGAGCGACTTGCGCTCCGAGGCTCCGAGCGACCAAGTTCGATGCAATTGAGCGCTGACGGACTCGGGTCGCTCGGAGTCCCATTGAAGTCTATGGGAGCCTGTTTTACATAGCGTACATAGGCTCCCATAGAGAATAAAGATAGGTCGTGGAAAAGGGCACCCCCTGTCGCAGGTACGCCTCGGTGCTGGCCGCCCCATGCATGCATGTGTAGGGGGAGCCCTTGGGTCCCCCTCAGTGATCAAGTCATAGGGCTGTGGATGAAGTGGGGACTGCTACGGCCCCCCGAAGTCTGCTTCCCAATGCTGTCTCTAGTCGGAGGCTCTGACTCGATCCGGCTGCTCGACGCGCGCATCATACTTAGGGGCCGATTCCGATCTCGGCCGGTAGGGCTCCGAATCGGATTCGGCTTTACCGGATCCGATTCGGAGCCCTATTTCCCGACCGAATCGTACGTGCGTCCGGGCGAGCGAGTACGATGCGTGCGCTCGCGAAATCTCCGACCGACTCGTTCGCAGGACCCGACCGCTCCGACCGACTCGCACGGGGACGACTCGCACCGCGCAATGGAGACGTTCCCCGGCCGGGTAAGTACGATGCGCATCGCGACCGCTCCGACCGACTCGCGCAGTCCGGCTCCAAGGAGCTGTCGGAGCCGCACTTGGGGGTCCGTGTCGGACCCCCTGGAAGCGTAGGCACGCGAGTCGCACACAGGGGGAGCCATGGGTCCCCCTACACGTGCATGTACGGTGCGACCCGCATCGACGCGAACACGCTGTAGGGGGCGCCCTTGTTCGCCTAGTGCCCATTGAGTCAATGGGAGCCCATGTACGCGTCGTACGACTGGCTCCCATTGACTTCAATGGGAGTCCGACCGAATCGAGTCCGATAGCATACGTGCGCATCGTACTCGTTCGGTCGGACTGCTAGGGTCCGATTCGGTCGGGAATCTCTCCGAGTCCGGCTCGGTCGGAGAGATTTCCGGCCCGAATCGGAATCGGCCCTTTGGTCGTTTGGAAATCGGCCCCATTGCGCTGTGCGCGTCGGCCATGTCGGAGTCGTCCGGAGGGCCTCGCTGACGGGTACGAGTCGCTCGGAGCATGAGGCTATATTCGCATCGTACTTGCTCGCTTGTACAGCGGTACGAGTCGTCCGAAAATCACTCTTACGACTCGAATTCGCACCTGACAGATGCCGTCAGGAGCCCTTCCGAGCAAGATCGTAATCAGCCCCTATATGTTTAGTGTCCAGCACCTTCCCCGAGTTAATACAGTTTGGAGTGGGAATAGCAAATCATATATGTTTAGTGTCCAGCACCTTCCCTGACTTTTTCTAGTTTGGAGTGGGAATAGTACATTATATATGTTTAGTGTCCAGCACCTTCTCTGACTTTTTGTAGTTTGGAGTGGGAATAGTAAATTATATATGTTTAGTGTCCAGCATCTTCCCTGAGTTAATATAGTTTGGAGTGGGAATAGTAAATTATATATGTTTAGTGTCCAGCACCTTTCCTGAGTTAATACAGTTTGGAGTGGGAATAGTAAATTATATATGTTTAGTGTCCAGCACCTTCCCTGAGTTAATACAGTTTGGAGTGGGAATAGTAAATTATATATGTTTAGTGTCCAGCACCTTCCCTGACTTTTTCTAGTTTGGAGTGGGAATAGTAAATTATATATGTTTAGTGTCCAGCACCTTCCCTGAGTTAATATAGTTTGGAGTGGGAATAGTAAATTATATATGTTTAGTGCCCAGCACTTTCCCTGAGTTGATATAGTGTAGAGTGGGAATAGTAAAAAACTGGGGGCAATATTAGCAAGACCCACGTTAAAATTATTGCCGTTTTAGCGGCAGGAAACTGCCGCTAAAACGGCGATAATGGGCTTGCTAATATGCGTTATAGAATTCCAATAGAAGCCCAGGTTAGATGTGAAGGACATCTAACCTGGGCTTCTATTGAATTCCATAACGCATATTAGCAAGCCCATTATCGCCGTTTTAGCGGCAGTTTCCTGCCGCTAAAACTGCGATAATTTTAACGTGGGTCTGCTAATATGCCCCTAGTTCTTTATTTTGGAGTAAGGTTAATGATAAAAATGTATGTTTAAGTGGTAATAGTATGTTATATATGTGTATTTAAAAAAAGATATTTATAACTGACAATTAATGTAAGATAATTATTTTATTGCAAATATAGAAAACAAATTAATATAGAAATTAAATACAGAACAAATTTATATTTTATTTATGTGTTTATTTTCATTCAAAGACTCAAGCAAAGAAATAGTATGCATTTTATTTTATTTACATTGTTTGATATATATATTATTATACTGAGAATTAATACAATTTTTATTTTTGGATACATTGCATATTTAGTACATATTTAAACATAAACATATAATTTTTAAGCATAGTCAGCATGAAAATTTTTTATGTTTTATATAATGGAGAATTTGGTAAATATGTACATTTTTAAAAATAAAAGATGCAGTTATCCACTGATTTTTATACATTTTTTAATACATATTTTTTTGGTAACAGTTATACAATATTTATTTATATTGTAAATATGCATTACATAATTACATATAGTGTACATTTTTAATAACATACATTTTGTTACAATTTTTTCATTGCATAAGTGTTTATATTTTTGGCATAATTCATAATAAATAATATTATATTTTGTATAATATTATTTAAATTGTAAATATAAATAATATTATAAAGGTAAGAAAGCATTTTGTAAAAGAAAAATATTTGTTAACATTAATACATTTTTTAAAATTTGTAGCAAGCAGTACAATTTTTTTTCTTACATTAGTAAGATAACATAATTTTTTTTAATGTATAATAATAAATATTATTTTTGTTTTAATATTTGCTATTATAATTTAACAATTGTAAACAGCAAGGAAAAAACATTTTGTACATTAGTTTAATTAATTAACATTTAAAAACATTTTTTATTATTACATTTCTAATGTACATTGAGTTTAATGTAGAAAAGTATTTTCTTATTTCAATTAGGCAGCCATTTTTTAAACTAAGGGCATCATTACGATGGCGGGCGGACCACCGTACCGGTAAACGGGACGGACCGCCAGAGGTGCGGCGGTCCCGCTGGGCCCATTAGGATGTGACCGCCACCCTGGCGGTCGCATTCCTCATATTCAACATTGTGGCGGGCGGTGCTGTAAGCAGCACCCGCCACAATGTTGAAAATGCATGTTGTGCATTGGCATGCACAACGTGACAGGCACCAATCGGTGCCTGCCACCTTGTCCATGCCAATTTAGGGGGGTACCATGGGTACCCCCCAAGTGCAGCCCCCCATCCCCCCGGGGGCCCGCAACGGGCCCCCAAAGTGAACTCCGCATGCCTTTCCATGGCGGAGTCTCGGCCATGGAAAGGCAATGAAAATGCCACATGCTAATATGGATGGCGGTGCCTGCAAGGCACTGCCACCATATTATGGGCCTTTTCCGCCAAGTAGGCAATCGGGACGATTGCCTAGCGGCGGACGGTCTTTCCGTCCGCCGCGGTACCCACGCCATGCTAATGTGGCGGGGGGTAAAAGGCCGTCCGGCGGGGTGTTTTGGCGGGCGGATCGCCACTGCCGGTCGGGCGGTGGTGATCCGCCCGCCATGCTAATAGGCCCCTAAGTTCTATTTTGTAGGCTATCTGTGTTGTTTTAGGTCATTTCTGAGGGGAGAAGCTCGCGGTTGGAAGCTGCGTCACATCAGTGAAGGTAAGTTTAATTTAATTACTTTTTAGCTTAATTTAGGAGTAGGGTGAAGGTAGTTAGGTAGTCTATAGTATATGTAATGTTTGTATTTTGAGTTTTTTATGAGGTTTCATTTGTAGTTTTGCATATGCGAAATGCGGTTAGTGCGTTGATAGGTAGGTTAGGGTTTGCTATATATGTTTAATTATGTTTAGAGTATGGTGTTATTAGTATGTTTATGTGTGTTTTTTAATGATTTTATTCTATATTTGTGCGGGAGGGATTGTGTTGTTTTTTCCACAGGTTTTTGTCATTTGGAAGTTGCCGTTGGGAGAAGTATGCTTTTTTTTTTAAGGAACTGTATCTACTAAACTAATAATTGTTTTACAGTTCCTTTATTTTTCGGGTATTACTGGAGCATTTTTTTTTAATTACATTTTTTTATTTTTTTTATGGATTCAAGTCTATGGATATATTGCCGGCGGATTATATTTTACACAGTTGTATTTTTCTATGTTTTGGGATTTTTAACTAAGTATTGGGATTTTTCCAAGTTTGGATTTATTTGTGGCAGTTTGGATTCAATTCTTCAGCCACAAAAAAGTAAGTTATATTAAATTATTTAAAATGGGAGGGAAATGTAATTTTTGTAATTGTTATTGATATTTTTTAATATATAAAATATATTTATTATGTCAAATAATTTTTTTAAAGAGTTAAAATGAATTGACATAATATTTATATTTTAGATGTTTGAAAAGAGATGTTTAGTTAAGAACTCAGGGCCTCATTTATGAGGTTTGCCGTAGGGCAGCGCATTAGGCCTTCCTGTTGCGCTTCCCTACGGCAAAAGAAAAGGGCAGGAATGCGCCGTATCTATAAGATACGGTGCATTTCTGTCCTTTTCCCCTGCGCCGGCGCACAATGGGCTGCCGTGCGCCAACGCAGGCACCTGGGTGCCTGCGTTGCAGGGATGATTATTTTTGTACAGGAAGGGAAACCTTTCTGTACAAAAATAATCACAAGAGGCTTCTTCCTCTTTCTATGTGTGCTGCAGAATGCAGCTCGCATAGAAAATGGAAAAACGAGGAGAAATAAAGATATTTCTCTTCGTTGTGCCTCCCTTACACCTCCCCTGGGGAAGACTAAGCTTTTGACGCTGCCTCAGATTTATGATTGCTCCTAAATCTGGGGCAGTGTCAAAAGGCCATGGATGTTGCTGGGAATGCCCCCAGCAACACCCATTGCACGCCCCTTTAACGCAGAACACTGCGTTAAAGGGACTGATATTTATCAGGCAGCATTTAGCCAAAAAACGTGGCTTAGTGCTACCAGATAAATATCACGCAGGCTTCTGCGCCACGGAAAGTAAAAAAAAGTGACGTTCCGGAGGCGCAAGGAGTCTCATAAATGAGGCCCTCAGTTCACAATTACGATTTGTCTATGTTTATGTATTACTGTTTTAAAGTAGGGATTTAGCTATTGTTTCTAGATATTCTAGCCTTTTGTGTTTGGGTAGAGTCTTACTTTGTATTGTAAGTGCTCGAACATTGTTTTAGTTTGTTTAGTTAGTTTTGGACCCAGCTGTGTTACAGACTGTTCAAGTCTTAGGGGCCGATTCCGATTCGGGCCGGAAGCGCACCTAACACTATTCATCCGGAAAAAAACCCAGCCGAATGCGTGTTTCCCGACCGATTCGAACAGTCGTCCCAACGAGCAAGTACGATGCGCATAACAGCCCAGATTCCGAGCGAGCCGTACTTACCCATTTCAGCTCCTGTTCCCCACCCGAGCCGGATCCGTAAACGCCGAATCGAGTCGCACGGAACCAAATACACCGCACCTTCCGGTTGGACTAGTACGATGCGCACTCTGTACGCGCCGAACCCGTCGCTACGTCCGGCACGTCAGAGCATCCGGGAGAGCTGCACATAAGCTCCGATTCGTGCCACAAGACGATCCACGGCGACGAGACGAACAAGCCAGCGACGAGTACGAGTCGAAGCCACGAGAAAGCCGAACGAGACGAACAAAACATGAATCCCATCGCGCAGGTCCTACCAATACTCTACATCTATTACCGGAACAGGTACGGACGCGTACGGCGCAGACGGTAAGTCAAACACCCACTACACAAAGAAACGACACGTACCCAACATATGTCACACACACAAAGGGATGCAGAAATGACGTACACTAGCAACAGCAGAACCATAGGGGCGGGATGGCTACCACCAATGCCATACACACCCATAGGGTGCTGGATGCCTACCACTACCACCACTCCTACTCAGGGGGCCTGGATGCCTGTCACTACTACCATCCCCACTCATAGGGGGATGGATGCCTACCACTACCACCACCCCTACTCAGGGGGGCCTGTATGCCTGTCACTACTACCATCCCCACTCATAGGGGATGGATGCCTACCACTACCACCACCCCTACTCAGGGGCCTGGATGCCTGTCACTACTACCATCCCCACTCATAGGGGGATGGATGCCTACCACTACCACCACCCCTACTCAGGGGGCCTGGATGCCTGTCACTACTACAATCCCCACTCATAGGGGGATGGATGCCTACCACTACCACCACCCCTACTCATGTGGGCCTGGATGCCTGTCACTACTACCATCCCCACTCATAGGGGGATGGATGCCTACCACTACCACCACCCCTACTCATGGGGGCCTGGATGCCTGTCACTACTACCATCCCCACTCATAGGGGATGGATGCCTACCACTACCACCACCCCTACTCAGGGGGGCCTGGATGCCTACCACTACCACCACCCCTACTCACGGGGGCCTGGATGCCTGTCACTACTACCATCCCCACTCATAGGGGGATGGATGCCTACCACTACCACCACCCCTACTCATGGGGGCCTGGATGTCTGTCACTACTACCATCCCCACTCATAGGGGGATGGATGCCTACCACTACCACCACCCCTACTCATGCGGGCCTGGATGCCTGTCACTACTACCATCCCCACTCATAGGGGGATGGATGCCTACCACTACCACCACCCCTACTCAGGGGGCCTGGATGCCTACCACTACCACCACCCCTAGTCATGGGGGCCTGGATGCCTGTCACTACTACCATCCCCACTCATAGGGGGATGGATGCCCTACCACTACCACCACCCCTACTCAGGGGGCCTGGATGCCTACCACTACAACCACCCCTACTCATGGGGGCCTGGATGCCTGTCACTACTACCATCCCCACTCATCGGGGGATGGATGCCTACCACTACCACCACCCCTACTCAGGGGGGCCTGGATGCCTACCACTACCAACACCCCTACTCATGGGGGCCTGGAAGCCTGTCACTACTACCATCCCCACTCATAGGGGGATGGATGCCTACCACTACCACCACCCCTACTCAGGGGGCCTGGATGCCTACCACTACCACCATCCCTACTCATGGGGGCCTGGATGCCTGTCACTACTACCATCCCCACTCATAGGGGATGGATGCCTACCACTACCACCACCCCTACTCATGGGGGCCTGAATGCCTGTCACTACTACCATCCCCACTCATAGGGGGATGGATGCCTACTACTACCACCACCCCTACTCATGGGGGCCTGGATGCCTGTCACTACTACCATCCCCACTCATAGGGGGATGGATGCCTACCACTACCACCACCCCTACTCAGGGGGGCCTGGATGCCTGTCACTACTACCATCCCTACTCATAGGGGGATGGATGCCTACCACAACCGCCACCCCTACTCAGGGGGGCCTGGATGCCTACCACTACCACCACCCCTACTCATGGGGGCCTGGATGCCTGTAACTACTACCATCCCCACTCATAGGGGGATGGATGCCTACCACCCACACCACCCCTACACATATGACGGGTAATGCATGACACAACCAGCATACTCCAACAAAAGGAATGTCTGAAAAATACATCCCACCAACACCATGACAAGCGTGTGTAGTCTGTGTCAAATGCCTACAACACTGAACATGACATTGAGCATACAATGTGACCCCCTATCGCATGTGTCACACATAAATGTGTGTGGACTCCACAATGCAAGCAGACCATGACCACTGTGGGAATGGGGTATAACACCCCATCATCACAGTGACCAAAAGGTAAGTGTGGGGTCCATAGCTGAAGCCCAATTGAACATTGTGGCAATGGGGTCTAAACCCCCATCACCACAGTGACCAAAAGATAAGTGTGGGGTCCATAGCTGAGGCACATTTTGAACATTGTGGCAATGGGGTCTAAACCCCATCATCACAGTGACCAAAAGGTAAGTGTGGGGTCCATACCTGAGGCACATTTTGAACATTGTGGCAATGGGGTCTAAACCCCCATCACCACAGTGACCAAAAGGTAAGTGTGGGGTCCATACCTGAGGCACATTTTGAACATTGTGGCAATGGGGTCTAAACCCCCATCACCACAGTGACCAAAAGGTAAGTGTGGGGTCCATACCTGAGGCACATTTTGAACATTTTGGCAATGGGGTCTAAACCACCATCATCACAGTGACCAAAATGTAAGTGTGGGGTGCATACCTGAGGCACATTTTGAACATTGTGTCAATGGGGTCTAAACCCCCATCACCACAGTGACCAAAAGGTAAGTGTGGGGTCCATACCTGAGGCACATTTTGAACATTGTGGCAATGGGGTCTAAACCCCCATCACCACAGTGACCAAAAGGTAAGTGTGGGGTCCATAGCTGAAGCACATTTTGAACATTGTGGCAATGGGGTCTAAAACCCCATCATCACAGTGACCAAAATGTAAGTGTTGTCATGGGAAAAGCTGCAAATGCCAAACAGCATGGATGATTCCTGGTCACAGAACAACAAACACATCTGTGGCATCGTAGTGCTTGTGTCCCATAGCAACATACATTGGGTGAGACAAACAGTGCAGTGCAAATAAGATATTCCTTTGGCCATGTGCAGACAAACATCACCCATGGGGGCTGACATTGTCAACATTCGTCAATAACACAATGACAGAAGTGACCATCATAATGCAGCCCCACATATCTGCACCAATGGACACACAAATGTAGATATCCTGTGGAGACTGTAGATGTCAGGTGAACAAATACCATACCATGGCAGCAATGGGACATACAAACCATGATCATTGTGCTGACAGATGACCTAGGAGTCCCAGGGACAGCAGGGGAAAGCCACCAAACAACATACAGCCAATGGCACACTAAAGATATGCCAATGCAGTGGTGCAGATGCACAAACACAAACAGGCAGCATCACACTGCATATCAAACACAACAGGTGATGGGGGGGTGTGCCAGTGTCCCCAGGCAACCACACAACACATGAGGAGGCCTGAATCACAATTACACAGATGTGTATACAGTGCCACACAAAAGTAACTCATGGATCGGATTCCCCTATGTGGGCAATCAGGCATTGTTAGATGAGAGGGAGCCCAAATTACACATGTCACACAAGCTTGTAGGAACAGCAAATAACACAGCAAGAGACAGACCCACCACAGCACTACCCCCAGGGACCCCACATTGTGGTGACCCTGGCCTGCATGATAATCCCACTGTGATGACAAAGCTAGATGTCATTCACACTGTGAACCACAGTCATGTGTCCTGAGCAACAAACTACCATCCCACCTACACAAGCACAAATCAATCAGCACGGCCTGTCAGCCAAGGCCAACATGGAGGTAGGGGTCTAGCCGTGCAACAACTCTCATTTGCACACACTCAACACCACACACCTTGATCTCCACCAATGTGCAGCAGTGAAGCTCACATGGACTGGAGACATTGCACATGCACCCATGACAATCCCAGGGGTGGTGGTGGGAACTAAGGTGCAGAAACCCATCACACATGGCCAGTCAACAAGACTCGTGAATGTCTGACACACTGCACAGTACGCCGTACATGGGCATGACGTGAAATCCACCACAATCAATGGGATCCCGGACACAGTCACACACCAATGAAGAAGTCAAGGTCACCCACAAAGAACACACATAGACAACTTCCAACATTGCAGCTCTGACCCTGAGGAGTGGCAGCAGTCACACACACAACGTGTCACAATCACTGAAAGCTAACACAAACTGTAAATTACATGACTTGTGTAACCAACAAGTGCCAAGGGGAATCCTGACTGTGTCTCATCTGCGTTTGCCCACAAACTCAGCCCTGACAGCAAACACACCTATGGATGACACCCGGATGACCAGTAATGTGCCATGCACCCACATCCCAGAGAACCCAGGGTGAAGATTTGGGGGGAACATAGGTCAACTCAGCAAGCATCACAAACAGGAACATCACTAGGGATCCCAGCCTGCGTAGCAAAATGGAAGTGAACACACACAGACATGCTCACACAACACACACCTTGGGCTCAGGCAATGTCACGGAATTACACACTGCCATGAGGGGACTCCACTCCTGTGTAAGGAAAGCTGTGCCATACGTTGTCTCTGCAGGGCTCTATCATGTCAGCAGAACACTTGGTCACTCAGTCAACAATTAGCACAAAATGAAGGCTCTCGTCACATCAGCCTGCTCATGGGAGTGTCACCGAAATCATCTGCACAGATCCAACACACATGTATAGCAAGTTGCACTGATAACACAGATGAGTCCTTCCCCATTGATGCCCAAACTTGCATGTCCAGTGGAGATGGTCACACGGTCAGAGAAATAGACAAATTGAACAATGGCAAGCACAACTGATGTGCAGGGGTGTAAGCCACAGATGTGATATTGCAAATAAATGTAGGAAATCCCATTGGCAAATATAGAAAACATGACACCCTCATATTGCTGCAAAGGATGACATGGCTACACACCAGGATAGGACACATTCCCCCTGGACCACATGGGGTCCTGCACAGTAACACTTCATTTTCATGATATCAAAAATCACCATCACTGCATCAAGGGCATGGTTAGCATCATCAACATCATGTACATCTGAAGCAAAACCACCAGAGAACAGAAAGGAGCTTTATTCAGCATATGTGTGTGAAATAGAAAGTCCAGAAAAAAGACAAAGGCCAATGGCCAGTCCAACAGTAAAGTCCGAACAGGGTGACAGTGGCAGATGTCACCCTTTGCTTGCCTGCACTGCTACGGACCAGGGACATTCCCCTCGGAGGGGCATACGGGGGGCAGGCCAGGCACCACAGGGACAGGATCAGGGCTCACCAGAAGGAAGCAGGGAAGGGGTGGCTGGTGCTGGAGAGTCACTGACAACTGCAGTGGAGGTGTCTGACATGGTGTGTGCCGGCACAACTGGGGGCATGAGTCAGATGGTGTGGGTGCCGACACGACTGCAGTGGTCTGGCCAGATGGAGTGGACAGGTTCCCCACTGCAGTGCCCAAGTCAGACGGGGTGGTAGTGGACTCCACTGCAGTGCCTATCTCCAGGGGAGTAGAATGGGGTTCAGGTAAGGTGGGCAGGACAGAGGGGGAGGACACGGTCTCCACAGCAGTGGCACAAACATGTGCAGCGGGGGATGTGAGGCTGGAAGAGCAAGTGGTAGGGGGAGAAGGCCGGATCATTTTGGGGATGGTGTATCTGTGGGTGGGGGAACCTGGGGCAGGGTGTGGTGGGGGAACCTGTGTTGTGGGGGCCTGAGGGATGGAGGAAGGAGACTGTGTGGTTGAGCTGCAGGGCGGTGGCGGGGTCTTGCTCTTCTGGGTCCGGGGGGACTTGCGTGTGGGGGCCTTAGTTTGTCTGTGCCTGGGGGAGGGTGTCCGGGGGTGAGGGGCACTCCCCTCTGTGTGGGTGGACTTCCTCTTCCCCCTGTATGCTGGATCAGCTGGATCGGAGGGGAAGAGGCCGAGGTCACAGAGGAAGAGCTGCTGTTTAGGTGGGGTTGCAGGTGAGGCAAGGGAAGGGGTCTTGGAGGGAGAGGATTTGGAGGACTGCGGAGTGACTGTGGATGCCTGTGTGTGTGTCTGTTCCCCATCCCCTGTGGGTGTGGTATCAGTCCCCTGAGGATGCTTGCGTGCACGTTTTGCCTTTGTTTTGGGTGTTTCTGTGCTGCTCGTGTCTGTGTGTTTTGGGTGATTGTGCAGGTGTGCATGTGCTTGGGACAGGTAGGGTGCCAGGAAGTGTGGATGGGGCAGAGGTAGGAGGGGTGAGGGACTGTTGGAGGAGGGACACTGCTGCCGTCAGGGAGGAGTCCATGGACTTATTGCTCATCTGTAGGGCAGACATGCCAGATGAGATGCCCTCCATGAACGACACCAGCTGTGTCAACAGAGTGGTGTGTGCATGGAGGACACACTGTCTGCCCTTCATGGAGCTGGCGAAGTAAGTACACAGACTCCTCACTCAGGGCAGCAGGGGACACAGGGGCAGGGGGTGCGGTGCCTGGCACGAAGGAGACACGCTCACGAACACGGGAGCCTCCACGGACCTCTGGAATGGGAGTCGATGGGAGGGCGGTGGTGGTGGTGGTGGCGGGGCCAGCCATACTAGCTGGGGTGTGGTGGCTGCTGACACCCGCCTCCACAAGGGAGTCATCCTCCGAGCTGCTGTGGTCCTCATCTGAGGTGGATGGTGCTGAGGACTCCTCGGTGTGACTCCCCTCGCCCTCCGTGCCACTGGGTCCCTCCGACCACTCATAGGCTGCTGACCCAGTCTGGCTCTGCAGCTCCTCCTGGTCCGTGGAGCTGTCCCCTCCTGTGGCCGTGGATGTATCTGCAAACAATTAGGGAAACAGACAAACATCAGTCACCTGCACTGACCGCACACACCACAGTAAGTACAGCACATTACAGAGCAAGCCCTGGCATCCTTAGTTGAACATTGCCAAAAGTGCTCACACAGATTAGGAGAAGCCAATTGTCAGTCTGATGGTCAACCATGGCACTCACACCCCTCCTGGCCTTTGAAGTAGGGTTCTGTTCTACCATATAACACAGACCTATGTACCTTTCAGCTCTGCCCATGAAACATGGCACTCCCATATAGGCCCCACCAGTCAAGCCCTGATAGATGACCTAAGCTGTCCATTTTTCTTTTAGCCTTTTAGTACCTGTCACAGTGGTCAACACCCCCTTAGATACATACACTTAGGCCCAAGCCCTCACAGTGGTCCACACCCCCTTAGATACATACACTTAGGCCCAAACCCACCTCCTTAGATGCACACACACATGTAGGCCCAAGAGGCCACTGCCTCTTGCTATCATTTTTTAATACAACAAATCTTGTAGGCCTTTCTGACCTGACAGCAGGGACCTGTGCCATCCACCGCGGCACCAGCCCCCCCTTGTAAATTTCCACAGTCACAAGAATAAGGTTAGCCCACACGTACGTGACACTCTGCTGGTACATCTTGCTCTTTCCCAAGCAATGTTTGCAATATTTTAACTTATGAAACTTTCCACGCTTGCTCAACTGAAACTGAAAAGGCGGCTACGTGACAGAGAAATAATATATAAAATCTTAATTTCTGAGCATCTTACGGTAAAAGTTATCTTTTTCTTATGTTTGCGGTCAAGAGCACCGACCACCTGCTAAAAGCCCCTGTTTTCACCATGATACCACTTCTCTGTTCTTCAAAAAACTTTTCACAGTTACTATAAGCGTGTGGTCAAGGACCCACGTCAGGGCCCACGTCAACTGTGGGTAGGAGTTCTGCATTAAGCCATATAAAAGGTTTGCACCCATGTCCACGCCCTGAACTCTTCATACCAGTGCATTGCATGGGGAGGGTTCCCGGTCGGCCGTTCTCCTGATCTTGGGCCTAGAACTTCTACTCTCAAGGTGGTAATGCTCTTTTCTGATTGCTAGCCTTTTGGCTTTTTCAGCCTCTCTAATTTAGCTCATCCACACCCAATTCATTGCATTTATCTTAGCTTAAACTGTGTAGCCTTGGATGGTTCTTGCTCTCTTATTTAAGATGTGCCTTCTAGGCGCTTGCCTATTCATGATCCCTCTTTTAAGACTTGCCCCATAGGCTGTAGCTCACTGATAGATAGTTACATAGATCTTTGTGCTTCACTTAAAATATGATTTGTAATATTGTTGATGCTTTCATTTTCATCCTGCTCATGTGTTGACGAGCAGCATTAAATGAACAGTTCTCGGTGTTACTGAATTGCTTAACAAAGTGCCACTGTATTTCACACCGTTGTTCCTTCTTTTCAAGTGAACGAGCAGAGTGCGGGTCGTGCTCTCATGAGCCGGTAAGCAGAAGGGTGTGACCACCCATTTACCCTCAAACAGCTTGCACCCATCTGTCTGGTGCCTGTCGGATGGTAATACCCCAGTGTGGACACATGCACCACCTACCCAGTTGTTGGACATTGCAGGGAACACGGTGAAGTATGTGAACATGCACACATCACATCTCTTGCCACTGAGTCAGTACAGGTGTCCGGATAAAGGGATGGCCAGAGTCTAATTTGAAATGCATGTGATGCATACCAGCACCAGACATCATGATGCACCCATGTCCTCATAGTCAATGCCACAATGGGGTGCATGTTGCACATGTCACTCCCCTGCAGGATCACTCTTAGGAAATGTAATGCCATGGCACATGCATGCCTGCAAAGTCATACATCACTGTCTCCAGTCACATGGGCAGGGCAGCCAGCCAACAACAGTCTGCACTGTGTCACAATCCTAGGTCATGGGGAATGCAAGTTCTGTAGCTGACAAGTGCACATGTCCATCCCCCACACACCACATCATCTGAACTCTTATTTGTCCACGTCATACCAATTGGACATATGGGAGACATGAAACACAACTCTCTGAACCTGAGCACCTCACAGTCTGCTGTGAATGAAAAACAGCTGCCTGAACTTCTCAGTCGCATGCACCAGTCTGCACAGTCAAGTGATCAAACACCTATATGTCACCCAAGTATCGTCTCTCATGGTCACATCTCAGATGGCATGCTGAGCCCTAACCGATAAACACCCCAGTAGTCCTGACAACGAAGCCACAGCACAATGACACAGAGGCAGACACCTGAGGGAACATTTCACTGAGCACAACGTGTCAGCTGATACACGGGAGTGGGAGTACAGAGTGTATTGTATGCCCTGGAGTAGGCATGACTGTCCTGCTCCACGTGAAAGAGGGATGGGCCCTGGACAGTAGGCATGTGGCTAAGCATGTGTGACACACTTGATATACATACTCCTGAGGCCCAAACATTGTTCCCACCCGCAGCATGGGGGTGTGCCAAATACCCCAGGCACATGTGGTGAGTCAGATCAGCAATTGGAACACATATCAAAGTTACACGCAGATTACATGTCAGAACTCAGGCATTGTGTAAGCAATTGACCCACCCATGAAGCCCACCACAAAGGTACGGTAACAAATGCTGTCCCCCACCCTGAGCTAAGCAAAATGCAAGGACACAGTACCCAAGTGACACAATTTCCATACTGTAAGGGCCACACCTGGGTATCACAATTGAGGGACATGGGTCCTGGACCACAAGACTGATGTACTGTGGAGGTTTAACCAGGCCAGAGGAGGGCACATAGCATGTCAGACAAAGTTCACAGTGCAGTCATGGACTCACCCCCTCCTTGCTGATGTCTGGCCTTCAGATGCCCATCCAGGTCAGGGAAGACCACCGCCAGGATTTGGAGCATGTGGGGGGTCAGGGTCCGGTGTCTGCCCCTCCTGCGAGGAGGCGACAGCTTCAGCTGGACCCTTGCGATCCTCCGGGTCCAGCCCGAAGGTCCTGCCACCTCTTCTGGCAGTTGCAGATCTGGCGCTTGTAGTCCCCCACGGATCGTACTGCCCGGACGATGGTCAGCCAGATCTCCTGCTTCTGGTGGGCATCAACCTGTGAGGATGACAAAGTGAAAAAGGCCATTACTACACATGCAACATATCCGTGCATCACACAGTTGGATATACATGTCTCAATCACAGGGGCATATGATGTACACAGGCAGTGCAACTATGGCTATGAACAGTTTACCAGCAGTTACTAAATGGTATCATTGCCTGGGAAGTAAAACCTTGTTGGAATGCACTGTTACTGCACTATACCTGTTCAGTGCATGTAACTACACACTTTGGGGGTGAGAACTACTCAGTGAGCATGCTAGCCAGTGGTGTGCACACTGGAAGTCTTGCTAGTCAGACAACATGCACATTTAGTAAGGCAGTGGACAGCACACTCACCTGCTCCCCTGGTTTCCCATACAGCTTGCTGTACTGTGGAAGGAGGTTGTCCAGCAGGGCCTGGTTCTCCTCAGCGCTGAAGGCTGGGGCTCTCTCCACAGTACGTGCCATTGCAGTAGCCAGAGGATGCGGAGTCAGCAGCAGTGTTGGTGGCAGATGTCGTCCTGGAGCATGTAGTGCAGGCAAGTGAGCTCTCAGGGGAACAGCCAGCATTATATGTGTGCTGCAGATACAGATACTGTCCCATGTGTGCAAAGTGATAGGTCCAAGTCGTTTGCATCTTCTGAATCTGGCCAATCTATGGAATTGCACCACTTATACATGCCCACAGCATCCTTCAAAAGTTAAACTTCATGACACCCATGAATTTGCAACATTGTTGTGGCTGGCCAACTGAATTCACTGCATCAGACTCGTTAAAGCTTCGAAAACGCGTCCGTTGCCATGCCAGGCCCTAGCCAATGCGTGTGCACCGATCGGACCATTGCTGTACAACGCGTATTTCAAAAAACAACGCGTACCCGTTCACATCAAATGCAATGTCCAATGCGTGCGCACCGATCGGTCCATTGCTGTACAACGCGTACCCGCTCACATCATATGCAATGGCCAATGCGTGAGCAACCATCGGTCCATTGCTGTACAATGCGTACCCGCTCACATCATATGCAAAGGCCAATGCGTGCGCACCGATCGGTCCATTGCTGTACAACGCGTACCCGCTCACATCATATGCAATGGCCAATGCGTGCGCACCGATCGGTCCATTGCTGTACAACGCGTACCCGCTCACATCATATGCAATGGCCAATGCGTGTGCACCGATCGGTCCATTGCTGTACAACGCGTACTCGCTCACATCATATGCAATGGCCAATGCGTGCGCACCGATCGGTCCATTGCTGTACAACGCGTACCCGCTCACATCATATGCAATGGCCAATGCGTGCGCACCGATCGGTCCATTGCTGTACAACGCGTACCCGCTCACATCATATGCAATGGCCAATGCGTGCGCACCGATCGGTCCATTGCTGTACACCGCTGTACCCGCTCACATCATATGCAATGGCCAATGCGTGCGCACCGATCGGTCCATTGCTGTACAACGCGTACCCGCTCACTTCATATGCAATGGCCAATGCGTGCGCACCGATCGGACCATTGCTGTGCAACGTGTCCCTGTACAAGTCACTCGCATATGTCACCATGCCTGTCACAGGTGAACGTATGCCAGCCACATTTACTTTCCAGGGACTCAGGGGCACACCTACGACACCACAGCCTGTCCACACTGTATCCTAAGGCATGTAAGGCTGCATTAACTTTTCTGTGTATGGGGGTCAACATGTGGTTTTTTGGGTGGCACTTGGGGGCAGCCACTACCAGGCTGTGCACGTGTTCATGGGAACAGATTCCTTTGTGTGTTGTGCACATGACCACTGTGATGTGCAACTGTTCATTTCAGAGCATGTGGCATGGTCACATTTCCAGGTTGTGTATGTGTATGTCATGTCACATACCCCCTGAGTCCCATGTGGGACGGTATGTACGTCACAGGGTGACCCATTGCCACAATAGTGATGGCCCTCCACAGTCTGTGTGCATGTTGTGTTTACAATGTCTCTGATTCCATGTGCACAATGGGAGACAGTCTCCACATCCACGTTGTTTGTGCATGGACTTTGATGTTGTGCATGTGCGTGTGTCACAGATGTCCATGTCTGTCCTGCAGAGGCAACAGGTACCACTACCTGTGGGGGTCATGGTTGTTTTGCTGTGGTGTATTCATGATAAGCCATATCATGCCAGTGTCCATGTGGCAATACAGGGTCCCTGGGAATCTACCTGTCAATGAGCTGTGATGCCTGGGGCACATCTGTCCTCACATGTCACTGTGGTGTGTGTTTGGAACGTGACAGCAGTACATGGGTACTGTGACACAGCCTAATGATATCCCATAGCACAACCTGGAACTTGTTGTCAACACATGTTGAACTGTGATGTTAGATGTTGGCCATGTAGGTGCCATACATGTCCTTACAGAACGGCACACACATCAGGTACTTGTGTCTCGTAATGATGTATCATGTGATATTGAGTATGGTCTATGCCACATATGTGGGGTGACTGACAATCACTCTTTCTTCACCTATGCACTGCAGGGCACCAGCTGTCCATAGACCATTACCTGACCTTGCAACCATGGGTGAACGGGACTGCATCCGACGGTACCGCTTCAACAGGCCGCTCATTGAGGAATTGGGGGTGCGGTTGGCCCCACATTTGGAACCTGGCCGGCCATATCCTACAGCGCTGACCCCCAAGGTGAAGGTGATGGCAGCCCTACACTTCTTTGCCACTGGTACCTTTCAACACATTGTGGCGTCTGCTGGTGGGATGTCACAGACCATGTTCAACCGTGTGCTATGCGATGTTTTGGAGGCAATGTTGAGATACCTGAACCAGTACATCTATTTCCCTAAACGTCAACAACTCACTGATGTCAAGAGTGACTTCTATGCCCTAGGGAGGATGCCGCATGTCATTGGCTCCATTGATGGGACACATGTGGCTTTGGTACCACCACAGGCACATGAGCAGGCATACAGGAACAGGAAACATTACCATTCGGTCAATGCTCCTTTGGTATGTCTTGCAGATATGTGCATCTCACACGTGTGTGCCCGTTTCCCCGGTTCTGCACATGATGCCTACGTGATGAGGAGTAGTCGCATCCCGAGGATGATGTCACAGATGCAGAACCAGCGTGCCTGGCTTTTCGGTGTGTACTGACTTTGTACCATTGTGTGTGTTCTGCAATGTTGTATTCCACCCTCTTTTCCAACTCAGCTAATGTGCAATTGTCTGTATGTAGGTGACTCGGGATACCCCAACATGCCGTGGTTGCTGACACCCCTCAGGAACCCTGTGACACCAGCCCAGATGCGCTACAATGAGGCACATAGTCGGACCAGGAGAGTGATCGAGCGGACATTTGGTCTCCTGAAGAGCCGCTTTCGCTGCCTGGACAAGACAGGAGGGGCCTCCCATATGCCCCAGCAAAGGTGTGCAAGATTGTCATCGTCTGCTGCATGCGACACAACCTGGCAGTGCGGAAGGAGTTGCCTCTCATCATGGATGACGATGACCAACATCCGCCACCTGTGGAGGATCCTGGCCTGGGCCACGATGCCAGTGATGATGATGATGAGGGTGATGTCCACACACAGCTCATCACCAACTTCTTCAGCTGAATGTGAGTATCCAGAGATGTCATGTCAATGATGTGAGTTTGCGTGATATGTGTTGGTGGTGCTCTGGTGCTGTTTGAGTGTGGCCATGTGCTACTTGACTGGAAGCGTGCAGCGATGTGTCCTTACAGGTAGTCTGTACTCCCAAACAGTGTTGACATGCTAACTTGGTTTTGTGTAGGTATCTTGTGACATGTATTGGGCATGAGTATTGCAGTTCTGTCCTGTTCTTCAGTGCTTTTGACTGTGTGTCATGTCTGTCCTTCACAGGGTACTTTCAGAGTTGTTTGGTCAACTGTGATCCCCCGACACCATGATTCAACTTCCAGGGTGGAAGCAGTCGTTTCCCTACAGGTGATGTGCCACACACCCCTGGACTTTCTTTCTTCTACACTTGTTGACTGTGTGGCCACTGCCACGTGGGATTACCTTGCATCTGTAGTGCAAACAACATGTTGCAAATGTGTAATAAACCTGTGCTTCACTTTGGGATGTGCGTTGTCTGTGGTCACACATCTGACTGACATTTGCTTACTGCACCTGTTGGCTAGTTAACACAGACTCTGAATAGGTGTGTTGTCTGTGCATTCCACTGTATTTCCTGGCAACATCATTGTAGGCGATGAGTCCGATGGCCCTGGTGTGTATGTGTTGTGTAGCCCTAGTGGTGTGTCTCCCTCAAATGTGTCACGTCGCCATGACTCACATGACGGTGTTGTACTTGCTGTAGCAGTTAGCATGCACAGTGTCATTTAGCAGATCATCATCTCCATGACAGAAACCACGTTGGAATCACAACAGAGGCAAGTATGGTGTATTAGTGGGTTTATTTACATACATGTGTGAGTATAGTGCACAGGATGGTGGGTGCTGTACATTGGGATTGTAATCCAAACCTCCCAGATGAGTTGGAAGTCTTGGTAGCAGAAATGTCCTGAGTAAAGTCAACAGTAATCTGATACATTGGGCCAACTTAAACTCCCCATGTCATGTGGGAGAGTTGGGTTGCATTCGACAGGGTGACAGTTTGCACACAAAGGAGAATTTCCAGAACAGGTGTTGGGTTCCTGGGGGATGTACATGGCCATCGGCCTCTCAGTTTTCCTTCCTCGGACGACCCCTCTTCTTTGGGGGGACCCTCACGTGCAGGCTGCTGCGGTGCAGGGGACTCTCTGCCAGAGTCCTCCTCCCTCCCTGTGGCAGTTGCAGTTGTTGCAGCACCAGATGTTGTGGGCACACAGGGAGGTGTGGCCATGTTGCTGCTAATCTGGCGGAGGCATGTCAATATGTCCCTATGCGCCGCTGTCAGTTCTTGCAATGTGTCCCACTTGGACTCCATGTGAGACATATGTGTCTCCACACGGGACATGTGGGAGTCCAAGCGGGCATGATGAGCAGCATGCTGCTGTTGAATGTCCTTGAGGATCCCCACTACCTGGCTGACCTCTCCGGTGCTATTCGGGTACGCATCAGCAATGCGTACCAGTTGTGGGTCATCATGCAGTCCAGACCCCTCTGCAAACAGCGACCTATGTCTACCACCCCTCCCACCACCCCTGGCGACACGTGCGGGACCTGCGGTGGCACGCACAGGTGACCCTAGGCCCCCTTGGGGGTTGTTACTGGGGTCATTGTCCATTGCTCGACGTTGGGCCGGGGTCCCTGTGCTGTTGTCATCGGTGGTCCTTGGTCTGTCCGTGTCAGTGGGGGTGGTCTGTGTGTTGACAGTTGTTGGAGGGGTGGGTGCAGGGGGTGCAGATGTTGGTCCTGCTGGTGCTGCATGATGACTCACACCGGAGGGGCCAGGTAGGTCTTCGCCATCCGAGGAGGGCAGAGGCTGTTCCTCACCAGTGAGCTCAGTGTCCTCCGGAGCCTGGGACAGGAACTCCTCATCGTCTGCTGCTGTGTCCCCATCATCACCTGTTTTTGGAAGAGACACATAATGTATGTTATGTTTCTACAGGCATCAATGGTTCACACACCTGACAGTTGTGACTGTACCTCTGGATGCGGGCCTGTACATTGCATTGTCCTAAGTTGTCACAGTCAGAGGTTGATATTGGTGTAGCACATTGTCCTGCAAACCTGAGGCATTTCAATGTGAATGTTGAGGTGTGTGCATGGCCAGCATTGGTTGTATTTGGTGGACATCCGGCCCTCCTTCTCCCCCAGCCCAGTTATCCCACCATGAAGCATGCCACCCTTGCAGTGGGTTCAGGTTGACTCTCAGGATGTCAGTCAGTGGTGTCCTGCTGTTGGTTGGTGCCCAGTTCCCAGCAGGGCCTGGTACTCCCCACGACAGAGGACCATTGTCAGACATCTTAGAAGTGGCTTTTCACTCCCTGTGAGGTGTGCATGCTTCAGTGTGAGCTTGCTGGGCCATGTGGGTGGGGGATGTTGAGCTGTGACTACCACTCCCATCATGCTATTGCCTACACCCCCTTCCCAGCATGCCCATACTTCCTTCCTTTTGACTCAGCTTCCCTGTGGGGTAGTGTGCCTGTGCTGAAAGGATGGCTGACAGTGTTGTCCTGGCGTTTGTTTGGCTACAAGTCCCAAGAGTGTCCCTGTGCTTCACACAGCATAACCCAGGGTGGTGGTTCTTTGAGGGATATTTAATTAGAGTGTGAGGCATTGCATTCTCCCAGGTGAGTTATGTGGAGTTTGTGTTAAGGGGGTGTGTGAGAAAAGCTGCTTGTAAATGTGGTCAGAGCTGTCAGTCCTCCTTCCCACCCAGCCAGATATCCCACCATGGAACGTGCTTCCATTGCAGGGAGTGCAAGTTTGCTTTCAGGATGTCAGTCAGTGGTGTCCTGCTGTTGGTTGTTGGACAGTTCCCAGCAGGGCCTTGTGCTCCCCACAGCAGTACCCAGTGTCAGCCATCTTGTCAGTTATTTTCAACTCCCTGTGATGTGAGCATGGTTCAGAGTGGTGTTGATGGGCCAATTGTGAGGGTGACCAATATCTGTGACTACCACTCCCATCATGCTATTGCCTACACCCCCCTTCCCAGCATGCCCATACTTCCTTCCTTTTGAGTGGACTTCACTGTGTGTGAGTGTGACAGCAATGGCAAGATGGCTGACAGTGTGGTCCTGTTGTTTGTTGGTACCCAGTTCCCAGCAGGGCGTTGTGCTCCACACAGCAGTACCCAGTTTCAGCCATCTTGTCAGTTGTTTTCGACTCCCTGTGAGGTGTGCATGCTTCAGTGTGAGCTTGCCGGGCCATGTGGGTGGGGGATGTTGAGCTGTGACTACCAGTCCCATCATGCTATTGCCTACACCCCCCTTCCCAGCATGCCCATACTTCCTTCCTTTTGAGTGGACTTCGCTGTGTGTGAGTGTGACAGCAATGGCAAGATGGCTGACAGTGTGGTCCTGTTGTTTGTTGGTGCCCAGTTCCCAGCAGGGCCTTGTGCTCCACACAGCAGTACCCAGTTTCAGCCATCTTGTCAGTTCTTTTCCACTCCCTGTGAGGTGTGCATGCTTCAGTGTGAGCTTGCTGGGCCATGTGGGTGGGGGATGTTGAGCTGTGACTACCACTCCAATCACGCTATTGCCTACACCCCCCTTCCCATCATGCCCATACTTCCTTCCTTTTGAGTGGACTTCACTGTGTGTGAGTGTGACAGCAATGGCAAGATGGCTGACAGTGTTGTCCTGGCGTTTGTTTGGCTACAAGTCCCAAAAGTGTCCCTGTGCTTCACACAGCATAACCCAGTGTGGTAGTTCTTTGTGGGATATTTAATTAGAGTGTGAGGCAATGCATTCGCCCAGGTGAGTTGTGTGGAGTTTGTGTTAAGGGTGTGTGTGAGTAAAGCTGCTGGTAACTATGGTCAGAGCTGTCAGTCCTCCTTCCCACCCAGCCAGATATCCCACCATGGAACATGCTTCCATTGCAGGGAGTGCAAGTTGGCTTTCAGGATGTCAGTCAGTGGTGTCCTGCTGTTGGTTGGTGCACAGTTCCCAGCAGGGCCTTGTGCTCCCCACAGCAGTACCCATTGCCAGCCATCTTGTCAGTTCTTTTCAACTCCCTGTGATGTGAGCATGGTTCAGAGTGGTGTTGATGGGCCAATTGTGAGGGTGACCAATATCTGTGACTACCACTCCCATCATGCTATTGCCTACACCCCCTTCCCAGCATGCCCATACTTCCTTCCTTTTGAGTGGACTTCACTGTGTGTGAGTGTGACAGCAATGGCAAGATGGCTGACAGTGTGGTCCTGTTGTTTGTTGGTGCACAGTTCCCAGCAGGGCCTTGTGCTCCACACAGCAGTACCCAGTTTCAGCCATCTTGTCAGTTCTTTTCCACTCCCTGTGAGGTGTGCATGCTTCAGTTTGAGCTTGCTGGGCCATGTGGGTGGGGGATGTTGAGCTGTGACTACCACTCCCATCATGCTATTGCCTACACCCCCCTTCCCAGCATGCCCATACTTCCTTCCTTTTCAGTGGACTTCACTGTGTGTGAGTGTGACAGCAATGGCAAGATGGCTGACAGTGTGGTCCTGTTGTTTGTTGGTGCCCAGTTCCCAGCAGGGTCTTGTGCTCCACACAGCAGTACCCAGTTTCAGCCATCTTGTCAGTTCTTTTCCACTCCCTGTGAGGTGTGCATGCTTCAGTGTGAGCTTGCCGGGCCATGTGGGTGGGGGATGTGGAGCTGTGACTACCACTCCCATCATGCTATTGCCTACACCCCCCTTCCCAGCATGCCCATACTTCCTTCCTTTTCAGTGGACTTCACTGTGTGTGAGTGTGACAGCAATGGCAAGATGGCTGACAGTGTGGTCCTGTTGTTTGTTGGTGCCCAGTTCCCAGCAGGGCCTTGTGCTCCACACAGCAGTACCCAGTTTCAGCCATCTTGTCAGTTCTTTTCCACTCCCTGTGAGGTGTGCATGCTTCAGTGTGAGCTTGCTGGGCCATGTGGGTGGGGGATGTTGAGCTGTGACTACCACTCCCATCATGCTATTGCCTACACCCCCCTTCCCAGCATTCCCATACTTCCTTCCTTTTGAGTGGACTTCACTGTGTGTGAGTGTGACAGCAATGGCAAGATGGCTGACAGTGTGGTCCTGTTGTTTGTTGGTGCCCAGTTCCCAGCAGGGCCTTGTGCTCCACACAGCTGTACCCAGTTTCAGCCATCTTGTCAGTTCTTTTCCACTCCCTGTGAGGTGTGCATGCTTCAGTGTGAGCTTGCCGTGCCATGTGGGTGGGGGATGTTGAGCTGTGACTACCACTCCCATCATGCTATTGCCTAAACCCCCCTTCCCAGCATGCCCATACTTCCTTCCTTTTGAGTGGACTTCACTGTGTGTGAGTGTGACAGCAATGGCAAGATGGCTGACAGTATGGTCCTGTTGTTTGTTGGTGCCCAGTTCCCAGCAGGGCCTTGTGCTCCACACAACAGAGCACCATTGTCAGACATCTTTGAAGTGGCTTTTCACTCCCTGTGAGGTGTGCATGCTTCAGTGTGAGCTTGCTGGGCCATGTGGGTGGGGGATGTTGAGCTGTGACTACCACTCCCATCATGCTACTGCCTACACCCCCCTTCCCAGCATGCCCACGCTTCCTTCCTTTTGACTCTGCTTCCCTGTGGGGTAGTGTGCCTGTGCTGACAGGATGGCTGACAGTGTTGTCCTGGTGTTTGTTTGGCTACAAGTCCCAAAAGTGTCCCTGTGCTTCACACAGCATAACCCAGTGTGGTAGTTCTTTGTGGGATATTTAATTAGAGTGTGAGGCAATGCATTCTCCCAGGTGAGTTGTGTGGAGTTTGTGTTAAGGGGGTGTGTGAGTAAAGCTGCTGGTAACTATGGTCAGAGCTGTCAGTCCTCCTTCCCACCCAGCTAGATATCCCACCATGGAACATGCTTCCATTGCAGGGAGTGCAAGTTGGCTTTCAGGATGTCAGTCAGTGGTGTCCTGGTGTTGGTTGTTGCACAGTTCCCAGCAGGGCCTTGTGCTCCCCACAGCAGTACCCAGTGTCAGCCATCTTGTGAGTCCTTTTCCACTCCCTGTGATGTGAGCATGGTTCAGGGTGGTGTTGATGGGCCAATTGTGAGGGTGACCAATATCTGTGACTACAACTCCCATCATGCTATTGGCTACACTCACTTCACCAGCATACACAGAATTCCTTCCTTTCAGTGAGCTTCCCTGTGAGGTGGTGTTCTAGTGGTGGCAACATATCTGACTGTGTTTGTTTGTTATATTTGTGCCACTGCCTTGCTCTATTTGTTGTTAGGTTTGTACATGTCATGACACAGTTACATGTCACTATGAGATGGCAGGTATTGTGTTTCTCTGACTAACATACACATCTTGGGATGATTATCTTTTGGTTGCTGTGGATTTGCTAAGGGTGCATGGTTTGACTATCCCCTTGACAGTAATGTGTGTGTATTGTCACACAATATTGGGAATATTGGTTGTGTACTCACCAGGCTCTGGGATGTTTGATAGTCCATATACGCTCACTGGTGGTAGGATGGCCCGCACCTTCTCCTCCCAGGGCCTGAGGTATACTGGTTTGGCAGGAGGGCCACTGCCGGTGCGCTGACTCAAGATGTAATCCTTCTTTAGTAGGTCCTTGACCCTCCTGCGCACATCATACCACCTGTTCTGGATGTCTTCCTTTGTGCGCAAACATGGTGATTGTTCGTTCACCCTGTCGACGATCCTCTCCCACATCTTGGTTTTCTGCGACATGGGGGTCTGTTGGACCAATGTACCAAACAACTGTGGCTCTACCCTGAGGATCTCATCTACCAGGACTTCCAATTCACTGTCTAGGAACTTTGGATTCTTCTTTGGGGGCATGGTGATGGGTGGTGGTGGTGATTGATGTGTGAGTGTGTGCAAGTGAGGGTGTGTGAGTGTCGGTTTTGCTGGGTGTATGTGAGGGTGCTATTTGTTGAGGCGCTAATGGTGTGTGGCTTGTGTGATGGATGAGCTGTGAGTGTGTCTGTGGTTGCTGTCTGATGGTGTTCTGTGCTGGCAGGTCAGTTGAATTTGCAAAGGATCATGGTAGGGATTTGTGGCCTTTATATGGGTGGAGTTGTGGGTGTGTCTTTGTTCCATGTTTTCCCCCCCCAGTATTTATTGGCTTTGTCATTGCTTGTTTGGCCCTTTTTTTTTAATTTTTCCCTTTGTATTTTTTGTGCCTATAGGAGACGTTCTTCTGACCGAGTAGGACCCTGCAGTTGTCTCGTGCGAGCTTCTCCGAGTCGTTCACGCTGTGTTTCTGCTAGGTTTCATTTGCGGCGTACGCGTCGGTCGCGGAGTATTGGGTTGCTTCGGCTGTGTTTTGTATGCGTGTCGGTCGTACGGCTTGGGCTCCGTGCGACTCGGTCTGGTTTTCCACGCATTGCATCGTACTGCGCGGGTCGGATTTCGTGGGTACGTTTCGGTCGGGTTCATTCCTGGTCTGTGTCGGTCGATTCGATTTGCGTGGTTTCCCGGCCGGATAGCTGGTTTCCGTGCGGTTCGGTCGTTCGGCTTGTGTTCCGTACGAGTCGGTCGTGATTCACATGCATTTCATCGTACTACGCAGGTCGGGCGGCGCCGGTACGTGTCGGTCGGACTAAATTCCCGTACCGAGTCGGTCGGTATGTTTTCCGGCCCGAATCGGAATCGGCCCCTAAGTTGTTGGTAGCTTTGTTCTTTTTGTATTGATTGTAATAATTTATGTAGGGTTGGTTGGGTTCTGCTTGTTGTGGCTTGGAAAGCATTATGCCATCCTTCCACAGCATTATTAGTTTTTGCTTCTTTGTTTAGGGTACTGTTATATACATTCCACCATGGAATGTGGTATTTGGGCTGTCTTCTGTGTCCAGATCTGTGTAGGCTTCCCACCCAGGTATCCTCAAAATAGTCCAGTAGGGAACTTAGGGGCATATTATCAAGGGCTTCACCGCCGATTTAGCTGCACTTTTTGCCGCTAAATCAGCGATATTTTTAACGCCCTATTAGCAAGCTGTCGCTAACAGGCGTTAGCGACAGCTTTCAGGCGTTAGAGGCCGGGAATTACATCGCCTTGCATGTCAGCGATATTTATCGCTAATGACATGCAAGGTAGGCGTTCCTCACTAAAAGCGACTGTAAACAGTCGCTAACACCACTAACCCCTATTATCAAGGCAGGCGAAGCGATAAAATAAATCGCGCTAAGCGCGTTTATCGCTAGATTTTAACACCTGCTACTGACTATGACTTACCTGTTTAAGGTATAGGAGGTGGATTCTAATGCTGAATCCACCTTAGCGTTACATGCAAGAATATCGCTGGTTTTCCAGCGATATTCTCGCATTTTGCCGCTTATCGCTGGAAATAATATCGCTATGGAGATAAACCTTACTAATAAGGTGTTATCTCAGCGATAATTTCCAGCGATAGGCGACGTTAATAAAAACGCGCTAAGCGCGTTTTGCGATAAATATCGCAACTCCTTGCTAATATGCCCCTCAGTTTATGTTCATTTGTTTGGTAGTAGGGGCTTTCTATTAAAAGATTGTAGTGTTCTGCTACATCAGTTATTGGGACGAATGCTAGTGCTATTAGCTTTTTAATTTCATATGCAAAATTGCTATTAGTTGCATATTCTACACTAAGGGCCCGATTCCGATGTCGTGCGGAAAGCAACCGACTCGGATTTGTAATGCTTTCTGTACGACTTGACCGCGAGCCCTCCGTTCGACGTAGCACGATGCATCCCATGTGAAACACAACCGAATCGTATGGAATGCCATCATTCCGAATGAAGGCTCCGTAAACCGCATCGATGCGACCGACACGTTTGTAAACGTTCAACATTCGCTTGCCGGTTATGAGTCAGACTCATATCAACACTAACCCTGGGCATAATACTTTGCTACGCTCACGGAGCATGCAAAGTTTGTGTTATTACACACTACGCAAATTGCACATAGCAGAGTAAAAAAACTCTGCTAATCAACGCAGCATAGCAGCAGTATATTAAACACATACAAATGCTTTGTTAAAGCAATTTTCTATGCTAAAAAGCATATAACAAATTCACAAAAGTGAACTTTGACAATGAAAATATCAAGCAATGAGAGAGGTGATGATTTTGGGTTCCCCTAACCTAGGGGAGGACCAAGCAGATGCCTTGAACACAAAAAGCATATCATGTGAACGATTCAGTGGTGGTCCCTTCCTCCTAGGACCACCCCAAGCACAGTTATGGGCAAAAATACAATCCCAACCAAAGGCCCTGCAAAGCATTATGGGACGAGATTAGCAGTGGGCAGTGAATATTATAGTGTCCAATATCAAAATAATTCTACAAAGAGCTGCAGTTCAACTAGTCGTTACTAGATGTCCCTCACGAGTCAAATGCAAAAGCATTGAAATTATTAATACATCAAGCTGCAGTTCCACTAGTCATTACTAGATGTCCCTCACGAGTCAAATGCAAAAGCATTGAAACCCTTTCATGAAGCTTTTGCATTTGACTCGTGAGGACATCTAGTAACGACTAGTGGAACTGCAGCTCTTTGTAGAATTATTTTGATATTGGATACTATAATATTCACTGCCCACTGCTAATCTCGATCCATAATGCTTTGCAGGACCTTTGGTTGGGATTGTATTTTGCCAATAACTGTGCTTGGGGTGGTCCTAAGAGGATGGGACCACCACTGAATCGTTCAAAAGATGTGCTTTTTGTTTTCAAGGCATCTGCTTGGTTCTCTCCCTAGGTTAGGGAAGGATACCAAAATCATCACCTCTCTCACTGCTTGTTACTTTATTGATTTCACTTTTGTGAAATGCTATATGCATTTTAGCATATAAAGACAGAGATACTTATTTTATCTTAACTTGCACTGTGAAAGATGCCTTTGGCAATTATTGTACAGTGCAGTCAAGTACACAGCTACGCACTACGCAATTTGCATAGCTACGTGTAGTTCAAAATGTACTTCACGTAGCTACGTGAAGTGCTACTACGCCCAGGCTTAATCAACACACAGTGAGTTGATGTTGCAGTAGAAACGGTTACGGAAACGTGTCGGTCCGTGTATGAAATGTCAATGGGGGGAGTCAAAAACACCCAAATAAAGCATTGGCAAATAAAAAAAATAAAAATTCAAAACCACACCCACAAATGCATCTACATATAGGGCCAACACCATGACCATGATCCTTTGCCACAAATGCTAATACTCACAAGGAGCTTGCACCATACATTCCTTGCTCTCTGCCTCACATACTCACACACCCAGCACAGATATCATTTCAGTAAAAAAAACACATATGCACACAACTTGTTACTGATTCACACTCACATTCAAACTCACCCTCACCTTCACACTCTCTCTCACCATGTCCAAAAGGAAGCATACACGTTTTACTGATAAGGAGTTGGAAGTGCTTGTAGATGAGATTGTCAGAGTAGAGCCACAGTTATTTGGTAACCTAGTCCAACAGACCCCCCCTTGCCCAGAGAAATAGGATGTGGGAGAGGATAGTTAACAAGGTGAATGCTCAAACACCTTGCTTGCGCACAATGGAATATATCAGGACCAGGTACTATGATGTGCGAAGAAGGGTCACGAAGCTGATGGCAAGGGAACATTTCCAAAGCCAGCAGACTGGCGGTGGCCCTCCTGCCAACCTGTCCACTTCACATCCTGGGAGGAGAAGGTGCGTGACATCCTTCCGACGGAGGGCGTCTACGGAATCCCAGGATCACAAGAGTCTGGTGAGTACACAATCCACATTCAAATACAGTTTAATCACACCTTTAGAGACAGCACTTCAAAGGATACAGTTAAACTAAGGCCAGTTTAAAATGAAAAAATGTACTAGACTCTAATAGCATGTGATGTGTATGTCATATTTTATACAAAAATAACTCAAAGTTGATTGATAATACAACAAACCATAGATAGGCCATCTGCTCCACACAACTAGCACCAGTGTCAGACAACTTGGCCCGGTACTTTTTCACTCACTCACAGGAAAGCACAGTCACAGGTAGTCTGTTTGGGATGCCTGGGAAGGTGGGTCTGGCCACAGGCACCATGGGACTTGTAGTCACTGAAAACACTCTTCCACACACACAGCCCACACAGACATGCTGGGATTATGCAAGCCTCACAGTCAGTGGAAAAGTACCAGCAACATGGCTGACACTGCTGCATGCTGTCTGGAGAACAAGACCTGATGGGAGTTGTAGTCAAGTCAAACTACACGCACCAGTGTCAGACATCTTTGCCCAGTACTTTTCCACTCACTCACAGGAAAGCACAGTCACAGGTAGTCTGTTTGGGATGCCTGGGAAGGTGGGTCTGGCCACAGGCACCATGGGACTTGTAGTCACTGCAAACACTCTTCCACACACATAGCCCACACAGACATGCTGGGATTATGCAAGCCTCACAGTCAGTGGAAAAGTACCAGCAACATGGCTGACACTGCTGCATGATGTCTGGAGAACAAGGCCTGATGGGAGTTGTAGTCAAGTCAAACTACACGCACCAGTGTCAGACATCTTGGCCCAGTACTTTTCCACTCACTCACAGGAAAGCACAGTCACAGGTAGTCTGTTTGGGATGCCTGGGAAGGTGGGTCTGGCCACAGGCACCATGGGACTTGTAGTCACTGCAAACACTATTCCATACACACAGCCCACACAGACATGCTGGGATTATGCAAGCCACACAGTCACTGGAAAAGTACCAGCAACATGGCTGACACTGCTGCATGCTGTCTGCAGAACAAGGCCTGATGGGAGTTGTAGTCAAGTCAAACTACACGCACCAGTGTCAGACATCTTGGCCCAGTACTTTTCTACTCACTCACTGGAAAGCACAGTCACAGGTAGTCTGTTTGGGATGCCTGGGAAGGTGGGTCTGGCCACAGGCACCATGGGACTTGTAGTCACTGCAAACACTCTTCTACACACACTGCCCACACAGACATGCTGGGATTATGCAAGCCTCACAGTCAGTGGAAAAGTACCAGCAACATGGCTGACACTGCTGCATGCTGTCTCGAGAACAAGGCCTGCTGGGAGTTGTAGTCAAGTCAAACTACACACACCAGTGTCAGACAACTCTACATTAGACTTCCATTCACTGTCAGGAAGACATAGGCCCAGATGACCTGTTTGGGTAGTGTGGGAGAAGGAGTGTTTGCACTGACAACATCACCTATCAGGCTCTATCCCACACACACACACCTTCACATATAGACTAACAAGGCCACCAGGAAGAGTGGTGTCCTGACCATGATTGGAAGTGTACTTGAAGGATGTCTGACACTTGTGCATGGTGTTAGAGTTGTCCACAATTCCTATCATGGCCTTGTGCTCCTCACACCACTACCCAGTGTCAGACATCTTGATAGTACAGTTTCCATTCAGCTTCAGGGATAGCATAAATCCTGGTCTGCTGTCTGTGCTGGCTGTGAAGGTGTGTGTAGGACAGGGCATGATGGGTGGGGAAGTCAGTGAAAACACTCACCCTCTCACACACACCAACAAGACAACATTTAAATGAGCTTATATTACAGTCAATTATAATTTACTGGCAAGGTGTCTGGCCCTGCACACTGATGTTTTGAGTCCAAGGCACTGTTGGTGAGTAGTGGACAAATCAGACACCTGTCACCAGTATCAGACATCTATGAAGCACATTGCCAATCACCGTCAGGAAAGTAGACTCACAGTTAAGATATTCATGATGTGTAGGAAGGTGTGTGGAGTACGGAGCATGATGGCAGATGGAGTCATGGCAAACACTCCTCCTCACAAACAGCACAAACAGACCACCAAGAACCATGCATACCTAAAGGTGAATAGAAATCTACTGACAAAATGGCTGAGACTGGTGACATATGCCTGTACAACTACGCACTGCTTGTGGACACATAGGCACCAGTCATCAGTGTCAGACAACTTGCAAGTGCATTCACACTCACTGTTAGGGAAGCAGAGTTACAGGTAGCCTTTTGCCGATGTGTAGGAAGGTGTGTGTGGGCCAAGGCATCATGTGACTTGTAGACATTGAAAATACTCATCCACCCACCCAGCCATTCAAACTCCCCTGGGCATATGCTTACATCACAGTGAGGAGAAGTGTACTGGAAAGGTGGCTGACACTGCTGCATAGTGTTGATCTTGAAACCAACTTCCAGCAAGGCCCTGTGCACAAAACATCATGCAACTGTGTCAGCCATCTTGTGAGTACACTTACATTCACTGTCAGGTAGCCATTGCCACAGATGATCTGGTTCTGCTGGTTGTGAGGAGGAGTATCTGCCATGACCATACCTACCATCATGGTCTGGCCTCCACACACTTTCATACATAGCCAAAATAGCATATATGGGACTCTGCTTACCAGACAGTGAGTGGCAATGTGCTGCCAAGATGTCTGACACTGTTGCATGGTTTTTTCGGCACAAGGTCTTTTCTGTGATTTTGATTCACATTTACCACCATGCACCAGTGTCTGCAGCCTGTTCAGAACACTTACCATCACTGCCAGTTAGTCAAAGTCATAGAGGACTTTGCTGGGCTGCTCGGAGGAGGCGCATTTCTAAATCCTACTAATCACATCAGGCAGTGGACAACATACACCTTCATCAACATCACAAACAGACCAACATGAACTAAGCGTACACACAGTGATTTTGACTTCACTAGCAGGATGCATGACACGGGGCACTGGTGTCTGACTTATCAACAAACAGCAACATTGACTTGTGCTCAAAACACCGGGCACCAGTGTCCGCCAGACTTGTCAGTACACATCCACACACTTGCAGGAAAGCATAGTTCCATGTGTTCGGCATTTGCATGCAAGAAAGAGTGTGCGCATTACATGGCCTGATGGGATGTCTGTCCATTGTGAACACTCATCTGCAGAAACAGCCCTATAAGACCACTAAAAACCGTGATTACCTGACAGTGAGTGGACATACTAATATGAAATAGCAGAGACTGTGGCATGCTGTGTGGTGCACAAGGCCATGAGGCAAGTTGTGTACAAGTCAGAAACAAGTTCCCAGTGCCAGACAGCCGACCATGATATTTGGACACACTGTGAGATAAGCTCATGTCCTGGTTGCCTGTTAGCACTGGGCATGAAGGTGTATGTAGGAGTGGCACTGATGTGACTTGGAATAACAGCAAACACTCCTACACACGCAGCACAACCACTTTATTGTGGGCAATGCCTATCTCTCAGTGAGTTCATGTGTACTTGCAAGATGGCAGACACTGGGGAATGTTGTCTGAACCTATCACAACTGCAACATTTGCCTATGTGCCACAAAGACCAGCCAACATAGACACATATCTTTCACATACACTCACAAACATTGGCTGCACAACACTCTTCCGTGTGGCATGGTGGGGCTGGGTGGGAGGAGGGGTGTAAGTTTCACAAATGTACAACAACCACTCAAACATCAGTTAATCATAGTTCTTTGCCACAAAATGGCACAAAGATAAGATTGTGAAATCATTTGACCATGGAGTCAATGTACAAAGTACATGATCTGTGTAGACACAAAGTTAAACTGTCACACAATTCTCCTACTCACAGCTATTCACATGTGTAGAATGAGATGAAATCTAGAAGCACCTCAATCACTCCATTCCCACACCTATCAGGCTAAGTTAACAGAATGTGAGTGTGTAGGCAGACACACCAATGTGACTGCTGAAGACATGTACAAAGACCAGTACACAGGCACAAAAAGAGTATGCACAAAGGGCAAGAAAGGGTATGTATCTCACTGTGCAAGTAAATATGTGGACAACCTAAACACACCTGTGTCATTCAATGTGTGTCAATAACCAGTCAATGTCTTCCAGCATGCTCTGTGAATCAAACACAACAGGCCCATTGATGCACATACCTGGACATGTCCATCAATCCCCCTCTTGTCTCAAAAATAGAGTAATCACAAAAGATATGTCTGCATCATGGATTAAGGAGTCCAATCTATTTACAGTTACTTATCATGAGCTTAATTAGCCTATGTAATGTGTATGATTTGAGTTGCAGTGGACATTCACATCAGTCATTGTGTTATGTTTGTACCTACAGTGCCAGCTGAGGGCAACACAGGAACCATCCAGGACAGCCAGGCCCAGACTCCGATCGACCAAGAGCCCTCCGGCGTTGATGAGTCTCATCGGTCTTCTGATGACAACAACAGACCTGGCCCTTCTGGGATGGGTCACCCCACAGCACCAGTGGCGGAAAGACCCCAATCCTCTGCAACCACTCCTGCCTCAGCTGCCAACACCCAGCTGACCCCTACCCACACGGACAAGCATCCCAGGAGACCAACAACACCACAGCAACACAGGGCACTCTGGAGTTGCCCAACAACACCAATGACAACGATAAAGGAGGCTCCTTGTTGACTGTGCCAGCACCAACTGGTCCTGCTGGGGTGGTAGGGGTGGTAGGAGGTGTCGTGGGGATTGGCACCATCATGCAGCTGGTTCTGATGATGTGGCAATCCAAAACCTCTCCAGAATCCTCAATGCATATGAGGATTCACAAGGAGAGATGGGCCAGGTCATAGGGATCCTCAGGACTATGCAACAGCAACAGGCAGCCCAAAATGAAAAACTGGACAGGTTTATGTCAAAAATGGATGAACAGACTGAGGTGTACAGGGACATTGCCACCTCCCTCCGCAAGATTGCCACCAACATCTCCACACCTCCCTGTGTACCTACCACATCCACTGCAACAACTTCTGCAACAGCCACAGGGAGGGATGTGGACTCTGGCGGAGAGACACCTGCAACTGAGGGTCCCCCTGAAAAATGTGGAGTCGGTCATCCAAAGAAGAAACGGTGTGAGACAGATGTCTACGCATCACACCCAGGAAGTGACTATCTGCTCCAGATATCCTCCATTGTGTGCCAACCATTCACTTTGTTGACTATCACAGAACTCTCCTACATTGGCTGGAGGGTCTAAGTTGGACTATGAACTCACATAACTGTGCATCTACTTCAGAATACCTCATCTACAAACAATACCAACTACTATCTTCACTTATATAATTTATTTTGGTTTGTTGATGATACCCGCATGATGTGCACTGATATCTTCACATTATGCACCAAAATAAATCACTCTGCACCCAAAAAAGTGGTAATGTCGTTACTTTGAATAACTAAGGTAATAACTGTAATGATGTTGAAAAAGGCAAAGAAGCAAGTGTGCACAACATTGGTAACACATCACTTTGAAGGAGTACATTACTGTTTTGTGAGTATATGTACATTGTCACAACATGATAGCGGGACACAACCAGGTCATGGCCCAAACCATTGGACATGTAACAGATGCAAAGCAAGTATAATGGTCAAAATACTAGCACCATTTTAAGACACAATAAACACACTTTTGTTAGCATAACAGTGCATCATGGAGCATGTTTATTTTAAAAAAATTACTTTGGATGTGTGAAAACACACAAGGCATGAATCCTTGTGTATCATAGGATTATTTCCCTGACACAACCTGAGAAGGAAAGAAAGGCAGAGAGAGAAAGAGAGAGAAGGAAAGGAAGGGAGAGAGAGAGAGAAGGAAAGGAAGGGAGGGAGAGAGAGAGAGAGAGAGAGAGAAGGAAAGGAAGGGAGAGAGAGAGAGAAGGAAAGGAAGGGAGAGAGAGAGAGAAGCAAAGGAAGGGAGAGAGAGAAGGAAAGGAAGGAAGAGAGAAAGAGAAGGAAAGGAAGGGAGAGAAAGAGAGAAGGAAAGGAAGGGAGAGAGAGAGAGAGAGAGAGAGAAGGAGGGACACTGCCACCCCCGCGCACCCAGGCACCACTGCTCACCTGCTGCCACTGATGTGTCTCCAACCACGTGCCGGTATACACTGCAAGCCACCAGGTCTGCAATCTGTAATCTGTAATCGAGGCCAGAGTCAATCATGGCAGAGTCCATCTCACTGCACACGACAACAATGCGTGTCCGTCCCTGCGCACACATGCAGCCGCACCCTACCCCCTCCCGCCGGCCAGCGCTGGCTGTCCTCACTTGCGCACCCAGGCCCCACTGCTCACCTGCCGCCAAGGGTGTGTGGACCAGTGGGCACACCACGTGCCTGTGCAAGCTCCAGGCCCCGGTCCCACCACCATGGCATGCTCCACATCATGCGGACAAGCACCACGGACCACCAGGTCCCACACATGACGCTGAGTCCAGAGGCATCAATGGCAGAGACCACATCAGTGCAAAAGTCATCATCGCAGGCTGCACACCCGCTCAGCAATTTCGGTGCCACTAACCCTGTGCAACCCCAGTCAGCTCCACGTGGTGGTAGGCCCGTCACGCCCGCAAGGCTTTGGGTGCCACTAACCCTGTGCAACCCCAGTCAGCGCCACGTGGTGGTAGGCCCATGACGTCCGCAAGGCTTCGGGTGCCACTAACCCTGTGCAACCCCAGTCAGCGCCACGTGGTGGTAGGCCCGTGACGTCCGCAAGGCTTCGGGTGCCACTAACCCTGTGCAACCCCAGTCAGTACCACATGGTGGTAGGCCCGTGATGGCCGCAAGGCTTCGGGTGCCACTAACCCTGTGCAACCCCAGTCAGCGCCACGTGGTGGTAGGCCCGTGACGGCCGCAAGGCTTCAGTGCCACTAACCCTGTGCAACCCCAGTCAGCGCCACGTGGTGGTAGGCCCGTGACGGCCACATGGCTTTCGGTGCGACTAACCCTGTGTGCAACAACTCAGGGGCCCTTTATGATTGAGAATCGTGGAACGTCCGTCATCCAGTCACCACCGGCAGTGGGGAATGTGACGTTGTCGGCCCCTTATATTGGCGGGGTCACATGGCCTGTGATGCCTGTGCCGGATGGGTGTGGTGTGTGTGCAAACCTGCCCTCAGGGAGTGACCATGACATGCTGACAACTAGACCAGTGACCTGCAGACCACTAGCGTGTAAACCTGCGACTTGTAGCTATGTGGCCCCCCCCTCGGAGCATAAGCGGAGTGGTCTGGCCTGGTGTACACCGGACCAGCGCAGGGCTTGCAACAATGACTCGGGGGCTCTGGGCGTGGTTCAGTCCATGTCCGGACAAGGAAGTGACTAATGCGTGTGTCCCTGTTGTAGTGCCTACGGCACCCGGAACGCAATCAGCAATGTAGCACACTGTGACTGAAATCCCACTAGATGAGCATCATTGACGTTAGGGGGAATCACTGACCCTACATTCATCCACACATTCATACTTGAATGATGAAAGACATGACACAGCAGTGCGTTTCTGAATGTTTAATGCACATCCAGTGGAGTTTTGCAGCTGGAGCAGTACAGGGCCATGCCAACCCCACTTCACAATATGGGCCCGTGGAGGGCCAGCCAGAGTCCATCGGGGAATGACAAGTACAGCGGAAGAGGAAGGGTACAGTCTGCAGTCTGGTTGCCGTGTCATTGGTCACTAAACAGGATATGGCAGTCCATGTCGCGGTCCAAGGTGAGTGCAGCAGAGTGTATCGGGGGTCAGTGGAAGGTCATGGGGCCATGTGCGGCACCAAGCAGCAACAGGCCAGGTGGCGGACATGAATACTAGTGCCTCCTCCTGATCTCAAGCCCATCCACATCCTCGTCCTTGGATGTGTGCTCTGCCCCACCTGTGGGTGGTGCAGTTCCGGCTGCGGCACTGTGTGCCACTGACACATCAGGGGCCAGAGGTGGATTGTCGGCCGCACTGTGTGGCAGTGACACATCAGGTGCCAGAGTGGAAATGCCTGCCGCACTCTGAGGCACTGACACACCAGGGGCGGAGATGTGGATGGTGTAGGAGCAGCAGCATTCATCTGCCTCACGCCTTGTGGCAGCAATGCCATGATGAGGATATGCAGGGCATGGTAGATCCCAGCTACATTTTGCTGATTTGCAGCGGTGGCTGCCATCCTTTCCGCCTCCATCCGCACCATGTCCTCCATGAGCCTCCGCATGTGTGCCAGCTCACGGCTGAGATCGCTGGAGCCACTCTGAGTGGACAGGTGTTCTTGTCTCCGAGTCATGACTCCAGCAATGTCAGCCAGGGCTCATTGGAGACCATGGAGCGGCCTGTGGGTGTCCATTAGGGACTGGAGGTGGTCCCTGATGGGACTCAGACACCCATGGATGGCGTCAAGTTTGGTAGCCATGAGGTCGGACCCCACCCGCACCTGCTCAGCCATCTCCCTCTGGCCCTCCAACACACGCGTTGGAAGGCCATGTGTTGTTCGGGGGGGTCTTGGGAGACAGCCGGGGTTGTGGGTGCCTCCTGCTGGGTGGTTTGTGGAGTGGGTGGGGTCTCCTCGATGCACCTGGGCTGCCCTGCTCCTGGAGGTGATTAGCGGATGAGTTCAATGATGTCTTGGAGGGCTTGGGTGTCAATGCTGGTGGTGTCCTCCTCGTCATCAGTGAAGAGTGGCTGGGACTGCTCTGCAGGAGGTATTGACGGTGCCCCTGCAATGTGAAGGGGAGATGCTGTGTTACAATGTGTCCACATGTATGTAGCCGCATGGTACATGTTCACATTCAGACAGCATGGCAATGTACATTTTGACAGTCTGTAGATCAGGGCCATGATCCAGAGTCATTGTGGGTGTGCACTGTGCTCTGCTTGATTGTGCATTTGTGCCATTGTGGCCATCTCCCCCGTCCCCCAGTACCTGGTGGTTACTCACCCTGTTGCTGTTGTGTTGTGTCATGTCGAGCAGTGTCCGCTCCTCCCGACTCCTGCCACGGTCTCCACACTGATGACTGTCGACACCAGCTCCTCCATGTCATCCAGTTCCAACTGTGGCGCTGGGCTCCCACCTCCAGTCTGCATTGCTGCCTTCTGGTTGCCTGCGAGTTTCTCCTTGGTTTTGCGCTTGATGTCAATCCATCGCCTCTTGACCTCGTCCATTGACCTCTTGTGCTCTCCGACGGCATTCACCGTGTCCACCATGGACCGCCATATTCCATTTTTGGTGCCCAATGACACGTTGGAGGTGACGAACAGTTCTTGATGGTGTTCCATCACCTCCGTGACCAGGATCCTATTCTCCTGCGGACTGAACTTCGTCTTCCTCTTCTTCTTGTCCTTGCCCTTCCCTGTCCCTGAGGTCCCAGGCTGGTTGACCGGGGTGCTTGTGGGGATCCGCTCGTCCTCTGCGCCTGCTCCGGCTGCCTCCATGGTGCTTTGGGGTTGGTTATTTTGTGTTTGTGTCGTTTTTGTACTTTTGTAGTGATTTTCCCACCTGCCGTGTGTGTATTGCAGGCCTGGCGCTGCTTATCGCTGATTTCCTCATTGCGGTTTGGCCCATCGCATGTTTTTTTGCATTGGGCTTTGGGTTTTTATCACCGTCGCGGTGGTTGTATCGTGGACGTTGTCCGCGTTTTCGGGAGACTATCGCATGGTATAGCCGTGTTGTGAATTCCACGTTAACACAGGGTTATTTCCCCGCGATAGACTGCGATGTGTAAAGTTGCGTTAAAATTTTTTTGAGATGTTTAGCGCACGTTCTTGTGAATATCCCCCTGAGTCTCTTCAATTTTGACAAGATTGTCAGCTGAAGCACAAGATTGTCAGTGTGTAAACTATCTTTGATTCACCGTACCACTGTACATCTCAACTTTTCCATCTCACAAATACTTCACATACAACTAACATCATGGCAATTTGTATACACTCACAAACATACATACACATTGTGCACCAGCAACACAACAACAGACACTTGGGGGTACTCCCCTACTTTCATTGCATACCTACACTCATGTGAAGAAGTTGTTGATAAGCTGTCGCCTCAAATCCTCGCCATCATCATCATCCCATCTGTCGTCATGTCCCAGTCCAGGATCTTCCCTCGCTGGCGGATGCTGGTCTCCATCATCTTGTATAAGTGGAATTTCCCTCCGTATAGCCAGGTTGTGGAGCATGCAGCAAGCATTAATAATGTTGCACACCTTCAATGGTGCATATTGTAGGGCTCCTCCCGGCCGGTCGAGACAGCGGAATCTTGTCTTCAGAAGGCCAAAACACCGCTCAATGACTCTCTGGCTCCTACCATGTGCCTCATTATACCGCATTTTGGCAGGGGTGACTGGGTTACGGAGTGGCGTAAGTAACCAAGGTTGGTTGGGGTACCCAGAGTCTCCTACATTGCAAACAGAAAAATATGATCTGTAGTTGGTTAACAGAGCATTATCAGACATACAATCTACACACAACACAGCACACATGTCACATCACCTACCAATAAGCCAAGCACGGTCATGTCGTGCCCGTGACATCAAACGGGGGATGGCACTGTTCCTCATGATGTAAGCATCGTGTGCAGATCCAGGGAAATGTGCACAGACATGGGAGATGGTCATGTCTGCCAAACAAACCACCTGGGCATTAATTGAGAGGTAATGTTTGCGGTTACGATACACTAACTCAGAAGCCTGTGGTGGCACCAATGCAATGTGGGTGCCATCAATGGAGCCAATTACATGGGGTAAGTGCCCCAATGCATAAAATGCACCCTTGATGTCTCCAAATTCTCTAGGTGTTGGAAACTTTATGTATTGGAACAGAAAATTCATCAATGCAGCCAAAGAATCTCGCAGAACACGGCTGAACTGAGTTTGTGACATCCCACCAGATGTTGCCACTGTGTACTGAAATGTACCGGTGGCAAAGAAGTGTAAAGCTGCCATTACCTTAACTTTGTCCGTCAGTGCAGTTGGATATGGCCGACCAGGCTGTAGATGGGGTTACAACTGCGCAGTCAAGTCTTCAATGATTGGCCTTGTGAAGCGGTACTGCCTGATGGTGTCACATTCTTCCATGGTTGCCAGGTCTGGAAAGGGCCTGTGGACTGCAGGGCGTCTGCTATACCTATGTGCAGAGTATGGACACAGTTGTTGTCAAGTCACAATGTACCATGCAAGATGCTTAGAGACAAAGGGAACATGAAATGTGAACACAACTGAACCTACAGATCCTTCAAATGCATGATTTAATTATCAAAAAATTTCCTTATATACATATGCCAGCATCAGTAGCATACACAGACATGTTATCAGGGTATGGTGACACAGCAATTATAGTGGTGTAATGTATAAGTCACTAGTGTCTGACATCATGAATGTCTGCAAACAGCACATATTCTAAGGATCAATAGTTAAAATATGTCACTTTAATGTGTTTAAAAATATTACATGTACATTAATAAGACTGAATAGGAACATGTCATTCAAGAGATGTGTAACACATGATATACACATCATCTCAAATACATAGTCATGCCCAACACTGTCACAGGTTGGACACTGTCATTCATTTATGTCTACTTTACAAATAAATTCACATACACTGATTATTTTCAATGTAGTGGATTTAGAACTGGGTGACAATATCATACACTGCAGTCTGGGGCACACAGATAGACTACTAATTCACATTGCACAAACCAGATGAACATGTATAATGATTTCACTGTCCAATCATCCTATAGTAAAATCCTTAACCATTACTGACACCACATATGTGTGTTTCTTATTATTCCTGGTATAGCGTCAACTGTGCTATTCTTTTAGCATTTAGCATGCTGACTGTAACTACCTGATGATGAAAATCCCTCAACCTGCATTCACAACATGCTATTGACCCATGTTCTGATTGTGATCACAATGATGCTCAGGCACTCAAAATATAATTTACACACAATCTGTGATCATCTCTTGACATGGCATGTATATTTTTACTGGCCAAATGTTTTGTAGTTAAATGAACGATGCTGCAGATCAATGTTGTGATATGTAGGTCAGACTGTCCAGTTGTGACTTACCTCCCTGCAAGGTCCCTACATTGAGGCCAAATAACTGCACCTGTCATACCCTGACAGTGAAGTTTGTGTGCTCAACATGATACTACCTCTGTCAATGCATTTAAGGCAGTGCACCATGGTGGTTCTGTCACAAAGGCTGACGAGCAGCCTCTATTCAAAGAACAGATGATATTCCATTGAAATTGTGACATGATGTTGCATTGTCCTGGTTGGGACTGTGTAAGTGTGTGAGTCCGTTGTGCTGGTCTATGAAGGCCCACATAACCATGGTCTGCAGGTGACCCTGTGATGCACCTGCATCTCCACTCTACCCATTCCTCAACATTAGCATTTATTTTTTCTGCAACAATGTATGAATACCTTTCATTGACAACACAGTGTGAGCTTGTTTTTGTGGAAATACCTGCAACATGTACTCCACATGTACTGATATGAGATTTTATTTTTGGAAGAGAAGTTTCATTTTTCATATCCATTTTTAATACTTTCTTTTTACCCCCAATGCAGGTATTGAAACTTATTGTATAGGGGTATTTTCACAAACACCAGATATGCATAATCATATATGGGGGTATTTACACTAAACACAAGGAATACCTCTTCATGTATGAGAGTATTTGCCCCAAAACAAGTTAGTCATCTTCATGTATGGGGGTCTTTACCCCCAACACAAGTTGGGCTTCTTCATGTATGGAGGGATTTGCCCGAAAATCAAGTTAGGCATCTTCATGTATGGGGGGATTTACCCCAAAATCAAGTTAGGTATTCTCATGTATGGGTGTATTTACCCCAACACAAGATAGGCATCTTCATGTATGGGGGAATGGCCACAAAATCGAGTTAGGCATCTTCATGTATGGGGGTAGTTCCACACAAAACCACATATGCATATACACATATGGTGTATCCACCAAAAAAAGCACATATTTTCTTCAACATTGCTGTAGGTAGTTGCCACCCCCATATTGACTTGACATTGCTGTAGGTAGTTGCCACCCCTCCTATAGACTGGACATTGATGTAGGTAGTTGCCACCCCTCCTATTGACTGGACATTGCTGTTGCCACCCCTCCTATTGACTGGACATTGCTGTAGGTAGTTGCCACCCCCATATTTACTGGACATTGCTGTAGGTAGTTGCCACCCCTCCTATTGACTGGACATTGCTGTAGGTAGTTGCCACCCCCCCTAATGACTGGACATTGCTGTAGGTAGTTGCCACCCCACCATATTGACTGGACATTGCTGTTGCCACCCCTCCTATTGCCTGGACATTGCTGTTGCCACCCCTCCTATTGACTGGACATTGCTGTTGCCACCCCCCCATATTGACTGGACATTGTTGTTGCCACCCCTCCTATTGACTGGACATTGCTGTAGGTAGCTGACACCCCCCATTTTGACTAGACATTGCTGTAGGAAGTTGCCACCCACATATTGATTGGACATTGCTGTAGGTAGTTGCCACCCCCCATATTGACTGGACATTGCTGTAGGTAGTTGCCACCCCCCATATTGACTGGACATAGCTGTAGGTAGTTATCACCCCGCATATTGACTGGACATTGCTGTAGGTAGTTGCCACCCCTCCTATTGACTGGACATTGCTGTAGGTAGTTGCCACCCCCCATATTGACTGGAAATTGCTGTTGCTACTCCTCCTATTGACGGGACATTGCTGTTGCCACCACTCCTATGGCCTGGACATTGCTGTTGCCACCCCTCCTATTGCCTGGACACTGCTGTTGCCACCCCTCTTATTGACTGGACATTGCTGTTGCCACCCCCCCATATTGACTGGACATTGCTGTAGGTAGTTGCCACCCCCCATATTGGCTGGACATTGCTGTAGGTAGTTGCCACCCCTCCTATTGACTGGACATTGCTGCGGGTAGTTGCCACCCCTTCTATTGACTGGACATTGCTGTAGGTAGTTGCCACACCCCCATATTGACTGGACATTGCTGTTGTTACCCCTCCTATTGACAAGACATTGCTGTTGCCAGCCCTCCTATTGACTGGACATTGCTGTAGGTAGTTGCCACCCCCCATATTGACTGAACATTGCTGTAGGTAGTTGCCACCTCCCATATTGACTGGACATTGCTGTAGGTAGTTGCCACCCCCCCATATTGAATGGACATTGCTGTAGGTAGTTGCCACCCCCCCATATTGGCTGGACATTGCTGTAGGTAGTTGCCACCCCTCCTATTGACTGCACATTGCTGTAGGTAGTTGCCACCCCCGCCATATTGACTGGACATTGCTGTTGCCATCCCTCCTATTGCCTGGACATTGCTGTTGCCACCCCTCCTATTGACTGGACATTGCTGTTGCCACCCCCCCATATTGACTGGACATTACTGTTGCCACCCCTCCTATTGACTGGACATTGCTGTAGGTAGTTGCCACCCCCATATTGACTGGGCATTGCTGTAGGTAGTTGCCACCCCAAATATCGACTGGACATTGCTCCAGGTAGTTGCCACCCGCCCATATTGACTGGACATTGCTGTAGGAAGTTGCCACCCCCCATATTGACTGGACATTGCTGTAGGTAGTTGCCACCCCTACTATTGACTGGGCATTGATGTAGGTAGTTGCCACCCCCCCATATTTACTGGACATTGCTGTTGCCACCCCTCCTATTGCCTGGACATTGCTGTTGCCAACCCCCATATTGACTGGACATTGCTATTGCCACCCATCCTATTGACTGGGCATTGCTGTAGTTAGTTGCCACCCCCCATATTGACTGGACATTGCTGTAGGTAGTTGCCACCCCACCATATTGACTGGCCATTGCTGTAGGTAGTTCCCACCCCTCCTATTGACTGGACATTGCTGCAGGTAGTTGCCACCCCTTCTATTGACTGGACATTGCTGTAGGTAGTTGCCACAGCCCCATATTGACTGGACATTGTGGTTGCCACCCCTCCTATTGACTGGACATTGCTGTTGCCACCCTTCCTATTGACTGGACATTGCTGTAGGTAGTTGCCAACCCCTATATTGACTGGACATTTCTGTAGGTAGTGGCCACACCCCATATTGACTGGACATTGTTGTAGGTAGTTGCCACCCCTCCTATTGACTGGACATTGCTGTAGGTAGTTGCCACCCCTCCGATTGACTGGACATATCTGTAGGTAGTTGCCACCACCAAATTGACTGGACATTGCTGTAGGTTGTTGCCACCCCTCCTATTGACTGCACATTGCTGTAGGTAGTTGCCACCCCCCCATATTGACTGGACATTGCTGTTGCCACCCCTCCTATTGACTGGACATTGCTGTTGCCACCCACCATATTGACTGGACATTACTGTTGCCACCCCTCCTATTAACTGGACATTGCTGTTGCCACCCACCATATTGACTGGACCTTACTGTTGCCACCCCTCCTATTGACTGGACATTGCTGTAGGTAGTTGCCACCCCCATATTGACTGGACATTGCTGTAGGTAGTTGCCACCCCAAATATCGACTGGACATTGCTCCAGGTAGTTGCCACCCCCCCCATATTGACTGGACATTGCTGTAGGTAGTTGCTACCCCCCATATTGACTGGACATTGCTGTAGGTAATTTCCACCCCTACTATTGACTGGGCATTGATGTAGGTAGTTGCCACCCCCCCATATTGACTGGACATTGCTGTTGCCACCACTCCTATTGACTGGACATTGCTGTAGGTAGTTGCCACCCCCCATATTGACTGGACATTGCTGTAGGAAATTGCCACCCCTCCTATTGACTGGACATTGCTGTAGGTAGTTGCCACCACTCCTATTGACTGGACATTGCTGTAGGTAGTTGCCCCCCACATATTGACTGGACATTGCTGTTGCCACCCCACCATATTGACTGGCCATTGCTGTTGCCACCCCTCCTATTGACTGGACATTGCTGTAGGTATTTGAAACCCCCATATTGACTGGACATTGCTGTAGGTAGTTGCCACCCCCCATATCGACTGGACATTGCTGTAGGTAGTTGCCACCCCCCCATATTGACTGGACATTGCTGTAGGTAGTTGCCACCCTCCATATTGACAGGACATTGCTGTAGGTATTTGCCATCCCCCTATATTGACTGGACATTGCTGTTACAATCCCTCCTATTGACTGGACATTGCTGTAGGTAGTTGTCACCCCCCCATATTGACAAGACATTGCTGTTGCCAGTCCTCCTATTGACTGGACATTGCTGTAGGTAGTTGCCACCCCCCATATTGACTGGACATTGCTGTAGGCAGTTCCCACCTCCCATATTGACTGGACATTGCTGTAGGTAGTTGCCACCCCCCCCATATTGAATGGACATTGCTGTAGGTAGTTGCCACCTCCCATATTGACTGGACATTGCTGTAGGTAGTGGCCACCACCAAATTGACTGGACATTGCTGTAGGTAGTTGCCACCCCCCCCATATTGACTGGACATTGCTGTTGCCACCCCTCCTATTGACTGGACATTGCTGTTGCCGTCCCTCCTTTTGCCTGGACATTGCTGTTGCCACCCCTCCTATTGACTGGACATTGCTGTTGCCACCCCCCCATATTGACTGGACATTACTGTTGCCACCACTCCTATTGACTGGACATTGCTGTAGGTAGTTGCCACCCCCATATTGACTGGACATTGCTGTAGGTAGTTGCCACCCCAAATATCGACTGGACATTGCTCCAGGTGGTTGCCACCCCCCCCATATTGACTGGACATTGCTGTAGGTAGTTGCCACCCCCCATATTGACTGGACATTGCTGTAGGTAATTGCCACCCCTACTATTGACTGGGCATTGATGTAGGTAGTTGCCACCGCCCCATATTGACTGGACATTGCTGTTGCCACCCCTCCTATTGACTAGACATTGCTGTTGCTACCCCTCCTATTGCCTGGACATTGCTGTTGCCAACCCCCATATTGACTGAACATTGCTATTGCCACCCATCCTATTGACTGGGCGTTGCTGTAGTTAGTTGCCACCCCCTCATATTGACTGGACATTGCTGTAGGTAGTTGCTACCCCCCATATTGACTGGACATTGCTGTAGGAAATTGCCACCCCTCCTATTGACTGGACATTGCTGTAGGTAGTTGCCACCACTCCTATTGACTGGACATTGCTGTAGGTAGTTGCCCCCCACATATTGACTGGACATTGCTGTTGCCACCCCTCCTATTGACTGGACATTGCTGTTGCCACCCCTCCTATTGACTGGAAATTGCTGTTGCCACCCCTCCTATTGACTGGACATTGCTGTAGGTAGTTGCCACCCCACCATATTGACTGGCCATTGCTGTTGCCACCCCTCCTATTGACTGGGTATTGCTGTAGGTAGTTGCCACCCCCCATATTGACTGATTATTTCTGTAGGTAGTTGCCACCCCCCATTTTGACTGGACATTGCTGTAGGTAGTTGCCACACCCGATATTGACTGGACATTGCTGTAGGTAGTTGCCACCCTCCATATTGACTGGACATTGCTGTAGGTAGTTGCCACCCCTCCTATTGACTGGACATTGCTGTAGAAAAAAAAAAAAAAATGTAAGTCAGTTTTTATATAGCGCAGCTACTCACCCTTTCGGGTCTCAAGGCGCTGGGGGCCGGAGTTGAAATCAAGTGAGCTATTGCCCAGAGTCACATGGTGCTGAGCTGAGCTGCCTCCGGAGCCGGGGATCGAACCGTGAACCCTGTGCTCCGAGTCAGCTGCCCTGGCCGCTGCACCACACCTCTCCACATAGATAGTTGCCACCCCTCCTATAGACTGGACATTGCTGTAGGTAGTTGCCACCACCCCTCCATATTGACTGGACATTGCTTTTGCCACCCTTCCTATTGACTAGACATTGCTGTTGCCACCTCTCCAATTCCCTGGACATTGCTGTTGCCACCCCTCCTATTGACTGGACATTGCTGTTGCCACCTCCCATATTGACTGGACATTGCTGTTGCCACCCCTCCTATTGACTGAACATTGCTGTAGGTAGTTGCCACCCGCCTCATTGACTGGATATTGCTGTTGCCACCCCTCCTATCGACTGGACATTGCTGTAGGTAGTTGCCACCCCCCATATTGACTGGACATTGCTGTAGGTAGTTGCACCCTCCATATTCACTGGACATTGCTGTAGGTAGTTGCCACCCCTCCTATTGACTGGACATTGCTGTAGGTAGTTGCCACCACCCCTCCATATTGACTGGACATTGCTATTGCCACCCTTCCTATTGACTAGACATTGCTGTTGCAATCCCTCCAATTGCCTGGGCATTGCTGTTGCCACCCCTCCTATTGACTGGACATTGCTGTTGCCACCCCCCATATTGACTGGACATTGCTATAGTTAATTTCCACCCCTCCTATTGACTGGACATTGCTGTTGCCACCCCTCATATTGACTGGACATTGCTGTAGGTAGTTGCTACCCCCATATTAACTGGACATTGCTGTAGGTAGTTGCCACCCCTACTATTGACTGGGCATTGATGTAGGTAGTTCCCACCCCCCCCATATTGACTGGACATTGCTGTTGCCACCCCTCCTATTGACTGGACATTGCTGTTGCCACCCCCATATTGACTGGACATTGCTGTTGCCGCCCCTCCTATTGACTAAACATTGCTGTAGGTAGTTGCCACACCCCCATATTGACTGGACATTGCTGTTGCCACCCCTCCTATTGACTGGACATTGCTGTAGGTAGTTGCCACCCCCCATATTGACTGGACATTGCTGTAGGTAGTTGCCACCCGCCATATTGACAGGACATTGCAGTAGGTAGTTGCGACCCCTCCTATTGACTGGACATTGCTGTAGATAGTTGCAACGCCTCCTATAGACTGGACATTGCTGTAGGTAGTTGCCCCCCACATATTGACTGGACATTGCTGTTGCCACCCCTCCTATTGACTGGACATTGCTGTTGCCACCCCTCCTATTGACTGGAAATTGCTGTTGCCACCCCTCCTATTGACTGGACATTGCTGTAGGTAGTTGCCACCCCACCATATTGACTGGCCATTGCTGTTGCCACCCCTCCTATTGACTGGGTATTGCTGTAGGTAGTTGCCACCCCCCATATTGACTGATTATTTCTGTAGGTAGTTGCCACCCCCCATTTTGACTGGACATTGCTGTAGGTAGTTGCCACACCCGATATTGACTGGACATTGCTGTAGGTAGTTGCCACCCTCCATATTGACTGGACATTGCTGTAGGTAGTTGCCACCCCTCCTATTGACTGGACATTGCTGTAGAAAAAAAAAAAAAAAATGTAAGTCTGTTTTTATATAGCGCAGCTACTCACCCTTACGGGTCTCAAGGCGCTGGGGGCCGGAGTGGAAATCAAGTGAGCTATTGCCCAGAGTCACATGGTGCTGAGCTGAGCTGCCGCCGGAGCCGGGGATCGAACCGTGAACCCTGTGCTCCGAAGTCAGCTGCCCTGGCCGCTGCACCACACCTCTCCACATAGATAGTTGCCACCCCTCCTATAGACTGGACATTGCTGTAGGTAGTTGCCACCACCCCTCCATGTTGACTGGACATTGCTTTTGCCACCCTTCCTATTGACTAGACATTGCTGTTGCCACCTCTCCAATTCCCTGGACATTGCTGTTGCCACCCCGCCTATTGACTGGACATTGCTGTTGCCACCCCCCATATTGACTGGACATTGCTGTTGCCACCCCTCCTATTGACTGAACATTGCTGTAGGTAGTTGCCACCCGCCTCATTGACTGGATATTGCTGTTGCCACCCCTCCTATCGACTGGACATTGCTGTAGGTAGTTGCACCCTCCATATTCACTGGACATTGCTGTAGGTAGTTGCCACCCCTCCTATTGACTGGACATTGCTGTAGGTAGTTGCCACCACCCCTCCATATTGACTGGACATTGCTATTGCCACCCTTCCTATTGACTAGACATTGCTGTTGCAATCCCTCCAATTTCCTGGGCATTGCTGTTTGCCACCCCTCCTATTGACTGGACATTGCTGTTGCCACCCCCATATTGACTGGACATTGCTATAGTTAGTTTCCACCCCTCATATTGACTGGACATTGCTGTAGGTAGTTGCTACCCCCATATTAACTGGACATTGCTGTAGGTAGTTGCCACCCCTACTATTGACTGGGCATTGATGTAGGTAGTTGCCACCCCCCCATATTGACTGGACATTGCTGTTGCCACCCCTCCTATTGACTGGACATTGCTGTTGCCACCCCCATATTGACTGGACATTGCTGTAGGTAGTTGCCACCCCCATATTGACTGGACATTGCTGTAGGTAGTTGCCACCCCCCATATTGACTGGACATTGCTGTAGGTAGTTGCCACCACCCATATTGACTGGAAATTGCTATAGGTAGTTGCCACCTCCCATATTGACTGGACATTGATGTAGGTAGTTGCCACCCCTCCTATTGACTGCACATTGCTATAGGTAGTTGCCATCCCCCCATATTGATTGGATATTGCTGTTGGCACCCCTCCTATTGACTGGACATTGCTGCGGCCGTCCTTCCTATTGCCTGGACATTGCTGTTGCCACCCCCCCATATTGACTGGACATTACTGTTGCCACCCCTCCTATTGACTGGACAATGCTGTAGGTAGTTTCCACCCCCATATTGACGGGTCATTGCTGTAGGTAGTTGCCACCCCAAATATCGACTGGAAATTGCTCTAGGTAGTTGCCACCCCCCCCCCCATATTGACTGGACATTGCAGTAGGTAGTTGCCACCCCTCATATTGACTGCACATTGCTGTAGGTAGTTGCCACACCTACTATTGACTGGGCATTGATGTAGGTAGTCGCCACCCCCCGTATTGACTGGACATTGCTGTTGCCACCCCTCCTATTGACTGGACATTGCTGTTGCTACCCCTCCTATTGCCTAGACATTGCTGTTGCCAACCCCCATATTGACTGTACATTGCTATTGCCACCCATCCTATTGACTGGACGTTGCTGTAGTTAGTTGCCACCCCCCCCAATATGGACTGGATATTGCTGTAGGTAGTTGCTACCCCCCATATTGACTGGACATTGCTGTAGGCAGTTGCCACCCCTCCTTTTGTCTGGACGTTGCTGTAGTTAGTTGCCACCCCCCCCAATATGGACTGGATATTGCTGTAGGTAGTTGCCCCCCCCATATTGACAGGACATTGCTGTTGCCACCCCTCCTATTGACTGGACATTGGTGTTGCCACCCTTCCGATTGACTGGAAATTGCTGTTGCCACCCCTCCTATTGACTGGACATTGCTATAGGTAGTTGCTATCCCCCCATATTGACGGGACATTGCTGTTGCCACCCCTCCTATTGACTGGACATTGCTGTAGGTAGTTGCCACCCCCGATATTGAGTGGACATTGCTGTAGGTAGTTGCCACCCTCCATATTGACTGGACATTGCTGTAGGTAGTTGCCACCCCTCCAATTGCCTGGACATTGCTGTTGCCACCCCTCCTATTGACTGGACATTGCTGTTGCCACCCCCCATATTGACTGGACATTGCTGTTGCCACCCCTCCTATTGACTGAACATTGCTGTAGGTAGTTGCCACCCCCACCATATTGACGACATTGCTGTTGCCACCCCTCCTATTGACTGGACATTGCTGTAGGTAGTTGCCACCCCCATATTGACTGGACATTGCTGTAGGTAGTTGCCACCCTCCATATTGACTGGACATTGCAGTAGGTAGTTGCCACCCCTCCTATAGACTGGACATTGCTGTAGGTAGTTGCCACCACCCCTCCATATTGACTGGACATTGCTTTTGCCACCCTTCCTAATGACTAGACATTGCTGTTGCCACCCCTCCAATTGCCAGGACATCGCTGTTGCCACCCTTCCTATTGACTGGACATTGCTGTTGCCACCCCCCCATATTGACTGGACATTGCTATAGGTAGTTTCCACTCCTCCTATTGACTGGACATTGCTGTTGCCACCCCTCATATTGACTGGACATTGCTGTAGGTAGTTGCCACCACCATATTGAATGGACATTGATGTAGGTAGTTGCCACCCCCCATATTGACTGGAAATTGCTGTAGGTAGTTGCCACCCCCATATTGACTGGACATTGCTATAGGTAGTTGCCACCTTCCATAATGACTGGACATTGCTGTAGGTAGTTGCCACCCCCCATATTGACTGGACACTGCTGTAGGCAGTTGACATCCCCCATATTGGCTGGACATTGCTGTAGGTAGTTGCCACCCCTCCTATGAACTGCACATTGCTGTAGGTAGTTTCCACCCCACCCATATTGACAGGACATTGCTGTTGCCATCACTCCTATTGCCTGGACATTGCTGTTGCCACCCTTCCTATTGACTGGACATTTCTGTTGCCACCCCCCATATTGACTGGACATCACTGTTGCCAACCCTCCTATTGACTGGACATTGCTGTAGGTATTTGAAACCCCCATATTGACTGGACATTGCTGTAGGTAGTTGCCACCTCCCATATCGACTGGACATTGCTGTAGGTAGTTGCCACCCCCCCATATTGACTGGACATTGCTGTAGGTAGTTGCCACCCCTCATATTGACTGGACATTGCTGTAGGTAGTTGCCATCCCGCCATATTGACTGGACATTGCTGTTACGATCCCTCCTATTGACTGGACATTGCTGTAGGTAGTTGCCACCCCCCATATTGACTGGACATTGCTGTAGGAAGTTGCCACCTCCCATATTGACTGGAGATTGCTGTAGGTACTTGCCACCCCCCCATATTGAATGGACATTGCTGTAGGTAGTTGCCACCCCTCCTATTGATTGCACTTTGCCGTAGGTAGTTGCCACCCCCCCATATTGACTGGACATTGCTGTTGCTGTCCCTCCTATTTCCTGGACATTGCTGTTGCCACCCCTCCTATTGACTGGACATTGCTGTTGCCACCCCCCATATTGACTGGACATTACTATTGCCACCCATCCTATTGATTGGACATTGCTGTATGTAGTTGCCACCCCCATATTGACTGGACATTGCTGTAGGTAGTTGCCACCCCAAATATCGACTCTACATTGCTCTAGGTAGTTGCCACCCCTCGATATTAACTGGACATTGCTCTAGGTAGTTGCCACCCCCCATATTGACTGGACATTGCTGTAGGTAGTTGCCACCCCCACTATTGAATGGGCATTGATGTAGGTAGTTGCCACCCCCCCATATTGACTGGACATTGCTGTTGCCACCCCTCCTATTGACTGGACATTGCTGTTGCTATCCCTCCTATGCCTGGACATTGCTGTTGCCAACCCCCATATTGACTGGACATTGCTATTGCCACCCATCCTATTGACTGGACGTTGCTGTAGTTTGTTGCCACCCCCCCATATTGACTGGACATTGCTGTAGGTAGTTGCTACCCCCAAATTGACTGGACATTGCTGTAGGCAGTTGCCACCTCTCCTATTGACTGGATATTGCTGTAGGTAGTTGCCACCACTCCTATTGACTGGACATTGCTGTAGGTAGTTCCCCCCATATTGACCGGACATTGCAGTTGCCACCCCTCCTATTGACTGGACATTGCTATTGCTACCCCTCCTATTGACTGGCAATTGCTGTTGCCACCCCTCCTATTGACTGGACATTGCTGTAGGTTGTTGCCACCCTCCATATTGACTGGCCATTGCTGTTGCCACCCCTCCTATTGACTGGACATTGCTGTAGGTAGTTGGCACTCCCCATATTGACTGATTATTTCTGTAGGTAGGTGCCACCCCCCATATTGAATGGGCATTGCTGTAGGTAGTTGCCACCCCCGATATTGACTGGACATTGCTGTAGGTAGTTGCCAGCCCCGCAGTGACTGGACATTGCTGTAGGTAGTTTCCTCCCCCATATTGACTGGACATTGCTGTAGGTAGTTACCACCCCCCATATTGACTGGACATTGCTGTATCCACCCCTCCTATTGACTGTACATTGCTGTTGCCACCCCTCCTATTTCCTGGACATTGCTGTTGCCACCCCTCCTATTGACTGGACATTGCTGTTGCCACCCCCCCATATTGACTGGACATTGCTATAGGTAGTTGCCACCCCTCCTATTGACTGGAAATTGCTGTTGCCACCCCCCCATATTGACTGGACATTACTGTTGCCACCCCTCCTATTAACTGGACATTGCTGTATGTAGTTGCCACCCCCATATTGACTGGACATTGCTGTAGGTAGTTGCCACCCCAAATATCGACTGGACAATGCTCTATGTAGTTGCCACCCCTCCATATTGACTGGACATTGCTCTGAGGTAGTTGCCACCCCCCATATTGACTGGACATTGCTGTAGGTAGTTGCCACCCCTACTATTGAATTGGCCTTGATGTAGGTAGTTGCCACACCCCCATATTGACTGGACATTGCTGTTGCCACCCCTCCTATTGACTGGACATTGCTGTTGCTACCCCTCCTATTGCCTGGACATTGCTGTTGCCAACCCCCATATTGACTGATCATTGCTATTGCCACCCATCCTATTGACTGGACGTTGCTGTAGTTAGTTGCCACCCCCATATTGACTGGACATTGCTCTAGGTAGTTACTACCCCCCAAATTGACTGGACATTGCTGTAGGCAGTTGCCACCCCTCCTATTGACTGGATATTGCTGTAGGTAGTTGCCACCACTCCTAGTGACTGGACTTTGCTGTAGGTAGTTCCCCCCCCATATTGACTGGACATTGCTGTTTCCACCCCTCCTATTGACTGGACATTGCTATTGCCACCCCTCCTATTGACTGGAAATTGCTGTTGCCACCCCTCCTATTGACTGGACATTGCTGTAGGTAGTTGCCACCCCCCATATTGACTGGACATTGCTGTTGCCACCCCTCCTATTGACTGGACATTGCTGTAGGTAGTTGCCACCCCCCATATTGACTGATTATTTCTGTAGGTAGTTGCCACCCCCATATTGACTGGACATTGCTGTAGGTAGTTGCCACCCCGATATTGACTGGACATTGCTGTAGGTAGTTGCCAGCCCCGTAGTGACTGGACATTGCTGTAGGTAGTTGCCACCCCCCATATTGACTGGACATTGCTCTAGGTAGTTGCCACCCCTCCTATTGACTGGACATTGCTGTAGGTAGTTGCCACCCCTCCTATTGACTGGACATTGCTGTAGGTAGTTACCACCCCCCATATTGACTGGACATTGCTGTATCCACCCCTCCTATTGACTGTACATTGCTGTTGCCACCCCTCCTATTGACTGCACATTGCTGTTGCCACCCCCCCATATTGACTGGACATTGCTATAGGTAGTTGCCACCCCTCCTATTGACTGGACATTGCTGATGCCACCCCTCCTATTCATTGGACATTGCTGTAGGTAGTTGCCACCCCCCATATTGACTGGACAATGCAGTACATAGTTGCCACCCCTCCTATTGACTGGACATTGATGAAGGTAGTTGCAACCCCTCCTATTGACTGGACATTTTTGTAGGTAGTTGCCACCCCCTCATATTGACTGGACATTGCTGTTGCCACCCCTCCTATTGACTGGACATTGCTGTTGCCACCCCACCTATTGACTGGACATAGCTGTTGCCACCACCCTATATTGACTGGACTTTGCTATAGGTAGTTGCCACCTCCCATATTGACTGGACATTGCTGTAGGTAATTGCCACCCCCCATATTGACTGGACATTGCTGTAGGTAGTTGCCACCTCTCCTAATGACTGGACATTGCTGTAGGTAGTTTCCACCCCCCCATATTGACTGGACATTGCTGTTGCCACCCCTCCTATTGACTGGACATTGCTGTTTCTACAACTCCTATTGCCTAGACATTGCTGTTGCCAACCCCCATATTGACTGGACATTGCTATTGCCACCCATCCTATTGACTGGACGTTGCTGTAGTTAGTTGTCACCCACCCCAATATGGACTGGATATTGCTGTAGGTAGTTGCTACCCCCCATATTGACTGGACATTGCTGTAGGCAGTTGCCACCCCTCCTTTTGACTGGACATTGCTGTAGGTAGTTGCCACCACTCCTATTGACTGGACATTGCTGTAGGTAGTTGCCCCCCCATATTGACAGGACATTGCTGTTGCCACCCCTCCTATTGACTGGACATTGGTGTTGCCACCCTTCCGATTGACTGGAAATTGCTGTTGCCACCCCTCCTATTGACTGGACATTGCTATAGGTAGTTGCTATCCCCCCATATTGACTGGACATTGCTGTTGCCACTCCTCCTATTGACTGGACATTGCTGTAGGTAGTTGCCACCCCCCAAATTGACTGATTATTTCTGTAGATAGTTGCCACCCCCCATAATGACTGGACATTGCTGTAGGTAGTTGCCACCCCCGATATTGAGTGGACATTGCTGTAGGTAGTTGCCACCCTCCATATTGACTGGATATTGCTGTAGGTAGTTGCCACCCCTCCTATTGACTGGACATTGCTGTAGATAGTTGCCACCCCTCCTATAGACTGGACATTGCTGTAGGTAGTTGCCACCGCCCCTCCATATTGACTGGACATTGCTTTTGCCACCCTTCCTATTGACTAGACATTGCTGTTGCCACCCCTCCAATTGCCTGGACATTGCTGTTGCCACCCCTCCTATTGACTGGACATTGCTATTGCCACCCCCATATTGACTGGACATTGCTGTTGCCACCCCTCCTATTGACTGAACATTGCTGTAGGTAGTTGCCACCCCCACCATATTGACGACATTGCTGTTGCCACCCCTCCTATTGACTGGACTTTGCTGTAGGTAGTTGCCACCCCCATATTGACTGGACATTGCTGTAGGTAGTTGCCACCCTCCATATTGACTGGACATTGCAGTAGGTAGTTGCCACCCCTCCTATAGACTGGACATTGCTGTAGGTAGTTGCCACCACCCCTCCATATTGAAGGACATTGCTTTTGCCACCCTTCCTATTGACTAGACATTGCTGTTGCCACCCCTCCAATTGCCAGGACATCGCTGTTGCCACCCCTCCTATTGATTGGACATTGCTGTTGCCACCCCCCCCATATTGACTGGACATTGCTATAGGTAGTTTCCACTCCTCCTATTGACTGGACATTGCTGTTGCCACCCCTCATATTGACTGGACATTGCTGTAGGTAGTTGCCACCACCATATTGAATGGACATTGCTGTAGGTAGTTGCCACCCCCCATATTGACTGGAAATTGCAGTAGGTAGTTGCAACCCCCCATTTTGACTGGACATTGCTGTAGGTAGTTGCCACCCCCCATATTGACTGGACACTGCTGTAGGTAGTTGACACCCCCCATATTGGCTGGACATTGCTGTAGGTAGTTGCCACCCCTCCTATGAACTGCACATTGCTGTAGGTAGTTTCCACCCCGCCCATATTGACAGGACATTGCTGTTGCCATCACTCCTATTGCCTGGACATTGCTGTTGCCACCCCTCCTATTGACTGGACATTGCTGTTGCCACCCCCCATATTGACTGGACATCACTGTTGCCAACCCTCCTATTGACTGGACATTGCTGTAGGTATTTGAAACCCCCATATTGACTGGACATTGCTGTAGGTAGTTGCCAGCCCCCATATCAACTGGACATTGCTGTAGGTAGTTGCCACCCCCCCATATTGACTGGACATTGCTGTAGGTAGTTGCCACCCCTCATATTGACTGGACATTGCTGTAGGTAGTTGCCATACCCCCATATTGACTGGACATTGCTGTTACCATCCCTCCTATTGACTGGACATTGCTGTAGGTAGTTGTCACCCCCCCATATTGACAAGACATTGATGTTTCCACCCCCATATTGACTGGACATTGCTGTAGGTAGTTGCCACCCCCATATTGACTGATTATTTCTGTAGGTAGTTGCCACCCCCATATTGACTGGACATTGCTGTAGGTAGTTGCCACCCCCGATATTGACTGGACATTGCTGTAGGTAGTTGCCAGCCCCGTAGTGACTGGACATTGCTGTAGGTAGTTGCCACCCCCATAGTGACTGGACATTGCTCTAGGTAGTTGCCACCCCTCCTATTGACTGGACATTGCTGTAGGTAGTTGCCACCCTCCTATTGACTGGACATTGCTGTAGGTAGTTACCACCGCCCATATTGACTGGACATTGCTGTATCCACCCCTCCTATTGACTGTACATTGCTGTTGCCACCCCTCCTATTGACTGCACATTGCTGTTGCCACCCCCATATTGACTGGACATTGCTATAGGTAGTTGCCACCCCTCCTATTGACTGGACATTGCTGATGCCACCCCTCCTATTCATTGGACATTGCTGTAGGTAGTTGCCACCCCCATATTGACTGGACAATGCAGTACGTAGTTGCCACCCCTCCTATTGACTGGACATTGATGAAGGTAGTTGCAACCCCTCCTATTGACTGGACATTTTTGTAGGTAGTTGCCACCCCCTCATATTGACTGGACATTGCTGTTGCCACCCCTCCTATTGACTGGACATTGCTGTTGCCACCCCACCTATTGACTGGACATAGCTGTTGCCACCACCCCATATTGACTGGACTTTGATATAGGTAGTTGCCACCTCCCATATTGACTGGACATTGCTGTAGGTAATTGCCACCCCCCATATTGACTGGACATTGCTGTAGGTAGTTGCCACCTCTCCTAATGACTGGACATTGCTGTAGGTAATTTCCACCCCCCCATATTGACTGGACATTGCTGTTGCCACACCTCCTATTGACTGGACATTGCTGTAGGTAGTTGCCACCCCCCATATTGACTGGACATTGCTGTAGGTAGTTGCCACCCCCGATACTGGCTGGACATTGCTATAGGTAGTTGCCACCCCACATATTGACTGGCCATTGCTGTTGCCACCCCTCCTATTGACTGGACATTGCTGTAGGTAGTTGACACCCCCCATATTATTGATTATTTCTGTAGGTAGTTGCCACCCCCATATTGACGGGACATTGCTGTAGGTAGTTGCCACCCCGATATTGACTGGACATTGCTGTAGGTAGTTGCCAGCCCCGTAGTGACTGGACATTGCTGTAGGTAGTTGCCACCCCCATATTGACTGGACATTGCTCTAGTTAGTTGCCACCCCTCCAATTGACTGGACATTGCTGTAGGTAGTTGCCACCCCTCCTATTGACTGGAAATTGCTGTAGGTAGTTACCACCCCCCCATATTGACTGGACATTGCTGTATCCACCCCTCCTATTGACTGTACATTGCTGTTGCCACCCCTCCTATTTCCTGGACATTGCTGTTGCTACCCCTCCTATTGACTGGACATTCCTGTTGCCACCCCCCCCCCCATATTGACTGGACATTGTTATAGGTAGTTGCCACCTCTCCTATTGACTGGACATTGCTGTTGCCACCCCTCCTATTGATTGGACATTGCTGTAGGTAGTTGCCACCCCCCATATTGACGGGACAATGCTGTAGGTAGTTGCCACCCCTCCTATTGACTGGACATTGCTGTAGGTAGTTGCAACCCCTCCTTTTGACTGGACATTTTTGTAGGCAGTTGACACCCCCCCATATTGACTGGACATTGCTGTTGCCAACCCTCCTATTGACTGGACATTGCTGTTGCCACCCAACCTATTGACTGGACATAGTTGTTGCCACCACCCCATATTGACTGGACTTTGCTATAGGTAGTTGCCACCTCCCATATTGACTGGACATTGCTGTAGGTAGTTGCCACCCCCCATACTGAATGGACATTTCTGTAGGTAGTTGCCACCCCTCCTATTGACTGGACATTGCTGTAGGTAGTTGCCACCCCCCCCATATTGACTGGACATTGCTGTTGCCACACCTCCTATTGACTGGACATTGCTATAGGTAGTTTCCAACCCTCCTATTGACTGGACACTGCTGTTGCCACCCCTCATATTGAATGGACATTGCTGTAGGTAGTTGCCACCCCCATATTGACTGGACATTGCTGTAGGTAGTTGCCACCCCCATATTGACTGGACATTGCTGTAGGTAGTTGCCACCCCCCATATTGACTGGACATTGCTATAGGTAGTTGCCACCTCCCATATTGACTGGACATTGCTGTAGGTAGTTGCCACCCCTCCTATTGACTGCACATTGCTATAGGTAGTTGCCATCCCCCTCCATATTGACTGGATATTGCTGTTGGCACCCCTCCTATTGACTGGACATTGCTGCTGCCGTCCTTCCTATTGCCTGGACATTGCTTTTGCCACCCCTCCTATTGACTGGACATTGCTGTTGCCACCCCCCATATTGACTGGACATTACTGTTGACACCCCTCCTATTGACTGGACAATGCTGTAGGTAGTTTCCACCCCCATATTGATTGGTCATTGCTGTAGGTAGTTGCCACCCCAAATATCGACTGGAAATTGCTCTAGGTAGTTGCCACCCCTCCCCCATATTGACTGGACATTGCTGTAGGTAGTTGCCACCCCTCATATTGAATGCACATTGCTGTAGGTAGTTGCCACCCCTATTATTGACTGGGCATTGATGTAGGTAGTCGCCACCCCCCATATTGACTGGACATTGCTGTTGCCACCCCTCCTATTGACTGGACATTGCTGTTGCTACCCCTCCTATTGCCTAGACATTGCTGTTGCCAACCCCCATATTGACTGGACATTGCTATTGCCACCCATCCTATTGACTGGACATTGCTGTAGTTAGTTGTCACCCCCCCCAATATGGACTGGATATTGCTGTACGTAGTTGCTACCCCCCATATTGACTGGACATTGCTGTAGGCAGTTGCCACCCCTCCTTTTGACTGGACATTGCTGTAGGTAGTTGCCACCACTCCTATTGACTGGACATTGCTGTAGGTAGTTGCCCCCCCATATTGACAGGACATTGCTGTTCCCACCCCTCCTATTGACTGGACATTGGTGTTGCCACCCTTCCGATTGACTGGAAATTGCTGTTGCCACCCCTCCTATTGACTGGACATTGCTGTAGGTAGTTGCTATCCCCCCATATTGACTGGACATTGCTGTTGCCACCCCTCCTATTGACTGGACATTGCTGTAGGTAGTTGCCACCCCCCATATTGACTGATTATTTCTGTAGATAGTTGCCACCCCCCATAATGACTGGACATTGCTGTAGGTAGTTGCCACCCCTGATATTGAGTGGACATTGCTGTAGGTAGTTGCCACCCTCCATATTGACTGGACATTGCTGTAGGTAGTTGCCACCCCTCCTATTGACTGGACATTGCTGTAGATAGTTGCCACCCCTCCTATAGACTGGACATTGCTGTAGGTAGTTGCCACCGCCCCTCCATATTGACTGGACATTGCTTTTGCCACCCTTCCTATTGACTAGACATTGCTGTTGCCACCCCTCCAATTGCCTGGACATTGCTGTTGCCACCCCTCCTATTGACTGGACATTGCTGTTGCCACCCCCCATATTGACTGGACATTGCTGTTGCCACCCCTCCTATTGACTGAACATTGCTGTAGGTAGTTGCCACCCCCACCATATTGACGACATTGCTGTTGCCACCCCTCCTATTGACTGGACATTGCTGTAGGTAGTTGCCACCCCCATATTGACTGGACATTGCTGTAGGTAGTTGCCACCCTCCATATTAACTGGACATTGCAGTAGGTAGTTGCCACCCCTCATATAGACTGGACATTGCTGTAGGTAGTTGCCACCACCCCTCCATATTGACTGGACATTGCTTTTGCCACGCTTCCTATTGACTAGACATTGCTGTTGCCACCCCTCCAATTGCCAGGACATCGCTGTTCCCACCCCTCCTATTGATTGGACATTGCTGTTGCCACCCCCCCATATTGACTGGACATTGCTATAGGTAGTTTCCACTCCTCCTATTGACTGGACATTGCTGTTGCCACCCCTCATATTGACTGGACATTGCTGTAGGTAGTTGCCACCACCATATTGAATGGACATTGCTGTAGGTAGTTGCCACCCCCCATATTGACTGGAAATTGCTGAAGGTAGTTGCAACCCCCCATATTGACTGGACATTGCTATAGGTAGTTGCCACCTTCCATAATGACTGGACATTGCTGTAGGTAGTTGCCACCCCCCATATTGACTGGACACTGCTGTAGGTAGTTGACACCCCCCATATTGGCTGGACATTGCTGTAGGTAGTTGCCACCCCTCCTATGAACTGCACATTGCTGTAGGTAGTTTCCACCCTGCCCATATTGACAGGACATTGCTGTTGCCATCACTCCTATTGCCTGGACATTGCTGTTGCCACCCCTCCTATTGACTGGACATTGCTGTTGCCACCCCCATATTGACTGGACATCACTGTTGCCAACCCTCCTATTGACTGGACATTGCTGTAGGTATTTGAAACCCCCATATTGACTGGACATTGCTGTAGGTAGTTGCCACCCCCATATCAACTGGACATTGCTGTAGGTAGTTGCCACCCCCATATTGACTGGACATTGCTGTAGGTAGTTGCCACCCCTCATATTGACTGGACATTGCTGTAGGTAGTTGCCATCCCCCCATATTGACTGGACATTGCTGTTACCATCCCTCCTATTGACTGGACATTGCTGTAGGTAGTTGTCACCCCCATATTGACAAGACATTGATGTTGCCAGCCCTCCTATTGACTGGACATTGCTGTAGGTAGTTGCCACCCCCCATATTGACTGGACATTGCTGTAGGAAGTTGCCACCTCCCATATTGACTGGAGATTGCTGGAGGTACTTGCCACCCCCCCATATTGAATGGACATTGCTGTAGGTAGTTGCCACCCCTCCTATTGACTGCACTTTGCTGTAGGTAGTTGCCACCCCCCCATATTGACTGGACATTGCTGTTGCTGTCCCTCCTATTTCCTGGACATTGCTGTTGCCACCCCTCCTTTTGACTGGACATTGCTGTTGCCACCCCCATATTGACTGGACATTACTATTGCCACCCATCCTATTGATTGGACATTGCTGTATGTAGTTGCCACCCCCATATTGACTGGACATTGCTGTAGGTAGTTGCCACCCCAAATATCGACTCTACATTGCTCTAGGTAGTTGCCACCCCTCCATATTGACTGGACATTGCTCTAGGTAGTTGCCACCCCCATATTGACTGGACATTGCTGTAGGTAGTTGCCACCCCCACTATTCAATGGGCATTGATGTAGGTAGTTGCCACCCCCCCCATATTGACTGGACATTGCTGTTGCCACCCCTCCTATTGACTGGACATTGCTGTTGCCAACCCCCATATTGACTGGACATTGCTATTGCAACCCATCCTATTGACTGGACGTTGCTGTAGTTAGTTGCCACCCGCCCATATTGACTGGACATTGCTGTAGGTAGTTGCTACCCCCGAAATTGACTGGACATTGCTGTAGGCAGTTGCCACCTCTCCTATTGACTGGATATTGCTGTAGGTAGTTGCCACCACTCCTATTGACTGGACATTGCTATTGCCACCCTCCTATTGACTGGACATTGCTGTAGGTAGTTGCCACCCTCCATATTGACTGGCCATTGCTGTTGCCACCCCTCCTATTGACTGGACATTGCTGTAGGTAGTTGCCACTCCCCATATTGCCTGATTATTTCTGTAGGTAGGTGCCACCCCCCACATTGAATGGGCATTGCTGTAGGTAGTTGCCACCCCCGTAGTGACTGGACATTGCTGTAGGTAGTTGCCTCCCCCCATATTGACTGGACATTGCTCTAGGTAGTTGCCACCCCTCCTATTGACTGGACATTGCTGTAGGCAGTTGCCACACCTCCTATTGACTGGACATTGCTGTAGGTAGTTACCACCCCCATATTGACTGGACATTGCTGTTGCCACCCCTCCTATTTCCTGGACATTGCTGTTGCCACCCCTCCTATTGACTGGACATTGCTGTTGCCACCACCCCATATTGACTGAACATTGCTATAGGTAGTTGCCACCCCTCCTATTGACTGGACATTGCTGTTGCCACCCCTCCTATTGACTGGACATTGCTGTTGCCACCCCCCATATTGACTGGATATTACTGTTGCCACCCCTCCTATTAACTCGTCCTTGCTGTATGCAGTTGCCACCCCCATATTGACTGGACATTGCTGTAGGTAGTTGCCACCCCAAATATCGACTGGACATTGCTCTAGGTAGTTGCTACCCCTCCATATTGACTGGACATTGCTCTAGGTAGTTGCCACCCCCCATATTGACTGGACATTCCTGTAGGTAGTTGCCACCCCTACTATTGAATGGGCATTGATGTAGGTAGTTGCCACACCCCATATTGACTGGACATTGCTATTGCCACCCCTCCTATTGACTGGACATTGCTGTTGCTACCCCTCCTATTGCCTGGACATTGCTGTTGCCAACCCCCATATTGACTGGACATTGCTATTGCCACCCATCCTATTGACTGGACGTTGCTGTAGTTAGTTGCCACCCCACATATTGACTGGACATTGCTCTAGGTAGTTGCTACCCCCCAAATTGACTGGACATTGCTGTAGGCAGTTGCCACCCCTCCTATTGACTGGATAGTGCTGTAGGTAGTTGCCACCACTCCTATTGACTGGACATTGCTGTTTCCACCCCTCCTATTGACTGGACATTGCTATTGCCACCCCTCCTATTGACTGGAAATTGCTGTTGCCACCCCTCCTATTGACTGGACATTGCTGTAGTTAGTTGCCACCCCCCATATTGACTGGACATTGCTCTAGGTAGTTGCTACCCCCCAAATTGACTGGACATTGCTGTAGGCAGTTGCCACCCCTCCTATTGACTGGACATTGCTGTAGGTAGTTCCCCCCCCCCATATTGACTGGACATTGCTGTTTCCACCCCTCCTATTGACTGGACATTGCTATTGCCACCCCTCCTATTGACTGGAAATTGCTGTTGCCACCCTCCTATTGACTGGACATTGCTGTAGGTAGTTGCCACCCCCATATTGACTGGCCATTGCTGTTGCCACCCCTCCTATTGACTGGACATTGCTGTAGGTAGTTGCCACCCCCATATTGACTGATTATTTCTGTAGGTAGTTGCCACCCCCATATTGACTGGACATTGCTGTAGGTAGTTGCCACCCCGATATTGACTGGACATTGCTGTAGGTAGTTGCCAGCCCCGTAGTGACTGGACATTGCTGTAGGTAGTTGCCACCCCCATATTGACTGGACATTGCTCTAGGTAGTTGCCACCCCTCCTATTGACTGGACATTGCTGTAGGTAGTTGCCACACCTCTTATTGACTGGACATTGATGTAGGTAGTTACCACCCCCCATATTGACTGGACATTGCTGTATCCACCCCTCCTATTGACTGCACATTGCTGTTGCCACCCCTCCTATTGACTGCACATTGCTGTTGCCACCCCCCCATATTGACTGGACATTGCTATAGGTAGTTGCCACCCCTCCTATTGACTGGACATTGCTGATGCCACCCCTCCTATTCATTGGACATTGCTGTAGGTAGTTGCCACCCCCCATATTGACTGGACAATGCAGTACGTAGTTGCCACCCCTCCTATTGACTGGATATTGCTGAAGGTAGTTGCAACCCCTCCTATTGACTGGACATTTTTGTAGGTAGTTGCCCCCTCCCCCCATATTAACTGGACATTGCTGTTGCCACCCCTCCTATTGACTGGACATTGCTTTTGCCACCCCACCTATTGACTGGACATAGCTGTTGCCACCACCCCATATTGACTGGACTTTGCTATAGGTAGTTGCCACCTCCCATATTGACTGGACATTGCTGTAGGTAATTGCCACCCCCCATATTGACTGGACATTGCTGTAGGTAGTTGCCACCTCTCCTAATGACTGGACATTGCTGTAGGTAGTTTCCACCCCCCCATATTGACTGGACATTGCTGTTGCCACACCTCCTATTGACTGGACATTGCTGTAGGTAGTTGCCACCCCTCCTATTGACTGGATATTGCTGAAGGTAGTTGCAACCCCTCCTATTGACTGGACATTTTTGTAGGTAGTTGCCCCCCCATATTAACTGGACATTGCTGTTTCCACCCCTCCTATTGACTGGACATTGCTATTGCCACCCCTCCTATTGACTGGAAATTGCTGTTGCCACCCCTCCTATTGACTGGACATTGCTGTAGGTAGTTACCACCCCCATATTGACTGGCCATTGCTGTTGCCACCCCTCCTATTGACTGGACATTGCTGTAGGTAGTTGCCACCCCCATATTGACTGATTATTTCTGTAGGTAGTTGCCACCCCCATATTGACTGGACATTGCTGTAGGTAGTTGCCACCCCGATATTGACTGGACATTGCTGTAGGTAGTTGCCAGCCCCGTAGTGACTGGACATTGCTGTAGGTAGTTGCCACCCCCATATTGACTGGACATTGCTCTAGGTAGTTGCCACCCCTCCTATTGACTGGACATTGCTGTAGGTAGTTGCCACACCTCTTATTGACTGGACATTGATGTAGGTAGTTACCACCCCCATATTGACTGGACATTGCTGTATCCACCCCTCCTATTGACTGTACATTGCTGTTGCCACCCCTCCCATTGACTGCACATTGCTGTTGCCACCCCCATATTGACTGGACATTGCTATAGGTAGTTGCCACCCCTCCTATTGACTGGACATTGCTGATGCCACCCTCCTATTCATTGGACATTGCTGTAGGTAGTTGCCCCCCATATTAACTGGACATTGCTGTTGCCACCCCTCCTATTGACTGGACATTGCTGTTGCCACCCCACCTATTGACTGGACATAGCTGTTGCCACCACCCCATATTGACTGGACTTTGCTATAGGTAGTTGCCACCTCCCATATTGACTGGACATTGCTGTAGGTAATTGCCACCCCCATATTGACTGGACATTGCTGTAGGTAGTTGCCACCTCTCCTAATGACTGGACATTGCTGTAGGTAGTTTCCACCCCCATATTGACTGGACATTGCTGTTGCCACACCTCCTATTGACTGGACATTGCTGTAGGTAGTTGCCACCCCCATATTGACTGGACATTGCTGTAGGTAGTTGCCACCCCGATACTGGCTGGACATTGCTGTAGGTAGTTGCCACCCCGCATATTGACTGGCCATTGCTGTTGCCACCCCTCCTATTGACTGGGCATTGCTGTAGGTAGTTGCCACCCCCATATTGACTGATTATTTCTGTAGGTAGTTGCCACCCCCATATTGACGGGACATTGCTGTAGGTAGTTGCCACCCCCGATATTGACTGGACATTGCTGTAGGTAGTTGCCAGCCCCGTAGTGACTGGACATTGCTGTAGGTAGTTGCCACCCCCCATATTGACTGGACATTGCTCTAGTTAGTTGCCACCCCTCCTATTGACTGGACATTGCTGTAGGTAGTTACCACCCCCCATATTGACTGGACATTGCTGTATCCACCCCTCCTATTGACTGTACATTGCTGTTGCCACCCCTCCCATTGACTGCACATTGCTGTTGACACCCCCATATTGACTGGACATTGCTATAGGTAGTTGCCACCCCTCCTATTGACTGGACATTGCTGATGCCACCCCTCCTATTCATTGGACATTGCTGTAGGTAGTTGCCAACCCCCATATTGACTGGACAATGCAGTACGTAGTTGCCACCCCTCCTATTGACTGGATATTGCTGAAGGTAGTTGCAACCCCTCCTATTGACTGGACATTTTTGTAGGTAGTTGCCCCCCCATATTAACTGGACATTGCTGTTTCCACCCCTCCTATTGACTGGACATTGCTATTGCCACCCCTCCTATTGACTGGAAATTGCTGTTGCCACCCCTCCTATTGACTGGACATTGCTGTAGGTAGTTGCCACCCCCATATTGACTGGCCATTGCAGTTGCCACCCCTCCTATTGACTGGACATTGCTGTAGGTAGTTGCCACCCCCATATTGACTGATTATTTCTGTAGGTAGTTGCCACCCCCATATTGACTGGACATTGCTGTAGGTAGTTGCCACCCCGATATTGACTGGACATTGCTGTAGGTAGTTGCCAGCCCCGTAGTGACTGGACATTGCTGTAGGTAGTTGCCACCCCCATATTGACTGGACATTGCTCTAGGTAGTTGCCACCCCTCCTATTGACTTGACATTGCTGTAGGTAGTTGCCACACCTCTTATTGACTGGACATTGATGTAGGTAGTTACCACCCCCATATTGACTGGACATTGCTGTATCCACCCCTCCTATTGACTGTACATTGCTGTTGCCACCCCTCCCATTGACTGCACATTGCTGTTGCCACCCCCCATATTGACTGGACATTGCTATAGGTAGTTGCCACCCCTCCTATTGACTGGACATTGCTGATGCCACCCCTCCTATTCATTGGACATTGCTGTAGGTAGTTGCCACCCCCATATTGACTGGACAATGCAGTACATAGTTTCCACCCCTCCTATTGACTGGATATTGCTGAAGGTAGTTGCAACCCCTCCTATTGACTGGACATTTTTGTAGGTAGTTGCCCCCCATATTAACTGGACATTGCTGTTGCCACCCCTCCTATTGACTGGACATTGCTGTTGCCACCCCACCTATTGACTGGACATAGCTGTTGCCACCACCCCATATTGACTGGACTTTGCTATAGGTAGTTGCCACCTCCCATATTGACTGGACATTGCTGTAGGTAATTGCCACCCCCATATTGACTGGACATTGCTGTAGGTAGTTGCCACCTCTCCTAATTACTGGACATTGCTGTAGGTAGTTTCCACCCCCATATTGACTGGACATTGCTGTTGCCACACCTCCTATTGACTGGACATTGCTGTAGGTAGTTGCCAGCCCCCATATTGACTGGACATTGCTGTAGGTAGTTGCCACCCCCGACACTGGCTGGACATTGCTGTAGGTAGTTGCCACCCCGCATATTGACTGGCCATTGCTGTTGCCACCCCTCCTATTGACTGGACATTGCTGTAGGTAGTTGCCACCCCCATATTGACTGATTATTTCTGTAGGTAGTTGCCACCCCCATATTGACGGGACATTGCTGTAGGTAGTTGCCACCCCGATATTGACTGGACATTGCTGTAGGTAGTTGCCAGCCCCGTAGTGACTGGACATTGCTGTAGGTAGTTGCACCCCCATATTGACTGGACATTGCTGTAGGTAGTTGCCACACCTCCTATTGACTGGACATTGCTGTAGGTAGTTACCACCCCCCATATTGACTGGACATTGCAGTATCCACCCTTCCTATTGATTGTACATTGCTGTTGCCACCCCTCCTATTTCCTGGACATTGCTGTTGCCACCCCTCCTATTGACTGGACATTGCTGTTGCCACCCCCATATTGACTGAACATTGCTATAGGTAGTTGCCAACCCTCCTATTGACTGGACATTGCTGTTGCCACCCCTCCTATTGACTGGACATTGCTGTTGCCACCCCCATATTGACTGGACATTACTGTTGCCACCCCTCCTATTAACTGGACATTGCTGTATGTAGTTGCCACCCCCATATTGACTGGACATTGCTGTAGGTAGTTGCCACCCCAAATATCGACTGGACATTGCTCTAGGTAGTTGCCACCCCTCCATATTGACTGGACATTGCTCTAGGTAGTTGCCACCCCCATATTGACTGGACATTGCTGTAGGTAGTTGCCACCCCTACTATTGAATGGGCATTGATGTAGGTAGTTGCCACACCCCATATTGACTGGACATTGCTATTGCCACCCCTCCTATTGACTGGACATTGCTGTTGCTACCCCTCCTATTGCCTGGACATTGCTGTTGCCAACCCCCATATTGACTGGACATTGCTATTGCCACCCATCCTATTGACTGGACGTTGCTGTAGTTAGTTGCCACCCCCATATTGACTGGACATTGCTCTAGGTAGTTGCTACCCCCAATTTGACTGGACATTGCTGTAGGCAGTTGCCACCCCTCCTATTGACTGGATATTGCTGTAGGTAGTTGCCACCACTCCTATTGACTGGACATTGTTGTAGGTAGTTCCCCCCATATTGACTGGACATTGCTGTTTCCACCCCTCCTATTGACTGGACATTGCTATTGCCACCCCTCCTATTGATGGGAAATTGCTGTTGCCACCCCTCCTATTGACTGGACATTGCTGTAGGTAGTTGCCACCCCCATATTGACTGGCCATTGCTGTTGCCACCCCTCCTATTGACTGGACATTGCTGTAGGTAGTTGCCACACCCCATATTGACTGATTATTTCTGTAGGTAGTTGCCACCCCCATATTGACTGGACATTGCTGTAGGTAGTTGCCACCCCCGATATTGACTGGACATTGCTGTAGGTAGTTGCCAGCCCCGTAGTGACTGGACATTGCTGTAGGTAGTTGCCACCCCCATATTGACTGGACATTGCTCTAGGTAGTTGCCACCCCTCCTATTGACTGGACATTGCTGTAGGTAGTTGCCACACCTCTTATTGACTGGACATTGATGTAGGTAGTTACCACCCCCATATTGACTGGACATTGCTGTATCCACCCCTCCTATTGACTGTGCATTGCTGTTGCCACCCCTCCTATTGACTGCACATTGCTGTTGCCACCCCCATATTGACTGGACATTGCTATAGGTAGTTGCCACCCCTCCTATTGACTGGACATTGCTGATGCCACCCCTCCTATTCATTGGACATTGCTGTAGGTAGTTGCCACCCCCATATTGACTGGACAATGCAGTACGTAGTTGCCACCCCTCCTATTGACTGGATATTGCTGAAGGTAGTTGCAACCCCTCCTATTGACTGGACATTTTTGTAGGTAGTTGCCCCCCATATTAACTGGACATTGCTGTTGCCACCCCTCCTATTGACTGGACATTGCTGTTGCCACCCCACCTATTGACTGGACATAGCTGTTGCCAACACCCCATATTGACTGGACTTTGCTATAGGTAGTTGCCACCTCCCATATTGACTGGACATTGCTGTAGGTAATTGCCACCCCCATATTGACTGGACATTGCTGTAGGTAGTTGCCACCTCTCCTAATGACTGGACATTGCTGTAGGTAGTTTCCACCCCCCATATTGACTGGACATTGCTGTTTCCACACCTCCTGTTGACTGGACATTGCTGTAGGTAGTTGCCACCCCTCCTATTGACTGGATATTGCTGAAGGTAGTTGCAACCCCTCCTATTGACTGGACATTTTTGTAGGTAGTTGCCCCCCCCCATATTAACTGGACATTGCTGTTTACACCCCTCCTATTGACTGAACATTGCTATTGCCACCCCTCCTATTGACTGGACATTGCTGTAGGTAGTTGCCACCCCCCATATTGACTGGCCATTGCTGTTGCCACCCCTCCTATTGACTGGACATTGCTGTAAGTAGTTGCCACCCCCCATATTGACTGATTATTTCTGTAGGTAGTTGCCACCCCCCATATTGACTGGACATTGCTGTAGGTAGTTGCCACCCCCGATATTGACTGGACATTGCTGTAGGTAGTTGCCAGCCCCGTAGTGACTGGACATTGCTGTAGGTAGTTGCCACCCCCCATATTGACTGGACATTGCTCTAGGTAGTTGCCACCCCTCCTATTGACTGGACATTGCTGTAGGTAGTTGCCACACCTCTTATTGACTGGACATTGATGTAGGTAGTTACCACCCCCATATTGACTGGACATTGCTGTATCCACCCCTCCTATTGACTGTACATTGCTGTTGCCACCCCTCCCATTGACTGCACATTGCTGTTGCCACCCCCATATTGACTGGACATTGCTATAGGTAGTTGCCACCCCTCCTATTGACTGGACATTGCTGATGCCACCCCTCCTATTCATTGGACATTGCTGTAGGTAGTTGCCACCCCCATATTGACTGGACAATGTAGTACGTAGTTGCCACCCCTCCTATTGACTGGATATTGCTGAAGGTAGTTGAAACCCCTCCTATTGACTGGACATTTTTGTAGGTAGTTGCCCCCCATATTAACTGGACATTGCTGTTGCCACCCCTCCTATTGACTGGACATTGCTGTTGCCACCCCACCTATTGACTGGACATAGCTGTTGCCACCACCCCATATTGACTGGACTTTGCTATAGGTAGTTGCCACCTCCCATATTGACTGGACATTGCTGTAGGTAATTGCCACCCCCCATATTGACTGGACATTGCTGTAGGTAGTTGCCACCTCTCCTAATGACTGGACATTGCTGTAGGTAGTTTCCACCCCCCCATATTGACTGGACATTGCTGTTGCCACACCTCTTATTGACTGGACATTGCTGTAGGTAGTTGCCACCCCCCATATTGACTGGACATTGCTGTAGGTAGTTGCCACCCCCGATACTGGCTGGACATTGCTGTAGGTAGTTGCCACCCCGCATATTGACTGGCCATTGCTGTTGCCACCCCTCCTATTGACTGGACATTGCTGTAGGTAGTTGCCACCCCCCATATTGACTGATTATTTCTGTAGGTAGTTGCCACCCCCCATATTGACGGGACATTGCTGTAGGTAGTTGCCACCCCCGATATTGACTGGACATTGCTGTAGGTAGTTGCCAGCCCCGTAGTGACTGGACATTGCTGTAGGTAGTTGCCACCCCCCATATTGACTGGACATTGCTGTTGCTGTCCCTCCTATTTCCTGGACATTGCTGTTGCCACCCCTCCTTTTGACTGGACATTGCTGTTGCCACCCCCCCATATTGACTGGACATTACTATTGCCACCCATCCTATTGATTGGACATTGCTGTATGTAGTTGCCACCCCCATATTGACTGGACATTGCTGTAGGTAGTTGCCACCCCAAATATCGACTCTACATTGCTCTAGGTAGTTGCCACCCCTCCATATTGACTGGACATTGCTCTAGGTAGTTGCCACCCCCCATATTGACTGGACATTGCTGTAGGTAGTTGCCACCCCCACTATTCAATGGGCATTGATGTAGGTAGTTGCCACCCCCATATTGACTGGACATTGCTGTTGCCACCCCTCCTATTGACTGGACATTGCTGTTGCCAACCCCCATATTGACTGGACATTGCTATTGCCACCCATCCTATTGACTGGACGTTGCTGTAGTTAGTTGCCACCCGCCCATATTGACTGGACATTGCTGTAGGTAGTTGCTACCCCCGAAATTGACTGGACATTGCTGTAGGCAGTTGCCACCTCTCCTATTGACTGGATATTGCTGTAGGTAGTTGCCACCACTCCTATTGACTGGACATTGCTATTGCCACCCCTCCTATTGACTGGACATTGCTGTAGGTAGTTGCCACCCTCCATATTGACTGGCCATTGCTGTTGCCACCCCTCCTATTGACTGGACATTGCTGTAGGTAGTTGCCACTCCCCATATTGCCTGATTATTTCTGTAGGTAGGTGCCACCCCCACATTGAATGGGCATTGCTGTAGGTAGTTGCCACCCCGTAGTGACTGGACATTGCTGTAGGTAGTTGCCTCCCCCCATATTGACTGGACATTGCTCTAGGTAGTTGCCACCCCTCCTATTGACTGGACATTGCTGTAGGCAGTTGCCACACCTCCTATTGACTGGACATTGCTGTAGGTAGTTACCACCCCCCCATATTGACTGGACATTGCTGTTGCCACCCCTCCTATTTCCTGGACATTGCTGTTGCCACCCCTCCTATTGACTGGACATTGCTGTTGCCACCACCCCATATTGACTGAACATTGCTATAGGTAGTTGCCACCCCTCCTATTGACTGGACATTGCTGTTGCCACCCCTCCTATTGACTGGACATTGCTGTTGCCACCCCCCATATTGACTGGATATTACTGTTGCCACCCCTCCTATTAACTGGACATTGCTGTATGTAGTTGCCACCCCCATATTGACTGGACATTGCTGTAGGTAGTTGCCACCCCAAATATCGACTGGACATTGCTCTAGGTAGTTGCTACCCCTCCATATTGACTGGACATTGCTCTAGGTAGTTGCCACCCCCATATTGACTGGACATTGCTGTAGGTAGTTGCCACCCCTACTATTGAATGGGCATTGATGTAGGTAGTTGCCACACCCCATATTGACTGGACATTGCTATTGCCACCCCTCCTATTGACTGGACATTGCTGTTGCTACCCCTCCTATTGCCTGGACATTGCTGTTGCCAACCCCCATATTGACTGGACATTGCTATTGCCACCCATCCTATTGACTGGACGTTGCTGTAGTTAGTTGCCATCCCCCATTTTGACTGGACATTGCTCTAGGTAGTTGCTACCCCCCAAATTGACTGGACATTGCTGTAGGCAGTTGCCACCCCTCCTATTGACTGGATAGTGCTGTAGGTAGTTGCCACCACTCCTATTGACTGGACATTGCTGTTTCCACCCCTCCTATTGACTGGACATTGCTATTGCCACCCCTCCTATTGACTGGAAATTGCTGTTGCCACCCCTCCTATTGACTGGACATTGCTGTAGTTAGTTGCCACCCCCCATATTGACTGGACATTGCTCTAGGTAGTTGCTACCCCCAAATTGACTGGACATTGCTGTAGGCAGTTGCCACCCCTCCTATTGACTGGATATTGCTGTAGGTAGTTCCCCCCCCCCATATTGACTGGACATTGCTGTTTCCACCCCTCCTATTGACTGGACATTGCTATTGCCACCCCTCCTATTGACTGGAAATTGCTGTTGCCACCCCTCCTATTGACTGGACATTGCTGTAGGTAGTTGCCACCCCCCATATTGACTGGCCATTGCTGTTGCCACCCCTCCTATTGACTGGACATTGCTGTAGGTAGTTGCCACCCCCATATTGACTGATTATTTCTGTAGGTAGTTGCCACCCCCATATTGACTGGACATTGCTGTAGGTAGTTGCCACCCCCGATATTGACTGGACATTGCTGTAGGTAGTTGCCAGCCCCGTAGTGACTGGACATTGCTGTAGGTAGTTGCCACCCCCATATTGACTGGACATTGCTCTAGGTAGTTGCCACCCCTCCTATTGACTGGACATTGCTGTAGGTAGTTGCCACACCTCTTATTGACTGGACATTGATGTAGGTAGTTACCACCCCCATATTGACTGGACATTGCTGTATCCACCCCTCCTATTGACTGCACATTGCTGTTGCCACCCCTCCTATTGACTGCACATTGCTGTTGCCACCCCCCCATATTGACTGGACATTGCTATAGGTAGTTGCCACCCCTCCTATTGACTGGACATTGCTGATGCCACCCCTCCTATTCATTGGACATTGCTGTAGGTAGTTGCCACCCCCATATTGACTGGACAATGCAGTACGTAGTTGCCACCCCTCCTATTGACTGGATATTGCTGAAGGTAGTTGCAACCCCTCCTATTGACTGGACATTTTTGTAGGTAGTTGCCCCCTCCCCCATATTAACTGGACATTGCTGTTGCCACCCCTCCTATTGACTGGACATTGCTTTTGCCACCCCACCTATTGACTGGACATAGCTGTTGCCACCACCCCATATTGACTGGACTTTGCTATAGGTAGTTGCCACCTCCCATATTGACTGGACATTGCTGTAGGTAATTGCCACCCCCATATTGACTGGACATTGCTGTAGGTAGTTGCCACCTCTCCTAATGACTGGACATTGCTGTAGGTAGTTTCCACCCCCATATTGACTGGACATTGCTGTTGCCACACCTCCTATTGACTGGACATTGCTGTAGGTAGTTGCCACCCCTCCTATTGACTGGATATTGCTGAAGGTAGTTGCAACCCCTCCTATTGACTGGACATTTTTGTAGGTAGTTGCCCCCCATATTAACTGGACATTGCTGTTTCCACCCCTCCTATTGACTGGACATTGCTATTGCCACCCCTCCTATTGACTGGAAATTGCTGTTGCCACCCCTCCTATTGACTGGACATTGCTGTAGGTAGTTACCACCCCCATATTGACTGGCCATTGCTGTTGCCACCCCTCCTATTGACTGGACATTGCTGTAGGTAGTTGCCACCCCCATATTGACTGATTATTTCTGTAGGTAGTTGCCACCCCCATATTGACTGGACATTGCTGTAGGTAGTTGCCACCCCCGATATTGACTGGACATTGCTGTAGGTAGTTGCCAGCCCCGTAGTGACTGGACATTGCTGTAGGTAGTTGCCACCCCCATATTGACTGGACATTGCTCTAGGTAGTTGCCACCCCTCCTATTGACTGGACATTGCTGTAGGTAGTTGCCACACCTCTTATTGACTGGACATTGATGTAGGTAGTTACCACCCCCATATTGACTGGACATTGCTGTATCCACCCCTCCTATTGACTGTACATTGCTGTTGCCACCCCTCCCATTGACTGCACATTGCTGTTGCCACCCCCATATTGACTGGACATTGCTATAGGTAGTTGCCACCCCTCCTATTGACTGGACATTGCTGATGCCACCCCTCCTATTCATTGGACATTGCTGTTGCCACCCCTCCTATTGACTGGACATTGCTGTTGCCACCCCACCTATTGACTGGACATAGCTGTTGCCACCACCCCATATTGACTGGACTTTGCTATAGGTAGTTGCCACCTCCCATATTGACTGGACATTGCTGTAGGTAATTGCCACCCCCATATTGACTGGACATTGCTGTAGGTAGTTGCCACCTCTCCTAATGACTGGACATTGCTGTAGGTAGTTTCCACCCCCATATTGACTGGACATTGCTGTTGCCACACCTCCTATTGACTGGACATTGCTGTAGGTAGTTGCCACCCCCATATTGACTGGACATTGCTGTAGGTAGTTGCCACCCCGATACTGGCTGGACATTGCTGTAGGTAGTTGCCACCCCGCATATTGACTGGCCATTGCTGTTGCCACCCCTCCTATTGACTGGGCATTGCTGTAGGTAGTTGCCACCCCCATATTGACTGATTATTTCTGTAGGTAGTTGCCACCCCCATATTGACGGGACATTGCTGTAGGTAGTTGCCACCCCCGATATTGACTGGACATTGCTGTAGGTAGTTGCCAGCCCCGTAGTGACTGGACATTGCTGTAGGTAGTTGCCACCCCCATATTGACTGGACATTGCTCTAGTTAGTTGCCACCCCTCCTATTGACTGGACATTGCTGTAGGTAGTTACCACCCCCATATTGACTGGACATTGCTGTATCCACCCCTCCTATTGACTGTACATTGCTGTTGCCACCCCTCCCATTGACTGCACATTGCTGTTGACACCCCCATATTGACTGGACATTGCTATAGGTAGTTGCCACCCCTCCTATTGACTGGACATTGCTGATGCCACCCCTCCTATTCATTGGACATTGCTGTAGGTAGTTGCCAACCCCCATATTGACTGGACAATGCAGTACGTAGTTGCCACCCCTCCTATTGACTGGATATTGCTGAAGGTAGTTGCAACCCCTCCTATTGACTGGACATTTTTGTAGGTAGTTGCCCCCCCATATTAACTGGACATTGCTGTTTCCACCCCTCCTATTGACTGGACATTGCTATTGCCACCCCTCCTATTGACTGGAAATTGCTGTTGCCACCCCTCCTATTGACTGGACATTGCTGTAGGTAGTTGCCACCCCCATATTGACTGGCCATTGCAGTTGCCACCCCTCCTATTGACTGGACATTGCTGTAGGTAGTTGCCACCCCCATATTGACTGATTATTTCTGTAGGTAGTTGCCACCCCCATATTGACTGGACATTGCTGTAGGTAGTTGCCACCCCCGATATTGACTGGACATTGCTGTAGGTAGTTGCCAGCCCCGTAGTGACTGGACATTGCTGTAGGTAGTTGCCACCCCCATATTGACTGGACATTGCTCTAGGTAGTTGCCACCCCTCCTATTGACTGGACATTGCTGTAGGTAGTTGCCACACCTCTTATTGACTGGACATTGATGTAGGTAGTTACCACCCCCATATTGACTGGACATTGCTGTATCCACCCCTCCTATTGACTGTACATTGCTGTTGCCACCCCTCCCATTGACTGCACATTGCTGTTGCCACCCCCATATTGACTGGACATTGCTATAGGTAGTTGCCACCCCTCCTATTGACTGGACATTGCTGATGCCACCCCTCCTATTCATTGGACATTGCTGTAGGTAGTTGCCACCCCCATATTGACTGGACAATGCAGTACATAGTTTCCACCCCTCCTATTGACTGGATATTGCTGAAGGTAGTTGCAACCCCTCCTATTGACTGGACATTTTTGTAGGTAGTTGCCCCCATATTAACTGGACATTGCTGTTGCCACCCCTCCTATTGACTGGACATTGTTGTTGCCACCCCACCTATTGACTGGACATAGCTGTTGCCACCACCCCATATTGACTGGACTTTGCTATAGGTAGTTGCCACCTCCCATATTGACTGGACATTGCTGTAGGTAATTGCCACCCCCATATTGACTGGACATTGCTGTAGGTAGTTGCCACCTCTCCTAATTACTGGACATTGCTGTAGGTAGTTTCCACCCCCATATTGACTGGACATTGCTGTTGCCACACCTCCTATTGACTGGACATTGCTGTAGGTAGTTGCCAGCCCCCATATTGACTGGACATTGCTGTAGGTAGTTGCCACCCCCGACACTGGCTGGACATTGCTGTAGGTAGTTGCCACCCCGCATATTGACTGGCCATTGCTGTTGCCACCCCTCCTATTGACTGGACATTGCTGTAGGTAGTTGCCACCCCCATATTGACTGATTATTTCTGTAGGTAGTTGCCACCCCCCATATTGACGGGACATTGCTGTAGGTAGTTGCCACCCCCGATATTGACTGGACATTGCTGTAGGTAGTTGCCAGCCCCGTAGTGACTGGACATTGCTGTAGGTAGTTGCACCCCCATATTGACTGGACATTGCTGTAGGTAGTTGCCACACCTCCTATTGACTGGACATTGCTGTAGGTAGTTACCACCCCCCATATTGACTGGACATTGCAGTATCCACCCTTCCTATTGATTGTACATTGCTGTTGCCACCCCTCCTATTTCCTGGACATTGCTGTTGCCACCCCTCCTATTGACTGGACATTGCTGTTGCCACCCCCATATTGACTGAACATTGCTATAGGTAGTTGCCAACCCTCCTATTGACTGGACATTGCTGTTGCCACCCCTCCTATTGACTGGACATTGCTGTTGCCACCCCCATATTGACTGGACATTACTGTTGCCACCCCTCCTATTAACTGGACATTGCTGTATGTAGTTGCCACCCCCATATTGACTGGACATTGCTGTAGGTAGTTGCCACCCCAAATATCGACTGGACATTGCTCTAGGTAGTTGCCACCCCTCCATATTGACTGGACATTGCTCTAGGTAGTTGCCACCCCCATATTGACTGGACATTGCTGTAGGTAGTTGCCACCCCTACTATTGAATGGGCATTGATGTAGGTAGTTGCCACACCCCATATTGACTGGACATTGCTATTGCCACCCCTCCTATTGACTGGACATTGCTGTTGCTACCCCTCCTATTGCCTGGACATTGCTGTTGCCAACCCCCATATTGACTGGACATTGCTATTGCCACCCATCCTATTGACTGGACGTTGCTGTAGTTAGTTGCCACCCCCCATATTGACTGGACATTGCTCTAGGTAGTTGCTACCCCCCAATTTGACTGGACATTGCTGTAGGCAGTTGCCACCCCTCCTATTGACTGGATATTGCTGTAGGTAGTTGCCACCACTCCTATTGACTGGACATTGTTGTAGGTAGTTCCCCCCCCCCCATATTGACTGGACATTGCTGTTTCCACCCCTCCTATTGACTGGACATTGCTATTGCCACCCCTCCTATTGATGGGAAATTGCTGTTGCCACCCCTCCTATTGACTGGACATTGCTGTAGGTAGTTGCCACCCCCCATATTGACTGGCCATTGCTGTTGCCACCCCTCCTATTGACTGGACATTGCTGTAGGTAGTTGCCACACCCCATATTGACTGATTATTTCTGTAGGTAGTTGCCACCCCCATATTGACTGGACATTGCTGTAGGTAGTTGCCACCCCCGATATTGACTGGACATTGCTGTAGGTAGTTGCCAGCCCCGTAGTGACTGGACATTGCTGTAGGTAGTTGCCACCCCCATATTGACTGGACATTGCTCTAGGTAGTTGCCACCCCTCCTATTGACTGGACATTGCTGTAGGTAGTTGCCACACCTCTTATTGACTGGACATTGATGTAGGTAGTTACCACCCCCATATTGACTGGACATTGCTGTATCCACCCCTCCTATTGACTGTGCATTGCTGTTGCCACCCCTCCTATTGACTGCACATTGCTGTTGCCACCCCCCCATATTGACTGGACATTGCTATAGGTAGTTGCCACCCCTCCTATTGACTGGACATTGCTGATGCCACCCCTCCTATTCATTGGACATTGCTGTAGGTAGTTGCCACCCCCATATTGACTGGACAATGCAGTACGTAGTTGCCACCCCTCCTATTGACTGGATATTGCTGAAGGTAGTTGCAACCCCTCCTATTGACTGGACATTTTTGTAGGTAGTTGCCCCCCCATATTAACGGGACATTGCTGTTGCCACCCCTCCTATTGACTGGACATTGCTGTTGCCACCCCACCTATTGACTGGACATAGCTGTTGCCACCACCCCATATTGACTGGACTTTGCTATAGGTAGTTGCCACCTCCCATATTGACTGGACATTGCTGTAGGTAATTGCCACCCCCATATTGACTGGACATTGCTGTAGGTAGTTGCCACCTCTCCTAATGACTGGACATTGCTGTAGGTAGTTTCCACCCCCCATATTGACTGGACATTGCTGTTTCCACACCTCCTGTTGACTGGACATTGCTGTAGGTAGTTGCCACCCCTCCTATTGACTGGATATTGCTGAAGGTAGTTGCAACCCCTCCTATTGACTGGACATTTTTGTAGGTAGTTGCCCCCCCATATTAACTGGACATTGCTGTTTACACCCCTCCTATTGACTGAACATTGCTATTGCCACCCCTCCTATTGACTGGACATTGCTGTAGGTAGTTGCCACCCCCATATTGACTGGCCATTGCTGTTGCCACCCCTCCTATTGACTGGACATTGCTGTAAGTAGTTGCCACCCCCATATTGACTGATTATTTCTGTAGGTAGTTGCCACCCCCATATTGACTGGACATTGCTGTAGGTAGTTGCCAACCCCGATATTGACTGGACATTGCTGTAGGTAGTTGCCAGCCCCGTAGTGACTGGACATTGCTGTAGGTAGTTGCCACCCCCATATTGACTGGACATTGCTCTAGGTAGTTGCCACCCCTCCTATTGACTGGACATTGCTGTAGGTAGTTGCCACACCTCTTATTGACTGGACATTGATGTAGGTAGTTACCACCCCCATATTGACTGGACATTGCTGTATCCACCCCTCCTATTGACTGTACATTGCTGTTGCCACCCCTCCCATTGACTGCACATTGCTGTTGCCACCCCCCATATTGACTGGACATTGCTATAGGTAGTTGCCACCCCTCCTATTGACTGGACATTGCTGATGCCACCCCTCCTATTCATTGGACATTGCTGTAGGTAGTTGCCACCCCCATATTGACTGGACAATGTAGTACGTAGTTGCCACCCCTCCTATTGACTGGATATTGCTGAAGGTAGTTGAAACCCCTCCTATTGACTGGACATTTTTGTAGGTAGTTGCCCCCCATATTAACTGGACATTGCTGTTGCCACCCCTCCTATTGACTGGACATTGCTGTTGCCACCCCACCTATTGACTGGACATAGCTGTTGCCACCACCCCATATTGACTGGACTTTGCTATAGGTAGTTGCCACCTCCCATATTGACTGGACATTGCTGTAGGTAATTGCCACCCCCATATTGACTGGACATTGCTGTAGGTAGTTGCCACCTCTCCTAATGACTGGACATTGCTGTAGGTAGTTTCCACCCCCATATTGACTGGACATTGCTGTTGCCACACCTCTTATTGACTGGACATTGCTGTAGGTAGTTGCCACCCCCATATTGACTGGACATTGCTGTAGGTAGTTGCCACCCCGATACTGGCTGGACATTGCTGTAGGTAGTTGCCACCCCGCATATTGACTGGCCATTGCTGTTGCCACCCCTCCTATTGACTGGACATTGCTGTAGGTAGTTGCCACCCCCATATTGACTGATTATTTCTGTAGGTAGTTGCCACCCCCATATTGACGGGACATTGCTGTAGGTAGTTGCCACCCCCGATATTGACTGGACATTGCTGTAGGTAGTTGCCAGCCCCGTAGTGACTGGACATTGCTGTAGGTAGTTGCCACCCCCATATTGACTGGACATTGCTCTAGTTAGTTGCCACCCCTCCTATTGACTGGACATTGCTGTAGGTAGTTGCCACCCCTCCTATTGACTGGACATTGCTGTAGGTAGTTACCATCCCCCATATTGACTGGACATTGCTGTATCCACCCCTCCTATTGACTGTACATTGCTGTTGCCACCCCTCCTATTTCCTGGACATTGTTGTTGACACCCCTCCTATTGACTGGACATTGCTGTTGCCACCCTCCCATATTGACTGGACATTGCTATAGGTAGTTGCCTCCTCTCCTAATGACTGGACATTGCTGTTGCCACCCCTCCTATTGATTGGACATTGCTGTAGGTAGTTGCCACCCCCCATATTGACGGGACAATGCTGTAGGTAGTTGCCACCCCTCCTATTGACTGGACATTGCTGTAGGTAGTTGCCACACCCCCCCATATTGACTGGACATTGCTGTTGCCACACCTCCTATTGACTGGACATTGCTGATGCCATCCCTCCTATTGCCTGGGCATTGCTTTTGCCACCACTTCTATTGACTGGACATTTCTGTTGCCACCCCCATATTGACTAGACATTTCTGTTGCCACCCCTCCTATTGACTGGACATTGCTGTAGGTAGTTGCCACCCCATATTGACTGGACATTGCTGTAGGTAGTTGCCACCCCTCATATTGACTGGACATTGCTGTAGGTAGTTGCCACTCCATATTGACTGGACATTGCTGTAGGTAGTAGCCACCCCCATATTGAAAGGACATTGCTGTAGGTAGTTGCCACCCCTCCTATTGACTGGACATTTCTGTTGGCACCCCTCCTATGTCTGGACATTGATGTTACCACCCCCCATATTGACTGGACATTGCTATAGGTAGTTGCCAATCCCCATATTGACTGGACATTGCTGTAGGTAGTTGCCAGCCCCCCATATTGATTGGACATTGCTGTTGCCACCCCTCCTATTGACTGGACATTGCTGTTGGCACCCCTCCTATGTCTGGACATTGATGTTACCACCCCCATATTGACTGGACATTGCAATAGGTAGTTGCCAATCCCCATATTGACTGGACATTGCTGTAGGTAGTTGCAGCCCCCATATTGGCTGGACATTGCTGTAGGTAGTTGCCAACTCCCATATTGGCTGGACATTGCTGTAGGTAGTTACCACCCCTCCTATTGGCTGGACATTGCTGTAGGTAGTTGCCACCCATCCTATTGACTGGACATTGCTGTAGGTAGTTGCCACCCCCATATTGACAGGACATTGCTGTTGCCACCCCTCCTATTGAGTGGACATTGCTGTTGCCACCCCCCATATTGACTGGACATTGCTGTTGCCACCCCTCCTATTGACTGGACATTGCTGTAGGTAGTTGCCACCCCCATATTGACTGGACATTGCTGTAGGTAGTTGCCAACCCCCATATTGGCTGGACATTGCTGTAGGTAGTTACCACCCCTCCTATTGGCTGGACATTGCCGTAGGTAGTTGCCACCCATTCCTATTGACTGGACATTGCTGTAGGTAGTTGCCACCCCCCAGATTGACTGGACATTGCTGTTGCCACCCCTCCTATTGACTGGACATTGCTGTTGCCACCCCTCCTATTGACTGGACATTGCTGTTGCCACCCTTCCTATTGACTGGACATTGCTGTAGGTAGTTGCTACCCCCATATTGACTGGACATTGCTGTAGGTAGTTGCCACCCCCAGATTGACTGGACATTGCTGTTGCCACCCCTCCTATAGACTGGACATTGCTGTTGCCACCCCTCCTATTGACTGGACATTGCTGTTGCCACCCTTCCTATTGACGGGACATTGCTGTAGGTAGTTGCCACCCCCATATTGACTGGACATTGCTGTAGGTAGTTGCCACCCCCGATACTGACTGGACATTGCTGTAGGCAGTTGCCACCCCCATATTGACTGGACATTGCTGTAGGTAGTTGCCACCCCCATATTGACTGGACATTGCTGTAGGTAGTTTCCACCCCTCCTAGTGACTGGACATTGCTGTGGGTAGTTGCCACCCCCATATTGACTGGACATTGCTGTAGGTAGTTACCACCGCTCCTATTGGCTGGACATTGCTGTAGGTAGTTGCCACCCATCCTATTGACTGGACATTGCTGTAGGTAGTTGCCACCCCCCATATTGACTGGACATTGCTGTTGCCACCCCTCCTATTGACTGGACCTTGATGTTGCCACCCTTCCTATTGACTGGACATTGCTGTAGGTAGTTGCCACCCCCATATTGATTGGACATTGCTTTAGGTAGTTGCCACCCCCCCCATATTGACTGGACATTGTTGTTGCCACCCCTCCTATTGACTGGACATTGCTGTAGGTAGTTGCCACCCCCATATTGACTGGACATTGCTGTAGGAAGTTGCCACCTCCCATATTGACTGGAGATTGCTGTAGGTAGTTGCCACCCCCATATTGAATGGACATTGCTGTAGGTAGTTGCCACCCCTCCTATTGACTGCACTTTGCTGTAGGTAGTTGCAACCCCCCCCATATTGACTGGACATTGCTGTTGCTGTCCCTCCTATTTCCTGGACATTGCTGTTGCCACCCCTCCTATTGACTGGATATTGCTGTTGCCACCCCCCATATTGACTGGACATTACTATTGCCACCCCTCCTATTGATTTGACATTGCTGTATGTAGTTGCCACCCCCATATTGACTGGACATTGCTGTAGGTAGTTGCCACCCCAAATATCGACTCTACATTGCTCTAGGTAGTTGCCACCCCTCCAAATTGACTGGACATTGCTCTAGGTAGTTGCCACCCCCCATATTGACTGGACATTGCTGTAGGTAGTTGCCACCCCTACTATTGACTGGACATTGCTGTAGGTAGTTACCACCCCCCCATATTGACTGGACATTGCTGTATCTACCCGTCCTATTGACTGTACATTGCTGTTGCCACCCCTCCTATTTCCTGGACATTGCTGTTGCCACCCCTCCTATTGACTGGACATTGCTGTAGGTAGTTGCCACTCCATATTGACTGGACATTGCTGTAGGTAGTAGCCACCCCCATATTGAAAGGACATTGCTGTAGGTAGTTGCCACCCCTCCTATTGACTGGACATTCCGGTAGGTAGTTGCCACCCCCCCATATTGAGTGGACATTGATGTTGCCACCCCTCCTATTGACTGGACATTGCTGTTGGCACCTCTCCTATGTCTGGACATTGATGTTGCCACCCCCCCCCATATTGACTGGACATTGCTATAGGTAGTTGCCAATCCCCATATTGACTGGACATTGCTGTAGGTAGTTGCCAACCCCCATATTGGCTGGACATTGCTGTAGGTAGTTGCCAACCCCCATATTGGCTGGACATTGCTGTAGGTAGTTGCCAACTCCCATATTGGCTGGACATTGCTGTAGGTAGTTACCACCCCTCCTATTGGCTGGACATTGCTGTAGGTAGTTGCCACCCATCCTATTGACTGGACATTGCTGTAGGTAGTTGCCACCCCCCATATTGACTGGACATTGCTGTTGCCACCCCTCCTATTGAGTGGACATTGCTGTTGCCACCCCCATATTGACTGGACATTGCTGTTGCCACCCCTCCTATTGACTGGACATTGCTGTAGGTAGTTGCCACCCCCATATTGACTGGACATTGCTGTAGGTAGTTGCCCACCCACATATTGGCTGGACATTGCTGTAGGTAGTTACCACCCCTCCTATTGGCTGGACATTGATGTAGGTAGTTGCCACCCATTCCTATTGACTGGACATTGCTGTAGGTAGTAGCCACCCCCATATTGAAAGGACATTGCTGTAGGTAGTTGCCACACCTCCTATTGACTGGACATTTCTGTAGGTAGTTGCCACCCCCAGATTGACTGGACATTGCTGTTGCCACCCCTCCTATTGACTGGACATTGCTGTTGCCACCACTTCTATTGACTGGACATTTCTGTTGCCACTCCCCCATATTGACTAGACATTTCTGTTACCACCCCTCCTATTGACTGGACATTGCTGTAGGTAGTTGCCACCCCCATATTGACTGGACATTGCTGTAGGTAGTTGCCACCCCCTATATTGACTGGACATTGCTGTTGCCACCCCTCTTATTGACTGGACATTGCTGTTGCCACCCCCATAGTGACTGGACATTGCTGTTGCCACCCCTCCTATTGACTGTACATTGCTGTAGGTAGTTGCCACCCCCATATTGACTGGACATTGCTGTAGGTTGTTGCCAACCCCCATATTGGCTGGACATTGCTGTAGGTAGTTACCACCCCTCCTATTGGCTGGACATTGCTGTAGGTAGTTGCCACCCATTCCTATTGACTGGACATTGCTGTAGGTAGTTGCCACCCCCCAGATTGACTGGACATTGCTGTTGCCACCCCTCCTATTGACTGGACATTGCTGTTGCCACCCCTCCTATTGACTGGACATTGCTGTAGTTAGTTGCTACCCCCATATTGACTGGACATTGCTGTAGGTAGTTGCCACCCCCCATATTGACTGGACATTGCTGTTGCCACCCCTCCTATTGACTGGACATTGCTGTAGGTAGTTGCCACCCCCATATTGACTGGACATTGCTGTAGGTAATTGCCACCCCGATACTGACTGGACATTGCTGTAGGCAGTTGCCACCCCCATATTGACTGGACATTGCTGTAGGTAGTTGCCACCCCCATATTGACTGGACATTGCTGTTGGTAGTTTCCACCCCTCCTAGTGACTGGACATTGCTGTGGGTAGTTGCCAACCCCCATATTGACTGGACATTGCTGTAGGTAGTTACCACCGCTCCTATTGGCTGGACATTGCTGTAGGTAGTTGCAACCGATCCTATTGACTGGACATTGCTGTAGGTAGTTGCCACCCCCCCATATTGACTGGACATTGCTGTTGCCACCCCTCCTATTGACTGGACATTGCTGTTGCCACCCCTCCTATTGACTGGACATTGATGTTGCCACCCTTCCTATTGACTGGACATTGCTGTAGGTAGTTGCCACCCCCCATATTGATTGGACATTGCTTTAGGTAGTTGCCACCCCCCCATATTGACTGGACATTGCTGTTGCCACCCCTCCTATTGACTGGACATTGCTGTAGGTAGTTGCCACCCCCATATTGACTGGACATTGCTGTAGGAAGTTGCCACCTCCCATATTGACTGGAGATTGCTGTAGGTAGTTGCCACCCCCATATTGAATGGACATTGCTGTAGGTAGTTGCCACCCCTCCTATTCACTGCACTTTGCTGTAGGTAGTTGCCACCCCCCATATTGACTGGACATTGCTGTTGCTGTCCCTCCTATTTCCTGGACATTGCTGTTGCCACCCCTCCTATTGACTGGATATTGCTGTGCCACCCCCATATTGACTGGACATTACTATTGCCACCCCTCCTATTGATTTGACATTGCTGTATGTAGTTGCCACCCCCATATTGACTGGACATTGCTGTAGGTAGTTGCCACCCCAAATATCGACTCTACATTGCTCATAGGTAGTTGCCACCCCTCCATATTGACTGGACATTGCTCTAGGCAGTTGCCACCCCCCATATTGACTGGACATTGCTGTAGGTAGTTGCCACCCCTACTATTGAATGGGCATTGATGTAGGTAGTTGCCACCCCCCCCATAATGACTGGACATTGCTGTTGCCACCCCTCCTATTGACTGCACATTGCTGTTGCCACCCCCCCATATTGACTGGACATTGCTATAGGTAGTTGCCACCCCTCCTATTGACTGGACATTGCTGATGCCACCCCTCCTATTCATTGGACATTGCTGTAGGTAGTTGCCACCCCCATATTGACTGGACAATGCAGTACGTAGTTGCCACCCCTCCTATTGACTGGATATTGCTGAAGGTAGTTGCAACCCCTCCTATTGACTGGACATTTTTGTAGGTAGTTGCCCCCTCCCCCATATTAACTGGACATTGCTGTTGCCACCCCTCCTATTGACTGGACATTGCTTTTGCCACCCCACCTATTGACTGGACATAGCTGTTGCCACCACCCCATATTGACTGGACTTTGCTATAGGTAGTTGCCACCTCCCATATTGACTGGACATTGCTGTAGGTAATTGCCACCCCCATATTGACTGGACATTGCTGTAGGTAGTTGCCACCTCTCCTAATGACTGGACATTGCTGTAGGTAGTTTCCACCCCCCATATTGACTGGACATTGCTGTTGCCACACCTCCTATTGACTGGACATTGCTGTAGGTAGTTGCCACCCCTCCTATTGACTGGATATTGCTGAAGGTAGTTGCAACCCCTCCTATTGACTGGACATTTTTGTAGGTAGTTGCCCCCCCATATTAACTGGACATTGCTGTTTCCACCCCTCCTATTGACTGGACATTGCTATTGCCACCCCTCCTATTGACTGGAAATTGCTGTTGCCACCCCTCCTATTGACTGGACATTGCTGTAGGTAGTTACCACCCCCATATTGACTGGCCATTGCTGTTGCCACCCCTCCTATTGACTGGACATTGCTGTAGGTAGTTGCCACCCCCATATTGACTGATTATTTCTGTAGGTAGTTGCCACCCCCATATTGACTGGACATTGCTGTAGGTAGTTGCCACCCCCGATATTGACTGGACATTGCTGTAGGTAGTTGCCAGCCCCGTAGTGACTGGACATTGCTGTAGGTAGTTGCCACCCCCATATTGACTGGACATTGCTCTAGGTAGTTGCCACCCCTCCTATTGACTGGACATTGCTGTAGGTAGTTGCCACACCTCTTATTGACTGGACATTGATGTAGGTAGTTACCACCCCCATATTGACTGGACATTGCTGTATCCACCCCTCCTATTGACTGTACATTGCTGTTGCCACCCCTCCCATTGACTGCACATTGCTGTTGCCACCCCCCCATATTGACTGGACATTGCTATAGGTAGTTGCCACCCCTCCTATTGACTGGACATTGCTGATGCCACCCCTCCTATTCATTGGACATTGCTGTTGCCACCCCTCCTATTGACTGGACATTGCTGTTGCCACCCCACCTATTGACTGGACATAGCTGTTGCCACCACCCCATATTGACTGGACTTTGCTATAGGTAGTTGCCACCTCCCATATTGACTGGACATTGCTGTAGGTAATTGCCACCCCCATATTGACTGGACATTGCTGTAGGTAGTTGCCACCTCTCCTAATGACTGGACATTGCTGTAGGTAGTTTCCACCCCCATATTGACTGGACATTGCTGTTGCCACACCTCCTATTGACTGGACATTGCTGTAGGTAGTTGCCACCCCCATATTGACTGGACATTGCTGTAGGTAGTTGCCACCCCCGATACTGGCTGGACATTGCTGTAGGTAGTTGCCACCCCGCATATTGACTGGCCATTGCTGTTGCCACCCCTCCTATTGACTGGGCATTGCTGTAGGTAGTTGCCACCCCCATATTGACTGATTATTTCTGTAGGTAGTTGCCACCCCCATATTGACGGGACATTGCTGTAGGTAGTTGCCACCCCCGATATTGACTGGACATTGCTGTAGGTAGTTGCCAGCCCCGTAGTGACTGGACATTGCTGTAGGTAGTTGCCACCCCCATATTGACTGGACATTGCTCTAGTTAGTTGCCACCCCTCCTATTGACTGGACATTGCTGTAGGTAGTTACCACCCCCATATTGACTGGACATTGCTGTATCCACCCCTCCTATTGACTGTACATTGCTGTTGCCACCCCTCCCATTGACTGCACATTGCTGTTGACACCCCCCCATATTGACTGGACATTGCTATAGGTAGTTGCCACCCCTCCTATTGACTGGACATTGCTGATGCCACCCCTCCTATTCATTGGACATTGCTGTAGGTAGTTGCCAACCCCCATATTGACTGGACAATGCAGTACGTAGTTGCCACCCCTCCTATTGACTGGATATTGCTGAAGGTAGTTGCAACCCCTCCTATTGACTGGACATTTTTGTAGGTAGTTGCCCCCCCATATTAACTGGACATTGCTGTTTCCACCCCTCCTATTGACTGGACATTGCTATTGCCACCCCTCCTATTGACTGGAAATTGCTGTTGCCACCCCTCCTATTGACTGGACATTGCTGTAGGTAGTTGCCACCCCCATATTGACTGGCCATTGCAGTTGCCACCCCTCCTATTGACTGGACATTGCTGTAGGTAGTTGCCACCCCCATATTGACTGATTATTTCTGTAGGTAGTTGCCACCCCCATATTGACTGGACATTGCTGTAGGTAGTTGCCACCCCGATATTGACTGGACATTGCTGTAGGTAGTTGCCAGCCCCGTAGTGACTGGACATTGCTGTAGGTAGTTGCCACCCCCCATATTGACTGGACATTGCTCTAGGTAGTTGCCACCCCTCCTATTGACTTGACATTGCTGTAGGTAGATGCCACACCTCATATTGACTGGACATTGATGTAGGTAGTTACCACCCCCCATATTGACTGGACATTGCTGTATCCACCCCTCCTATTGACTGTACATTGCTGTTGCCACCCCTCCCATTGACTGCACATTGCTGTTGCCACCCCCCCATATTGACTGGACATTGCTATAGGTAGTTGCCACCCCTCCTATTGACTGGACATTGCTGATGCCACCCCTCCTATTCATTGGACATTGCTGTAGGTAGTTGCCACCCCCCATATTGACTGGACAATGCAGTACATAGTTTCCACCCCTCCTATTGACTGGATATTGCTGAAGGTAGTTGCAACCCCTCCTATTGACTGGACATTTTTGTAGGTAGTTGCCCCCCCCATATTAACTGGACATTGCTGTTGCCACCCCTCCTATTGACTGGACATTGTTGTTGCCACCCCACCTATTGACTGGACATAGCTGTTGCCACCACCCCATATTGACTGGACTTTGCTATAGGTAGTTGCCACCTCCCATATTGACTGGACATTGCTGTAGGTAATTGCCACCCCCCATATTGACTGGACATTGCTGTAGGTAGTTGCCACCTCTCCTAATTACTGGACATTGCTGTAGGTAGTTTCCACCCCCCCATATTGACTGGACATTGCTGTTGCCACACCTCCTATTGACTGGACATTGCTGTAGGTAGTTGCCAGCCCCCATATTGACTGGACATTGCTGTAGGTAGTTGCCACCCCGACACTGGCTGGACATTGCTGTAGGTAGTTGCCACCCCGCATATTGACTGGCCATTGCTGTTGCCACCCCTCCTATTGACTGGACATTGCTGTAGGTAGTTGCCACCCCCATATTGACTGATTATTTCTGTAGGTAGTTGCCACCCCCCATATTGACGGGACATTGCTGTAGGTAGTTGCCACCCCGATATTGACTGGACATTGCTGTAGGTAGTTGCCAGCCCCGTAGTGACTGGACATTGCTGTAGGTAGTTGCACCCCCATATTGACTGGACATTGCTGTAGGTAGTTGCCACACCTCCTATTGACTGGACATTGCTGTAGGTAGTTACCACCCCCCATATTGACTGGACATTGCAGTATCCACCCTTCCTATTGATTGTACATTGCTGTTGCCACCCCTCCTATTTCCTGGACATTGCTGTTGCCACCCCTCCTATTGACTGGACATTGCTGTTGCCACCCCCATATTGACTGAACATTGCTATAGGTAGTTGCCAACCCTCCTATTGACTGGACATTGCTGTTGCCACCCCTCCTATTGACTGGACATTGCTGTTGCCACCCCCATATTGACTGGACATTACTGTTGCCACCCCTCCTATTAACTGGACATTGCTGTATGTAGTTGCCACCCCCATATTGACTGGACATTGCTGTAGGTAGTTGCCACCCCAAATATCGACTGGACATTGCTCTAGGTAGTTGCCACCCCTCCATATTGACTGGACATTGCTCTAGGTAGTTGCCACCCCCATATTGACTGGACATTGCTGTAGGTAGTTGCCACCCCTACTATTGAATGGGCATTGATGTAGGTAGTTGCCACACCCCCATATTGACTGGACATTGCTATTGCCACCCCTCCTATTGACTGGACATTGCTGTTGCTACCCCTCCTATTGCCTGGACATTGCTGTTGCCAACCCCCATATTGACTGGACATTGCTATTGCCACCCATCCTATTGACTGGACGTTGCTGTAGTTAGTTGCCACCCCCATATTGACTGGACATTGCTCTAGGTAGTTGCTACCCCCAATTTGACTGGACATTGCTGTAGGCAGTTGCCACCCCTCCTATTGACTGGATATTGCTGTAGGTAGTTGCCACCACTCCTATTGACTGGACATTGTTGTAGGTAGTTCCCCCCCATATTGACTGGACATTGCTGTTTCCACCCCTCCTATTGACTGGACATTGCTATTGCCACCCCTCCTATTGATGGGAAATTGCTGTTGCCACCCCTCCTATTGACTGGACATTGCTGTAGGTAGTTGCCACCCCCATATTGACTGGCCATTGCTGTTGCCACCCCTCCTATTGACTGGACATTGCTGTAGGTAGTTGCCACCCCCCATATTGACTGATTATTTCTGTAGGTAGTTGCCACCCCCCATATTGACTGGACATTGCTGTAGGTAGTTGCCACCCCCGATATTGACTGGACATTGCTGTAGGTAGTTGCCAGCCCCGTAGTGACTGGACATTGCTGTAGGTAGTTGCCACCCCCCATATTGACTGGACATTGCTCTAGGTAGTTGCCACCCCTCCTATTGACTGGACATTGCTGTAGGTAGTTGCCACACCTCTTATTGACTGGACATTGATGTAGGTAGTTACCACCCCCCATATTGACTGGACATTGCTGTATCCACCCCTCCTATTGACTGTGCATTGCTGTTGCCACCCCTCCTATTGACTGCACATTGCTGTTGCCACCCCCCCATATTGACTGGACATTGCTATAGGTAGTTGCCACCCCTCCTATTGACTGGACATTGCTGATGCCACCCCTCCTATTCATTGGACATTGCTGTAGGTAGTTGCCACCCCCCATATTGACTGGACAATGCAGTACGTAGTTGCCACCCCTCCTATTGACTGGATATTGCTGAAGGTAGTTGCAACCCCTCCTATTGACTGGACATTTTTGTAGGTAGTTGCCCCCCCCCATATTAACGGGACATTGCTGTTGCCACCCCTCCTATTGACTGGACATTGCTGTTGCCACCCCACCTATTGACTGGACATAGCTGTTGCCACCACCCCATATTGACTGGACTTTGCTATAGGTAGTTGCCACCTCCCATATTGACTGGACATTGCTGTAGGTAATTGCCACCCCCATATTGACTGGACATTGCTGTAGGTAGTTGCCACCTCTCCTAATGACTGGACATTGCTGTAGGTAGTTTCCACCCCCCATATTGACTGGACATTGCTGTTTCCACACCTCCTGTTGACTGGACATTGCTGTAGGTAGTTGCCACCCCTCCTATTGACTGGATATTGCTGAAGGTAGTTGCAACCCCTCCTATTGACTGGACATTTTTGTAGGTAGTTGCCCCCCCATATTAACTGGACATTGCTGTTTACACCCCTCCTATTGACTGAACATTGCTATTGCCACCCCTCCTATTGACTGGACATTGCTGTAGGTAGTTGCCACCCCCATATTGACTGGCCATTGCTGTTGCCACCCCTCCTATTGACTGGACATTGCTGTAAGTAGTTGCCACCCCCCATATTGACTGATTATTTCTGTAGGTAGTTGCCACCCCCCATATTGACTGGACATTGCTGTAGGTAGTTGCCAACCCCGATATTGACTGGACATTGCTGTAGGTAGTTGCCAGCCCCGTAGTGACTGGACATTGCTGTAGGTAGTTGCCACCCCCCATATTGACTGGACATTGCTCTAGGTAGTTGCCACCCCTCCTATTGACTGGACATTGCTGTAGGTAGTTGCCACACCTCTTATTGACTGGACATTGATGTAGGTAGTTACCACCCCCATATTGACTGGACATTGCTGTATCCACCCCTCCTATTGACTGTACATTGCTGTTGCCACCCCTCCCATTGACTGCACATTGCTGTTGCCACCCCCCATATTGACTGGACATTGCTATAGGTAGTTGCCACCCCTCCTATTGACTGGACATTGCTGATGCCACCCCTCCTATTCATTGGACATTGCTGTAGGTAGTTGCCACCCCCATATTGACTGGACAATGTAGTACGTAGTTGCCACCCCTCCTATTGACTGGATATTGCTGAAGGTAGTTGAAACCCCTCCTATTGACTGGACATTTTTGTAGGTAGTTGCCCCCCATATTAACTGGACATTGCTGTTGCCACCCCTCCTATTGACTGGACATTGCTGTTGCCACCCCACCTATTGACTGGACATAGCTGTTGCCACCACCCCATATTGACTGGACTTTGCTATAGGTAGTTGCCACCTCCCATATTGACTGGACATTGCTGTAGGTAATTGCCACCCCCATATTGACTGGACATTGCTGTAGGTAGTTGCCACCTCTCCTAATGACTGGACATTGCTGTAGGTAGTTTCCACCCCCCATATTGACTGGACATTGCTGTTGCCACACCTCTTATTGACTGGACATTGCTGTAGGTAGTTGCCACCCCCATATTGACTGGACATTGCTGTAGGTAGTTGCCACCCCCGATACTGGCTGGACATTGCTGTAGGTAGTTGCCACCCCGCATATTGACTGGCCATTGCTGTTGCCACCCCTCCTATTGACTGGACATTGCTGTAGGTAGTTGCCACCCCCCATATTGACTGATTATTTCTGTAGGTAGTTGCCACCCCCCATATTGACGGGACATTGCTGTAGGTAGTTGCCACCCCCGATATTGACTGGACATTGCTGTAGGTAGTTGCCAGCCCCGTAGTGACTGGACATTGCTGTAGGTAGTTGCCACCCCCCATATTGACTGGACATTGCTCTAGTTAGTTGCCACCCCTCCTATTGACTGGACATTGCTGTAGGTAGTTGCCACCCCTCCTATTGACTGGACATTGCTGTAGGTAGTTACCATCCCCCCATATTGACTGGACATTGCTGTATCCACCCCTCCTATTGACTGTACATTGCTGTTGCCACCCCTCCTATTTCCTGGACATTGTTGTTGACACCCCTCCTATTGACTGGACATTGCTGTTGCCACCCTCCCATATTGACTGGACATTGCTATAGGTAGTTGCCTCCTCTCCTAATGACTGGACATTGCTGTTGCCACCCCTCCTATTGATTGGACATTGCTGTAGGTAGTTGCCACCCCCATATTGACGGGACAATGCTGTAGGTAGTTGCCACCCCTCCTATTGACTGGACATTGCTGTAGGTAGTTGCCACACCCCCCATATTGACTGGACATTGCTGTTGCCACACCTCCTATTGACTGGACATTGCTGATGCCATCCCTCCTATTGCCTGGGCATTGCTTTTGCCACCACTTCTATTGACTGGACATTTCTGTTGCCACCCCCCCATATTGACTAGACATTTCTGTTGCCACCCCTCCTATTGACTGGACATTGCTGTAGGTAGTTGCCACCCCCATATTGACTGGACATTGCTGTAGGTAGTTGCCACCCCTCATATTGACTGGACATTGCTGTAGGTAGTTGCCACTCCATATTGACTGGACATTGCTGTAGGTAGTAGCCACCCCCCATATTGAAAGGACATTGCTGTAGGTAGTTGCCACCCCTCCTATTGACTGGACATTTCTGTTGGCACCCCTCCTATGTCTGGACATTGATGTTACCACCCCCCCATATTGACTGGACATTGCTATAGGTAGTTGCCAATCCCCATATTGACTGGACATTGCTGTAGGTAGTTGCCAGCCCCCCCATATTGATTGGACATTGCTGTTGCCACCCCTCCTATTGACTGGACATTGCTGTTGGCACCCTCCTATGTCTGGACATTGATGTTACCACCCCCATATTGACTGGACATTGCAATAGGTAGTTGCCAATCCCCATATTGACTGGACATTGCTGTAGGTAGTTGCAGCCCCCATATTGGCTGGACATTGCTGTAGGTAGTTGCCAACTCCCATATTGGCTGGACATTGCTGTAGGTAGTTACCACCCCTCCTATTGGCTGGACATTGCTGTAGGTAGTTGCCACCCATCCTATTGACTGGACATTGCTGTAGGTAGTTGCCACCCCCCCATATTGACAGGACATTGCTGTTGCCACCCCTCCTATTGAGTGGACATTGCTGTTGCCACCCCCATATTGACTGGACATTGCTGTTGCCACCCCTCCTATTGACTGGACATTGCTGTAGGTAGTTGCCACCCCCATATTGACTGGACATTGCTGTAGGTAGTTGCCAACCCCCATATTGGCTGGACATTGCTGTAGGTAGTTACCACCCCTCCTATTGGCTGGACATTGCCGTAGGTAGTTGCCACCCATTCCTATTGACTGGACATTGCTGTAGGTAGTTGCCACCCCCCAGATTGACTGGACATTGCTGTTGCCACCCCTCCTATTGACTGGACATTGCTGTTGCCACCCCTCCTATTGACTGGACATTGCTGTTGCCACCCTTCCTATTGACTGGACATTGCTGTAGGTAGTTGCTACCCCCATATTGACTGGACATTGCTGTAGGTAGTTGCCACCCCCCCAGATTGACTGGACATTGCTGTTGCCACCCCTCCTATAGACTGGACATTGCTGTTGCCACCCCTCCTATTGACTGGACATTGCTGTTGCCACCCTTCCTATTGACGGGACATTGCTGTAGGTAGTTGCCACCCCCATATTGACTGGACATTGCTGTAGGTAGTTGCCACCCCCGATACTGACTGGACATTGCTGTAGGCAGTTGCCACCCCCATATTGACTGGACATTGCTGTAGGTAGTTGCCACCCCCATATTGACTGGACATTGCTGTAGGTAGTTTCCACCCCTCCTAGTGACTGGACATTGCTGTGGGTAGTTGCCACCCCCATATTGACTGGACATTGCTGTAGGTAGTTACCACCGCTCCTATTGGCTGGACATTGCTGTAGGTAGTTGCCACCCATCCTATTGACTGGACATTGCTGTAGGTAGTTGCCACCCCCCATATTGACTGGACATTGCTGTTGCCACCCCTCCTATTGACTGGACCTTGATGTTGCCACCCTTCCTATTGACTGGACATTGCTGTAGGTAGTTGCCACCCCCATATTGATTGGACATTGCTTTAGGTAGTTGCCACCCCCCCCATATTGACTGGACATTGTTGTTGCCACCCCTCCTATTGACTGGACATTGCTGTAGGTAGTTGCCACCCCCATATTGACTGGACATTGCTGTAGGAAGTTGCCACCTCCCATATTGACTGGAGATTGCTGTAGGTAGTTGCCACCCCCATATTGAATGGACATTGCTGTAGGTAGTTGCCACCCCTCCTATTGACTGCACTTTGCTGTAGGTAGTTGCAACCCCCCCATATTGACTGGACATTGCTGTTGCTGTCCCTCCTATTTCCTGGACATTGCTGTTGCCACCCCTCCTATTGACTGGATATTGCTGTTGCCACCCCCCATATTGACTGGACATTACTATTGCCACCCCTCCTATTGATTTGACATTGCTGTATGTAGTTGCCACCCCCATATTGACTGGACATTGCTGTAGGTAGTTGCCACCCCAAATATCGACTCTACATTGCTCTAGGTAGTTGCCACCCCTCCAAATTGACTGGACATTGCTCTAGGTAGTTGCCACCCCCATATTGACTGGACATTGCTGTAGGTAGTTGCCACCCCTACTATTGACTGGACATTGCTGTAGGTAGTTACCACCCCCCATATTGACTGGACATTGCTGTATCTACCCGTCCTATTGACTGTACATTGCTGTTGCCACCCCTCCTATTTCCTGGACATTGCTGTTGCCACCCCTCCTATTGACTGGACATTGCTGTAGGTAGTTGCCACTCCATATTGACTGGACATTGCTGTAGGTAGTAGCCACCCCCCATATTGAAAGGACATTGCTGTAGGTAGTTGCCACCCCTCCTATTGACTGGACATTCCGGTAGGTAGTTGCCACCCCCCATATTGATTGGACATTGATGTTGCCACCCCTCCTATTGACTGGACATTGCTGTTGGCACCTCTCCTATGTCTGGACATTGATGTTGCCACCCCCCATATTGACTGGACATTGCTATAGGTAGTTGCCAATCCCCATATTGACTGGACATTGCTGTAGGTAGTTGCCAACCCCCATATTGGCTGGACATTGCTGTAGGTAGTTGCCAACCCCCATATTGGCTGGACATTGCTGTAGGTAGTTGCCAACTCCCATATTGGCTGGACATTGCTGTAGGTAGTTACCACCCCTCCTATTGGCTGGACATTGCTGTAGGTAGTTGCCACCCATCCTATTGACTGGACATTGCTGTAGGTAGTTGCCACCCCCCATATTGACTGGACATTGCTGTTGCCACCCCTCCTATTGAGTGGACATTGCTGTTGCCACCCCCCATATTGACTGGACATTGCTGTTGCCACCCCTCCTATTGACTGGACATTGCTGTAGGTAGTTGCCACCCCCATATTGACTGGACATTGCTGTAGGTAGTTGCCCACCCACATATTGGCTGGACATTGCTGTAGGTAGTTACCACCCCTCCTATTGGCTGGACATTGATGTAGGTAGTTGCCACCCATTCCTATTGACTGGACATTGCTGTAGGTAGTAGCCACCCCCCATATTGAAAGGACATTGCTGTAGGTAGTTGCCACACCTCCTATTGACTGGACATTTCTGTAGGTAGTTGCCACCCCCCCAGATTGACTGGACATTGCTGTTGCCACCCCTCCTATTGACTGGACATTGCTGTTGCCACCACTTCTATTGACTGGACATTTCTGTTGCCACTCCCCCATATTGACTAGACATTTCTGTTACCACCCCTCCTATTGACTGGACATTGCTGTAGGTAGTTGCCACCCCCATATTGACTGGACATTGCTGTAGGTAGTTGCCACCCCCCATATTGACTGGACATTGCTGTTGCCACCCCTCTTATTGACTGGACATTGCTGTTGCCACCCCCCATAGTGACTGGACATTGCTGTTGCCACCCCTCCTATTGACTGTACATTGCTGTAGGTAGTTGCCACCCCCATATTGACTGGACATTGCTGTAGGTTGTTGCCAACCCCCATATTGGCTGGACATTGCTGTAGGTAGTTACCACCCCTCCTATTGGCTGGACATTGCTGTAGGTAGTTGCCACCCATTCCTATTGACTGGACATTGCTGTAGGTAGTTGCCACCCCCCAGATTGACTGGACATTGCTGTTGCCACCCCTCCTATTGACTGGACATTGCTGTTGCCACCCCTCCTATTGACTGGACATTGCTGTAGTTAGTTGCTACCCCCATATTGACTGGACATTGCTGTAGGTAGTTGCCACCCCCCATATTGACTGGACATTGCTGTTGCCACCCCTCCTATTGACTGGACATTGCTGTAGGTAGTTGCCACCCCCATATTGACTGGACATTGCTGTAGGTAATTGCCACCCCCGATACTGACTGGACATTGCTGTAGGCAGTTGCCACCCCCATATTGACTGGACATTGCTGTAGGTAGTTGCCACCCCCATATTGACTGGACATTGCTGTTGGTAGTTTCCACCCCTCCTAGTGACTGGACATTGCTGTGGGTAGTTGCCAACCCCCATATTGACTGGACATTGCTGTAGGTAGTTACCACCGCTCCTATTGGCTGGACATTGCTGTAGGTAGTTGCAACCGATCCTATTGACTGGACATTGCTGTAGGTAGTTGCCACCCCCCCATATTGACTGGACATTGCTGTTGCCACCCCTCCTATTGACTGGACATTGCTGTTGCCACCCCTCCTATTGACTGGACATTGATGTTGCCACCCTTCCTATTGACTGGACATTGCTGTAGGTAGTTGACACCCCCCATATTGATTGGACATTGCTTTAGGTAGTTGCCACCCCCCCATATTGACTGGACATTGCTGTTGCCACCCCTCCTATTGACTGGACATTGCTGTAGGTAGTTGCCACCCCCCATATTGACTGGACATTGCTGTAGGAAGTTGCCACCTCCCATATTGACTGGAGATTGCTGTAGGTAGTTGCCACCCCCCCATATTGAATGGACATTGCTGTAGGTAGTTGCCACCCCTCCTATTCACTGCACTTTGCTGTAGGTAGTTGCCACCCCCCCATATTGACTGGACATTGCTGTTGCTGTCCCTCCTATTTCCTGGACATTGCTGTTGCCACCCCTCCTATTGACTGGATATTGCTGTGCCACCCCCCCATATTGACTGGACATTACTATTGCCACCCCTCCTATTGATTTGACATTGCTGTATGTAGTTGCCACCCCCATATTGACTGGACATTGCTGTAGGTAGTTGCCACCCCAAATATCGACTCTACATTGCTCATAGGTAGTTGCCACCCCTCCATATTGACTGGACATTGCTCCAGGCAGTTGCCACCCCCATATTGACTGGACATTGCTGTAGGTAGTTGCCACCCCTACTATTGAATGGGCATTGATGTAGGTAGTTGCCACCCCCCCCATAATGACTGGACATTGCTGTTGCCACCCCTCCTATTGACTGGACATTGCTGTTGCTATCCCTCCTATTGCCTGGACATTGCTGTTGCCAACCCCCATATTGACTGGACATTGCTATTGCCACCCATCCTATTGACTGGACGTTGCTGTAGTTTGTTGCCACCCCCCCATTTTGACTGGACATTGCTATAGGTAGTTGCCAATCCCCATATTGACTGGACATTGCTGTAGGTAGTTGCCAACCCCCATATTGGCTGGACATTGCTGTAGGTAGTTGCCAACCCCCATATTGGCTGGACATTGCTGTAGGTAGTTGCCAACTCCCATATTGGCTGGACATTGCTGTAGGTAGTTACCACCCCTCCTATTGGCTGGACATTGCTGTAGGTAGTTGCCACCCATCCTATTGACTGGACATTGCTGTAGGTAGTTGCCACCCCCATATTGACTGGACATTGCTGTTGCCACCCCTCCTATTGAGTGGACATTGCTGTTGCCACCCCCATATTGACTGGACATTGCTGTTGCCACCCCTCCTATTGACTGGACATTGCTGTAGGTAGTTGCCACCCCCCATATTGACTGGACATTGCTGTAGGTAGTTGCCAACCCACATATTGGCTGGACATTGCTGTAGGTAGTTACCACCCCTCCTATTGGCTGGACATTGCTGTAGGTAGTTGCCACCCATTCCTATTGACTGGACATTGCTGTAGGTAGTAGCCACCCCCCATATTGAAAGGACATTGCTGTAGGTAGTTGCCACACCTCCTATTGACTGGACATTTCTGTAGGTAGTTGCCACCCCCCAGATTGACTGGACATTGCTGTTGCCACCCCTCCTATTGACTGGACATTGCTGTTGCCACCACTTCTATTGACTGGACATTTCTGTTGCCACTCCCCATATTGACTAGACATTTCTGTTACCACCCCTCCTATTGACTGGACATTGCTGTAGGTAGTTGCCACCCCATATTGACTGGACATTGCTGTAGGTAGTTGCCACCCCCCATATTGACTGGACATTGCTGTTGCCACCCCTCTTATTGACTGGACATTGCTGTTGCCACCCCCCATAGTGACTGGACATTGCTGTTGCCACCCCTCCTATTGACTGTACATTGCTGTAGGTAGTTGCCACCCCCATATTGACTGGACATTGCTGTAGGTTGTTGCCAACCCCCATATTGGCTGGACATTGCTGTAGGTAGTTACCACCCCTCCTATTGGCTGGACATTGCTGTAGGTAGTTGCCACCCATTCCTATTGACTGGACATTGCTGTAGGTAGTTGCCACCCCCCAGATTGACTGGACATTGCTGTTGCCACCCCTCCTATTGACTGGACATTGCTGTTGCCACCCCTCCTATTGACTGGACATTGCTGTAGTTAGTTGCTACCCCCATATTGACTGGACATTGCTGTAGGTAGTTGCCACCCCCCATATTGACTGGACATTGCTGTTGCCACCCCTCCTATTGACTGGACATTGCTGTAGGTAGTTGCCACCCCCATATTGACTGGACATTGCTGTAGGTAATTGCCACCCCGATACTGACTGGACATTGCTGTAGGCAGTTGCCACCCCCATATTGACTGGACATTGCTGTAGGTAGTTGCCACCCCCATATTGACTGGACATTGCTGTTGGTAGTTTCCACCCTCCTAGTGACTGGACATTGCTGTGGGTAGTTGCCAACCCCCATATTGACTGGACATTGCTGTAGGTAGTTACCACCGCTCCTATTGGCTGGACATTGCTGTAGGTAGTTGCAACCGATCCTATTGACTGGACATTGCTGTAGGTAGTTGCCACCCCCCATATTGACTGGACATTGCTGTTGCCACCCCTCCTATTGACTGGACATTGCTGTTGCCACCCCTCCTATTGACTGGACATTGATGTTGCCACCCTTCCTATTGACTGGACATTGCTGTAGGTAGTTGCCACCCCCATATTGATTGGACATTGCTTTAGGTAGTTGCCACCCCCATATTGACTGGACATTGCTGTTGCCACCCCTCCTATTGACTGGACATTGCTGTAGGTAGTTGCCACCCCCATATTGACTGGACATTGCTGTAGGAAGTTGCCACCTCCCATATTGACTGGAGATTGCTGTAGGTAGTTGCCACCCCCATATTGAATGGACATTGCTGTAGGTAGTTGCCACCCCTCCTATTGACTGCACTTTGCTGTAGGTAGTTGCCACCCCCATATTGACTGGACATTGCTGTTGCTGTCCCTCCTATTTCCTGGACATTGCTGTTGCCACCCCTCCTATTGACTGGATATTGCTGTGCCACCCCCATATTGACTGGACATTACTATTGCCACCCCTCCTATTGATTTGACATTGCTGTATGTAGTTGCCACCCCCATATTGACTGGACATTGCTGTAGGTAGTTGCCACCCCAAATATCGACTCTACATTGCTCATAGGTAGTTGCCACCCCTCCATATTGACTGGACATTGCTCCAGGCAGTTGCCACCCCCATATTGACTGGACATTGCTGTAGGTAGTTGCCACCCCTACTATTGAATGGGCATTGATGTAGGTAGTTGCCACCCCCCCCATATTGACTGGACATTGCTGTTGCCACCCCTCCTATTGACTGGACATTGCTGTTGCTATCCCTCCTATTGCCTGGACATTGCTGTTGCCAACCCCCATATTGACTGGACATTGCTATTGCCACCCATCCTATTGACTGGACGTTGCTGTAGTTTGTTGCCACCCCCCCATGTTGACTGGACATTGCTGTAGGTAGTTGCTACCCCCCAAATTGACTGGACATTGCTGTAGGCAGTTGCCACCTCTCCTATTGACTGGATATTGCTGTAGGTAGTTGTCACCACTCCTATTGACTGGACATTGCTGTAGGTAGTCCCCCCCCCATATTGACCGGACATTGCAATTGCCACCCCTCCTATTGACTGGTCATTGCTATTGCCACCCCTCCTATTGACTGGAAATTGCTGTTGCCACCCCTCCTATTGACTGGACATTGCTGTAGGTAGTTGCCACCCCCCAAATTGACTGGCCATTGCCGTTGCCACCCCTCCTATTGACTGGACATTGCTGTAGGTAGTTGCCACTCCCCATATTGACTGATTATTTCTGTAGGTAGTTGCCACCCCCCATATTGAATGGGCATTGCTGTAGGTAGTTGCCACCCCCGATATTGACTGGACATTGCTGTAGGTAGTTGCCAGCCCCGTAGTGACTGGACATTGCTGTAGGTAGTTGCCACCCCCCATATTGACTAGACATTGCTCTAGGTAGTTGCCACCCCTCCTATTGATTGGACATTGCTGTAGGTAGTTGCCACCCCTCCTATTGACTGTACATTGCTGTAGGTAGTTACCACCCCCCCCCATATTGACTGGACATTGCTGTATCCACCCCTCCTATTGACTGTACATTGCTGTTGCCACCCCTCCTATTTCCTGGACATTGCTGTTGCCACCCCTCCTATTGACTGGACATTGCTGTTGCCACCCCCCATATTGACTGGACATTGCTATAGGTAGTTGCCACCCCTCCTATTGACTGGACATTGATGTTGCCACCACTCCTATTGACTGGACATTGCTGTTGCCACCCCCCCATATTGACTGGACATTACTGTTGCCACCCCTCCTATTAACTGGGCATTGCTGTATGTAGTTGCCACCCCTACTATTGAATGGGCATTGCTGTAGGTAGTTACCACCCCCCCCATATTGACTGGACATTGCTGTATCCACCCCTCCTATTGACTGTACATTGCTGTTGCCACCCCTCCTATTTCCTGGACATTGCTGTTGTCACCCCGCCTATTGACTGGACATTGCTGTTGCCACCACCCCATATTGACTGGACATTGCTATAGGTAGTTGCCACCCCTCCTATTGACTGGACATTGCTGTTGCCACCCCTCCTATTGACTGGACATTGCTGTTGCCACCCCCCCATATTGACTGGACATTACTGTTGCCACCCCTCCTATTAACTGGACATTGCTGTATGTAGTTGCCACCCCAATATTGACTGGACATTGCTGTAGGTAGTTGCCACCCCAAATATCGACTGGACATTGCTCTAGGTAGTTGCCACCCCTCCATATTGACTGGACATTGCTCTAGGTAGTTGCCACCCCCATATTGACTGGACATTGCTGTAGGTAGTTGCCACCCCTCCTATTAACTGGACATTACTGTATTTAGTTGCCAACCCCATATTGACTGGACATTGCTGTAGGTAGTTGCCACCCCAAATATCGACTGGACATTGCTCTAGGTAGTTGCCACCCCTCCATATTGACTGGACATTGCTCTAGGTAGTTGCCACCCCCCATATTGACTGGACATTGCTGTAGGTAGTTGCCACCCCTACTATTGAATGGGCATTGATGTAGGTAGTTGCCACACCCCCATATTGACTGGACATTGCTGTTGCCACCCCTCCTATTGACTGGGCATTGCTGTTGCTACCCCTCCTATTGCCTGGACATTGCTGTTGCCAACCCCCATATTGACTGGACATTGCTATTGCCACCCATCCTATTGACTGGACGTTGCTGTAGTTATTTGCCACACCCCCATATTGACTGGATTGCTCTAGGTAGTTGCTACCCCCCAAATTGGCTGGACATTGCTGTAGGCAGTTGCCACCCCTCCTATTGACTGGATATTGCTGTAGGTAGTTGCCACCACTCCTATTGACTGGACATTGCTGTAGGTAGTTCCCCCCCATATTGACTGGACATTGCTGTTTCCACCCCTCCTATTGACTGGACATTGCTATTGCCACCCCTCCTATTGACTGGAAATTGCTGTTGCCACCCCTCCTATTGACTGGACATTGCTGTAGGTAGTTGCCACCCCCCATATTGACTGGACATTGCTGTTGCCACCCCTCCTATTGACTGGACATTGCTGTAGGTAGTTGCCACCACCCATATTGACTGATTATTTCTGTAGGTAGTTGCCACCCCCCATATTGACTGGACATTGCTGTAGGTTGTTGCCACCTTGCTGTAGGTAGTTGCCAGCCCCGTAGTGACTGGACATTGCTGTAGGTAGTTGCCACCCCCCATATTGACTGGACATTGCTGTAGGTAGTTGCCACCCCTCCTATTGACTGGACATTGCTGTAGGTAGTTGCCACCCCTCCTATTGACTGGACCTTGCTGTAGGTGGTTACCACCCCCCATATTGACTGGACATTGCTGTATCCACCCCTTCTATTGACTGTACATTGCTGTTGCCACCCCTCCTATTGACTGGACATTGCTGTTGCCACCCCCCCATATTGACTGGACATTGCTATAGGTAGTTGCCACCCCTCCTATTGACTGGACATTGCTGTTGCCACCCCTCCTATTCATTGGACATTGCTGTAGGTAGTTGCCACCCCCCATATTGACTGGACAATGCTGTACGTAGTTGCCACCCCTCCTATTGACTGGACATTGCTGAAGGTAGTTGCAAACCCTCCTATTGACTGGACATTTTTGTAGGTAGTTGCCACCCCCCCATATTGACTGGACATTGCTGTTGCTACCCCTCCTATTGACTGGACATTGCTGTTGCCACCCCACCCATTGACTGGACATAGCTATTGCCACCACCCCATATTGACTGGACTTTGCTATAGGTAGTTGCCACCTCCCATATTGACTGGACATTGCTGTAGGTAATTGCCACCCCCATATTGACTGGACATTGCTGTAGGTAGTTGCCACCTCTCCTAATGACTGGACATTGCTGTAGGTAGTTTCCACCCCCCATATTGACTGGACATTGCTGTTGCCACACCTCCTATTGACTGGACATTGCTGTAGGTAGTTGCCACCCCCATATTGACTGGACATTGCTGTAGGTAGTTGCCACCCCGATACTGGCTGGACATTGCTGTAGGTAGTTGCCACCCCCATATTGACTGGCCATTGCTGTTGCCACCCCTCCTATTGACTGGACATTGCCGTAGGTAGTTGCCACCCCCCATATTGACTGATTATTTCTGTTGGTAGTTGCCACTTGCCACCCCCATATTGACGGGACATTGCTGTAGGTAGTTGCCACCCCGATATTGACTGGACATTGCTGTAGGTAGTTGCCAGCCCCGTAGTGACTGGACATTGCTGTAGGTAGTTGCCACCCCCATATTGACTGGACATTGCTCTAGGTAGTTGCCACCCCTCCTATTGACTGGACATTGCTGTAGGTAGTTGCCACCCCTCCTATTGACTGGACATTGCTGTAGGTAGTTACCACCCCCCCATATTGACTGGAAATTGCTGTATCCACCCCTCCTATTGACTTTACATTGCTTTTGCCACCCCTCCTATTTCCTGGACATTGCTGTTGCCACCCCTCCTATTGACTGGACATTGCTGTTGCCACCCCCCCAATATTGAATGGACATTGCTATAGGTAGTTGCCACCTCTCCTTTTGACTGGACATTTTTGTAGGTAGTTGCCACCCCCCCATATTGACTGGACATTGCTGTTGCTACCCCTCCTATTGACTGGACATTGCTGTTGCCACCCCACCTATTGACTGGACATAGCTATTGCCACCACCCCATATTGACTGGACTTTGCTATAGGTAGTTGCCACCTCCCATATTGACTGGACATTGCTGTAGGTAATTGCCACCCCCATATTGACTGGACATTGCTGTAGGTAGTTGCCACCTCTCCTAATGACTGGACATTGCTGTAGGTAGTTTCCACCCCCATATTGACTGGACATTGCTGTTGCCACACCTCCTATTGACTGGACATTGCTGTAGGTAGTTGCCACCCCCATATTGACTGGATATTGCTGAAGGTAGTTGCAACCCCTCCTATTGACTGGACATTTTTGTAGGTAGTTGCCCCCCCCATATTAACTGGACATTGCTGTTTCCACCCCTCCTATTGACTGGACATTGCTATTGCCACCCCTCCTATTGACTGGAAATTGCTGTTGCCACCCCTCCTATTGACTGGACATTGCTGTAGGTAGTTACCACCCCCATATTGACTGGCCATTGCTGTTGCCACCCCTCCTATTGACTGGACATTGCTGTAGGTAGTTGCCACCCCCATATTGACTGATTATTTCTGTAGGTAGTTGCCACCCCCATATTGACTGGACATTGCTGTAGGTAGTTGCCACCCCCGATATTGACTGGACATTGCTGTAGGTAGTTGCCAGCCCCGTAGTGACTGGACATTGCTGTAGGTAGTTGCCACCCCCATATTGACTGGACATTGCTCTAGGTAGTTGCCACCCCTCCTATTGACTGGACATTGCTGTAGGTAGTTGCCACACCTCTTATTGACTGGACATTGATGTAGGTAGTTACCACCCCCCATATTGACTGGACATTGCTGTATCCACCCCTCCTATTGACTGTACATTGCTGTTGCCACCCCTCCCATTGACTGCACATTGCTGTTGCCACCCCCCCATATTGACTGGACATTGCTATAGGTAGTTGCCACCCCTCCTATTGACTGGACATTGCTGATGCCACCCCTCCTATTCATTGGACATTGCTGTAGGTAGTTGCCCCCCCATATTAACTGGACATTGCTGTTGCCACCCCTCCTATTGACTGGACATTGCTGTTGCCACCCCACCTATTGACTGGACATAGCTGTTGCCACCACCCCATATTGACTGGACTTTGCTATAGGTAGTTGCCACCTCCCATATTGACTGGACATTGCTGTAGGTAATTGCCACCCCCCATATTGACTGGACATTGCTGTAGGTAGTTGCCACCTCTCCTAATGACTGGACATTGCTGTAGGTAGTTTCCACCCCCCCATATTGACTGGACATTGCTGTTGCCACACCTCCTATTGACTGGACATTGCTGTAGGTAGTTGCCACCCCCCATATTGACTGGACATTGCTGTAGGTAGTTGCCACCCCCGATACTGGCTGGACATTGCTGTAGGTAGTTGCCACCCCGCATATTGACTGGCCATTGCTGTTGCCACCCCTCCTATTGACTGGGCATTGCTGTAGGTAGTTGCCACCCCCATATTGACTGATTATTTCTGTAGGTAGTTGCCACCCCCATATTGACGGGACATTGCTGTAGGTAGTTGCCACCCCCGATATTGACTGGACATTGCTGTAGGTAGTTGCCAGCCCCGTAGTGACTGGACATTGCTGTAGGTAGTTGCCACCCCCCATATTGACTGGACATTGCTCTAGTTAGTTGCCACCCCTCCTATTGACTGGACATTGCTGTAGGTAGTTACCACCCCCCATATTGACTGGACATTGCTGTATCCACCCCTCCTATTGACTGTACATTGCTGTTGCCACCCCTCCCATTGACTGCACATTGCTGTTGACACCCCCCCATATTGACTGGACATTGCTATAGGTAGTTGCCACCCCTCCTATTGACTGGACATTGCTGATGCCACCCCTCCTATTCATTGGACATTGCTGTAGGTAGTTGCCAACCCCCATATTGACTGGACAATGCAGTACGTAGTTGCCACCCCTCCTATTGACTGGATATTGCTGAAGGTAGTTGCAACCCCTCCTATTGACTGGACATTTTTGTAGGTAGTTGCCCCCCCCATATTAACTGGACATTGCTGTTTCCACCCCTCCTATTGACTGGACATTGCTATTGCCACCCCTCCTATTGACTGGAAATTGCTGTTGCCACCCCTCCTATTGACTGGACATTGCTGTAGGTAGTTGCCACCCCCCATATTGACTGGCCATTGCAGTTGCCACCCCTCCTATTGACTGGACATTGCTGTAGGTAGTTGCCACCCCCATATTGACTGATTATTTCTGTAGGTAGTTGCCACCCCCATATTGACTGGACATTGCTGTAGGTAGTTGCCACCCCCGATATTGACTGGACATTGCTGTAGGTAGTTGCCAGCCCCGTAGTGACTGGACATTGCTGTAGGTAGTTGCCACCCCCATATTGACTGGACATTGCTCTAGGTAGTTGCCACCCTCCTATTGACTGGACATTGCTGTAGGTAGTTGCCACACCTCTTATTGACTGGACATTGATGTAGGTAGTTACCACCCCCATATTGACTGGACATTGCTGTATCCACCCCTCCTATTGACTGTACATTGCTGTTGCCACCCCTCCCATTGACTGCACATTGCTGTTGCCACCCCCCATATTGACTGGACATTGCTATAGGTAGTTGCCACCCTCCTATTGACTGGACATTGCTGATGCCACCCCTCCTATTCATTGGACATTGCTGTAGGTAGTTGCCACCCCCATATTGACTGGACAATGCAGTACATAGTTTCCACCCCTCCTATTGACTGGATATTGCTGAAGGTAGTTGCAACCCCTCCTATTGACTGGACATTTTTGTAGGTAGTTGCCCCCCATATTAACTGGACATTGCTGTTGCCACCCCTCCTATTGACTGGACATTGCTGTTGCCACCCCACCTATTGACTGGACATAGCTGTTGCCACCACCCCATATTGACTGGACTTTGCTATAGGTAGTTGCCACCTCCCATATTGACTGGACATTGCTGTAGGTAATTGCCACCCCCATATTGACTGGACATTGCTGTAGGTAGTTGCCACCTCTCCTAATTACTGGACATTGCTGTAGGTAGTTTCCACTCCCCCATATTGACTGGACATTGCTGTTGCCACACCTCCTATTGACTGGACATTGCTGTAGGTAGTTGCCAGCCCCCATATTGACTGGACAGTGCTGTAGGTAGTTGCCACCCCCGACACTGGCTGGACATTGCTGTAGGTAGTTGCCACCCCGCATATTGACTGGCCATTGCTGTTGCCACCCCTCCTATTGACTGGACATTGCTGTAGGTAGTTGCCACCCCCATATTGACTGATTATTTCTGTAGGTAGTTGCCACCCCCATATTGACGGGACATTGCTGTAGGTAGTTGCCACCCCGATATTGACTGGACATTGCTGTAGGTAGTTGCCAGCCCCGTAGTGACTGGACATTGCTGTAGGTAGTTGCACCCCCATATTGACTGGACATTGCTGTAGGTAGTTGCCACACCTCCTATTGACTGGACATTGCTGTAGGTAGTTACCACCCCCCATATTGACTGGACATTGCAGTATCCACCCTTCCTATTGATTGTACATTGCTGTTGCCACCCCTCCTATTTCCTGGACATTGCTGTTGCCACCCCTCCTATTGACTGGACATTGCTGTTGCCACCTCCCATATTGACTGAACATTGCTATAGGTAGTTGCCAACCCTCCTATTGACTGGACATTGCTGTTGCCACCCCTCCTATTGACTGGACATTGCTGTTGCCACCCCCATATTGACTGGACATTACTGTTGCCACCCCTCCTATTAACTGGACATTGCTGTATGTAGTTGCCACCCCCATATTGACTGGACATTGCTGTAGGTAGTTGCCACCCCAAATATCGACTGGACATTGCTCTAGGTAGTTGCCACCCCTCCATATTGACTGGACATTGCTCTAGGTAGTTGCCACCCCCATATTGACTGGACATTGCTGTAGGTAGTTGCCACCCCTACTATTGAATGGGCATTGATGTAGGTAGTTGCCACACCCCCATATTGACTGGACATTGCTATTGCCACCCCTCCTATTGACTGGACATTGCTGTTGCTACCCCTCCTATTGCCTGGACATTGCTGTTGCCAACCCCCATATTGACTGGACATTGCTATTGCCACCCATCCTATTGACTGGACGTTGCTGTAGTTAGTTGCCACCCCCATATTGACTGGACATTGCTCTAGGTAGTTGCTACCCCCAATTTGACTGGACATTGCTGTAGGCAGTTGCCACCCCTCCTATTGACTGGATATTGCTGTAGGTAGTTGCCACCACTCCTATTGACTGGACATTGTTGTAGGTAGTTCCCCCCCCATATTGACTGGACATTGCTGTTTCCACCCCTCCTATTGACTGGACATTGCTATTGCCACCCCTCCTATTGATGGGAAATTGCTGTTGCCACCCCTCCTATTGACTGGACATTGCTGTAGGTAGTTGCCACCCCCATATTGACTGGCCATTGCTGTTGCCACCCCTCCTATTGACTGGACATTGCTGTAGGTAGTTGCCACACCCCATATTGACTGATTATTTCTGTAGGTAGTTGCCACCCCCATATTGACTGGACATTGCTGTAGGTAGTTGCCACCCCGATATTGACTGGACATTGCTGTAGGTAGTTGCCAGCCCCGTAGTGACTGGACATTGCTGTAGGTAGTTGCCACCCCCATATTGACTGGACATTGCTCTAGGTAGTTGCCACCCCTCCTATTGACTGGACATTGCTGTAGGTAGTTGCCACACCTCTTATTGACTGGACATTGATGTAGGTAGTTACCACCCCCATATTGACTGGACATTGCTGTATCCACCCCTCCTATTGACTGTACATTGCTGTTGCCACCCCTCCCATTGACTGCACATTGCTGTTGCCACCCCCCATATTGACTGGACATTGCTATAGGTAGTTGCCACCCCTCCTATTGACTGGACATTGCTGATGCCACCCCTCCTATTCATTGGACATTGCTGTAGGTAGTTGCCACCCCCATATTGACTGGACAATGCAGTACATAGTTTCCACCCCTCCTATTGACTGGATATTGCTGAAGGTAGTTGCAACCCCTCCTATTGACTGGACATTTTTGTAGGTAGTTGCCCCCCATATTAACTGGACATTGCTGTTGCCACCCCTCCTATTGACTGGACATTGCTGTTGCCACCCCACCTATTGACTGGACATAGCTGTTGCCACCACCCCATATTGACTGGACTTTGCTATAGGTAGTTGCCACCTCCCATATTGACTGGACATTGCTGTAGGTAATTGCCACCCCCATATTGACTGGACATTGCTGTAGGTAGTTGCCACCTCTCCTAATTACTGGACATTGCTGTAGGTAGTTTCCACTCCCCCATATTGACTGGACATTGCTGTTGCCACACCTCCTATTGACTGGACATTGCTGTAGGTAGTTGCCAGCCCCCATATTGACTGGACAGTGCTGTAGGTAGTTGCCACCCCCGACACTGGCTGGACATTGCTGTAGGTAGTTGCCACCCCGCATATTGACTGGCCATTGCTGTTGCCACCCCTCCTATTGACTGGACATTGCTGTAGGTAGTTGCCACCCCCCATATTGACTGATTATTTCTGTAGGTAGTTGCCACCCCCCATATTGACGGGACATTGCTGTAGGTAGTTGCCACCCCCGATATTGACTGGACATTGCTGTAGGTAGTTGCCAGCCCCGTAGTGACTGGACATTGCTGTAGGTAGTTGCACCCCCATATTGACTGGACATTGCTGTAGGTAGTTGCCACACCTCCTATTGACTGGACATTGCTGTAGGTAGTTACCACCCCCCATATTGACTGGACATTGCAGTATCCACCCTTCCTATTGATTGTACATTGCTGTTGCCACCCTCCTATTTCCTGGACATTGCTGTTGCCACCCCTCCTATTGACTGGACATTGCTGTTGCCACCCCCCCATATTGACTGAACATTGCTATAGGTAGTTGCCAACCCTCCTATTGACTGGACATTGCTGTTGCCACCCCTCCTATTGACTGGACATTGCTGTTGCCACCCCCCCATATTGACTGGACATTACTGTTGCCACCCCTCCTATTAACTGGACATTGCTGTATGTAGTTGCCACCCCCATATTGACTGGACATTGCTGTAGGTAGTTGCCACCCCAAATATCGACTGGACATTGCTCTAGGTAGTTGCCACCCCTCCATATTGACTGGACATTGCTCTAGGTAGTTGCCACCCCCCATATTGACTGGACATTGCTGTAGGTAGTTGCCACCCCTACTATTGAATGGGCATTGATGTAGGTAGTTGCCACACCCCCATATTGACTGGACATTGCTATTGCCACCCCTCCTATTGACTGGACATTGCTGTTGCTACCCCTCCTATTGCCTGGACATTGCTGTTGCCAACCCCCATATTGACTGGACATTGCTATTGCCACCCATCCTATTGACTGGACGTTGCTGTAGTTAGTTGCCACCCCCATATTGACTGGACATTGCTCTAGGTAGTTGCTACCCCCAATTTGACTGGACATTGCTGTAGGCAGTTGCCACCCCTCCTATTGACTGGATATTGCTGTAGGTAGTTGCCACCACTCCTATTGACTGGACATTGTTGTAGGTAGTTCCCCCCCCATATTGACTGGACATTGCTGTTTCCACCCCTCCTATTGACTGGACATTGCTATTGCCACCCCTCCTATTGATGGGAAATTGCTGTTGCCACCCCTCCTATTGACTGGACATTGCTGTAGGTAGTTGCCACCCCCCATATTGACTGGCCATTGCTGTTGCCACCCCTCCTATTGACTGGACATTGCTGTAGGTAGTTGCCACACCCCATATTGACTGATTATTTCTGTAGGTAGTTGCCACCCCCCATATTGACTGGACATTGCTGTAGGTAGTTGCCACCCCCGATATTGACTGGACATTGCTGTAGGTAGTTGCCAGCCCCGTAGTGACTGGACATTGCTGTAGGTAGTTGCCACCCCCCATATTGACTGGACATTGCTCTAGGTAGTTGCCACCCCTCCTATTGACTGGACATTGCTGTAGGTAGTTGCCACACCTCTTATTGACTGGACATTGATGTAGGTAGTTACCACCCCCATATTGACTGGACATTGCTGTATCCACCCCTCCTATTGACTGTGCATTGCTGTTGCCACCCCTCCTATTGACTGCACATTGCTGTTGCCACCCCCATATTGACTGGACATTGCTATAGGTAGTTGCCACCCCTCCTATTGACTGGACATTGCTGATGCCACCCCTCCTATTCATTGGACATTGCTGTAGGTAGTTGCCACCCCCCATATTGACTGGACAATGCAGTACGTAGTTGCCACCCCTCCTATTGACTGGATATTGCTGAAGGTAGTTGCAACCCCTCCTATTGACTGGACATTTTTGTAGGTAGTTGCCCCCCCCCATATTAACTGGACATTGCTGTTGCCACCCCTCCTATTGACTGGACATTGCTGTTGCCACCCCACCTATTGACTGGACATAGCTGTTGCCACCACCCCATATTGACTGGACTTTGCTATAGGTAGTTGCCACCTCCCATATTGACTGGACATTGCTGTAGGTAATTGCCACCCCCCATATTGACTGGACATTGCTGTAGGTAGTTGCCACCTCTCCTAATGACTGGACATTTGTGTAGGTAGTTTCCACCCCCCCATATTGACTGGACATTGCTGTTTCCACACCTCCTGTTGACTGGACATTGCTGTAGGTAGTTGCCACCCCTCCTATTGACTGGATATTGCTGAAGGTAGTTGCAACCCCTCCTATTGACTGGACATTTTTGTAGGTAGTTGCCCCCCCATATTAACTGGACATTGCTGTTTACACCCCTCCTATTGACTGAACATTGCTATTGCCACCCCTCCTATTGACTGGACATTGCTGTAGGTAGTTGCCACCCCCATATTGACTGGCCATTGCTGTTGCCACCCCTCCTATTGACTGGACATTGCTGTAAGTAGTTGCCACCCCCATATTGACTGATTATTTCTGTAGGTAGTTGCCACCCCCATATTGACTGGACATTGCTGTAGGTAGTTGCCACCCCCGATATTGACTGGACATTGCTGTAGGTAGTTGCCAGCCCCGTAGTGACTGGACATTGCTGTAGGTAGTTGCCACCCCCCATATTGACTGGACATTGCTCTAGGTAGTTGCCACCCCTCCTATTGACTGGACATTGCTGTAGGTAGTTGCCACACCTCTTATTGACTGGACATTGATGTAGGTAGTTACCACCCCCCATATTGACTGGACATTGCTGTATCCACCCCTCCTATTGACTGTACATTGCTGTTGCCACCCCTCCCATTGACTGCACATTGCTGTTGCCACCCCCCCATATTGACTGGACATTGCTATAGGTAGTTGCCACCCCTCCTATTGACTGGACATTGCTGATGCCACCCCTCCTATTCATTGGACATTGCTGTAGGTAGTTGCCACCCCCCATATTGACTGGACAATGTAGTACGTAGTTGCCACCCCTCCTATTGACTGGATATTGCTGAAGGTAGTTGAAACCCCTCCTATTGACTGGACATTTTTGTAGGTAGTTGCCCCCCCCATATTAACTGGACATTGCTGTTGCCACCCCTCCTATTGACTGGACATTGCTGTTGCCACCCCACCTATTGACTGGACATAGCTGTTGCCACCACCCCATATTGACTGGACTTCGCTATAGGTAGTTGCCACCTCCCATATTGACTGGACATTGCTGTAGGTAATTGCCACCCCCATATTGACTGGACATTGCTGTAGGTAGTTGCCACCTCTCCTAATGACTGGACATTGCTGTAGGTAGTTTCCACCCCCCATATTGACTGGACATTGCTGTTGCCACACCTCTTATTGACTGGACATTGCTGTAGGTAGTTGCCACCCCCATATTGACTGGACATTGCTGTAGGTAGTTGCCACCCCGATACTGGCTGGACATTGCTGTAGGTAGTTGCCACCCCGCATATTGACTGGCCATTGCTGTTGCCACCCCTCCTATTGACTGGACATTGCTGTAGGTAGTTGCCACCCCCATATTGACTGATTATTTCTGTAGGTAGTTGCCACCCCCATATTGACGGGACATTGCTGTAGGTAGTTGCCACCCCCGATATTGACTGGACATTGCTGTAGGTAGTTGCCAGCCCCGTAGTGACTGGACATTGCTGTAGGTAGTTGCCACCCCCCATATTGACTGGACATTGCTCTAGTTAGTTGCCACCCCTCCTATTGACTGGACATTGCTGTAGGTAGTTGCCACCCTCCTATTGACTGGACATTGCTGTAGGTAGTTACCATCCCCCATATTGACTGGACATTGCTGTATCCACCCCTCCTATTGACTGTACATTGCTGTTGCCACCCCTCCTATTTCCTGGACATTGTTGTTGACACCCTCCTATTGACTGGACATTGCTGTTGCCACCCTCCCATATTGACTGGACATTGCTATAGGTAGTTGCCTCCTCTCCTAATGACTGGACATTGCTGTTGCCACCCCTCCTATTGATTGGACATTGCTGTAGGTAGTTGCCACCCCCATATTGACGGGACAATGCTGTAGGTAGTTGCCACCCCTCCTATTGACTGGACATTGCTGTAGGTAGTTGCCACACCCCCCATATTGACTGGACATTGCTGTTGCCACACCTCCTATTGACTGGACATTGCTGATGCCATCCCTCCTATTGCCTGGGCATTGCTTTTGCCACCACTTCTATTGACTGGACATTTCTGTTGCCACCCCCCCATATTGACTAGACATTTCTGTTGCCACCCCTCCTATTGACTGGACATTGCTGTAGGTAGTTGCCACCCCCATATTGACTGGACATTGCTGTAGGTAGTTGCCACCCCTCATATTGACTGGACATTGCTGTTGGTAGTTGCCACTCCATATTGACTGGACATTGCTGTAGGTAGTAGCCACCCCCATATTGAAAGGACATTGCTGTAGGTAGTTGCCACCCCTCCTATTGACTGGACATTTCTGTTGGCACCCCTCCTATGTCTGGACATTGATGTTACCACCCCCCATATTGACTGGACATTGCTATAGGTAGTTGCCAATCCCCATATTGACTGGACATTGCTGTAGGTAGTTGCCAGCCCCCCATATTGATTGGACATTGCTGTTGCCACCCCTCCTATTGACTGGACATTGCTGTTGGCACCCCTCCTATGTCTGGACATTGATGTTACCACCCCCCCATATTGACTGGACATTGCAATAGGTAGTTGCCAATCCCCATATTGACTGGACATTGCTGTAGGTAGTTGCCAGCCCCCATATTGGCTGGACATTGCTGTAGGTAGTTGCCAACTCCCATATTGGCTGGACATTGCTGTAGGTAGTTACCACCCCTCCTATTGGCTGGACATTGCTGTAGGTAGTTGCCACCCATCCTATTGACTGGACATTGCTGTAGGTAGTTGCCACCCCCCCCCATATTGACAGGACATTGCTGTTGCCACCCCTCCTATTGAGTGGACATTGCTGTTGCCACCCCCCCATATTGACTGGACATTGCTGTTGCCACCCCTCCTATTGACTGGACATTGCTGTAGGTAGTTGCCACCCCCCATATTGACTGGACATTGCTGTAGGTAGTTGCCAACCCCCATATTGGCTGGACATTGCTGTAGGTAGTTACCACCCCTCCTATTGGCTGGACATTGCCGTAGGTAGTTGCCACCCATTCCTATTGACTGGACATTGCTGTAGGTAGTTGCCACCCCCCCAGATTGACTGGACATTGCTGTTGCCACCCCTCCTATTGACTGGACATTGCTGTTGCCACCCCTCCTATTGACTGGACATTGCTGTTGCCACCCTTCCTATTGACTGGACATTGCTGTAGGTAGTTGCTACCCCCATATTGACTGGACATTGCTGTAGGTGGTTTCCACCCCCCCAGATTGACTGGACATTGCTGTTGCCACCCCTCCTATTGACTGGACATTGCTGTTGCCACCCCTCCTATTGACTGGACATTGCTGTTGCCACCCTTCCTATTGACGGGACATTGCTGTAGGTAGTTGCCACCCCCATATTGACTGGACATTGCTGTAGGTAGTTGCCACCCCCGATACTGACTGGACATTGCTGTAGGCAGTTGCCACCCCCCATATTGACTGGACATTGCTGTAGGTAGTTGCCACCCCCCATATTGACTGGACATTGCTGTAGGTAGTTTCCACCCCTCCTAGTGACTGGACATTGCTGTGGGTAGTTGCCACCCCCCATATTGACTGGACATTGCTGTAGGTAGTTACCACCGCTCCTATTGGCTGGACATTGCTGTAGGTAGTTGCCACCCATCCTATTGACTGGACATTGCTGTAGGTAGTTGCCACCCCCCCATATTGACTGGACATTGCTGTTGCCACCCCTCCTATTGACTGGACCTTGATGTTGCCACCCTTCCTATTGACTGGACATTGCTGTAGGTAGTTGCCACCCCCCATATTGATTGGACATTGCTTTAGGTAGTTGCCACCCCCCCCATATTGACTGGACATTGTTGTTGCCACCCCTCCTATTGACTGGACATTGCTGTAGGTAGTTGCCACCCCCCATATTGACTGGACATTGCTGTAGGAAGTTGCCACCTCCCATATTGACTGGAGATTGCTGTAGGTAGTTGCCACCCCCCCATATTGAATGGACATTGCTGTAGGTAGTTGCCACCCCTCCTATTGACTGCACTTTGCTGTAGGTAGTTGCAACCCCCCCCCCCCCATATTGACTGGACATTGCTGTTGCTGTCCCTCCTATTTCCTGGACATTGCTGTTGCCACCCCTCCTATTGACTGGATATTGCTGTTGCCACCCCCCATATTGACTGGACATTACTATTGCCACCCCTCCTATTGATTTGACATTGCTGTATGTAGTTGCCACCCCCATATTGACTGGACATTGCTGTAGGTAGTTGCCACCCCAAATATCGACTCTACATTGCTCTAGGTAGTTGCCACCCCTCCAAATTGACTGGACATTGCTCTAGGTAGTTGCCACCCCCATATTGACTGGACATTGCTGTAGGTAGTTGCCACCCCTACTATTGACTGGACATTGCTGTAGGTAGTTACCACCCCCCCATATTGACTGGACATTGCTGTATCTACCCGTCCTATTGACTGTACATTGCTGTTGCCACCCCTCCTATTTCCTGGACATTGCTGTTGCCACCCCTCCTATTGACTGGACATTGCTGTAGGTAGTTGCCACTCCATATTGACTGGACATTGCTGTAGGTAGTAGCCACCCCCCATATTGAAAGGACATTGCTGTAGGTAGTTGCCACCCCTCCTATTGACTGGACATTTCTGTAGGTAGTTGCCACCCCCATATTGATTGGACATTGATGTTGCCACCCCTCCTATTGACTGGACATTGCTGTTGGCACCTCTCCTATGTCTGGACATTGATGTTGCCACCCCCCCATATTGACTGGACATTGCTATAGGTAGTTGCCAATCCCCATATTGACTGGACATTGCTGTAGGTAGTTGCCAACCCCCATATTGGCTGGACATTGCTGTAGGTAGTTGCCAACCCCCATATTGGCTGGACATTGCTGTAGGTAGTTGCCAACTCCCATATTGGCTGGACATTGCTGTAGGTAGTTACCACCCCTCCTATTGGCTGGACATTGCTGTAGGTAGTTGCCACCCATCCTATTGACTGGACATTGCTGTAGGTAGTTGCCACCCCCCATATTGACTGGACATTGCTGTTGCCACCCCTCCTATTGAGTGGACATTGCTGTTGCCACCCCCCATATTGACTGGACATTGCTGTTGCCACCCCTCCTATTGACTGGACATTGCTGTAGGTAGTTGCCACCCCCATATTGACTGGACATTGCTGTAGGTAGTTGCCCACCCACATATTGGCTGGACATTGCTGTAGGTAGTTACCACCCCTCCTATTGGCTGGACATTGATGTAGGTAGTTGCCACCCATTCCTATTGACTGGACATTGCTGTAGGTAGTAGCCACCCCCATATTGAAAGGACATTGCTGTAGGTAGTTGCCACACCTCCTATTGACTGGACATTTCTGTAGGTAGTTGCCACCCCCCAGATTGACTGGACATTGCTGTTGCCACCCTCCTATTGACTGGACATTGCTGTTGCCACCACTTCTATTGACTGGACATTTCTGTTGCCACTCCCCCATATTGACTAGACATTTCTGTTACCACCCCTCCTATTGACTGGACATTGCTGTAGGTAGTTGCCACCCCCATATTGACTGGACATTGCTGTAGGTAGTTGCCACCCCCCCATATTGACTGGACATTGCTGTTGCCACCCCTCTTATTGACTGGACATTGCTGTTGCCACCCCCCCATAGTGACTGGACATTGCTGTTGCCACCCCTCCTATTGACTGTACATTGCTGTAGGTAGTTGCCACCCCCCATATTGACTGGACATTGCTGTAGGTTGTTGCCAACCCCCATATTGGCTGGACATTGCTGTAGGTAGTTACCACCCCTCCTATTGGCTGGACATTGCTGTAGGTAGTTGCCACCCATTCCTATTGACTGGACATTGCTGTAGGTAGTTGCCACCCCCCCAGATTGACTGGACATTGCTGTTGCCACCCCTCCTATTGACTGGACATTGCTGTTGCCACCCCTCCTATTGACTGGACATTGCTGTAGTTAGTTGCTACCCCCATATTGACTGGACATTGCTGTAGGTAGTTGCCACCCCCCCATATTGACTGGACATTGCTGTTGCCACCCCTCCTATTGACTGGACATTGCTGTAGGTAGTTGCCACCCCCATATTGACTGGACATTGCTGTAGGTAATTGCCACCCCCGATACTGACTGGACATTGCTGTAGGCAGTTGCCACCCCCCATATTGACTGGACATTGCTGTAGGTAGTTGCCACCCCCCATATTGACTGGACATTGCTGTTGGTAGTTTCCACCCCTCCTAGTGACTGGACATTGCTGTGGGTAGTTGCCAACCCCCATATTGACTGGACATTGCTGTAGGTAGTTACCACCGCTCCTATTGGCTGGACATTGCTGTAGGTAGTTGCAACCGATCCTATTGACTGGACATTGCTGTAGGTAGTTGCCACCCCTCCTAGTGACTGGACATTGCTGTGGGTTGTTGCCACCCCCCCCATATTGACGGGACATTGCTGTATCCACCCCTCCTATTGACTGGACATTGCTGTTGACACCCCTCCTATTGCCTGGACATTGCTGTTGCCACCCCTCCTATTGACTGGACAATGCTGTTGCCACACCCCCATATTGACTGGACATTGCTGTTGCCACTCCTCCTATTGACTGGACATTGCTGTAGGTAGTTGCGAACCCCCCATATTGACTGGACATTGCTGTAAGTAGTTGCCATCCCTCCTATTGACTGGACATTGCTGTAGGTAGTTGCCACCCCTCCTATTGACTGGACATTGCTGTTGCCACCCCTCCTATTGCCTGGACATTGCTGTTGCCACCCCTCCTATTGACTGGACATTGCTGTAGGTAGTTGTCACCCCCCCCCCCCATATTGACTGGACATTGCTGTATGGGTAGATGTCATACTTGCCTTCTGCGACGAATGCGTAGGTTGCGGTTGTAGTAATGCTCGAAGAGGTAGAGTATGGGGATTACATGCATGATCGGATTCATGGCTGCACGTCTCGTTCAGCAGGAATCGTGTTGTGGCACGAATCAGTGCTGAAATACTCCCCTTCCGGCTGCTCTGACTTGTTGGTTGTAGCGACGGATTCGGCTCATGGGAAGTAGGCATCGTACTGTGTATCCGGAGGCTTTTCGTTTGGACTATGAGGACGGAATCGGAGTGACCGTCTCGTTCAGTGAATAAAGGTTTTTGTGCATCGTACTGCGTTGTTTGGTTTAACCGGCTCCCAATACGTGTCGTTTGTACTGTTCGCCTCCGTACGCATTTGGGAGAGCCTTCCAAACGACATTGGAATCGGCCCCTAACTGTAGATTTTTGAAGGTGTCTCCATATGCATTGATTAAAGTTGTAATAACAACCTTATATTGCTCTGTGAGGGTAGTTTTTCATCATGGCTTGTATCATTGACTGTCCAAAGTCTATGATAATTTTTTGAGGAAAGTAAATATTAGTTTCTTGCTTTACTTTTGTTAAGAGTTCTACATAGGTAGTTGTTTGCTTGTTTGGCATCAGGGTATATATAAAGGGGATGTTGGTATTGTGATATAGTCCATGGATTGTGTATAATTGGCAAAATGGTTTGGGACACATTTTAAGTGTTCCATCCATCATCCATGTCTCATAATTCTGTAGTTTAAGTAAGTCTGTGGGAGTTGCAAATATTATAATCCTTTTGTCGTTAGATTTATTGTCATAAAGAAGAAATTGCTCTTCATTATGAGTTACAGTGAGTTCAGGTGGTATTTGAATTTCACGGAAAGTTTTGGGGGTAGGTGGGGTGGTAGCAGTTGATTTTTGAGCTATTAGCCTTTTTAACATTGAGACAGAGGGGAATTGGCCAGTTACATGTTCTGGAACTCTGGGGCGTATGTCTTTTAGTATTTCAGTAGTAGGTTTTTGAGAGCTAGTGCTAGCTTCTTTCAGAGTCTCTAAAGTGTCTCTCACTTCTATTTTAGCTATGTTGGGGGGTGGTTATGTTCCTTAACATTTAATACAGTAGTTTCTTTTGCTTTAGCCCTCCCATAACATGCATTTGCATAATATTTGCTGCATTTCTAAATCCATTTTGTCGCCTGTCTGTTTTTTT